>OZ004717.1:5468356-6068356 GCA_963924515.1 Vespertilio murinus | reverse complement strand
CACCACTGACTCAATCTTTATGAATGAGAGAATCAGAAAGAACAAAAATAACAACCAGTTACAGCACAAACTAACATCTATTAAGTACTTACCATGTCACAGGTTCAATCCTAAATGTCTTTGATGGATTAGCTTATTTAACCATCAAAACAATCCTGTCTTGTGAGCATGGAATAAGTTGACATGCCTTGATGTGGAGTTGAGGGGACGAGAAGAGATAAACCAAAGAACTTATCCTATATAATAAAATGCTAATATGCAAATTATCCCCTGGACTGGGAGTTCGACCAGGGGATGGGGATGGCCAGCCAACCACCTTTGGCCCCTCCACCCCCCGGCCAGCCCTGTCCCTGATCATCCCCCCACCTTCATTGGGGGTGGGCTGGCCAACTTCCCATGTCCCCTACCCCAAGCTGGCACAGCCCAACAGGCCCCACTTGGGGTGGGCTGGCTGGAACCCACCCATGCACAAATTCGTGCTCAGGGCCTCTAATATACTTATATGCATAACCCATGGACACAGGCAATAGGGTAGTGAAGACCTGGAAGGGTGGGTAGGGCCAGGAAGGAAGTGGGGAAAGGAGTGGAAATGGGAGACATCTGTAATAATATCAACAATAAAAAAAATATACTTAAAAAAGCCAACCATGTGAAACAGGCACTATTATTATCTTCATTTTGTAGATAAAGACACGAAAGTATAGGAAGGTGAGGAAACTTTCCCAAGGGCAGAAAATAGAACCATGCCTGGGGAGGTACCTCCTCAGCTTGTCGCTAAGGCACGGCTAGAATACAGACAATCCATGGTCATCTGTAAACCTGTGTAGACCTATGCATTTTCCAATTCTACTTTCTTTCACTTTTCTGGCATATCACCATAGGTTTATACGGTTCCTTTTAATATTTTTTTTGTACTTTGCACAGAGCTTACAAAACTGTAAAATCATAACATGTTACAGCTGCAAAGATTTTGGAGTTCATCTACTCAGATTTTTTTTTACTTTAGAGATGAGAAAGCTCAGATATAAGACAGTTGAAGAACATGCCTCTGGTCATCAGGCTGGTTGTACAAAAATATGAACCTGAACCTTGTTCACAAGGTCTTCCAAATGTCCTTTTTTCACTCAATCAATACATCAATCAATTGAATAAGCGGAGAAGCAAGCAGACAACTGTTGGCATTGTCATGGCTATAGATATTCCTCTTCTTAAAAAATTAAGTTGCTTTCAAAAATGTTTTCTAGTTGCTCTGACTTAAAACATTATTTTCTTTTTTTAATTTTTTTAAATTTTATTTTATTGTTTAAAGTATTACACATAGTAGTACATATATCTCCCCCCATTGACCTTCCCCCAGTCTCCCCTACCCCCAATCGCATGCCCTCAGCCCCACCCCCAGGGTCTTGTGCCCATTGGTCATGCTTATATGAATGCATACAAGTCCTTCGGTTGATTAAAACATTATTTCTACCTGGAAAACAATACATTTGTTAGAGGTATTGGCAAGTGAATTGGAATAGACTTTTATGACACCTTTCTATCAATCTGAAAATGATTTACAATACTCATCTGAAATAAAATTTACTATCACCAATTCTGTAGTGGGGCATCCGCTAAGAAATACAGAGCTGGGAGTTTAGTAACACTTTAGAACTGTATGTTTCGCACCCCGACTCTTACACTTAGACTACCAAGCCGTGCTGTGTCTCATTTTTCTGCAGTGTTTAAGGAATCACCTGCTTAAAAACGGCGGCTTGCCTCAGTTCTTCAGGTGCCCCCTTTGCTATGTACAAATCCCACAAGGACTTGGAGCTCAGCAGAAGGTTTTCCAAGGGCCCCGGTGGGTTGTGGGGAGGGGGAAGGGGTAAAGAGGTAGGGAGTAAACTAAATGTCGCAATCAACAAAATTACCTGCTGACTTCTTTAGGGATACATGTGAGCTGATTGTTGCTCACATTAAGCAGGGTCACATTTTTCAAGCCATCTGTTAGAAAACAATTTTAGACACGTTAGCTACATTTATGATAGCTATCATTTTTAGCCATTTTTCTGTATAACTTGATTTTCCTTCTGATTTCTGGTCTCGCCCATGGCTCTTGGGTTGCTGGTAACAGATAAATTCTTACACCTGCTTCCACAAAAAAACGGTGAATAAGGTATGGCCTAGTTAACCGAACTCAAACCAGAAAGGCACTACAATAGGCACTGGGACACATAAATATTTGTGGAGGGAATGAATGAAGTCCAAAGATTCTTCTTTACAGATGACATTCATCTACCCAACAAAACACCCACATGGGACCGTGGGAAATCGGTCCAATGCCCCCTGCATCTGTGAATCCCACACTCAGCTCTGACAGGCCCAGCAAGTGTGCCCACCCAAGTAAACCAGCACGGGCACCCGTAACACCATCTCTTGGCACTTGTGCACACCTGTCCCTTTGGGGGGCTCACTTCTCCTGCCCATGGTTCTGTGCCCTGTGCCCCACTGCTAGCCAGCACCTCTGTGAGATTGTCCATGATGAATGACAGTTTCCTGAGAGCTGACCAGGTTGGATTCCCATTCAGCCAGCTCCTAGCAATTGCTGGGCATGTGGCAATGTGATTCCAGTATTGCCTAATTTTTCTTTTTTAAAAAACAGATAGAAAGGTCCAGAAATCCAGCCTTTATATGAATTACCTTGATCTGCAATTCTTGACACTAAATTCAAGCTTATATGTAACACTTTCAACAATAAAGATAAATTTAAATAAATAGATGTGCTGGAGTGTAAAAAAAAAAGAGAAATAGAAAGAGAGAGAGAGAGAGAGAGAGAGAGAGAGAGAGAAGAAGAAGAAGAAGAAGAAGAAGAAGAAGAAGAAGAAGAAGAAGAAGAAAGGAAAGTGAGAAAGAAAATGAAAACACAGACAAAACAGGACCAACCTATCTGTGACCCAGATTCAGCTCATGAGCCACCCATTTACAACTACTATCTTATGATTACTCAAGCCAATTCATTTTTTAAAATATTTTATCACAATCCCTAGCAAAGCGTGTATGACTGATCCAGCTTAGGATATATGTAACCCTAGTTCAGTCTGCTCTGGTCAGGGGACAGGGTCATGTAATTCATGATGAACAATGCAGCTGGATAATCATGATCTGATAGAGACCATAATTTATGACAATCACATAGGATTTTCAAAGTTCAACAGCCCCAAATTAAGACATACAGGAACTAAAAACATTTAGGGGCAGTGTACATAGATTAGATATATTTTATAAACCTTATTTAAAGGCAACATGAGGAAAAGATTCCTTACAGAAATCTAAATTAGCATTAAATTGTTTAATATTATATATATGTGTATATATATATATATCAGATTTTACTTAAATGTATTCCCTCAGTATAGCTAATAAGATATTGTCTACTTGTTTCCATTCCATGATTTTTTTCTTATGTAAACTGTTTTCTTCCTACGTAAAGTGTAACAATGCTGAATATAGGGTTTCGTAAATATAGTGTATGTAAACATTGATAAGTATTTGTCACATTTTTTTTAACCTTCACCTGAGGATGTGTTTTTATTGATTTGAGAGAGAGAGAGAAAGGAAGAGAGAGATGGAGAGAGAGAGAAGCATTGATATAAGAGAGACTCATAGATTAGATTGGGTGCCTCCCTTACGTACCCTAACAGAGGCTGGGGATCTAACCTGCAACCCAGGTACATGCCTTTGACTGGGAATTGAACCCGACACCCATTGGTACTCAGATCAACACTCTAACCCCTGAGCCACACCTGCTAGGCCTAAACCTATCATCTTGATCAAAGACTGTGACTTAGTAGCTGAGACAAAATAAAAAGTATAAAGGAAAAGGAGAGCTGTGGAAAGCTTTCCTTGATTTGATTTTCCACTGGTTTTCCCTCTGGCACAAAGAAAGGGCCTATAGATTCAAGAGTATATACAGACACGAAAATTCACTACACTAATGCTTGCTTAGGTCTACATCTAAAGAAATGTAGTACAATAGCTGGGGGGGAAAAAGTACCCCAAATTTCATAATTTTGAGAGTAGCAGGTAAATATCTCCCCCCAAAAGCAAAACCTGTAACGTTCCTTTTTCCTTTAGTTATAAGTGGTTAAGTATAAGGGGATTAAGTTTGAGACTATAATACTGCCCCCCCCTTTTTTTTTTAACTAACTTACCAAATATTTCAGATGGCAAACTCTTAATCCTATTTCCAAATAAATGGAGCTTCGTCAGGGATGTGAGGTATTTCACCTCTTCTGGAATTTCTTCTAAGAGGTTGTTTCCCAGATTTAGTACTGTCAGCTGCAAACATAAAGAGATTTAATGAATTCAGACATGATCTACCTTCAAATGAGAAAATAAAGAAATAATTCAGTCCCTTAGGTTCACATCACCTAAGAAAACGTCAGCATGATCACCAACTATTATTTTACACATATCTAAAATATTTTTATAAAGTTCATTTAGCTCGTGTTCAAACACTTTATGCTAATTAAAGCACACTTTAATTTTCAATTACAGCGCTTCATTAAAATTTTATCACAAACTATTCCAAGGATATTTAGAAATGCAGTTAATGGTTCATTTATAACTCACTTAAGCAGCTCAAGAATACCCTAGCATTGTGACCGATAGACTCAAAACCATTTTTTAAAAAATCAACAAAGGAGCTAATTCCCTGGAGTCAGAAATAAAGGATGGCTTGGGCGACATCTTTGCCTAGATCCTTTTCCTGCTCTGCTCTCCTCTGCTTCCTTCACACCCTTATGGGTTTCTCCTGATAGCACAGGCAGAAGAAAAAGAAGAAGAAGAAGAAGAAGAAGAAGAAGAAGAAGAAGAAGAAGAAGAAGAAGAAGAAGAAGAAGAAGAAGAAGAAGGAGAAGAAGAAAAAGAAGAAGAAGGAGGAGGAGGAGTAGGAGGAGGAGAAGGGGAAAGAGAAGAAGAAGAAGAAGAAGAAGAAGAAGAAGAAGAAGAAGAAGAAGAAGAAGAGGAGGAGGAGGAGGAGGAGGAGGAGGAGGAGGAGGAGGAGGAGGAGGAGGAGGAGGAGGAGGAGGAGGAAATAACCATTGGAATTAGCAATATGAGCTTCAACAGTGACCTTGACAATGGGAGTGAAGTGTTGGAAAGGAAACTCTGTTTGAGGTGTGCTGTCAAGAAAATTTGAGAAAGCAGACAATTATTTGAAGAACTTTTTAAATAAAGGGGCACTGTTAAATTAGGAGGCGGCTAGAGGGTTTTTCCTTAAAATAAAATACTCGTCACTTTGTTATATGCTGATGGATATAAACCTGTAGAGAATGAGAAACTACTAATACAAGGAGAGGGATAATTGCAGAAATAAAAATCCTTTAGATTTGAAGAAGATAGGATCCAAAGTGCAAGTAGGACCTTTTCATCTGGGAAGTAAGAAAGAAGGTAAAGAAAAGGGGTGTGCAGATCAGAACACTGGATCGGTTTGGTGATGGAAAGACGAGGGAGCTCCGACTAGTAGTGTTTGCTGTTCAATGAAATGTGAACCAAAATTTGCTGAGAGGAGGAGATGTAAGAAGCTTGGCGAAATGCAATCTGAAAGATCAATCTTGGGAAATATACTAGGATAGCTGAGAGCCAACAGTTAGCTCCCAAAAATGATATAAAGTAGACAGGTAGCCCAAGAAAAAGCACTTCTCTGGGTGACACATCCTACATAATAAAAGGCTAATATGCAAATAAACAGAATGGAGGGATGGCCTGTGGCTATGACACACACTGACTGCAAGAGGGCAGATGCTCAATGCAGCAGCTGCCCCCTGGTGGTCAGTGCGCTCCCTCAGAGGGAGTGCTGTGCATCCAGAAGCTGGGCTCATGGCTGGTGAGTGCGGTGATGGAAGCCTCTCCTGCCTTGGCAGCACTGCTAAGGATGTCCGACTGCTGACGTAGGCCCATCGCCTCAGGGAGCGGGCCTCAGCTGACAGTCACACATCCCCTGAGATCTCCCAGACTGTGAGAGGGCCCATGCTAGGCTGAGGGACTCTCCCCTGCAGCCCCCGCCTCCTCCGTGAGTGCACGAATTTCATGCACCAAGCCTCTAGTTAACCATATGGCTCTTTGGCTAGAAAAGGCTACCATGTGAAATTCTGAGCAGCACCACCAAGAATATGACATTAGATGATGAAGCAGGTTCAACTGATAACCTCAACATGTAAAGGATTTCAAAGTTAAAACTACGATGAAGTCAGTGGAACTGGGATGATTCTTGATGGAATAAGATCACTAAAAAAAAACCAGATTCACTGATGACCTTCAAAGTCATAAAGGCATCTGAAAGACCAGGTGGCTATCCTCTCTCACCATGGCAACTATGTCAGGGCTCCAGCATAGATAATATAAACTATACAGAAAGGTCCAGAGACACCTTAGGGGGAAAAAAATGAATTGCCTTTGAGAAATACCTCAAGACCCAATCTACATGTTCCATTACTTTAATCGTGTTTGTTCTGTGTATTGTGTACCTGGTACTATTCTGAATACTACAGTTAAAAAAGACACATAAAATTCCCTCTCTCATAGAGCTTATACATTGGGAAATGGGACAGACAACAAATAAATACACAAATAATTTCTGTTACTGCTAAGTGCTACATATAAAGCAAAGAAAATAGGACAGTGGAATGGAAAGTACCTCGGGCTGTAATTAGGGAAGACCTTTCTGAGGAGGAGATGTTTGCAGGAAGGCAGTGGGATGCCTTGGCGAGGCTACTCTTAATGGGGTTTTACTCAGAAGGCTTTCAGAAATAGCAGGCACCCAGAACGCGCACGGCAGTGTTGCATTAGTAACACTCTCTATGGCTACGGGCAGTCCCCAAGGGAAGGCTTTAGTCATATAAGAGACAACCACTTGGGTTAATTTAAAACTTACATTACTTCAATAATTGTATATAGAATGAAACTCTGCTTGTGTTTTCAGAGTGTAACAATTCTATTCCTTGAATGTGGCATAGTGCTATAGATTGAAACACACCATGACTACTAAATAGTTTCTCATAGACCCATAACACAGAGAAAAATGAGCTTTTAGAAGTCACCTAGTGTATCATCTAAAATGCAAATGGGCAATTATATATCTTCCTCGTGACACAATAATGGGTAGCTTTTTTTTTATTTTGCTAGGAATTTTTATTTATTTTTCTATATTTAGGCTGTCTGAAATGTCTACCCAATTTCCCCCACAGCAATCATAAAAATAGTTTCATCTCCCATATAACAGTCTTTCAAAATGTTAAAGATCGCTAGTATAGCCAAAACCGGTTTGGCTTAGTGGTAGAGCGTCGGTCTGCGGACTGAAAGGTCCCGGGTTTGATTCCGGTCAAGGGCATGTACATCGGTTGCGGGCACATCCCCAGGAGGGGGTGTGCAAGAGGCAGCTGGTCGATGTTTCTCTTTCATGGACGTTTCTAGCTCTCTCTCTCTCTTCCTTCCTCTCTGTAAAATATCATTAAAAAATATATATAGTTTTTTTTAAAAGATCGCTATTATATTTCTCCTAAATGTGTTCCATTCTTCCTTAACCAATTTCCTCAGGACATAATTTGCATACCCCTCACCATCCTGGTCACTCTCTAAGTTTTGTAAGAAAACATGGCACTTGGCTGAGACAGGGAAGGTGGTCTCAGCATAGATGCTGATGAGACCACAGAATCTCCCTCAGGCAGATGACCGTACTTATATTAATGCAGCCTCACCTGGCATCCACTCTTTGATCAGCAGGACACATTGTTGGTACATAATTAATTTTTGTCCGTGACAACAAAAACTGCTAAGAGTCAAGGAGATCACTCACATCCAAGACTTAGACAATTGAGTTACTTTCTTAACCTACATGCAGTTATCCCTGCAAAAAAATGCATCGTGATGGTTTGGACTCAAAAGACACCTCAAGCGAATGTGATGTTGTCACTTTAAATTCAGTCTAAAACTGGACAAACCAGTTCTGTGTTTCCCATCTGCACTTTGGTTAACACACCCATCGTTCTTGTAATCCTATGGTAGCCCCACTTTGAAATCACCTAGCACCTCTTTTTCTCCACCTACATTCAATCAGTCAACAACAAATTCCATTCCCAAAATTCCTTTTAGATGCAACTTTCCAGCTATATCTCATTGCAATGACTCTAATAGTAGTATTCATCACTGCCTAATTATAGCATTATAGAGCTGAAGAATGCAATACAATGGGATGTGCTAACACTTAAATTCCCTTTACTCGACCCTGTTGGATTACATATAAACAGCCGCCCAGATAACCAGCTGACGAGGAATTTCTTTACCCAATATTTCCTTAAATGTTTTCAACCTCTCTGTAGCCTTTTTGACATTTTTGTATACTTGCTTTAAATAGTGTCTATCCCAAGTCCTCCTAAATTTGATCTGATTATATTGGCCCACTCATACCTCTAGGTCAGTGTTTCCCAAACTTCTCTCATGACAAGATTTACCTGGCGGAGTTGTTAAAATACAGATTCTGGAATCCCAACTAAGAAGTGCTAAACTAGAATTTTTGGGAACATAAAAATTCTAGTTTAGCACTTCTTAGTTGGGATTCCAGAATCTGTATTTTAACAACTCCATTACACAATTTTATGTATATGTTCCCAAAAATTCTAGTTTAGCACTTCTTAGTTGGGATTCAGGAAGCTGTATTTTAACAACTCCACCAGGTGATTCTCATCATGAGAGAAGTTTGGGAAACACTGCTCTAGGTTATAACTTGAAATAAATATGTGTGTTCTCTTACATCTTGGATGTGAGATAAGCATCTCAGTGTCCACTAATGCCTTTGGATAATGAAATCTATGTTTAATGTGTAGCAATCCTACCTAATAAAAGAGTAATATGCAAATTAACCACCATTCTGCTAACTCCAAGCCACGCCCACCAGCCAATCAGAGTGAGCATGCAAATAAACCCAACCAAGATGGCTCCAGCCACACAGAGCAGGAGGAAGGCGTTTCCCTGGCAACAGAGGAAGCCAAGCTTTCTGCCTCCCCTTGCAAGCCTAAGCCTCCACTCAAGGCTACAAAGTTCCAATTATAGGAGGTAAACAAATTCCAACAGAAATGGCTGCTGCCAGGGAGCAAGCAGGCGGCTTGGCTCCACTCCAGGTTACAAAGTTTCAATTGTAGAAAGTATTGAGCCTGCAACTGAAATATGTGCCCTTCACAGAATCAAACCCGGGAACCTTTTAGTTCATAGGCTGACACTCCATCCACTGAGCTAAACCAGCTAGGGTGTAACTTTCTCTCATCTTAACCTCTCATCTGCCCTTTTATTAGCAAATGTGAAAATGAATGAGCAGTATTTCTCAACTGTGTAAATAATCTACATTCCTCTTTTGGGCGTTTCCAGCATATTTCATCCTAGAGGCCCAATGCACGAAATTCATGCAAGAGTAGGCCCTTGCAGCCCTGGCTGCCTTTGGGCGCAATCCTCCACCCATTGGTAGTTCCATGTCATCTCGCCATCCAGTCTAATTAGCATATTAGCTCTCTATTATACAGGATGGTTCTAAAACTCTCATTATAAAGGGAATATTTTTTTTCTCAAGTTCCACAACCTTGGAGACTATATATAAGAAAAGTTATGAGTTCATGAGCAGCTAAACAATGTCATTGCCCTGAGTAAAGAGCTGGCTCAGCTTAGTTCTTACTTTTAAATAAGAAATCAAAACTTACTTTTAAAAAATGAATGTAACTACTTCAAAAGAAATGAATGTCCCTTCCTTCCCATTCCCTGACAACACTCCAGTTTCAAAGTTCAGCCTGCCGTAGCTGGTCAGTGTGGTTTAATGGTTGAACATTAAACCAAGAACCCAGAGTTCCCCCGTTCAATTCCTGGCCAGGGCATATGCCTGGGTTTGGGCTTGAATACCTGTGAGGGGTGTGCAGGAAGCAGCCAATGAATGATTCTCTCTCATCATTGATGTTTCTTCTCTCTTCCTCTCCGAAACCAATACGAATCCTTTAAAAATGTCAGCCTGCTGTGGGAAACTAAAAAGAAACCCCCTCCCAATACCCCCAATGTCTCTTCCTTCCATAGGCAAAAGCTTCAGGAGAGTCCCCAGGATGCACAGCATTTTAGGGATCTTCAAATGCACCTTCCAGATGGAGCCCCCAAGGCAGACAATTAGGTCTAGACTCTCAAGCCTTTCCAGAAGACAGCTTCCAGAAAGATGAGTATGGCAGAGACCTAATCCTGAGTCTGGGTGTGCTCCAAAGAGAACATAAACAAAATGAAACTTCTTCCCCTACCACACAGATTTCCTAAGGGAGGACACCTCCAGCTGCCTCTCTAACAAGGATCCACAGGAAGTCTTCAAGAAACCAAATCTCTATATATCAAAGCCTATCGCTCTCTCACCTCTTTGACCTTTAATCCCGAAAGAGAAACTCTTCCTCACCTGGGTCAAGGTGCATAACTCTAAGCACATGCTGGAGATTAAGTTATTCTGAAGGTTTAGAACCTTCAGGCCAGTCAAGTTTCCTATCATGGAGGGGATCTTCCTCATCTTCTTCCTATTCAAGGTGATGATCTTCGTGGCTTTGCCACCCTTGACTGCTCTGAGGAACAACTTTTCTTCCAAGAAGTTGGAAGAGCGACTGAAAAGAGACGTGGTACACATTATGGATTAGGTTCCCTCGTTGGTATCCTTAACAGCCTCTCGTTGCGGAATTGTTGTTGTGTCATGGAAACAGAAACATTCTGAGATCTACCATGCAGAAGGTGGGAGGCAACAGACAGTTTCTTGAGTAAGAGGTAGGGAGGGGAAATAGCTGATTCCAGGCTCGGGGTAAAAAAAAAAAAAAAAATGTACAAGAAGAGCTGAGGATATCTTATGCCAGAGACATGGGAAGTAGACTCAGGAGATCCAAGAACATGAAAGCCAACTTATAAGGAACATGGCTGGTCTAAAATCAGAAAATTTGAGGATCAGAAAAAAAATAATCAAGAGTGCCCCCTTCATGAACATGTAAGGATTCATAAAGGTATTTTTAAAATAAAAGAAACTGCTGCAACCGGTTTGGTTCAGTAGTAGAGCGCCGGTCTGCGGACTGAAAGGTCCTGGGTTCGATTCCGGTCAAGGGCATGTACCTTGGTTGCGGGCACATCCCGGTAGAGGCTGTGCAAGAGGCAGCTGGTCAATGTTTCTCTCTCATCAACATTTCTAGCTCTCTATCTCTCTTCCTCTCTGTAAAATATCAATAATATATATATATATATATATATATATATATATATATATATATATATATATATATTTAAAAATAAATAAATAAAAGAAACTCGCCGAGACCACTTTGGCTCAGTGGATAGAGCGTCAGCCTGCGGACTGAAAGATCCCAGGTTCGATTCCGGTCAAGGGCATGTACATTGGTTGCGGGCACGCCTCCAGTAGGGGGTGTGCAAGAGGCAGCTGATCAATGACTCTCTCATTGATGTTTCTAACCCTCTATCCCCCTCTCTCTTCCTCTCTGTAAAAAATCAATAAAATATATATATTTTTAAAAAAAAGGAAAAAAAAGAAACTCATTGATTACAGCGGGGCTCGCTAGGAACCAATTCATAAGTCTGAAAAATTGATCAAGGAAAAAAAATGCAGCATTAACCAGGTATCTTGATCTGAAGGCTTATGAACTAAAAAGACAAGTCACCTGTTCCCATATATCCAGAATTTAACAAAGGGTTTTCCAGTCATGCCCTTGGCTTCACCTTTAAGACTTTCATTTGGCAAGTTTAGTTTGTGACTAAATTTGCTCCGACTGTGGAAAATGTTTCCACATAGGAGCAGATGCTTCGTGTATTAGAAATCTGTAGCAATCCTCTCCTGTAATGAAGAAGAACATTGTGTTCCTCCTGGTTTTCTTTTTAAATTTGGAAATGGAAGTTTTGATTGAAAGTGCTTTGGATCCTCCAAGACCCACCTTCTAGGGGCAGCTCCAGCACTTAATAGCCCTATGGCTTAGTAAGTTATTCATTCTCAACCTCCTTTAGTCTCATTCCCATCAGCTATAAAGCAGGAATGACTATGCCAACCCCTGCCTTCTGTGAGGAATGAATAAGCTTGCTTATGTAAAGCATTTAGCACACTGCTTAGCACAGTAAATGCTCATTACATAAGAGTAATTATGTTTTATTTCGTACAACCTCACAGACATTTAAATTCAGATGGCTGTTTTGTTAACAAGTCTCAAGCGTGCAAGCATTAACTCTATTCTCAGGATTAACACAAGGTGCTAACATGTTACAGAAAACCGAAGAACAAAGCAATAGAGAGACGGAGTTACATGTATTATGCGCGGGTCCAGAGGAAAATGTCTCTCAAATCCTGGGCCCCAACATGCAGGAACTTTCCCTATTTATTATGATTTTACCTTCTTTGCCTCCCAAATATGGAATGTTTCCGGCCCCTTTTGCAAGTTCTTAAAAGAGCCCGTATGTGCTGGGCCTTGAGACCTCAACCTGGTGCCAGCACTGATAACCTTGTCTGGGGAAAGTTTAATGGCCTAGCTGAAGTGGGAGTAGTCTTAGCAAGTAAGAATTTATAGAAGCCAATTAGCAGGGTTAAAATTTCAAACAGCAGTTTACATATAAGATGGATGCTTCAAACATACGCCTACTGTGCTAAGGCCTCGTGTCCCTATGGCCACCTGCATTCGCCATATTGTTATCAATCACTACTTCATCTGCTTAGATACCGGAGTGCACTCTCAATATGAGGGGCTAGGTGAGATCTGTCACAGATGTTCCTCAAAGAATTCTCAGCTGGTCATGAGATTAGAAATATGTTGTGGGGTGCGGGGTAATGGGGAAGTAAGGACACATATGTAACACTTAATAAAGAAATTTTTAAAAATATGTTAGGGGTTCATAGATTTTAAAACAGGAAGCAATCTGAAAAATATAGCTACCAACTTTTACTTTTGGCAAATAAAAGCACTTAAAAAATTCATCTATTGCCACCCCAATTTTGATTAAAAAAAAAAGACATCTTAACCTCTCTGTTAAAAGAATATCAGTGTCACTATCTCCTATTAAATTTTCTTATTTTGCCAATGGTTTTAATTATAGACCATATTTGATTATTACTAGGTTGAAAGAACCTCTGAGATTCTACTTACACATGCACATATACATACACATTACACAGTTTTTTGGAGCTTCTGCAAAAATTAAACAAGAAAACAGGAGAAAATAATTAAATTAAATAAAAAGTAGAAATAAACAGTGAAAAATAGAACAGCAAGGTAAAGCCAGGTCCAATAAGATAACTAATCATCTACAAAGTCTAAGTAAGGATGGAATGGAAGCAAAAGAGGAACAGAAAGGGGAGTAGAAGATAATGCCAAGCAATACTTAACTCAGGAAACGGGCATTCTTGGCTGCGGCATGAAATGGAAGTTAGCAGACCAGGTAGGAACGGTGGGAAATGAACAGAAAATCTGCATGCTCTACCGACTGCCATGATGAATGCTGACAAGACAAAGTCCTGGCCCTGTGGTTAAAAACCAGAAATATGGCTTTTAAGTGAAATCTCCCAATTCTTAAAACACTACCAACTAATGGACCTTTTTTTTTTTTTCAAATCACTTAATGGTCCAAATAAAATACACCTCTGGGCCACATTCAGCCCTCTGATTTGGGAAGCTCTGGTGTGTTGAAAAAGATGATCAAGGGTAACAACCTGAAAGAAAGTCAGAGGAAGAGGCACAGCCCAGAACAAAGACTAAGATTAAGGAGGAGAAACCAGCAAGATGCAGGGTTATAAAAAGTCAGAGAATCTCAAGAACAGTCTACTGTGAAATGCAGCAGACATTTCCAATAAGATAGGACAGGTAAGCGGTCACTGGGACTAGTTGGAGAAGCGGATTCATTGGAGTGGTGGAGGCTAAAGCACAGGTACTGGTTGAAGAAGATATCATCCCTGCTTAAAGAATCGATACACTCAGCAAAAACAGTATAAAATTGCTAATTAAATTCTCAGAAAAAATTGATCTGCTCCTTTACCTAGTTCATGACAACCTGTACCAAGACAATATATTAACCGGTGCCAGCATTGATTTGCACAAACTTCCTTCTTACTGCTTCACCTTTTTGCACACTAATTATTCTTTGTCTTTTCTTCAACACCCACCAGTCTGAGAATATTCCAAGTCGCTTGCCCTAAGGCCTAAATAAACCTTCATTATTTTAAAATATCCAAAATTCCAACCTGATTTCCAAGAGCCATGCCTTAAATGGCTATTATTTCACTACTTACCTCATTCAGTTTGGGGCATAATATATTTATTCCAAATCTTTTAAATGCAAGAATATGTTATTGCATTATTTTCAATTATATGTGAGGACAATATACTAGTAAAGGCTGGATATAATTCAAAAACAAACTGAGTTTTCTCTATTTCTATTATATAAAGGTGTTAATGAATAACAATTTAGACAAATGTTTATTGAATTCATCTTTTATTCTTCTTTTGGCAAACAGATAATATGAACAAAACTATACTGCTCACTATAGTTATACACACTCTGTCTTGCTTCACACAAGTTGTAAACATATTTAAGTGGATAAAATTCTTGACAACACATTCCAGAATTCTGACATCTTTTTGAGTTAAAGCAAAAAAAGCTTATGAACTTCCACTGGATTATCATTACACAGCAAACAAAATTAGTATATCTGCTTTTAAATTGACATCCACCATTTTTTAAAGACTTCAATTGTAGGTTTGAGCTAAAATGATTTTTATCTAAAGCTTTGTGAAAAAACAGAGCTAACCATACAAATGCTATTCATAACCATATCAACCATTTAAAGATGACACATGTCAGAGGGGGGTAGTGGGAAGAGATTAACCAAAGCAGCTATATGCACACATGTAAAGCCCATGGACACAGACGACAGTGTGGGGAAGGCCCGGGGAGGGGGCATAAATGGATTGGAGAGGGACAACGGAGGGAAGGGGAGGACATCTGTAAAACTTTCAATAATAAATATACATTTTAAAAAATTACACAAATTAAAAATAAACCTATAATCAAAAAATGCCACTCATCTTGTTAAAAAAACAAAAAACTACCAATAAGGTATTTTCCAATGCTTTAAATGTAGATGGTATTTATAATAACTAGGTTTCATGATACTTTATTATTTTTTTAAATATATATTTTATTGATTTTTTTACAGAGAGGGAGAGGGAGAGCGAGAGCCAGAAACATTGATGAGAGAGAAACATCAGTCAGCTGCCTCCTGCACACCCCATATAGGGATGTGCCTGCAAACAAGGTACCTGCCCTTGACCGGAATCAAACCTGGGACCTTTCAGTCCGCAGGCCAAGGCTCCCTCCACTGAGCCAAACCAGTCAGGGCTTATTTTATTACTTCTTAATGGTTATCTTTTAATTTTAAAGCAATACCTTACTTCAAATAAAGGCAAAATAATTTCATTATTTTATAAATTTCAGAGCCTCAAGAGAACTCAGATCTCAAAACAGGCAGCCTTCAGAATGCATTTTGCAGAATGGTTTTTAATCTCTTTAAACGGAATACCTTCATGTCGTACTTACTTGCTCTAGTTGACCAGCTTCCCACATCATCAGTGAGATTGACACCACATTTTTAATATATAAACCTGATATTTAACTGAAAAAATTAGTTGCATCCATAAAGCAAAAATTAAAAAATTAAAAACTTCATGATAAATGAAGCTTTTTCTGGTTGGGGAAAAACATACCTAATCAAAAAAAAAAGTCTAATTTTTCATAATACTTTCTTATCAAAGTATCAGACATCTGTATATATGAGTACTATTTTCTTAGAAGGAATACTGTTGGTGTAACTTGAAATCTGAGCTAGATATTATTCACACCAAAAGGTATTATATACTGATTTCTACTACACAGTCAAAAAGTGGCTTTCAATTTGATCCATACATGTGATACAAACATTCTCAAATACTTCAGGTTACAGAAAGGTGACATTAAAAGGCTAACAAAATAACAGTAAAAAAGGGATTTCTTTTAATACTAGAGAATGAAGCAAAAGAGAACGGTTTTGAAGGAGAAATCGGAAAGTAGGAAGGATCTGAAGTACACTTGGCCTTGGACACTTGTGAAATTGCTACTACTCCAACTTGTCCACGTTACAAGTTAGTGGGTAAGAGAGAGAGGTCACAGATCGTTTCTTAGTGGAAAAAAGTGCAAGGAAAGCAGAGCAGCTGAGCAGAGAAGGAGTGGAGGAAACACCACAGAGTACGGAAATTAGCAATAATGAAAATAAGAAGTTTAAGAAACGGCAAGTAGTAACAATCAGACGTTACTTTGTTGGGACCTTTAAAAATCACACAAAAATAACAGGCTAATCTGTAATTCTTACAGGTTTAAATCTGATAGAGAACACACACATATATATATATATATATATATATATATATATATATATATATATATTGAATCTGTCTCATTTCTTAAAGTTTTAACAGCTGATTCCCATACAAAAAAACCATTTTAAAATTCTTAATCATTAAAATGAGCTTCTTGGCTGCACTCTGATGGGGTTATAAAAAGCTTCACAGCATTAATTTCCCTAATACTAAGGTTACTGCACTCAAGTTTCTTTATAAGGATAAATTAAATTTTCTATCACCATCCCCACATTATTGCAATCTTCCAGAAAAATTACACTGAAATGGTTACTGATAGCTTTTAGTAAAACATTAAGATTTATTTCAACAGAATGTTCAGGATCCTAGTTTAATAAAAAAAAAAAATAAGCAAATAAGGTTGCATCTTGGACTATGAAAGATGCTCTCCACGATGAACTTACAAGTGTTTAAAATTCCAGGAAAGGGGATACTGGTTAAAGTTTATCTCTGACATTTTTTTAAAAAATCCATTAGCAGCTATGCCATAAAAATGATTTAAAGTAGTTGTGTTTTTCAGTAACATTTAAAACAATCCAGCGCTTGGTATAAATACTCATATCGGCACACAGTACTAAAACATAATAGTGCAACACTTTGTAAACTAGCTGCAATTTTCAGCAGGTCTGTTCACCAACCGCGTGACAGAATTGTAATGTTCTCCTAAGCCATATGCGTGTCTCATATATCTGAAATAAAAAGAAAAAGAAAAGACTGGTTTTAATGAAGGAAATTCTTTGTATATAAATGTTTTTATTATGCATATAACACCAAGCCCTCTGAATGAATCACTCCACGGATATATCATAAACTGCATAAGCATATTACTTAAAAAGTTCAACAGCATGCAAAAAGCATAAGATCTTTAACCATGTCTGCTGAGTTTAAGTCCAGTAAAACACAATCATTGGGGCGGGGGATTGAAATTCTGAGTACTCAATAAGCTTAAAATTTACCCAAATCCAAGTCATTAATGACCACCTTAGGAGCTTTATCTAGTAAACACTAAAGCCGACAGCAAACTCTCTCTTCTGTGTTTCAGATTTCTCAGTCATGTAAAATACTTTTACAATATGAAGAAAAAGATCTCTAAAGAGTAACCAATCAGGCAACATGAATGTATTTCAGTTTTTTCACTTGCTGAAACTTTTAGCATTATTAATGTCAACTCAGAACAATGTTCAAACTAATCCTAAATATTTCTGAACTTTAGAAATGATTTAATTATCAACTTATATGAATAAATAAATCACTATAGATTTAAATAATTATCTAAATCTTACATTTTGGCAATGCTGTTAATTCTATAATGGCCTTTAATATACTAGTAAATAAGCTTATTTAATTCTGCTAAGGATAGGTTTTTTTGTTTAACTCAACAATCTAAAATATTTCAATAATCCTTTTTGTCTTAATTATGAAAAATAAAACAGTAGATATCTCTAGATACTTACACAAGTATTAATGGTTTGTTTGGATATTCTTCACCAACTACAATAGGAGGAGAATCTGCCTGTATTATCTCTATTGGCGTTTGTAGAATATGAGACAGGGCTCTTAGCTACAGGAAAGAAAATGTATTAGTATAAAAATAAATAGAAGTGTAAATCTTATTGAAATCATAAACTACTAAGGTATTCATGAATAGGGCAATCATTCAGAGCAGGGATTCCCTCTGTTCATCACTATACACAGAGAACCTGGCACACAGTAAGCACTTAAGACCTATTTGTTACATTAACAAACAAATATAATATTTATTAAATCGAATGCGGAAGTTTCAAGCCCTGGCTACATGATAGCTTCTTGGAAAGATCAATGTGATAGTGAATAAAGTGAAGGAATTGGTAGACTGGGCTCATTATCTAGACTCTCTACTTTTGAATATAATTGAAAACTTCCATAATAAAAAGTTTTTAAAACATCATTGTTAGACACCAGGCCAAATCAATTACAATTTTGGAGGGAAAGGGGGAAAAATAGGGAACAGCGGAGAATAAGAGGTTTATTTTTCTTAAAGCTTTCCAGATTACTGTAAAGAACAACCAGGTTTGAAGCTACTACTCTGCAATTTCCAAGGTGCAAACAGAATGAGATAGGTATCTGAATTGCACTACTGTTTCATGGAATTTCCATCTAATTAATACACAGGTTTAAGTAATTTTATACCACAAAATATAAAATTACAACTTCCAGTGGATGAACAATTTAATAATACAATCAATCTTCACATTATCTTATGGAAAATAGTTATACTTATTTTATTTTTTATTATACTTAATTTAAAGACCTAGACTCTGATGCAGAGAACAGTTAAGAGACCTGCATAAAGTCATGCACAAGGAAATAAAATGACTTGCAAACTGAGCAAGTTCATTAACAAATTTGAAAATCTTTAATATAGGACCTGGATCTATGTATTTGCCCCATTAATTTGTCTAAAATGTGGTCCTTGTAGAAAGTTTTAAACAAAAGTAAGAAATCACTTCAGGAATATGATGAAGGTTCTATGTTTTCACAGTGGCAAATTTAATCTCATATTCTATTATAAAATGTTCCTCTGAGGCACTTTTTTCTCAGACCTAAAATAACATTTAAAAAAACCTTAACATCTCTTCCTAGTCTTCAGAAATTTTTGTCCATCATAATTTAAATTTACCCCATTGAAAAAAAACAGCAAATCTTGCTGAAACCGGTTTGGCTCAGTGGATAGAGCGTTGGTCTGCGGACTGAAAGGTCCCGGGTTCGATTCCGGTCAAGGGCATGTACCTTGGTTGCGGGCACATCCCCGGTAGGGGGTGTGCAAGAGGCAGCTGGTTGATGTTTCTCTCTCATCGACGCTTCTAGCTCTCTATCTCTCTCCCTTCCTCTCTGTAAAATATCAATGAAATATATTTAAAAAAAAAAAACAAAAACAGCAAATCTTGCCCAGCCAGTGTTAACTCAGTGGTTGAGCGTTAACCTATGAACCAAGAGGTCATGGTTTGATTCCCGGTTGGTTTAGGGCTCGATCACCAGTAGAGTGGGCAGCTGATCAATGATTCTCTCTCATCATTGATGTTTCTATCTTTCCTTCTCTGAAATCAATAAAAAAAACATTTTTTTAATAAAAGAAAACAAAAACAGCAAATCTTATTTCAAATGGATTCAGAAATGAACAATTTATGAGAAATGTCCTCAAAGGGTTTTTAAAAGTCATTGTAAAAATTTATAGTCATTTCTGAATTTATAGTCATTTCAGTCTTTAATTCTCATATTAACTTGGGATTCTTATAAGAAAGTTCAAGCATCGTTAATATTTCTTAAGTAGTGATAAAGCTACTATGAAAACTTCCTGAGTTTTAGAGACCCAGGAGAGGCACCCACAATTAAAGGGCTGTACCCTCTGGTGACTAGAAGAGGTACAAACATAGCACTACTCTAAGATTTTGCAGAAGGTTTCATGAAATACCTTTAGACAACATAACTCTTTTTAAAAAAATATATAGTTTAATTGATTTCAAAGAAGGAGAAAGAGATAGAAACATCAATGATGAGAGAGAATCACTGACGGGCTGCCTCCTGCACGCCCCACACTGGGGATCGAGCCCACAACCTGGGCATGTGCCCTGACTGGAATCGAACCTGGGACCCTTCAGTCCACAGGCTGATGCTCTGTCCACTGAGCCAAACAAGCTAGGACTAGACAACATAGCTCTTAAAATGAAATACTAAGAGCCGCCACAATATTAATAAGAATGCTAGATTCATCCACCTGGCATTTTAGCTTACAAACTTCTATGCATATCCTCCCTGCCTTACTTTGTGTCCACAAATGACCTACCCAGTACGCACAGGGGTTTTATTGTCCCCATGCAATAATGAGGAAACTCGAGCACAGCAGGCTGACTAACTCCTACAAGGTCACAAAACTGAGCAGAGGAAGAAGCCAGGCCCCAAAGGTTTCCCTCTCATCTCCTGACTGTCTGATAAGGCAGGCTGACTCATCTCCTCAGACCACTGAGGTGTTTTATTGTATTTTAATAAAACAAAGTAAGATAAGTAATTTGAGCTATAAAATGACCCAGTTTAAATCCCTACAAGTGTCTAAAAGTATATTTTCTTACACTTACAAGTCAGACAGTCATTATCAAATAGGAATTCAGGACACATTTGTAATAGATTTGTGTGGTAGGACTTAACCTGTAATTTCAATAAAAATACTGTTTTCTATTTCTGATGTAACCGATATGTTACTCTTCCAATACTGATTTTCACCAAGTTGAGCCATTAGGGTAATTATAATTGTACTTCCTAAATCCAAAAACAAAATCAGATACATTGTCAGTAGCAGCATCACAAGTGGAGTCACTAAGGCAGATGCAACACTAGCCTCCCCAACCGCAGCTTAAACGCTGGGCTATTTAAAATGAAACTGTGATTCCCAAATAAAGTTTTTGTACTTAAGAAAATTAACCTTTATTTGAAACGCTAACAGCAAGATATCCATAAAAATACACACATGTAGTCAAAATAAGCAAGAGGAAAATTATTTGGGGGAGTGGGGTGGGGATGAAAAAGAATCCCAAGTCAAATTTAAAGAGAATATCTCTGTATTAACTTTTGGTCGAGAATATGTTTGTATAGTTTCAGAAAACAACTCTGAGACCACCTGGAATCCAGTAACAGAGAGGAATAGACAGAAGTGCTCCAGCCATGAAGACAGAAGAGACAATTCAGAGATGGAAGATGCTGAGGACGCCTCACCATACCAACAGACAGCGGCTGCCTATTGCTGAAGGATACCCACGATCAAACAAGAGATGGTCGGACCTGCATTACCACCATTTGTCCACCAACCAGATCTGAAATATCATGGCTGACATGTACACACAAGGAACTATTTGACATTGAAACTGGGACTCAAAAGAACTGCTGGCCCAGAAAGGAACTCACTACAGACTGATTCATTTGCCTCTCAGGATAACCATTAAGGCTTATCGCAGTTTAGGTTTTTATAAGGGTATTTCTTGGATCACATGACCTCACACATCTAGACGAAATAATGAACAACATAGACTGGTGAACAAAGATAGACCCAGAAAAAGAGAAGCAGCGATCAGACTCTCAAACCTCAGAGGGAAAGTAGGGGAGGGTGGGGGTAAAGGGAAGAGATCAACCAAAGGACTTGTGTGCATGCACTATGGACAATAAGGGGGTAGGGGAATATGTAGGGATGGGTTTGGGTTGGGAATGGGGGGATAAGGACAATTATGTGATACCATAATTAATAAAAATCAATTAAAAAAAAATAAATAAAAAAAAAATAAATAAAATGAAACTGTGATTCCCTTCCCGAAGGTACATAATTAAAAGCCTAAAAAGGTTACCTCCCGACAATTCAGTACTTTGTCAGTAGAGAGATAGCAAGTAAGTAAAGAAAAGGAATCTTCAAAGAGAATCTGGGATCATCTGAAAACTGTCTGGGATTTATAAATAATTTACCAATCCACAACCACCATGAATAATTAAACTTACCTCCAGCTGCCCGCCCCATGCAGCTGTGTTTATAATGTCATCACAGTACTTCCCAAACTCTTCTGTAGAGAATAAACAATATAACAGTTAATAATTGTCACAACTCCGTTATAAAATCTCTACAGTTTCTACAATTCCTAATAAAACTACTCAAGATTTGAACTTCCTCCTTTTCTACCTGTACTCTCAGGATTTAGTCCACTTACAGATCCAAACTTAATTCACTACAATTTTCCACCACCTTTCATCCAAGAGCAAAGCCTTTCTGCTTCCCTTCCTTAGTCTGAGACCCAAGGAAGGACCTTAACTACGTAACGAGCCTACTTCCCTCTCCTTATCCCAAGCAATGACCCTCCCAAATCGTCAACGTATCCACTACCTTGGCATGTATTTTAAAGCCTAATGCTGCATCTGAAAGAATACACCAAAATAAAAATGCAGCCTCTATAAAGTCAGCGCCACTGTAAGACCTTAAGAAGGTGTGAAGAGAATCAGAGTAGAAGCAGCACAAACGCGCTGAACCTCCTTTCTCAGAGGCAGCACCGCATGGGGCCTCTACCTGTTATTTTGGAAACAATTACCTTATTTGTATCAGCATCGTATATAAAACAATACATTTTAGCTGCAGAATAATTAAATACATAAAAATATTAACTGCCTAGTAAAGCAACCTGTACTACACAATTATAGAAAATAAATTTACCTAAATTTTGAAATCTTTTCCCCATAAGAACTATACCAGTTTTTCTTATTCTCAGTCTCGGGAGGCACTTGATTTAACAATAACCACCACCAGGACACAGTGAAGAGACATAGCTTACCTGGGGTATACATGTCTCCTGTGTTGGCATTTGTTAAGAAGGGCAGGAAGTCTTCCATGTGGCTTTGCATGTAGGTGCCCGTTTGGCTTCTCAGGGCGGCTACGGTCAGAGGGCACTCCCGCTCCTTCAGCTGGTCTTCAATGGCCCTGTACATGCAGTGGCCGTCCGAGGGAATCTGTTTGATTTCCAGCTCTCTAGCTGCCAGTAGCTGAGCAAGCTTCTCACTTTCTACATGTCTAGCTCCATACAAGTTCTCAATTTCAGCTTCAGCTATTCTCTCTTTCTGCTCCTTTTCCAATGCAGCTTTTTTATCCTAAGAAGAGGACAACACAGGGAAGTTAACTCCTACAAATTAGGTCTAATTAACATTTATTAAGAAAATATAAAGATAAGATTCATAAAACATTTTGCCATTTTCCTTCCTTCTCCCATAAGCACTATCCTATTGTGATCTCATCACTTGTAGAGTCTTCTATACCGGGAACTCCTTTGTTAGAACAAGCTACCGTTCTCACTAGCGCTATACTGGGAAAAAAGCCCTCAAGTTTTTCCTTAAAAAAATGTAAAATTTGTTACAACTATATGCCTACATGCCAGGTTTCTAAAAACTTTACTTACTGATTTCAATGTCCTCTCTTAAGACTGGCTTATCCTAGTTCTTAAAACAAAACACACCTTATCAATTTAAGTCCAGGCTCACGCCAAGTTCTGTAACTTACCACTACACCAGTGGTATAGGAACATGCTAAAGCCTTTTGAAGGGAACAAAAATTCTACTTTTATGTATCTAGCTTTGAAGAAAATGGGTGTGAACACAGACACAAACATTTTATTCACTTACCAGATAAAAATATTCTTCTAGATAAAAAATTAAAATATTACAGGTAAGACTCAAGTTCCCCTTAAGGACCGACCAGTCAATCCCAGTACCTGCTCTAGCGGTCTGATATATATCCTTCTAGATTTTTTGCCTATATGTTTTTTTTTTAATTAATTAATTTTTGGTTGATTTTTAGAGAGAGAAGGGAAGGGGGAGAGGGAGAGAGAGAGAGAGAGAAACATTCACTTGTTGTTATGCTTGCTTATACATTTTTGGTTGTTTCCTGTAGTGCCCTAACTGGGGATCAAACCTTAAACCTTGGCGTATTTGGGAGGATATTCCAACCAACTGAGCCACCCGGCCAGGGTCTCCTTTGTATTTTAATAAATACAGATGTACTCTTAGAAAATGTGTAAAACAACAACTTTTTTTTTTTTTTTTAGTAAAAATGGTATACATTACATTCTGTAACTTGCTTTCCATATTCAAATGTCCTAAGAAATCTTCCTATAAAGCATATGCAAAGAAGGGGAGGGGTTAATGAGAGATTTGTGATATGAAGGATGGTTAGGAGGCA
The DNA here is from genome assembly GCA_963924515.1 of Vespertilio murinus. Classification (NCBI taxonomy): domain Eukaryota; kingdom Metazoa; phylum Chordata; class Mammalia; order Chiroptera; family Vespertilionidae; genus Vespertilio; species Vespertilio murinus. Next base: position 6,044,152 of record OZ004717.1, on the reverse strand, counting down.
GAATGAGAAGGTTGGAGAAAAAGAGAAAACATTCTTGACAGCTGGACTAGGAAAGATGAAAAACCAGAAGCAATATATGTCACACAGATTAACAGCTCATATAGCTAGAATACCAGAGAAAAACGTCAAGAGCTGAGGTTGGAGAAAAAAAGATAGTTACAAACAGTCCTGATTTATGATGGTTAGACTTAGATTTTTTGACTTTATGATAGTAGGAAAGCATGCACCTCCAGTAGCAACCTTACTTCAAATTTTGAATTTGAAATTTGATCTTTTCTCAGGCTAGCTATATACGGTAGGATACTTTTTCATCGTAATGGACAGCGGCAAGTGACCATGAGGGTCAACAACCATATGCTACAGTGCAGTCATTGTGTTAGGTGACTCTGCCCTGTAGACGAATGTACGGGTTCTGAGAACATCCACGCTAGGTAGGCTGAGTGGAAGCTTGGCAGGTGAAGTGTGTTAAACTTCATGAAGGTTAGATCAGGTCCTCTGACAAGGAACTCCATCGTTTTTTTTCTACTCTCTTCTTATATGACACATAAGATATACTGAGCATACAGCACTGACTTAAATACTTGGTGAAACGACTTCCATACCCGTCTCTTTTGTGCTCTTGATATCCGAGGCGGCTGATTCTCAAGAACCAAGTTTGAAATGTTAACAGCATCAAAATCTCCCTAAAGAAAGAAAGAAAAAGAAACAGAAAGCATTAACTAGTTGATAAAAAAAATACTTTTAAGTTAGTATTCAAAGTATCAGAGCAATACATTATTGAAAATCACAAATACATATACTCCCATAATTCAAATTTGAGTAACAGCAGTAGGTATTAGATAGTATAGTTCTGTCTCCTTTCTCTCTTTATAAGAGAAAATTTACGAGATCCTCAACAACTTTCCTTAGAGCTCTTCCAAGCATCCTTTTCTTCCTTCTTAGCATGCCTACTCCATTAATTTAAATAATGCTTTTAAGGGCCAGTACATTCAGCCCTCTACCCTTCCCTTGTCTAAATGTTAGTACTGCCCTAACTGTTTTTGGCTCAGAGGATAAAGTGTCGGCCTGTGGACTGAAAGGTCCCAGGTTCGATTTCGGTCAAGGGCATGTACCTTGGTTGTGGGTACATCCCCAGTGGGAAGTGTACAGGAGGCAGCTGATCAATGTTTCTCTCCCACCAATGTTTCTCTCTATCTCTCTCACTTCCTTTCTGTAAAAAAATCAATAAAATAAAATAAAATGTTAGTACTCATAGGCTAGACAAGGTCCTGTGCTGGCTCAGTCCATTACTACCTTCTTAACCTCAAAGGTGGCATTAACATAATTAACCAGAACCTAATGAGCATTGCTTCTTGACCCTGGGAACAAGCTGAGTTTTTACTATCCTTTCCCCATCTACTATTGATAGAATTTAATTTACATAAATATCATCAAGACATTACAATGAATTTTAAACATTAAATGGGGATCATGTACTTGCTGGAGAAAAAAGATGTTAGACTTTTAACTATCAGGATTAGTAGCTAGCATTTTATTACTGCGAATAAGTGAAGCTAGCTTGTAGTATGACACACCCACACCCAACATATCAGTGCCTCTAGTAACTCTCCAAGGCTATATATAGTCCAAATGACCAATATATCAAAATCAGATAAAAATTCCAAAGAGTGGTTATCACCTTTTGTGAAATTAGTATTCTTATATTTTTCAGAGGAATCTATTAAAATGTATAAACTGCCACACTGACAAATAGGCAAGATACAGAGAAGGATCTGGAAAAAAAAGAGCAAGAAATGACAATAATCCAGGCATCTTGCAGAAAGGAAACAAGCTTAAGTTGATGAAAAAGTTAGTAGTCCCAAATAAAATGGCAGTTCGTATTTGAACAGTTGGTTAATATATAGCTTAAGAATCAAAAAACCCAGGAAAGGAATTTCCAAACGGAAAGGCCTGAGAGAACGAGCAAAACCATCTCACTAAAACGAAGGGGAGACAATTAGGAACACCGGATGGTGACAACACAATTAAACACCTGGAGCACCAAACTTGTGACTTGCCAATACAATCTCTAAGGGCACAGAAGGCCAGGATCTCGATGACTGGCTAATGAAGTTAAAGAAAATTAGACTATGTGTAGCATAACCACCACTGTCAGTTAGTACATACAAGCTGCTTTCCCTGTCAACAGATCAAAAATGAACCAAACAAAATAAAATTTAATTATGGCAGGAGAACTTTGCGTAGGCATAAAGAACTTCCTGACTACCAAAACGGAGCGAGGTTATGGAGTCTGACCTTTGATACCCAAAACACAAGCAATAAACTACCCCATTCTACAAAATTATAACAGAATTCAACATTCACACCTGGCTGTGGCACTTAATAGATGCTATGAACTCAGGACAATGTATGTAATCTCGTGGAGTCTGTTTCCCACTTGAAAACGGGGCCATCTGCACTTGGCTCCGAGGTGATGCCTCACTGTGTTACTATGGGAACCATCGTGAGGTATTGCATGCAATACGTTTATCACCGTGCTTGGCACACAGCACCTATTAGCTATAATCATAAAAAGATGACAGTATGCTCGTTTACCCAAGGAGCCAGCAAGTTTTCATTCATTACCACCTGTCCCTAAAGCACTTTTGTACCTTAAAAATGACTCACTGTCCCATTTATTGCATACATGTATCTTTACTCAAACGGCAGAGGTGTTTGTATTTGTAAGTGGAGAGATTTAAGCTCAGCAAGTAGAGGTAAGGTTACCCAGGTTACAACCACACTTAATGGCGATGTGGGGACTACACCAGCTTTCACTGGGCGGGGCTTCCTCCAGTCCGTGTTACCAATCTGCCCATCTTCTGGGCATGTAATAATCTTTGCTGCCGCCCTTACAAAAACAGTAATCCTGGCCCCAGGGGGCATGAGGGCAATGCCAAGGCAGGAGCGGGCCTGGGTGACTCCCTCTCCCTTCACAGGCTGGTGTTATGTGGTGAACCGTCTATGCGGACCGCTGCTGCCCAGCCCTGCGGGCAGAGAGAAACCTACTTGGCTGCCCTTGGCCGCCAGCTTCAGCTGCTCCAGCTCCTCCCGGTGCCGCTGCTCCATCTCTGCTTCCAGCTTGGCCACGTCCTCCGTGAGTTGCTTCCTCCTCTTTTTGTCATTCTTGGGGACGGCATTCTTCATGCCTTGAATTTTGGCTGGAAATCCACATCCCCAAAAATAAAAATAAAAATCGAGGTGACTAGGTGGTCCTCAACCTTTCTCACGCAGCGATCCTTGAATACAGTGCCTCATGTTTGGTGACCCCCAACCCCAAAATTACCGTAGTTTCCTTGCCACTTCCTCACTGTAACGTGGCTACTGTTTACAAGCCATCATGTAAACCTCTGTGCTTTCCCATGGTCCTAGCAGACCCTGCTAGCGGTTCTCAGCCTGTGGGTCGCGACCCCTAACACCATCGGGAAACAGATATATGTAACATTGAGACTCACGAACAGTAGCCAACTTACAGTTAGGAAACAGCAACAAAAATAGCTGTACGGTGGCTGGGGGTCCCCACACGTGAGGAGCTGCACCAGGAAGGGTCCAGGGAACAGGGGACGGGAACGGGGAGGGGGAGGGCGGACACAGGAAACATGACCATGTCAACAAGTCCCGCCACCGCCACCCACGAGGGCGGAGGAGCCGCCGGAAGCGGGGAACGGCCGCCCCGCCCCCCGCCAGGCCCCCCGCCACCCCGAGCTGGCGGCGGCGGACGGCAAAAGGAAAAAATAAAATGACGGGAGGGTCTCCCTCGTTTCCAGCACCCCTTCCGGGCCCCCCAAACTGGGGTGGGGCATTTCAAAGAGCACCCCGAGGGCCCAGGGCGGGCGACTGGGCGGGACCGGGACCGGGACCCGGAGGGAGGGAGGCGGGACGGCCGTCCTCCCCGGCGGCTGGAGCGTCTCAGACCCCGACACCCGAGGGGCGCGCGGCTGGGCCCCCCGAGCGGAGAAGGGGGCGCCCCGGGAGAGCGGCAGAGGGTTGGCAGCCCCCGGGCCCGGGGAGGCGAACGGGAGCCGCACACCCGGGAGGAGTCTGGGGCACTGCAGACCCGAAGCTAAGAGGCCACCCCCACCCCCTCACCTTGCAGCTCCTTCTTCTCTTTGCGCTGCTTCCTCACCAGCTGCTCCTCTTCGTCACACTCGCCCGCCGAGCCGTCCTCCATGGCCACCCGGAGCCGGACGCCGAGGAACCAGCCGGCACCGCCGCCGCCGCCGCCGCCGCCGGGCGGGCGCCCTCCACCCTTTCACCTCTGACCCCGCGCGCCATTGGCTAGGCCGGGGCTGGCCCCGCCCTCCAGGCGGCACCGGATAGGCCGAATCTCAGGAAGAAGGAGGAGGAACCGGAAGGCTCGCACATGCGCACGCCGGTGGGACACGCCCCCTTAAAGGGGCGCGGGGGCCGGGAGGTGCGGGGCGGGCGGGGCGGGCCGGAGGGTGCAGTGAGCAGGTCTCAGCTGGCCGCCCAGAGCTGTGGGTCCTGATGTGAGGCGCGCAGGGATGACATAGTGAGAACCATTTTTGGAAATTTTGTTTTTTGTTCCAATTGCTGTTTTTTTTAAAATCTCACTTTTGGTTCCATGGCTTAAGAAGGCCAGTTGAAAAGGTAAGGAAAAAAAAAAAAGGAAACGTAAGAAAGAAAAATCAAACGTCAGTAAAACCATTGATAACTATCAATAGGAATCGGTTCGTGAAATCAGTCAAACAGTAAGTAGTCAACATGTGTATTGTTTTAAAAGGGTTTAAGAGACTAGAAGCAGAGGCACTTTACAAGTGGAGTTTGAGCTGCCATCCCAGGGCAATGGCCTCTCAGGTCTTACTCCTCAAACCTTTGGAATTTTTTTAAAAATATATTTTATTGATATTTTACAGAGAGGAAGGGAGAGGGATAGAGAGCTAGAAACGTCGATGAGAGGGAAACACCAACCAGCTGCCTCCTGCACACCCCCCACCGGGGATGTGCCCACAACTAATGTACATGCCCCTGACTGGAATTGAACCTGGGACCCCTCAGTCCGCAGACCAACACTCTACCACTGAGCCAAACCGGTTTTGGCAAATCTTTGGAATTTGTTAAAATGACCTTTGGGCCCTAACTGGTTGGGTCATTGGATAGAGCCTGGGCCTGTGGACTGAAAGGTCCCGGGTTCGATTCAGGTCAAGGGCATGTACCTTGGTTGTGGACACATCCCCAGTGGGGGGTGTGCAGGAGGCAGCTGATCTATGTTTCTCTTTCATAGATGGTTCTAGCTCTCTATCCCTCTCCCCTTCCTCTCTGTAAAAAATCAAATACAAAAATGTAATGACTTTTGGACTGGGCCTAAAACAGCATTGCATCCAAACAGTTGTTTGCAAAGAGGACAGTAATACCAGGCTAAAAATTAAACACATGAATTAGCATCACTGTGTTAGCTAATCTGCACCTATAGAAACTCCTATTCATATCATTGCTTCCCTGCCTTTTCTCATAAACATCCCTGCCTTTATTGCCTGCGTGCCCTGACAATAAAGGTACCTACTAGAAGGGTACCTGGTGGCCAAATGGGCTCAAACTTTTAAGAACAGAGCTTTGCCCTGACCCTGTGGCTCAGTGGTTGGAGCCTCATCTTGTGCACCTAAGGGTCATAGATTCAATTTTTGATATATTTTATTGATTTTTTTACAGAGAGGGAGAGAGAGGGATAGAGAGTTAGAAACATCAATGAGAGAGAATCATCGATCAGCTGCCTCTTGCACACCCCCTACCGGGGATGTGCCCGCAACCAAGGTACATGCCCTTGACCGGAATCGAACCCGGGACCTTTCAGTCCTCAGGCCCATGCTCTATCCACTGAGCCAAACCAGTTTCGGCAATGGATTCAATTTCTGATCAGGTGGCAGATTCAGTCCCTTGTTGATGGGTAGGCATGAGGCAGTCAACCGATCTCTCCAATAACCCATGCCTTAGCTGAACTTCCCTTGGCTAGTTTTTGTACTTAGCACTGGGTATGTAGCTCCCGTAGCTAAGAAAAAAGTCAATCCGCTAGTTCCCTGCTGTCACTTGTACCCCGGGCTCCTGTGTTGTTTTTGCCCCCCAAAAGCAGCGTTCTTCCTTGCCTGGGGGCCCATACTGAGCTGAGCAGAGATGGGAGTTTTATGTTAAAGGGGAAGTGAAAATAATGACACCAAAATTGGTTTTAGTGTTGTGGCGAAAGTAGGATTTCCCCAGGTCCTTGTAGAGAAAGCCGGAGTCTCCATTCAGCTCGGAATTCTTCATTTCAGCTTCGTAGCTTCTCAAGTAAGCCATTTCTAGGAGGCTTTCATAGAATTTTTGTAGCCGCTTTTTTGCACCTTTAGCCATCTCTTACAAAAGAGATTAAGTGGAAATTGTAGGGGAAGTGCAAAGAAAGAAACAGCATCCCCGGAGGGTGCTTCTTGGCAGTCAGGCAGGCAGCCGGCCCTGAGCCTTTTCGGGGTAATATGGGAGAGAGATGAGAGCAATCCATTTGGAAGAAACTGTAAACAAGTTGCAAATTTACCAGAATTCTAAGAACCTACTGCTCTGCAGAGGGATGGAAACACACGAATCCAGACTAGCCGTAAACCGAAAATGCAATCAACAGATCATGAGGGCAATAACCTTCTCTTTGGTTTCCTTGTCTGGGGAACAGGGCAACCTGCCATTTTAAGGGATCCTCACAAATGGCTGGTTACTTACATTGAGGAGGAAGAGATGTTTCCCTGAGTGTACATTTAGAGTTATGTGGAATCGCATGTTGCCTTTGTTTACTGTGAGGCGTACCTTACCATCTTTTGGGCTTATGCATATCCTATATAATAAAAGGCTGATATGCAGATTGATGGTGGAATGCAGATTGACGGTGGAATGACTGGTCACTGTGATGCGCACTGACCACCAGGGGGCAGACGCTCAATGCAGGAGCTGCTCCCTGATGGTCAGTGCTCTCCCACGAGGGGGAGCACCGGTCAGCCAGAAGCTGGGCTCATGTCTGATGAGTGCAGCAGCAGTGACAGGAGCCGCTCCTGCCTCCTTGGCAGTGCTAAAGATGTCCTTTCTGCTGCCTTAGGGAGCGGGCCCAAGCCGGCAGTAGGACATCCCCCAAGGGCTCAACGACTTCAAGAAGGCATAGGCTGGGCTGAGGGACTCCCCCAGGCCCAAGTGCATGAGTTTCGTGCACCAGGCCTCTAGTTAAATAATAAATGTGTCAAACATCCTTTTCCAAGGTAAAATATGTACTCTGGTGTATATGATCTCATACCTGAGAGAAGAGGTGGTTTTTCTAATTGAAATTATTTGAAAAAAAATTTTTAATTTAAAAACAATTTATGAAAGTTTCAAGGTGTAGAGGGCTTTTCTAGTTTTATGATAATTTATACTACTGATTTTTATGTGTTCTTTTTAAGATGATTCAGTGCTTCCTCTCAGTGTGACTGTCATTGGCCTTCTTGATTTGGGTGTGTGGGCGTAATTCAAAGTATCCAAACCTAATCTGCAAATGCTCTTCTAACTGTTAATTGTATGATTGATTTTTTTGTGTGTTGTTTATTTTGCTTGAAGGTTATTCATACTTTTTAATTGGATAGAAAGAAAGTTTTTCTTGCTTATAAAAATAAATACATAACATTATTTAAGTAAGTGAAAGATAAGGTCAGAGATGAATAGATTATTTAAAAAAATTTGCTACGAAGGGTATAAACATAAAAGGATCAAAACAGTGTACAACATGAAAACAGTTTATTAGAAAACCCAGCAAAGGAGATTTAAAAATAGGATCTTTCTTCCAATTAAGAAGTAATGGTTAATACATAATACCTCATGATACTTAAACACAATACAAAATTAGCTCAAAATAATGCTAAGAGATTATATTGAAATGGTTCAGATGTGGGCATTGGATTCATCTGACCTTATCTCTCACAGGCAATGTGAAGTGCCCAAAAACAATTAGAAAAGTATGTCAATAAGAATGAAAACCCCGCCTAGCTCGTGTGGTTCAGTAGTTGAGGGTTCGCAGTAGCCACCCAACGGTACTAAACTTTCTAGTGAATATAATTGTTTTGATGTTTTACATTTACATTTTACTATGTTTACATTTTTAAAACAATAGTCATTTAAAATGAGAACACAAATTTACATTTAAATTTCTATTCTCATTGATGAACTTTAAAAACTCTTCTACTCCAAGAGTGATATTTCTTTAATTCATCCCAGTTTATCTGCTCCCTAGTTTTGAGGTACTTTGTTTATATTCTTCTGTAGGATCAGGTGTTAAGTTGCCTTTACTTTTTTTTTATCATCTTAGTTCTCATAACTAAGATGAGGAAAATAAGGAGTGGATTTTTTTTTTCCTCCAAAAAAAGACATCAAACTAGATTATCTTCCTGGGACTGACAGTTCAAATTAATCAACTCTTTTTTTTCTTCCCCTTACTGGCAGAGGGAGAGAGAGAGAGGGAAAAAAATGAGGGGGATGATTGAGAGAGAGACAGCTGAAGTCAGTCAGTGCTCAGGAAGAGAGGGTGTGTTCCTCCAGCTCTGAAGAATCAAGTGCATATCCTTTTAATTAGCAACACCCTGGTACTCTGTGCCTCATTCACACGCTCTTACTTGGTGTGTTACATTTCTGCCCTTGTCCTTGTGAGAGGGATTTTAGGGACAAAGCAGGCAGGCTCAGGGCGTAAAGAGGGCCCGTGGGGGAGGAATGCCCACGTGAAGGACAGAGGCATCTCTGGCCCGAGCAATGAAAGCATCTCTAAGGCGGATCAGAAGCAGCCCTGTCCCAGCAGCCTGGAGAGCCTTCAGGGGAAATAAAACTTCTCCAGCCAGGACAGCTGAGAGAGAGCCATGAGGAGATCAAAAGCGACTCCAGCCTGAACAGATTGGGTGGCTGTGTGCAGGACAGAGAAATGCCACAGGATAAGGGGGCAGGAAGACTTACATTCATGGAGGATAAAAAAAAAAAAAAAGTCGCAGGATATGGGGAAGAAGGAAACGTATTTTCACAGGGGACAGAGGAGTGTTGCAAGATAACGGGGAGGCCAAGGGGGCACCAGGTAGGCTCTAGGCTCTGAAATGGATACTGTGTAGCAGCATGCCCAGTGAGGAAAGCATGGGGCCCTAAATTGAGGAAGGATCCGATTAGAAAGGGGCAGGGTCAGACAAAGAGCATAGAGAAAGTGTAGACAAAGGGATATGAGACAGACTTTTAGATCTTAGTTTGTCTTGTTTTTTTTCCAGAGAGAGAGAGAGAGAGAGAGAGAGAGAGAGAGAGAGAGAGAGAGAGAGAAGGCTTTTCCCCTTTGGGGATCCCGTGCCCAGCTGGAGTTTGTATATGCTTCCAATTAACTTCTACATTTTTTTATTTTTTTTTATTAAAGAAGCCTTTGGTCCATGAATTTATGTTTCATCTTTGTCAGACAAGACCCCACGAGAAGGAAAGTCTGCAGCCCGAGCCCCACATTTCACTTGCTTTTCTACATTGCGGGAGAAAATAATTGAAACAATCAATCCAGTCAGCTGGAGTAAGCATAGCATGAACTCCTGGGGGAGAAAGCCTCTCTACCTCCGGGGAGGGGGCACCAGAGGGTGGCCCCCACTCAGAGGGGCTGTGTTAGCCCTCCAGCAGAAACCCTGCCCTCTCTGAAACTATCTGTACAGGTGGCAAGTCCTGTCTATGCAGCTCCGAGAAGCATGTGTGTGTCTCCATTTCTCTAAGGCAGTGTTTCCCAAAGTGTGGGACGAGCACCCCCAGGGGTACGGGAAGAGTTTGGTGGGGGGACGCGTTGCATCGGAGTTTGGTGGGGATATGCACTGCACCGTGCTTAGCTGCGCCTGATTCGACGTTCTCATGAGTCAAGACAGGCCTGTGAGGCATGAGATGGTCCAGTGTGCAAATACATGTTATTTATAATATAACTTTTACTTATATTTTATTAATGAATAATTTTATTTTTCGTGTATTATTATTTTGTGTATGTACCAAAAAAAAAGAAAAACTAAATATATTTTGTAATTAAAATACATCCTTTTTTTTTTTGACGAGGGGCACTCAGCGTTAGGAAAATTATAGAAGGGGTGCACCTGTGTCACAAGTTTGGGAAACTGCTCTAAGGGACAAGGGGAACCCCTTTGCCACAGCCCAGAGCCATCCTGTGCTCACCAGGGCCGGAGGGCAAGACACCGCCTCCCCATGAGCCTCAAGTAACGGTCCCAGGTGCGCGCCTCCCTCTGAGGTCGGTGGCTTTGTGTCAGGCGCGGTTTGGGAGGGGATCCCTCACACCTTCTCCCACTTGGTGCCTGTGTTCCAGAGGCGGCGAGGGGACGGGGACGGCGCCTTCCCACGGCGGCCCGGAGGGTCCAGCGGGGCCGGGAGGCGGCGGCCGGGCGGCTGGCCAGCGGGGGATGCGGGGGCGGCCGGGCAGCGGCGGCAGCAGCAGCGGCGGCGGCGACCCGGCTCAGCCCAAGGGAGGAAACATGGACTTTGCCTGTGAGTCAATAGCCGGCCTCCTTGGTTTTCATTCCCCAAACGATCCCCTTTCGGGGACGTCTCCCCCGGCGGCGCCCTGGGCCTAGCTCAGCTCCGGGGGACCGGGGAGCGGCGACCCCCGGGGTGGGGGCAGCTCGGGCAGCCCTGCCCCTACCTCCTCCTCCTCCTCCTCCTCCTCCTCCTCCTCCTCCTCCTCCTCCTGCTCCGGGGGGTCGGGGTCGGAGGGAGAGGGGAGGCCAGAGCCGCCGCCAGCCAGGGTCCTGCCGCCCTGGGCGAACCCGGGTGTCTCTGGACCCTCTTCCCCCCGCCCCCGGAGCCCCTGGTCCTTCTTCCTTTTCCGGATTTCCTCACCAGTCCTCCCGAGTCCTCGTGGGCATGATTTGGATCCGTTTTTCCAACAGTCTCAGCGTTGCGCGAGTGTCTCCATTCCGCAAATCTCACCCTCGGGCGCCCGCGCCCCCCGCCGCCGCCGGGGTGGGTGGGGGGCTGCCCCGGGGGGGGGACCACCCTCCGCGGGCCTCGGCGGCAGGTGCAGCGCGGGGCGGGGGTCTGCGCGGAGCCGGGGCGCCGGGCCAGCCCGAGCCGGGGAGCGCAGGCTCAGGGTGGGGGGTGGGAGTGGAGTCAGGGGGGTGGGGGGGTGGGGAAAGGGCTGAACCCCAGGCGCAGAGCCGGTTGCTCTGGCTTTAAAAGGGCGGGATGGCTTCAGTCCTTATTTGATCCTTTGTGAGAGCAAACTCCCGCCCCTCCCCTCCCCTCCCCTCCCCTCGCTCCCCCTCCCCGCCCCCTCCCTCCCCCTCCTCCCAGGATCCCGGGCTGTGGGCGGCTGGGGAGCGCGCCTGGGATGCGGCCCCCGAGCTCCTTCCTCCGGCTCCCGAGCCCCGCAGACCCGGCGGACCCGCTCAGCTGCCCGGCGAGCACCGGGGCCAGGCCGGCGGCGTCTCACGAGGTAGCCACGCCGCCCAGACGCCTTTTCTCTTTCGTTCGTATTATTTTTATTTTATTTTATTTCACGATAAGCTGTCGTTTTGGGCTTGGGGGGGTCCAAGAAGAACCCGGGACCTCTTTGCTGTGCTTAATCTAGGAATTTGCAAGTGGGGTTTCCCGGGGATTTAACCCCGGCGCACCGATTCGGCAATCAGGGGGGCAGGCAGAGTCTTCCGAAAGAGCCCCCTGTGCGATTTATGCAACGAGAGACCCGGAGCAGCTCTGGCTTCTCTATGATGCATGATCTGTATTCACTCCCTCTCTTCTCTCTCTCTCTCTCCTCTCTCTCTGTCGCTTTCTCTCCCCCCCCCCTCTCTCCCTCTCCTTCTCCCTCCCTCCCTCTCCCCCTTTCCCTCTCTCCTCTCCTCCTCTCCTTCATCTGTACCATTGGGAAACTCATCCAGGGCCACTGAAAAGTCAGGCAAGGATCGGATATCTGACGCGGGTTCCTGCTCGCAACGTCAAATAATATCCGGAGACATCGCCACCAAACAAGCATGAGGATGTTCCTCCGGAGAAACCGTTAACCGCTACCAGAGCAGAAGGCGGCAGAGGGAAGGCGAGCCTGGCAGAGGAGGAAGCCAGCCCCCGGAGGAAAGCGCCGGGGCCGGGCTGGAGGTGGGTCCCCGCCGCACTTCAGTACCGGAGGGGATGGACAGCGGCTCCGGCCGGGGCTGCAGCCGCCGGGTCCGGACTGCGCCGCCGCCGCCCCCGCCGCCGTCCTTGCCTCCGGGGCCGCCCGCTCCTCGCAGCTAGAAGGCGGCGTCTCCTCGGAACCCCTCGTCCCCTCTCCCTCCGTTATCAGAGGGGACCCAACGCTTCTTATCCGCCGGCCACAGCGAGCCTCCGGGGTGCTCTTGTTGCACAGACTCCGCTCTGAGCAGCAACTTCAACAAATCATTTTCCGCGGGGCCTGGGAGACCTGCACACCGAGGAGTGAGGTCCAAGTTCTCCGAGGCGCTGGGAAGTCATGGGCTCCGCAGTGAGCATCGAGGCGCCCAGAGGCCCACACTTTTTGGAATAAGCGATGCTCGCGAGAGGACGCCCCTGTGTCTGGATGTAGCTTCCTGAGAGGAGTTTGCAGAACTATTCGGAATCCCACGTTAGAGAAACGATCAGACATCTAATTCTTTCCCTGGGCAGGTAAGGGATGAGACTATTTTTTCCCCCTGCTTATTTACAACTCTACATTTTTCCAGAATTTTGCAGATATATATATATATATATATATATATATATATATATGTATATATATATATATAGCATTCTTTTTCCTTGTGGATGAAGTAGATTAACAACTCGATGTTTAAATAATTGTTCCTGCATCATGAGCTTTGGGAATCTCTTGCCTAAAAAGCTAGTTGAATATTCTTATTGTTGAATATTTTATTTCTATGACGTCCCTTATATGACAAGAATATTAAAGAATTTATATTGGGTTATATTATTGCAGTAAACTTTTAGCTGGGTATTTTTTATATTGCTGGACTAACATACTTTTAAATTTATGTATGTCTTGGTTTTCCAAAATCTGGACTTTTGTTAAGAGGGTTTGTTTTTTTAAAAAATCTTTAATACTTGCAATTTAAAGTGATTTTGTCTATGTTACATAGTACGGAAATTCAAAAAGTGTCAAGTAGAGAGATTGTTTAACCACTCCTATTACATTTTAGATTATTTTAATTTGCCAAACAGTGCACAGGAACAAACACATGTATGCATACACACCTGATTCCTCCTTCTACCTGAACACCCAAGTATACCTACACCTGTAGAATCTTAACTAAAAAATACACACATTTTTACTTAGTGTGGTCTTTCCTTCCTTTTAAAGCTTTTAAGATTGCTTACTCAAAACACATTTGCCAGAAGGTAGAAAATGAGATGAGAAGCTTAAGTGTGCCTTTTAAAGACACACACACACACACACACACACACACACACACAATCTAGAGGCCTGGTGCATGAAAACTCAGTGCACATGGGAGCCGAGGCGGGGGAGGGGTCCCTCAGCCTGCCTGTGCCCTCTCACAGTCCAGGACCCCACAGGGGATGAACAACTGACAGCTTAAGCCCCAGTTGGACTTCCTTAGCTCTGCCTGCCACCTCTGTTGCACTCATAGCCCTCAGCCCAGCTTGTGGCTGAGTGGGGCTACCCCTGTGAGAGAGCACTGACCACCAGGGGGCAGCTCCTGCATTGAGCATCTGCCCCCTGGTGGTCAGTGCGCGTCATAGTGACGGGTCATTCCTGGTCGCTCTGCCTTTAGGGCCAATTTGCATATTACCCGCTTATTATATAGGATTTACATACATACATTCATACATACATACATACATACATACATATATTTCAGAGCAGAAGGGAGAGGGAGGGAGAGATAGAAACATCAATGATGAGAGAGAATCATTGATCAGATGCCTCCTGCACGCCCCTTACTGTGGATCTAGCCGGCAACTCAGGCATGTGCCCTTGACCAGAATCGAACCCAGGACCCTTCCATCCACACAGGCCGATGCTTTATCCGCGAAGACAAACCAGCTAGGGCTTTTGTGTGCCTTTTTGGAGAGCCGTGCGTTTATAGCATTCTGACTTAGTTCTATAAAATAAAGCCTGTCACTAAAATCCAGAAAAGTGGTAGAGGAAAATAGGTTCTTGACAGACCATACACTTCAGAGTGTTCATGAAATCTGTTTTTTTGTTGATTCTTATTTCTGGAGTCTTCCCCTGGAGCATTAAAACCACCATCTTTCATAGTGACCTTGGTAAGCATTCGGCTCTGATAGAAAGGTTTCATTTAGGTAAAAGAAGTTACCCAGATTTATAGCCTGCGCCCCACAGTTCACCAAGGGCTCCATCAACTCCAGCGCACGCGTTCAGCTCTGTGGAGCGTGTTGACTTGCAATGATGGTCTTTTATAGTCCCGGAAGCACGGGTGATGCCATATGCATAACTGACACTGTGGAAAGAGTTTGCCCCTCTGAAAAACTACAGTTCCTTAGGTTTTTTCTTTCAATTTATAGGTCACATCTCCACGATAATGAAGTACTCCTAATACACGCCCCTACAGACATTCCTTCCTTCTCGGTTTCAGCACAGAAATCCCGAGCCCAGTTAGATGGCATTTGTTGGTAGATTGATGGGCCCTAGTTTTGCATTGGCTCAGAGTAGCAATTACACTCGGAGGGGAAAAAAAATCATTCTTCACTGTCTTTACCGTTTACCAGGAGCCTGCTTGCTTAGCAGGACGGGAGCAGAGACATCTGTGTCATTGAGCTGCTTAGGGGGCTGCGTTGCTCTTTATGGGTCAGAAATGACCATCGCCCTAGCCAGTTTGGCTCAGTGGAAGGAGCATCGGCCTGCGTACTGAAGGGTTCCAGGTTCGATTCCAGCCAAGGGTACATGCCCGGGTTGCAGGCTCAATCCCAGTGTAGGGCATGCGTGAGGCAGACGATCAATGACTCTCTCTCTCTCATCCTTGATGTTTCTGTCTTTCTCTCCTTCTTCCTTCCTCTCTGAAATAAGTAAAAATAAAAAATAAAAGAGAAATGACCATCATGTGAGGAGGAAATGTACCACTGATTTGGATTTCTTCCTAGGAGACCTATGGTGTGCTCCTAACACAACCTGATATATATGTAATTTTTTTCTAACCTGAGAGACGTGAAAGTGAAACTGTCTCTTGGAATAATTCATGATGCTTTAAGAGACGTAGGGTATATTTTTAGACTGGTATTTTGGTTGTCAATGAACACAGACTCTCATGGCTGGCACCTCATGAAAATGAAAGCCGGAAATGTATTCTAGGAAGCACCTTGTGGGTCTGTGGCCACGGTTACCTTCTAGCGGTTCAGAGGGCGGGCTTCCCCTCTGTGTGCGGGACACGGCCCGGAGCAAAAGGCACCTTTGCCTAAATCCCTTGGAGATTTAGTCACAGAAATTAATAACCCGGATTCTCCCTTCCAAGCTCCGGCAAAGCGCACGGAAGCTCATAACAATCATTATCTCTACAGAAATGTCATTTACATTGAGATAGCGTTTGGTAAATCAACTTAATGCCTACCTAGATGCTGATCTCTAAGTGCCTCCTTCCCAAGGAGAGTGGGTGTTAATGTTAGCAAATCTTTTTTTGCACATAATCACCGTGTTTAAAGATAAATCGATGCTTTCTTCCAGGATATTCAGGTCCCGGTAGAAGAAACTGCTCGGTGGTTATTGTGGCCCGTTAGGGAAAATGGACCTTGGAGGTCTGCAGAGTACTCACTAGGCACTGTAATTCAACATCCCCTCCCCCTCCCAGGTGAGGGCAGCGTGGGGCTGACCCTGCTTTGTTGGCAAAGGGCTGTTGACCTTCGTTTACATTTGAGATGCAAAGGAGAAAAGTGAACGAGGATGGCAGAGACAGGAAAGGTGAAGTGTACGTAGGACCAGAGGACAATCAGAAATGAGCCCCGGGGTCTGTCCAATTGCTTTTATTTAGGTTTTTCACGAGAAACGGTGTGTGGCAAGTGAGACAGGGAGTTCTGGCCTGAATCTTTAAATGATCCTATCTAATAAAGAGGGAGTATGCCAATTGACCATCGCAAAGATGGCGGCACCCACAGCTGAAGCCAAGTTCCCTTAAGGAGCCTTAAGGAGCAATCAGCAGGGACCTGCCTGAGGTTACACCCTCCCCCTCCCGGCAGGGCTTGCAGGGGACCTCATGCCCCCTGCCCTGGCACCAGACCAGGGACCTGAGGCCATGGCCCTTGCCCTGGCACCAGGCCCAGAGACATGAGGCCATGCCCCGTGCCCAGCGGGGCTTGATGGGGGACCTCAAGGTGCGTTTCCTGTCCTGGTGCTAGGCTAGGGGACCTCAGGCTGCTCCTCCCACCCCAGGGCCAGGCCCCCTACCAGGTGGGGCCTGACGGGGTCTTCAGGCCACGCCCCCACCCTGGCACCAGGCGGGGGCGGGGTGGGGGGGAGAGGACCTCAGGCCATTCCCCCTGCCCCAGCACGGAGTCAGGGGACCTGAGGCTGTGCCTCCCCACCTGGCGAGGCTTGATGGGGACCTGAGGCCATGACCCCACCCAGTGGAGATTGATGGGGGATCTCAGGCCATGTCCCCACTAGCAGGGCTTGACAGGGGACCTCAAGGCACACCTGCCCCCCTCAAGTCTAGACTGGGGGACCTCAGGCCACACCCCCCGACCTGGCACCGGGCCAGGGGATCTGAGGCTGCATCCCCTGGTGGGGGACGAGGGGGGTGGAGGCTTGACAAGGGTGGAAATGGCTGGGTTTGGATCTAGCCCAATGGGGGTGGGGGCCTGCTGGGTCTGGGTCTCACGTGATTTTGAAGAGCATGTGAGTGGGTGGGGACTTGACTCTGGGTCCCGTGGGTACGCCTCAGATTCTGAGAGGAGGAAGTTTTTCATATACATTTTACTAATTTTCTTTCATCTCTGACACTTCTTATAATAAAGAAAGGGCAAATAGCAATATTAAATTATTTCCTCTAATTAATCCCCTTTTAATGTGCACAAATTTCGTGCATCTGGCCACTAGTAGAGTATTATTAAAAAAAAACAAACCCACAACCTCTTGTTTAATGTTTTGTGTAGGTCCTCTGAATATTAACGGGATATTCTAATGTCATTACTGATGCCTTCAGATCATAGTGGATTTCAGTGTCCAGAGTTTGCCTAAGAAATTTTTTTGGGGGGATTTGAGTCAAGGTATGAGTATATCAAAAAATACAAAAGTATGAGATGATTAGTTACTGGAATTGTAACCGACTTTTATTTTTATGTCATTTTAAAGCTGTAAATTCTGGGCAAGCAACTTGCTTATTCACCCAATTCTAAGGAGCGAGGTAAAAGCCGCTAGTGAAGAAAGAGCGTGTTGTAACCTGGAGAAGATTTTTATAGTCCTCCCAGCTCCCCAGAAACCTGTGTAATGAGTCACAGAATAGCACTCAGATGCTGCTCTTATTTACTGTCTTCTTCCTGTTTGGTTTAGGGGAATGAGTTATGCAGGTGGTGCGCTCAAAGAGACATGCATTAGTATAAAATATGTCACTTGTCATGATGGAGCAGAACAAGTGCGGCCTGACAGACCAAAGATTAGGAGTCTTTTTTTTATTTTATTGATTTTTTACAGAGAGGAAGAGAGAGGGACAGAGAGTCAGAAACATCGATGAGAGAGAATCATCGACCAGCTGCCTCTTGCACACCCCCTACTGGGGATGTGCCCACAACCAAGGTACATGCCCTTGACTGGAATCGAGCCTGGGAGCTTTTAATCTGCAGGCCCACCCTCTGTCCCAGGGGTGGGCAAACTTTTTGACTCAGGGGCCACAATGGGTTCTTACACTGGACCGGAGGGCCAGAACAAAAGCAGCCTGACCATGCTGGCACTCTCATCTTGGGCTGCTGGTGAAGGAGTGGAGGGGAGAGCAAGAGAACCCTCCGCTCTTTCGGCTCCGAGGGCCGGATAGAACAGCAGAATGGGCCGGATCTGGCCTGTGGGTCGTAGTTTGCCCAGGGCTGCTATCCACTGAGCCAAACTGGTTTCAGCAGATTAGGAGTCTTGAATGCTTGTCATGAGATCTTAGGCAAGTCGCTGGCCCCAATGGAACTTTTCTTCCGTCAAAGGGGATACCATCTGTGTGGGTTAAGGCACAATTCTAATATGGTTGACACCTAAATCTTTGTGGGATGAATGAGCGAATGCCTACTGTGTGAAATATTGGAAAGTCCCAATATAATGCTTTTGAGAGTGTTTTTTTGGAGACGGAAGTGCTAGATTTTTAAGTTATAAGTAACCTTTAATAGCATTCATTTATTCCTTCATCAAGAACTTCCCTATTGATTACAACATGTAGGCATGCCTTTCTTCTATTTAAGAACTCTCAGTATAGATAATATGTTTTCTGTGCTAATCCAGCATCAATTTTCTTATATCTATTAGTGGATTACATATTTTTAATGCAGGTAGAAGCTGGTTTAAGAATATTTATTATTGCCCCGCTGGTGCAGCTCAGTGGTTGAGCGTCAACTTATGAACCAGGAGGCCAGGGTTTGATTTCCTGTAAGGGCACATGCCTGGGGTGCAGGCTTAATCACCAAAAGGAGGCTTGTAGGAGGCAGCCAATCAATGATTCTCTCTCACCATTGATGTTCCTCTCTCTCTCTCTCTCTCTCTTTCTCTCTCTCTCTCTCTCTCTCTCTCTCTCTCTCTCTCTCCTTCTCCCTTCTCTTCCCACCAGTTACATTATTTGGGGGAAATACTGACAAATGCTGAATATTTTAAAAGAAATTGTTGTGAGAAATAAGCAACTCCATTGCACACACTTTAATTTTTTGTGTGAAAATTAAATTTCTTGAAATTGTATCCAAATTTTATTTTTCTGAACTTGTTTTCTTAAAAAGAAATATAATCACAGAATAAACAATTGAATGAAGCCTGGAAGTCATTTACATTATTTACAGAAGCACTGAAAACCCCCACTAGGCTGTTTTTTTTCCTGAACAGAATTAACAAATCTCCAAATGAATGCAGTTTCTTCTCTTAGTGTATAATTCCAGTATAGTTTCTTTTTAAAAAAAATATATTTTATTGATTTTTTTTACAGAGAGGAAAGGAGAGGGAGAGAGTTAGAATCACCAATGAGAGAGAAACATCGATCAGCTGCCTCCTGCACACCCCCCACTGGGGATGTGCCCGCAACCAAGATACATGCCCTTGACTGGAATCGAACCTGGGACCCTTCAGTCTGCAGGACGACACTCCATCCACTGAGCCAAACTGCTCAGCGCTGCAGTATATTTTCATAAGAACCTTACTTCAACCTTACTTCAGTGTGCTTAGCTGAGCCAAATCATTGCGCTTTTACAGGTTTATCAAGGATACTTAGTAAGAGATTGGATCCTAGGAGCAAGATGGCCCTCAACTAGATAAAAGTTCTGAGTGTCAATCTAAGATTATAATCATTCTTGATTATAAATGAACATACAGGCTGAACACTTGAAACAAGGCTGACATGTGGCCAGAAGAAAATATTTGGCATCTGATGAATTACTTAGCATTTCTTTTCGTAAAGAATAAAAGCTTTCTGGCTTCTCACAAAGAGTTTGTGAGTGTATGGCAGTATTTTGAACAAGGAGATCATTTATAAATGTAGTCTTTATATTTAGAAAATGATTACAGGAGGCAGCTGCAGGTTTTAATGACTTTTAATAAAGCACGTTATGAAGTGAGTTAGCAATGGATGTCTAACAGATGATACTAATTAAACACATTACAGGACATCATTACATCTGTATGTCAAATTGTTAAAGCAATACATATGTTTCTATAATAACAGGGTTCTTTTATATATGTTTCTATAATACCAGGGGTTTTGAAATTTTCTAGGGTATTTTGAAAGGAAGTTCAAGGCAGGTTAAATTTTAATGGATGGGATTAGTGTATCTACTAGCTCTGGGAAACCAATAACATTTTATTTATTTAAGCAATAAAGAAGCTGAAAGCTAAGTTTATATAGGATATAGGATTATAAAACAAGATTCATGTATGACCATATGAAGCTACATTTCAACCCTTTTAAATTCTTAAGTCTTTCATAAATAAAAGTGAGCTTTACTTTGTAGAAAAAAATAGCTTGTTAGAACTAATCTGAGTTGAATACTTGCTTTGCTGGCATTCCCAGAACTCAGTCATAAACTCAATTTCAAGTCAAGTGGCCAGAATACCGATGGACAGAAGCAAACACAACTCATAACTCACATGTCTGTTTGTGTAAGTAGGCTACCTCAGCGTGCAGAATGATATAGTTTAGATTATCCCCCCCTCCCTGCCCCAGCATAAATTACTTTTAAGGACTAAGCTTGGTCTCTGATCTCAAGAAGACTGGCATCTTGTAAGACAAAGTGAGGACATTTAGAATGACAAGATAGAGTTGGAAATGTAGTCACAGATGATCAGGTTAGGAGATTGACTTTGAGAACATTTGTGAAACTTGTTAAAAGATTCAAATTTAGTTTATGACTGAGTTGAACCAGAACTGTAAATGATGGTTTAATTAATGATGATACTCCAAGAACTGTAAAGGATAACTGAATACTGGTCAATGAATATCTCTTCATGGATCCCTAGTCCAGGGTAAACTAGTAACCTAGGATATTAAGAAGGTTGAGAAGTGGTAAGTTATTAGTCTTTCAGAATTTCAAGCAAATGAGATTGAATGCCCATCATAGATGCAATGAGAGATAACAAGGTTGTGTGGTTTTTTGTTTTTTTAAACTTTGCACTTATTTTAAAATATAGACTCAAAAGAAGTTGCAGAGATTTTTTTTTAAATTATCTTTATTGTTGATAGTACTATAGATGTCCCCATTTCCCCTTCTCCCATTGACTGCCTCCCCACCTCACCCCCACCCTCGGCCCCAGCCAGTCCTACTGCACTAACATGTAGCCCTCACTCAACCTCCCCAATGGTAACATCTTACATAATTATAGTAAGTGATATAATCAGGAATTTATATTGGCACAACATTGTCAAATAGATTATACATCTCATGAAGAGTTCTTCAGTTTTTATCTAACGTCATATGTATATGTAATTTATGTACTTTATGCCATGTATAGATTTACCATCACAATTAAGATAGAGAGTAATTTTATCACCACAATAGATTTCCTCATCCTGACTCTTTTTAAAAAAAATATATTTTATTGATATTTTACAGAGATGAAGGGAGAGAGACAGAGAGCTAGAAACGTTAATGAGAGAGAAACATCAACCAGCTGCCTCTTGCACACCCCCTACTGGGGATGTGCCCGCAACCAATGTACATGCCCTTGACCGGAATCGAACCCGGGACCCTTCAGTCCACAGACCGATGCTCTACTGCTGAGCCAAACCGGTTTTGGCCGTCCTGACTCTTAATAGTGTGGTCTACTCCCCAATTCCCTGGAAAACACCAATCTGTTCTCCATTTCTAGAGTTCTGTTGCTTTGAGAATGTTCTTTAAACAGTTTCATACAGTATATAATCTTTTGAGATTGGCTTTTGTTTTTCCATACAACATAAGGCCTTTGAGATATATCCACATTGTTGTGTGTGCCAGAGGTTATTTTAGTTGCTAAACAGTATCGCATGATGTGAATGCACTGTTTTGTGGGCTTAGCTAGCAAAAGCTGAAGGACATTTGGTTTGTTTCCAGCGTGGGGCTACTATGAATAATGGCTTTTTGAACCTTCACGTCTAGGTAGTTTGTTATGAGGTAATGGATGACCAGAATATTTTCCTATAAGTACACATGAACACGTAATAGCAAAGTGCAATAAAACAAAGGACTTTTGACAAGTAATGATAGTTTTTGTGTTTTTAAAAAAATATATCTTATTGACTTTTTACAGAGAAGAAGAGAGAGGGATAGAGAGTTAGAAACATCCATGAGAGAGAAACACCGATCAGCTGCCTCCTACACACCCCCCACTGGGGATGTGCCCGCAACCAAGGTACATGCCCCTGACCAGAATCGAACCTGGGACCTTTCAGTCTGCAGACCGACGCTCTATCCACTGAGCCAAACTGGTCTCGGCAGTAATAATAGTTTTAAACTTTGGTATTCCAATAATGAAGATTGTTTTATACCATTTATCTTTTCTCTAAGAGCATTAGGTACACAGAAAAACTTTTCTAAGAATTAAGGCAAACGTTTAAACAATTCAATAAAGCTCCCACACAATTATTGACTTTTCTAAGAAGACATTTTAGTTAATGCCATATTTACTTGATTTTATAATCTTCCACACCCATTATGTAGAAGAACATAATGATATGGGTATGCACATTAAAAATCTACACACAATATATATACAATATCTATACAAATGTAGACTATTACTGCCTTTTGAAATGGGAAAGTGTGGGGGCCATTAACAGAGCTGGTCCAAATTTAAAAATAAATATGAAAATTGTTTTACATAGAAAGGAATGTTTTATTTTAATATAGGGTACCCTCGTATCGTTAGCCTTGAAAATTCAGTGTGCTGAATCTATGGAAGTCACTTTGCTACAATGTCCCTGTTTTTACGTTGAGTCGATTTTATAGTGAACTGAATAACCTTTTAAGAACTATAATGCAACTTGCAGTTTTAGAGAATTGTAGAAGCATCAGCCACAGGTTTGGCAATTAAAATATAAAATGCGGAATTGGTCAAGTATTCAGTATCTTTTGTTTTGTTAGTCCACACCCAAGGACTTTTTTTCATTGATTCTTAGAGAGAGTAGAAGGCAGAAGGAGAGAGTGGAAGGGAGGAACAGAGAGAGAAACATCCATAATCGATGTAAGAGAAACACATCAATCGGTTGGTTGCCTTCCACACAAGCGGCCCAAGGAGGGTTGGTATGGAGCCTAGAACTGAGGTACATGCCCTTGGCCAGAATTGAACCCAGGACCCTTCAG
The DNA here is from genome assembly GCA_963924515.1 of Vespertilio murinus. NCBI lineage: Eukaryota > Metazoa > Chordata > Mammalia > Chiroptera > Vespertilionidae > Vespertilio > Vespertilio murinus. The sequence goes on along the minus strand of OZ004717.1, from coordinate 6,021,187 downwards.
TTGCTGGCCAGTAATCTTTCCCCTGAGCCATACTGGCTAGGGCCACGTGTTCAGTGACTTGATTTTGGTGCGAGTTTTAAATTGCACACTTTAAATATGTGCACTGTGTTATATATCAATTAGCTTCACTTAAAGCTGGTATTAAAATTAATTCTATTCTCTGTACTTTCTAAAGATGAGACTACCAGAGTATTTAAAATAACCTGTGTGGCTAGTATTACATTTCTATTTGAAAACGCTAATCTAGATCTCACTGCCATTTTCCAGGAGATATGGAGGGAAAAAAAATATGTTAGCGCAACGAGGATTCCATCATCTGTATTCAGAATGTGGAGCGTTTAGGACAAGGACTAGGCCTTTTCCGGAAACATATGGCAAGAGATACTATAATTAAGAAGGGACATAAGAAAAATAGCAACCCAACGCAACGTGTGACTCTTCTTTGATTTTTACATTTCCCTTTGTTTCGCTCTCTTGAAGACACTGTGTTCTCTCTCTCCCGCCCACTTTCTCTCAGCACCTCCCTCGCTCCTTTTAGTTTCCTCTATGAGACATTACTCCAGCCGGGCCCAGGAGCTTGGAATTCTGGGAGAGTCATTGACTTTGCCTCTCTGCCTCCTGCTTCATACCCTGTCAGGAATGTCTGAAATTCTGCCTGGAGCCTAGCTTTGCCTTTGCCCTCACCCCTCTGTGGCGATGCTAGCAGCCTCCTAATCGGTCCGCCTGACTTCTTGCACATCCGGGACATTTTTAGGTTTATTTTCCAAAGCACAGACCCCTGATCGTTACATGCCCTCGACTGCGGACCGTGGTTGGCTGTCCATAACTGCCAGGCTGGCTCTGTGGCGCCCGTTGCCACGCTGTTTGCAAGCTGAGCCCGTCTGGCTCCCTAATCTCCTGTACAATCATTCTCCGTGGTATGTTCCAAGGCAACAAAATACCAACCCAGCATGCGCTAAGCACTTTGCATGTCATATCTAATTTCATCCGTACAAGGATCCTGAAAGGTAGGTAATTACAATCTCCATTTTACACACGGAGAGACATGACACATGCTTATGAAGTTGGATGCTCAAGATGAAAATCTTGGCCACGCCGTCAGGATGCACATTAACTGCCGGGCTGATCTGCCAGTCCCTAACATTTAGTGGAATTCCTCCCTCTCGTCCTCCCTTCCTTCTGTTATGCTCTTGGACTTCATGACAGGAAATTAATTCATCATCCTGCTTCCTCCCAGTCAGTACCCCGGCAGGAAACGAGATCACTGAAGAAGGTTTAAGGAAGAAAAAAAAAATCTTATATACCAAGTCTGAGTGAGATATGGAAAAGCAGCAAGAACTTGTGGTTTGCCGCTGGAAGGCCTCTGAAGGGGCAGGTTGTAAATGGGAGACTCACCTCATCCCAGAGATGGTGATTGTATGCACAGAGCTGCCTGCCAGGTCTTGTGTGTCCTTGGAGAGGAAGTGAGCCCCTCTTCCCCACCCCCCCCTGCCAAGGACTTGGGAATCGGGGCACACGAGATATTTGAGATATTTCTTAAACCTTAACTCTCAAGCTACTCAACAATTGCTACCTTACTCCTCCGCCATCTAACGAATAGTTGAGTTGGAGTGTTGCACTTGAATCTCCTGAAGCACTCCTTATATTTTTGGTTCAAACGCCCTCCATCTCCTCTAACAGCTGTAATTTGGTAAAACCCCATTTTGTTAAACTCTTCCTCCCTCTGGATTTTTATTGGATTCCGCTATTCACGACAGACACTTACAGCTCCGTTCTGCCTGTTAAGCAGAGCCAATAAAAATGATGGAGCTCCTCCGGGCCAGAAGGTTGTCAGTCTTTTGTTGAGACATTAAAGAAGCCATTGTCTCCACAGTTGCCATAACTACAAATTCTGAAGTAAGTCCCCAGGCTCAGGGGATAGAGGAGACCGTTTCTTTGAAAGTTCCGGAGCCTTCCCTGGCCGGTTTGGCTCAGTGGATAGAGCAGAGGCCTGCAGACTTAGGGTCCCAGGTTTGGTTCCGGTCAAGGGCACATGCCCAGGTTGCAGGCTCGATCCCCAGTAGTGACAGACGGAGTTATTGGATGCTATGATTTTTGAGTTTTTCAATTGTGATAAGGAGAGATCTATATTGCATATTTAGATCTCTCCTTATCACAATTGAAAAACTATACTATGTAGAAAACTTGTATAGTCTAAGAATGCCATAGTTCCAAAAGCTTGAGGGCGTACTTGTTAATGTATCCTTTTGAGTTAATTGAGTTATCCTAATCTACTAATGCTTTTATGAATATAATTACCACTGATGTAATCATTAATTCTCAGGCATGTTTCAGTTACTATGGGGACATGTGACCTTGAATACAAGTTCAGAGGACAACTAGTTTCATTGAATATTTACCACTGTTCCTCTCTAAGTAAATCTTAGGTGTTAGCTGCTTCACTTCTATTAAAACTGAAGTTAAACGTATTACCGACCATCTGATAAAATAAATAATTTGTTTTCAGATTAAATCCTAATGGGAAAGATTTAGACAAGTGCTATTTGCCTTGTGTATGCTATTCCTCTTTCAGTTTCTACTTGCACTAAAATTTAGGCTCTTCACTCTTTTTCTCTTGCAAATGAAGTCAGGAAATCAGGGGCAATGCTATTTTTACTTTTTTTTGCTGTTGCCAATCAAGTAAAAGGCAACTTATTAGTATCTCAGTATTTGTTTCATGTAAAGGATGTACTTTTCTTTCTCACAATGATAAATTTAATTATGAAGTACATGTCTGGGCAGTTGGTTTTGATTGGCATGTAGAAAACTGTCAAGTTTCACCTTCACCATCTGCCAAATGTAGGCTATAATAATAGCCCTAGGTTTCCTTCATTTCTCAAAGCTCTGAGATGTGAATTTCCCCCAGAGTTGAAACAAATAGTGTCACTCTTTTGAAACTATATTTCTTCCCTTACAAGGTGCTCATATCACACTCCCCCCTCCCCCCAGTTTAAAAATGATATTAATATGCTCTCTAAACAATACCAAAGCTATTTTTCTTTAATTATTCATAAAACCCTATCATCTTAGCGCTGGCAGGTAATACTCACTTTATTCTAACACTTTCATTTTTGGGGACAGTGAAATTTGGACCTAGAAAGCTATGTCTCTGCTCTAATTTTGCACAGTAATTAGTGGTCAAATTAAGAATGAAAATTGGGTTTTCTGACATCTAATTCATCATACTATTATGGCACAGCAAATTCTTCAAAGATGTAGGCCTTGAAGTTTTGCCAGTGAAAGCTAATGTAATCAGTGAGCTTCGAAATAAAAAACAAAATGTCATTAACCGAATGCTTACTAGACCCAGGTTTTACATAACAAATCTAAAGAGTCCTCTGAACCCCATTTTACTTTGATACTACTGAAGCACAGAGAGTTTACCATGGCCATGGTCACATGATCAGGAAGTGGCAATACTATTAGTATTAGAAAGTGTAAATTTTTATTAATACCCGTTTAATTATATGAGACAATTTGTGAACATAGGGAGTGGCAAGAGTAGTCACCAGTGTGTGTGTGTGTGTGTGTGTGTGTGTGTGTGTGTGAAAAATAAAGAACAGACATAGCCCCTTTTTTTCACAGGGCATTTAATGAGAGGAGCCAAATCATGAGAAATTGTATAAGATAAACATTTTGGTACTGTTATATCCAATAATGCAAATGTCTGATGAGTATGTGAGAAAACCTCCTTTGGGGTGAACATGGAAGAGAAGGAATCAGCTCATTCCACATAGGGGAAAGTATTCACACCTCGTTGTGGAAATGGGAAAAGATTTGGGCCTGTTCAACAAATTAGAGTAAGCTGGAGCTTAAGAATGAGGTACCAGACTTTAGAATAAGGTGGAAAGTTAGGCAGGTGAGTGGCATACTATACCCTTTATTTGTTGTTATTTTTATTAATGAGTATCAAGAGATACTTGAAAGAATGAGGCACAGTTTGATGCCAGTGCAGTGGTCTGGGCCACACACTGTGTGGCTTGGATGAGGATCATCAAACATGTTTAGATGGATTTGGAATGTGTTACTGAGTTGAATATATATAGGACTTGTTGATAGACTTTGTTTGATGGGCGATAATAAAGAATGAACCAAGGAGAAGCTCCTAGGTTCTTACTTGGCTAACTAGCTGGGTGGGTCCAGTTTACTGGGATGGAGGTAATTTGGGTAGAAATAAGTTTGGACGGTGGGGTAGGTGGGAATCAAGTGTTCAGTATCAGGCATGTCCATGTTCATGATGAAATTGTTACCTTCCAGACAGAGATGCCGATAAGTAAGTGGCCGTACACCTCTGAAGCTCGGAGCAGGCTGAATTGATGTGTACATTTAGAAGGTTGTAGAGGAGAGTTATATTCACAAGAATGAATGAAACCAAGAGAGCCAACGAGAAGAAAGGCTAGGAATGAGCTTGAAAAACTCCCAACGAGTAGAAGCAAGACAGAGGAGACTATCTTTTGGGGTTCAAACAGGGAACCATGGCATGCCAAATTAGGAGCATTTACATGTAAGAGGACCAATAACCAATATGTCACACCCACCCTCATCCATCGGGACAACAGGCCTGCTAACGGAGAATGCAGCTCACCCTTTAGGGATCCCGTCAGTCCGAGGAGACCTCTGGGAGGCAGCCAGAGGATGCCCCGTCCTTATTCTTTAGCCTTCCTTCCTCCTGTCGTCCATTCCCACTGCCTACTTTCCACATCAACTCAGAAGCTAGAGAGCCCAGAGGAGGCTGCTGGTGTGAGTACACCAGGACAGAGTGACACCATGACGACATTGACTTTTTACAGAGAGGAGGAGGGGAGAGAGTTAGAAATACCGATCAACTGCCTCCTGCACACCTCCTACTGGGTATGTGCCCGCAACCAAGGTACATGCCCCTGACCGGAATCGAACCTGGGACCTTTCAGTCCGCAGGCCGACGCTCTATCCACTGAGCCCAAACCGGTTAGGGCGAGAGCCAAGTATTTTAAAACTAGAATTTGGAGCTCCTACTCTCTCTTCTTATTTGTAATGGTATAGACATACAAAGGGAATATAGAAGATATCTGTTTTATTATCTCCCCAGGGTCTGAAGAGAATTAAATTACTTTAGACATTGGAAATCACCTTGAAACATTTAAAGCCTTCTATAGTCATTAGTACTGTTATTGCTGATGTCAGGTCTCCCGTAGAGTGAAGGAATACACGGCATCATTCAGAAAAACAAATACAATTTTGTGGAGGCTCAGTTCGCTTCCTAGAAAGTCAGAGTCCTATAAAGAGGACTATTACAATGATGTGTAAGAGAAGCGTGAAATTATTTTATGTAGCAACTCTAGCCTGCTGCTTTTTTCTCCTCACTCCTTGTTTTACAGTCACGTCTCTTATGTTCGTAACAAAAAAAATTCCCTGTGATTAAAAATGAGCAGGTAGAACTGCAAGCAACAGAAATGTATTTCACCATGTTTCTGGAATGAAGACAGTTGAGCCTGGAAATTATCTGCTGCGTTTTCTGTTACCATCAAAATGTAGATGAAGAAGATAGGATTATACATGTAAGGAGAATGGTTTGCATAGACACAATGGTGATAATTTAACAATCTATTTTCATGTTATCTTCATTTCCCTAATAATTGGTAACTAGCTGGGTAATTCGTAGAGAAACCAAAGCAGAGAGAGACCCCCACGTGAGCAGAAAGAAAAATGTAAATGATTGCTATTGTATTGCGATGGAGGACTTAAATGAGCGCAGACCACATTCAGAGAGATGTAAAATAGCGACAATACATTTGACTAGTAATTATGAATCAAACATAAAAATGGCTAACAGCTCTCTTTAACGGAAATTATTGGAGGCTATAATGTCTAGTAAGTATCGTAAGTTAAAGCCAATTGGTAAGTGGTTCTATTAAGAGGGAGAAAGGTGATCTAGTTTATATTTCCATAATTTTTATTTTAAATTCTCACAGAGAAAAATAGAGCCAAAAGCAAAGCTTGAAATAATTAGGATGCATAGTTTCTCCCTCCTTTCTTTTTGTCTTTAATTTGTGGTTTTAATGAAATCTGCCACTTTCTTGAAATTTTACATAACACACCCCTTCATTAAACCAGTAAACCTCCTCCTCATGAGCTGTCCAGCCGGAGAACAAGTGACAAAAGCTTATTTTGGGTATGATAAGTCCAGAGTGGTTCTCAGAAATAAGACCAATGTCTTACCACGAATGCTTGTTCTGCTTCCTTAAAAACAGACAAAAGCCTCCTGACTTCATAGGCAGTATTCCTTTAAATGAGATATTGGTTATTCACTGTTTACTTGAAAGAAATCAGAAAACTATAATACTTTTAGTTATTCAAGATCCGTATATTGTAAATCCTTATGTATCCAGCATTCTGTTTAGCAGAAGCATCTATAAACTGGCATCTCTATATTTGTATATTTGGTAACGTTATTCATAACTCCAAAGTGTGAGCAAACTGAAAGCATTCCCACGAGCATCAAAAGAATAATTATGCCTGCAACCAAGGCACATGCCCTTGACCGGAATCGAAAAAACCAGTTAGGGCGAGATATATGCCTGAGATATATGCCTGGCATCATTGCGATAGCAGGCATCCTGTTTCTTAAAGATCCATCACCTACGTACCCGTGATACCAGTGAAACTACTCTCAGCTAGAATGTTTGGTAGAGTTCATTTCGCTTTAAGACCAAAGACTTTGTATAATGTAGTTCGATGCATAATGTTATTTCAGAAACCTGTTGTACGTACCGATTAGACAATAAGTGTTGTTGTTTTTTTCCTAGTTAGTTTAATTTTTAAACTTAAATTCATTGCTAGAATACATTCAGTAAAGTGATATTCCCTTTGGGCAGGTGCCACCACTCTCTCTGGATCGTGGCTCAGGGGCAGGCGTGTTTAATGTTGAGCTCAGTGTGTCTGTTGTCTTGGAGGATGAGGTGAGGTGAAGCTGTCTGCTCACGGTGTGTCCCAGGGCTCTCACAAGTTCAAATGCACAAGCAAGAAGTAAGGCTCTTACAATTACAAACCAACAGGGAAAAAAAACCCACACACAAAAAAAACAAAAAAACAAAAAACCCACCCAGAAGCTTTTCCTCACTTACTTTTCTTTAGTGGGAAATGGATTAATGTGATTTATTTTTATACTCAGGAGCATTTTTTTTTCTTGTAACAGACTTTCTCCTTTAAAATGTTGTGAATTCCTATTTGAATCACTCTCTTCTGTAAAAGAGTAAAGACAAATTTTGTGTAAGACTTTTGATTGGAGAGAAGTATTTTTAATGAAATCTACTGGGGTGATAAAATTCTATAGGTTTCAAGTGTACGATTCTGTGATTCGTCATCTGCGTATTGCATTGTGTGACATAATCCTGAAACACTACAAAATCACTGTGGTCACTGCTGAGCGGATTCCCCACGTGTTGAAAACTCCACATTTTTCACTATTTTATTATTGAGATATATGCCACGGATGAGCTTTGCTCAGGCTGGTAAGTTCTGGGAGGCCTCAGGCCTTGATTTCAAAGCCCTTTGCAAAAACAATTCAAGGACCCATATTTGTCATCTCATTTTCAACATCATTTTTCTTCTGCTTCCTTTTGATTGACATACGCTCCTTTTCAATGCCAACTTCTTCTTCTTTCCAGCTGGAGAGATTTTCTCATCTGTGAAATCTGCAGTGTTATATGTATCAGTTGCTGTTTACTTAAGAAGAGTCATTGGTACAAAGAACATAGAGATTTAAAATTTTGTCTGTCTTTGTATTTTGCAATCAGAAATTCTACTTATTCTCACATGCACAGTAATAAAAGCATAAGTAAGGAGTTTGAGCAGAATACATTGCGGGACCAAACAAAAGGCAATCTGTCAGTCCAGAGGCCCGTGGTCCTGACAGGGTGGTGGAGAGATGATGTCTGTTGGTAGAGAGATGGCCTACTAAGAAACAAGCAACCCAGTAGTGACATACCTGCTAATGTTTTCTTTCTACTCCAGGCATTTACTACTGTGAAACCTAACTAAGATCATTCTTAGATGAAACAGTGAAGTGTGCAATCACAGGTGAATTATTGCTGGTCATGGAGTAGAAAGATGATGTTTTATTATTAGAGAAATATTTCTCCATGTGGGTCTGCACTTCATAAAAGTGCAAGTACTGTTTCAACCAGAGTTTAACTGATCTCCCTCACCCTGTGTGGGATGCAATAAGAAAATGGCTCTTGCATTTCTGGATAGAAAGAGGAAGACTTTCAATTGGGGAAATGTGGAGGATCTGTAGTCTGAATTTGGCAAGGAGCTTTAACAGGCACAGCGCTATGTAAGAGGGAAAGGGCTGCAGGAATAGGAAAATATACTTTCATTAAAAGGCCATCTTGGGGCCTGGCCATTGTGGCTCAATGGTTGAGTGTCCCCCCATGTACCTAGAGGTCATGGTTTGATTCCAGGTCAGGGCACGTGCCCAAGTTGTGGGCTCTATCCCCAGCAGAGGGCATGCAGGAGAACACCCATCCATGCTGATGTTTCTCTCTCATGGATGTTTCTCTCTCTCTCTCCCTTTCTCTCTCTCTCTCTCTCTCTCTCTCTCTCTCTCTCTCTTTCTCTCTCTCAAATGAATAAAAACATATTTTTTTATCTCAGAAATTCATATTTTATTATTTTATTTTATATTCTTTATTATTTAAAGTATTACATGTAGTATTACATATGTCTCCTTTTTTCCCCATTGACCTCTCCCTGGCCATATCTCCCCTGCCCCCAGCACATGCCCTCACCCCCTTACTTAAGTCTGTGTCCATTAGTTATGCTTATGTGCATGGATACAAGTCCTTTGGTTGATCTCTTATCGCCCCCCCCCCCCAACCCCCAATCGTCCCCTGCCTTCCCTCAGAAGTTTGACAGACTGTTCAATGCTTCTGTGTGTCTGGCTCTGTTTTGTCCATCAGTTTACGTTGTTCATTATGTTCCACAAATGAGTGAGGTCACGTGATATTTATCTTTCTCCGACTGCCTTACTTCACCTAACATAATGTTCTCCATGTCCATCCATGCTGCTGCAAATGGTATATTTAAAAAAGATCATCTTGGAAACTGTTTTTCTATGTTATCAGGAGTGTCATTTTCCATAATGTTGGCTGATGGTTTGCTCAAGAATAAATTAACTGCAGACGTAGGAAGCTGACCTCCCGTTATCCGGAGCTAGCTTTACGGGGCCCGTTATACAGGGTTCGTTATACAGGACTGTAAGGTTCCTGTTTGCTGAAGTCTCTGCTTCGGAGACACAGCTGGCCTTCCTTCTCCCACCTTCAGAGCAATGTCCCTTTTAAAAGAAATTTCTGTCCTCTATTGTCTGCAAGGCAACAGCAGTTTTCAGCAACGTGAACATTGAATATCGTACTTAAGGTTTACCAGCACTATCCACAGTGAAAAAGGAAGGTCTTTCCTCTACAGAGAAGCCCGCACCCCGCTGTCTCACAGGCTCAGGTCCCACGTGGACAGAAACTTCAGGCTGCGGGAACTCAGTGGCTTGTGCTTTCTACCTGGTAGCAACTCGGATCCCTTTCGTGCCACTTGCCATTCCTACACCCTGACCCACTTTCTTCCCGAAGTGGAATTTTCCACCTTGTCCTTTACTTTTGCTGAAGGTCTGGGTTTGTAACTGTCATCCCGGTGAACGAGAAATCTGAGATGAAAAAAGAACCACCTCACTTCTGGTGACGTTCTCTCAGTGGGCTTTCTTGGAGCAATACGTTCTGTCATAAGTTATTGTAATGCCATTGGCCCACGCGGCATAAGAGAAAGCCACTAACAGCTCCCGTGGATTGGACTCTGGTGCTGAGTCATGTCCCCGTGGCAGTGCTTTTCACTGTGGATCGCTTTGCTCACTCACATTTGTCTCGTCTTCTGATGGAAGAAAATGCTGAGGCTCAGGAGAATCCAATCGCTTGTTGAAATCTCACACTTAATTACTACCAACCTCAACTCTTAATTCTTTTTTTTCCTTTCTATCAACTTGTAGGGGGAAATGACATTGTTCTACTCATTTGACAAAATAGTTTGAGATGGGATTTGAGGGAATCTGAGGATTGTAGGCAAAGCTCACCAATGGCAGCGGGGCGACACCTGCCTCCTCTCTATTTCTCTGGCCCTCTTGGGGGCTCTGTTTAGCCCAGTCGTGGGCAAACTATGGCACGTGGGCTGGATCCAGCCCGTTCAGCTGTTCTATCCAGTCCTGGGAGCCGAAAGAACGGAGGGTTCTCTTGCTCTCCCCTCCGCTCCTTCACCAGCAGCCCAAGATGAGAGTGCCAGCATGGTCAGGTTGCTTTTGTTCTGGCCCTCCGGTCCAGTTTAAGAACCCATTGTGGCCCTCCAGTCAAAAAGTTTGCCCTCCCTGGTTAGCCAGTTCTTATAAAGGGCATATGCCGAAGCAAATGGAACCTCTTTGGTGGTGGTGTTGAGGCCAGAAGTACAAAGGAAGAAAGACACACAGACAGGGATGGCACTGAGGGCTTCTAACTGCAGGACCTGCAGATCTAACCTCAGCGATCAGACACGGAGCTGTACTTTGGCAGGTGGATATGGCGGAGGGGACATGACTTCCACAAGAATTAGATGCTGGTGAGGCCCGTCCTGGGGCTCTCAGGTAGCTGGGTGCGGTTCTGCGGATGGGATTCTTGGGCTGTGTCCTGTGGTGGTGCAGGCAGTGTCCTGGCAGGAAGAAGGCTGATCTGACAGGAGCAGAGGTCCACCTGGGGTTCCAAGAACCCCGGGTAGGTAGTGCTTGGGCCAGAAGACAGCATCACATATGAAGCTGCTGGCTTTCCGTGCTTTGATTGCAGCACCTACCATAGTTGCAGTGGGTAAAAAAAAAACAACGGAACAGATGAATTAAAAGGTGATATCAGAGGATGAGTGAGCAAAATCTAAATGGATGAATAACGCATCCAACCCCAAATTAGCAAGCCTGGTCCATTCTTAACCATTTTTTACCTCCTTGGCTTTGCCTCTCTCAGGATGCGAAGAGGTCTGTGCCCGCAGCCCTTGCTGCTTGAGCATTTCTCTGCAAACACTCTTCCAGGAATCAAAACATAATAGCGTAGCTGCTATTGTTTGAAAGTGTCTTTTGGCGCCTTGCCCAAGTCTTACCTTGGCAGGCCTGTTCCTTATGTGATTCGTATCTTGGATTTTCAATATTCATTTGCATGCTCGTTTCACAATTTTATTATCTTTTCTGAGTGATGGCTTATAAGGACTTGATTTATGTTGCTGATCCAATGCAATAGAGTTTCTTTTTAAATATTTACTATATTTCCCAAAAGCTTTAAGGGTCATTTGCCTTGCCTCTGTCCTTTGTCTCTTTCAGTTCTGTAAGCCAGGCAGAATTCAGGTCTAGTGCTTATACGATGGGTTTCATATACTCTGTATTACTGGATCTTGGATGGCTATTTGAGCTAGAATCCATGATGCAGTGCTATAAATAGGTCCCAATTTATTTCAGCGAGTCCTAAAACCTGTTAAAAATAGGACCTTGTAGAGAGTTCATTTTATCCTCTGTTTTTCCATCCACAGATGACATGACAAAACATGTCATTGTAAATCTTTCCAATTGGAAAGCATTTTGCTTGGTCACCCCACGAATGTCTTACTTTAAATCTCATTTCTAAAACTCAAAATGAGAAAAAATGGTTCGACTCAAATCTGTTCAATTCCCACAATTTATTTTCAACCTAACAGAAGCTTCCTTGAGCCTGTACTTCACACATTGCACCATGCTTTTCTCATAGTAGGTCTTCCGTGTGATTTTCATTTTATGTTTCAGGACCTAAGTCCCCAGATAATTGGGCAAATGCTATTCTGGATGTTTCTGTAAAGGTGTTTGTAGGTGAGATTAACATTTAAATCAGTAGACTTTGAGTAAAGCAGATTGCCCTCTATAACACAGGTGCATCTATCCAATTATTTGAAGGCCTTCATAGAAAAAGACCAACCTTACTTGAGCAAGAGGGAAATCTGCCAGCCAACTAACTTTTTATTTTTTTTTATTTTTAAAATAAATCTTTATTTTCATATTATTACAAATGTTTCTCATTTCCTCCCCTCTATTGCTCCCCTTCACCAGGTTCCCACCCCCACCCTCTGCCCTTTCCCCATCCCCCATTGTCCTCATCCATAGGTGCACAGTTTATGTTCAGTCTCTTCCTGCACCCCCCACTCCTCTTTTCCCTGAGAATTGTCAATTCACTCCCCTTCCATACCTCTGATTCTATTATATTCACCAGTTAATATTGTTCATCAGATTTTTTAATTCCCTTAGTTTTTAGATTCACTTGTTGATAGTTACGTATTTGTTGTTCATAATTTTTATCTTTATTTTCTTCCTCTTCCTAAATAACCCCCTTCATCAATTCATATAATTCTGGTTTGGCGGTGATGAACTCCCTTAGCTTAAGTTTATTTGTGAAGCTCTTTATCTGGCCTTCGATTCTGAGTGATAGCACTGCTAGGTAGAGTGTTTTTGGCTGTAGGTTCTTGCTATTCATCACCTTGAATATTTCTTGCCATTCCCGACTAGCCTGCATGGTTTCTGTTGAGAAATCAGCTGACAGTCGTATGGGTGCTCCTTTATAGGTAACTACCTGCTTTTCTCTTGCTGCTTTTAATATTCTCTCTTTGTCTTTTGCTCTTGGAATTTTAATTATGATGTGTCTTGGTGTGGTCCTTAGAATTCCTTTTGTTTGGGGTTCTGTGTGCTTCCTGGACTTGTAAGTCTATTTCTTTCCTCAGGTGGGGGAAGTTTTTTCTCACTGCTTCTTTCAATATGTTTTTGGTATCTTGCTCTCTGTCATCTTCTGGAATGCCCATAATTCTGATGTTGGTTCGCTTGAAGTTATCCCAGTTTTCTTACATTATCTTCAACTTTCTGGATTTTCTTGTCTTCTTGCTTCTGTGGAGCAGTGTCCTCTGGCTCTTTATGTTCCAAATCTTTGACTTGATTCTTGCGATCTTCCATTCTGTTTTTAGGACTCTGTATAATATTTTTTTATTTCAAACAATGTATTCTTTATTTCTAGTTGATCCCTTTTCATATCCTTATAGATCTTGTTTATTTTATCGGCCTTTTCTAGGAAATTCTTGAAAAACCTTATAACTGTAGTTTTGAACTCTATATTTAGTCACTTGTTGTCCTCCATTTCTTTCTTTTGTGATCTGTTCCTTTGTCTCGGCATTTTCACAGCTTCCGTGAGTTGGTAGGGTGGCTTTGTGTGCTAAGGTGTCCTATATGGTTCAGTGGATCAGCCTCCCAGTTACCTGAGGTGGAAACTCTTGGTGCACCCCTTTGTGGACTGTGTGTACACCCTTATTGTAGTTAAGTCTTGATTGTTGTTGGTATCACTGGGAGGAACTGACCTCCAGGCCAATTGGCTGTGAGGATCAGCTGTGTCTATGCCGGAAAACAGCCTTATTTGACTAGACTTGGAAAATTGCAAAAGCCTCTGTGCTCAGCTTGGATGGGGCGGAGTTTCAGGGTGGAGCCGACAGCCTTGGCTTCCTGTCAGCCCCGCTCTATGCTCTATGAGGTTCCTGAGTCTCAGTGTTCCTCAGTGTCTTTGGTACCTGCTGCAAGCATCTCTGGGAGAAAGGTGCCCTGGAGTTTCGCCCACTACCAGACAGTCTAGTCTCTCCCCCAATGATCCTGGAACAGGGGTTTAGTATAGTTGGAAATGGGGTTGAAAGTGGGATTCAGTGCAGTCCGGAGCTTTTGTCTCCTTCCTGCTAGGGCAATCTAGCAGCACAGTCAACGGCCTGTCCTCTGCACGCAATGTCCGTGCCTCTGGGGCTCTTTCTTTCGCCACTCCCCTGAGTTTCCGCCTTACAGCCTAGATTCCCTCTGTATGAGCCTGGATCTCCAGGGTCTCGCCCAGGACTGGGGTTCAGTGCAGTCGGAGCTGGGGTTCAGTACAGTCCAGAGCTTTTATGTCCTTCCCGCTAGGGAATGCCAGAAACCTCCTCCTCTCCAGCTCAGCCCTTTCCCCACGTGCGCACCGTGTCTTCATACCTTAGGCTTTTACAGCTCCTCTGATTTTCCTTTTGGTTTTCTCTTTCCTTCTAGTTGTAGAATTTCCAGTCAGTCAACTTTCCTGTAGTTCTGGATAAGATCCATTGTGTACTTTAGTTGTATTTTTTTATATTGTTGTGTGAGGCTGAAGTTAGGCTCTAACCTATGCTGCCAACTTGGTTTTAGCAGCCAACTAACTTTAGACTCCCACTACAGCACCTGCCTTTCCTTGGGTCTCTGGCTTTGTGGCCTCTCCTGCAGACTTTATACTTGCCAGACTCCACAATCTCTCTCTTCCCTTTTCTTCTCTCTATGTGTTCTCGTTCTCTCTCTCTTCTCTCTCTCTCCCTCTTCTTCCTTCCCTTCCTTCTGTCCTCCCTCCCTCCACATTCTATTGGTCTGTTTCTCTGGAGAACCTTGACTAGTATACTTAGTTACAATGGAGTTTGATCCTTTTGTCTTTCTCTGGAGGTGACAAAACTCTGGTACAGGCGGGTCCTACTCACATTTGCAATTTTCAATCCTGGCACAAAAGGAAGATGCACAATTATGTTTGTCAAAACAAATTAGGCTTCTTCTCTTAAAAATTATTATTTATATTTTTATTTTCCCCTTTTGACAGCATTTTTTTATTTATCCAGTTCCATTAAGCAGTAAGTATTCATTAGTGATGTCTATGAGGTAATCAAGTTTTTTAAATTATTATAAGAATCTTCATGACAATGGAATTATGCCCAGTATAATCTCGAAGTTTTAGACATTTATTTTATACATATTATAGTCATCAGTGGTATATGAAGTATTAGCCAGACACATTAGCGCCAACATTTATATAAACTAGAGTTTATATGTACATTATTCACGGATGCAAGTTGAAGTTAATTGCAAATAAAGGAGGGTAGGACATGGAATTTCTGACTTTCATTTTTAGTTACAACAGAAAACAATAAATCAGTCTGCTTTTAATGAAATGTCTAGGACCACACACTGTTTTGTTGTGGTTGCTGAATATCTGGTTTGTAACTGTAATAGTGATACATTAAAAACCCGAGGTAAAGAATGAATGCCTCATCACTGCTAATGGAATTTTTTAAGGTTTTGACTGCTCTCCCACATTTATTAAAATGGCATGGGTTTTCTATCATTAGCAGACTTTTCCTTGAATATTTTTTTTTACACCTATGGGAGTGATAGACTTGCACTAAGAAAATTTTGATAGGCTACACATAAATGGCTAGTTTTCTACTGCCGATTGTAACAGATCTAGTTACAGAGAGCAAGGGATTAAAGAGGTGATGATGATGGGGGACCCATGAGAATGTTCTAAAATTAAATTGTGGCAATGGTTGGACAAATCTGTGACTATATTAAAAACTACTAATTTAATACAACCTAAAAAGGTGTATTTAATGGTATATGAATTATCTATATATTTAAAAGGCTAATATGCAAAGTGTCTCCTCGAGAGTTTGACCAGGAATTCAATCACTCACTGTGAACACCAGGGGGCAGGCTCGGAACAAATGAAGGCCTCAGCTGGCAGCAGGAAGGTCCCAATTGGCTCTGATCACCAGCCAAGCCTAGGGATTCTATCCATGCATGAATTTCATGCACCAGTCCTCTAGTATATCAATAAAGCTTTATGTTAAAAAGGCAATGGCATTTTTTATTTATTTAAAATTATTATTCCTTTGTATTACTTAGTCTAAATGTTAATTAATATTAATTCTCCTCTCACCCCCAAACAGTTGCAATGGTTTTATGGGAAAAAAAATATATGCCTTAGGAAAAATCTTCATGGAATCTAGCAACAATTTCCATGCTTTCATTAAGTACCTGAAGTAAAAATAATTTTATTTGATTCAACTTAAAAAGTAAAATTTAGGTTCAATAATAAAACAATACATTTCAAAATATCATCATGGAAATGTCTTGCTTTAATTAAAATGAAGGGTTATTGTGTCAAATCTACTTTTTTTCCTCTTGAAAGAAACTTCTTCTTAGAAGATAGCTATATTTATTGCTGGAGTTTCTTGATATTTTACTTTTATTTCCCACAGGAGGAGCTGTCCTTGTATATATTAGAAACTTGTGCTAATGCCTCCAGGAGGAATAAAAATGGTCTGTTCATTTTCCTTCTGGAAAACACCCAAATTAAATTGCTTGCTCTCTTGGCATTTTCAGTTAGAATTAAGTCATTGCTCTCACGAGTCGCCATCCTGTTCCCCAGAGTTTGGTCCTCCTCCAGGTAATTTGGTGAGGTTAATTTCATTATGGATGGCCTAGAGTTATTGCTCCACTTAAAAGACTTTGCCAAGGAGCCAAAATTTATTCCTGTTTGATTTTCAAAATTTGCAAAAGGGTACATCTATATTATGGTAGTGATTAGCAGCATATATATATTGAGATCATGTGATCCTTGGGGCATTATTTAATGTCTTTTAATCTTTTTTATAAAATTTCTTTGTTGATTAAGGTGTTACATGTGTGTCCTTATTCCCCCATTACCCTCCACCCCCCATCACCCAACTCATGCCCTTACCCCCCTGGTGTCTGTGTCCATTGGTTAGGCGTATATGCATGCATACAGGCCTTTGGTTGATCTCCCCCCCTTACCCCCACCCTCCCCTACCTTCCCTCTGAGGTTTGGTTGTCTGATCGATGTTTCTCTGTCTCTGGAACTGTTTTTGTTCGTCAGTTTATGTTGTTCATTGTATTCCATAAATGAATGAGATCACGTGATATTTGTCTTCCTCATATACTGGCTTATTTCACTTAATCTTAATTTTCTATCTCATATTACAGTAATATGCATCTACCATTCATGAATGGTAGATGCATTTTATAAGGGTTAAAAGTAACATTGTAAGCAAAGCTTTAGCATAATGAGTAGTTTTAATAGAGATAATACAAGTGCTCAAGTCTGGTCTCTCTTCTGCCCCATGGATTTTATCTATAAGCCACGTCACTTCACAAAAAATGGGGAAATGCTGAGTTCCAGGAGACATTTATTCTGGAATTTGTACAAAATGCTGGTGGTTCCAGTGAGTAAAACACCCAATTATGTGTCAAGATGGATGGAGAATGGTCCAGAGTGGGCTTTGTCTACACAGCTGGGTCAAAGTCCAATACTGCCATGGGAAGCACACACTTAGCCCGGAAGTGTAGGGCAATAGCAATTGTCAAGCTCCGGGAAGCCAGAGACACTAAAGCAAGACAGATAAACAAATCCCTGAGAGCTGCATGTCCCTTCCAGCACTGATGGGTCTCCTCCAAGGCGGCCTGCAACTTGGTCAATACCTTAAACGTGTATTGAATTAAATTGTCTCAAACTGGATTTAATTAAGTGGAATAGAGTAATAGATTACCTCTAGCCTGCCTGGAAGTGTGATTTGTTGTTGTTTTCATGAAAAGGATTTTTTTTTAACCTGTTCAGGACCATTTACTGTTCACTGTCTGTGGTTTTTAGGGAGAGTTATGGTGCCAGAGGCTATATATAGAATTCATGGCGTCTATGTCACACATGTTCCCATTGGAATCCATTTACAACTTGCAGTTCCTGGGGAAGGGAAGGGTTAAGGGGGTAGATCTTGATCTTTTTAAAAAAAATATTTTATTGATATTTTACAGAGAGGAAGGAAGAGAGATAGAGAGCTAGAAACGTCGATGAGAGAGAAACATCGACTAGCTGCCTCTTGCACACCCCCTACCGGGGATGTGCCCGCAACCAAGGTACATGCCCTTGACCGGAATCGAACCTGGGACCTTTCAGTCCGCAGACCCATGCTTTACCACTGAGCCAAACCGGTTTTGGCTAGATCTTGATCTTGTATTCATTCTCGCACTGTGCAATTGCTAGCGAGAAGTCAAAGATGGAACTCCAAGATCTTCAGATGAAAGGAATATTTAGAATTTTTCTAATGGGAGGTAGGAACACAATCATTGTGATTGGACTGACGGCAATGGAAAAAAGAAGTCTTCAATTAGTTCACGGTTTCTGTAAACAGATGGTAGGAAAAACTACCTCAGCAGCAGTCTAAGAAATTTGGCCTTTAATGGAAAAATCGACACGACTGAAAGTAGAAGAATAGAAAAGGGACCGTTGTATTTAAGCTGGGAAAGAATCAAACTTGTTTGCTATCCATCAGGAAGGAAAAAAAAAACAACCCATCTGAACCACTCTAAAACTATGCTTTCACGTTGCCTTAAAAAAAACACACCACCCTTCCTAATGGCTTCATTGCTATTTTTTCTTTCTTTCATTGTTGCATGTTGCTGTACAGATTGCTACAGGGAAGCAAATTATACGATTCCCCACCTTGACAAAATATTAGACGGGTGGTTACATAAATGAGCTTGCACCCAGCCAGCAGTCCTCCCCGGAGTTCTGTATTTAGGTTTCTGGCCCAGATTTTGTCAACCATTTAGGCTGATGTATATTTAGACCAGAATACAAATGAGTTGCAGAAGAGCATAGATTATCTAAAATTGTTCCCTCCTGCAAAAAGAAGTTCAAATGCTTATTTGTAAAACCTTTCTTTGATCACTTGTCTACTGTTTTTGATAAACACGAGTTCTGCTTCTGATACAGTATGAAAGTGGTATTACATTGTTAACAAGTCCAGGTTTTAGATTATTTTTTCAGTCCGTGTGTATGTGTGTGTGTGTATGCCATAATAATTTTGTTTTATTTGTAGGATAAAAAATATCTTTGAGCCCTAGCTGGTTTAGTTTACTCGCTGTAGCACATACTGTGGATAGTCAGATAAGGTGTGAAGTTGCTCTCGTGGAGCTCATGTTTGATCTAACAGAATGGTACCATTGCATGGTATACTGTATCCTCCTTCCCCATCATACAGTGTGCTTTGTATGGATGCTAAGGTGTGCTACGTGTTCTTTATATGACACACAAAACACCCATCATGTGTCATGCTAGGTAGCCATCGAATAGTGTGCTAAGTCTGTGGTGTCTTAAGTTCTCTGTATGCTGTGCTCAGTGACCATTATGTGACATGCTAAGTATTAAACATTAAGCATACAGGTGCTAAATTTATAAACAAAATACTAGCAAATCAAATGCAACCATGCATTACAAAGATGATGCATCACCATCCAGTGGGGTTTATTTTAGAGCCGCAAGGATGGTTCAACGTGTGCAAATTGAACACTGTAATACACTAATCTATAATAATAGAGGCCTACTATGCTAATTAGACCAGATAGCCAAACGACCTTCCAGACGAAGCCGGGGCTGTGGAGGCCTAGGCAAGAACCGTGGCTGCGAGATCGAGCCACTGGTTCCAATTTCATGCATCGGGCCTCTCGCTTAAAATAATAAAGGATGAAAATCTTAACGATCCCATCAATAGATGCAGAAGCAGCATTTGACAAAATACAACATGTATTTTTGCTTAAAACTATCAGTGAAATGGGTACAGAAGGAAAGCATTTCAAAGCAATAAAGGCTTTGCATGACCAGCTGTTAGGGAATATCATTCGCAATGATGAGAAGCTACATGCTTTTCCTCTACAATGAGGATGAGGATGTCCGCTCTCACCACTGGTATTCCGCACAGTGCTGGAAGGCCTCGCCAGAGCAGTCAGGTGGGAGAACCCCATGCCAAGCAAAACAAGTCAGACAGAAAACGTCACAATATTATTTCACCCACCTGTGGGATAGAAAACGGAATGCAGCGGATGCTTCCTTGTTGTAAACTTCTTTGAATTAAAGTGTATATATTTTTCTGATAGTAGTATAATTTTTTCACCCCTTTACTTTCTAGCTCTTTGTGTCTTTTGATTTTATGTTAGTCTCTTGTAGATAGCACAGAGCCGAATTAGACCTTTAATTTTTTTCTGCCAATGTCTGTCTTTTTATTGAAAAGTTTCATTCACTTGTATTTAAAGTAAATACTATGAAGAGATTTATTTTCATCATTTTCTGTTCCTTTTCTATATTTGGGCGCGCAAAATATATTTATAGTTTAGTCTTATATTATTTTTGGATTATTACCAAAAGAGCAATGGTAACTCTACTTTTTACCCACTCCTTTATGCCTTGTAGGATTTTTTGTCCCTCATTTCTTACATTACTTTCTGCTTTTGTGTTTAGTTTATATTTTGTAGTGAAACATTTAAATGTTTTTCTTCATAGTATTTATGCATATTCTCTAGCTATTTTATTTGTGATTAGCATGGAGATCACATTTAACATTCTATAGTTATGACACTCTAATTTGAATTTATGCTAAACTTCAGTAACAAACAAAAAAAAATCTGCTTTTTTATACCTCTACCTCTTCTACTTTTGGTTGTTATCACAAAATTACATATTTGCATATACAATGCCACAGACATAAATGAATACTTATTTAAAATGCATTAGCCTCTTAAATTAGGCAAAAAACAAAATGTGGAGTTATAGACCAAAGTTAAAATAATACTAACTTTTAGACAAATAATTTAAAAATGTATTAGTCTCTTAAATAATGTAAACAACAGAAAATGGAGTTACAAGCTGTCGTTGCAATAATACCAACTTTTATTATTCCCACGTATTTATCTTCATTGAGAGTTTTATTTTCATATAACTTCAAGTTAACTGTCTCACGCTCTTTCATTTTTACTTTCCAGAGCTCCTCTGATCATTTTGTTCTGGGCGAATCTACGAGTAATAAAGTCCCTTAACATTTGCTTCCGTCTGAATGCTTTCATTTCCCCCATCACTTAATTGATACATAATTAGGAATCCTTTAATTTTTTAATTTAAATTCTTTATTGTTTAAAGTATTACATAAGTCTTCTCCCCTGTCCCCCCGTTAATTCTGAATTCTTAAGCTTTTCAATTAAAAATAACCATAATCATGCAGAAACCGGTTTGGCTCAGTGGTAGATCGTCGGTCTGTGGACTGAAAGGTCCCGGGTTCAATTCCGGTCAAGGGCATGTACCTTGGTTGCGGGCACATCCCCGGTAGGAGGTATGCAAGAGGCAGCTGGTCCATGTTTCTCTCTCATCGACGTTTCTACCTCTCTATCTCTCTCCCTTCCTCTCTGTAAAATATCAATAAAATATATTTTAAATAAATAAATAACCATAATCATATGCAGGGGTCCCAAGGCTGCAATTGCTGGGCTGGCCAGGCTGTGTCCCCCTCCAGAGCTCAGTCAGGGTCTTTCATGGGTTTATTTGCCAGTGGTTCCCAAACTTGTCTGCACCTTGGAATCAATGGAGCTTTGGCAGCTACTAATGCCTTTGTTCCACCCTAGAGATTGTGATGCACTAGTAATTGGTCTGGGGTGTGGCCTGGGGCTTTGGAAATTTACATATATATATATATATATATATATATATATATATATATATATATATATATTATATAATTAAGGTATTATATGTGTACGTAGCTTACCATTGCCCCCCCCCACCTCCCATTCATGCCCTCCCTCCCCAGAGTTCTGTGTTCGTTGGTTGTACTTATATTCATGCATACCAGTCCCTCGGTTGTTGTCTTATCCCCCACCCCCCCCAGGTCTCCTTCCCCTCCCCGCTGTCATTTGACAATCTGCTTGTTTTATGGTGACTATCTCAGGACCACATGAATAGAATCTGCTCCTCATTTGGCAGTCTGCTTGTTTTATGGTGACTATCTCAGGACCACATAAATAGAGTCGGCTCCTCCTCTGGTTCACACCGCCCCTCCCCCCGGGTCCCACTGCTTCCCCTGGGACACACGGCTCTCCCAGGGCACACGGCCCCCTGGGGCACACGGCTCTCCCGGGACACCCAGACCCCTTGGGGCACACGGCTCACCCGGGGCACACGGCCCTCTGGGGAGCTTTGGAAATTTTAATAGATCCCTAAATGATTCAATTGCTAGATAATTATTAAGCCATTGGTGGAATCCGCTTGTTGGTGTTGGTAGCGCTGATTTCCCCATTTTCGTATTGTACGCCAGCCACTGGTGCTCTAGTCTCCCAGCAGCACTTTCCGAAGGACATGAGTGTGTGGCCATCTCCCAACAAAGCAGCTTCTTCGAACCCCGCAGGACCGTCTGTCTCAGCTGGAAGCTCCTCCCCTTTGTAGGAGCTCCCACTTGGCCATGCCTGGCTACTCAAGAGAATCAATCACCCTCACATTGGCTTACCCAACACTAACTGATTTGGGAGGTTACAGCTGCAAAATCCCTTCGCCTTTTATTTTTAAAATTTCTTTATTGATTAAGGTATTACATATGTGTCCCCATCCCTCCATTGACCCCCTAACCCACCCCCACCCCCCACGCATGTCCTCACCCCCCTGGTGTTCATGTCCATTGGTCAGGCTCATATTCATGCCTACAAGTCCTTTGGTTGATCTCCTTTCACCCAGTCCCTTCATTTTTGTCATTTAATGGGACCTTATCCTAATCCAGGGGTGGGCAAACTTTTTGACTCGAGGGCCACCATGGGTTCTTACACTGGACCAGAGGGCTGGAACAAAAGCAACCTGACCATGCTGGCACTCTTATCTTGGGCTGCTGGTGAAGGAGCGGGAGAGCAAGAGAACCCTCCGCTCTTTAGCCTCCGCGGGTCGGATAGAATAGCCGAACGAGCAGGATCTGGCCCGTGGGCCGTAGTTTGCTCACCCCTGTCCTAGACACAAGCTCAGCCCACAGAAGGGGATAATATGGGGTGCCCACCAGGGGTCAGGAGTCTCGGAGCCATTCCTGAATTATTTACCACCGCCCAGAAGCTCATGTTCTAGGTTAGGATTCCCAACTTGTCTAAGGTTCAGAGTAAGCTTCCCTGGGAAGCTTATTAAAAGGCCATGTTGATAGGCCTCTGAATAAATGCGAATCAGAGTCAGAATTAGAATGTGCTTACTGAGTCCGATCTGAGTCTGATGAGTTACACAGGTACGTCCTGCTGTGTGCCTCTGGACATTCTCTGGGTAACCACTGTTCTCTTAAATATGATGTCTCACTTGGTTAGTATTTTGTTAAAGTATAGAGTAGTTTCAAGACTACACTTGAGTTTATGACATAGATTATGTAAGTGTGATCATTAAACATTAAGTGGCAAAGGCAGAAACATTATCCTAACCTTTAGAAATAGCAATCTGTTGCTCAAGCCTTGATTTATGGAGGTCAGCCCTTCTCCTGCAGTATGAAACTGAGTTAATAGCTCTGTCTCATTAAAAATAGTAATCACTTTTTGGCATCAAACATGAAGTGATTCCTCACAAGGAAGGCTTTTAAATATTATTGATAATTTAAACTTGGCATTACCCTAAAGGGTATTGGCAGTTTAGATCTGAATGCAACTACTGGCACATGCAATTTTGGGCAAATTATCTAATATCCTTTTGTACTTTTTTTTCCTAAAGCCAATTTTCCCAAACCGTGTTCTGCAGAAATTAGTTTTATGACATTAGCTGTATAAGACATACTTATTATATTATTTCATCTTGATAATCCACAGAGTTTTGAGTTACTCCTAGAAATTGACAAGAAGTGGAATAAATTGAATGCAATATCAGTGTAAATTGGATGTGTCTCCTTGTGGATGAAATGGGTATGTTTCAGTGTATAGATTGTATTGCATCTATTTAGAATGCTTGCAAGACATTTTTTTGTTTTTTGTTTTGTTTTCTGTATCCAGACGATTCTCCAGAATGTTGTGATTGCCAGAGGAGCGACTTCTGATAAAAGCAAAATACTGCTCTACCTACACTCAAGTAAGATCATTACTTTTCAATATGCCATTGTGAGTAAATGAATGAAAAAAAAAATGAACTCTTTCTCTACATTTTACTAAGCAAGTAGTTTTCTTCAATATTAAGGTTTAGGAAGCCTCTTTATCTGTTTTAGAACAATATCAAACTTAAAAAAAACCTCCTGGTACGGGGAGGGTAGCAATAGTACACATGCATGCCAGTATTTATTATTTAGACTGTATTTGTACATAACCTCCTACCATATTTATTTAAACAACTCCATTGATTTTTTTGTTACTCTAATGAGCATCATTCAGAGGAATGAAAAGCAATCGATTTTCAAAAGCTTACTGTATGACAAGGGTTCCATGAGTGAGTGCTGAAGTACTGGTAATAATTGAGAGGAGGGTCCTTGGCAAAGTGTTTCTTTTTTAATATATATATTTTTTCATTGATTTCAGAGAGAAAGGGAGAGGGAAAGGGAGAAACATTATTGATGAGAGAGAATCATTGATTGGCTGCTTCTTGCATGTTCCCTGCTGGGGATCGAGCCCACAACCCGTGCATGTGTCCTTGGCCGGAATTGATCCCAGGACCCTTCAGTCCACAGGCCCGAGGCTCTATCCACTGAGCCAAACTGGCTAGGCTGGCAAAGTGTTTCTTAAAATGCTTTACAGCAGTAGAGCCTAGGGGACTACTGCATCTTCTTTTGTTTATTCAGAACAAAGGATGAAAGTGTGAAATTATAAAAGAAAATTCAATATTACTGGAGACAATGAGCATGAGTCAGTATCGTCAACTCAGTTAGCAGATGAATATTGTCTGTGACATTGGTGCTCAGATGAGTGTTCCTTTTTGGAAGGATTCACATTGTATTTGCTCTGAAAACCAGAACCTGGCTGCCAAAGTTTTGGCTGAAAATCACTAAATCTACTTTCCTAATAAATTGTTGCGGTATTTCGCAGTTTTTATTTTCTGGCAGGAAAGGGATTTCCAAAGTAGTTTTAGTGAGAATCATAAAACTCATTACCATCTATTATGCTTAAATGGATGCTAACATAAAAGTGTATTATGTACCTATTGTTTTATTAAATCATATTTCAATGTAATACAAAAATGACAAGAATTCTTCAGAATGTTTATCTGAAGAATTTACCATAGAATTGTAAGGCTCCACACGTCCTTGCAGAAAGTTTGTTATTGGATTCCCTTGGCTGCCTTCTCAAAGATTATGGCAAAGATGATGACATTTAAGATTACAGACAGTTAGGTCTACATTTGTTCTTATTACTAGATGTCGTTAGACTATGGAAGCCATATTGTGTCATAATCACACCCAGATAGTGATGGCTTGCTAATAAATCTATCGTTCTTTCCTCAACAAATTGTGATTTCTACCCACCTGAACCCAGGTACATTTTCTCTCATCATTAAATTAAACACCGTTTTCTCATTATTTGAATAAACAGAAAATTCTAAGGCACAGTTTTCTAGGAAGCAGCAAGAACACATTCTAGTCCACCAAAAATTACTGGGTTATAGCCAATGTTTTAGAATAATATTTCATGACCAGACCTATATAGAGTTATACCTTTCCTATAATTAAAATGCTGTAGAGAAGCGTGATAGATGATAAAGAGAGGAAAATAACCTATTTTTAAAATTGAATCAGGGGTGAGTGCTCTAGAATGACCTATTGTCTCTACCGTTGCATTCCCTTGCCTCTGCCTCTATCCTTCACTCTCCCAACCATTGGAACTTGATGGATATGTCTGTTTCCTGACACCCTGTCATTCCTTGGTGTCTCCTCCTTTCATTTTGAAGCTCATAAGAAGGAGTTAACTAAACAGAGACAGAGAGCAAGCAATGTACGTGGAAACTACCCAAATCACGCTGTTCTAGCCATACATGGCAATGTTATTGTTCTGCAAGAGATGGCCATTTATTACACCCAGGCTTAGACTTTCCCAGGATCACATGTTGCTCCATATCCTTTCACTCCATCGTTGTGCTAAGTATCCTATACTGTAAGCCCCGACAGAGTTCCAAGGAAGGCAACATATAAATGAAGAAAGGGAAATCCATTTGTAAGGAGAGTAATGACAATTCATCTAAGCGTGACTGTTTTCATCCTCAAAGTATCTTCGTCTACAATCACAAAGAATAAGTATTTTTATTTAAATATATCTGGATGCATTTCAAATATTTTCCCCTCTTCTTAGGTATATATTGTTTCCTCCCCACCCCACCCCCCCTTTTTTTTTTAAAGAATTCAACACACTTTATGCAGAAGCAAGAAATTTGAATTGATAATTCTTTTGAGAGAAGATAAAGAGGAGGAATAGTAAACAGTCTTAAAACACATAGCCTACTATTTTCTGATACTTTGGGAATAAGAAATATTTTAAAACTACATGCCTTCGTATGCACTGTTAATGGGTTTTTGTAGTCTCTCCCCTGACCTGTAGAATTTTATTTATGCCTCCCCCTTGGTTTACTCATGATCACATTTGACTACATTTAAAGCTGCACTGGCTTCATACTCAAGTGGAAAATTTTCCATGAGCAAGAGCAAACGGAGTCTATTGTGTGAGCAGATGTCCTAGCTGCATTGCTTGCCACTGCTTTGTGCTTGCTGACCTCCATGCTTGGCTAGAGGACAGCTCTGTCTTCCTGGGCATTTTTTTATTATTGCCAGAACGAAATCACTGTAATAGAAATACTTGATATTTGAACAGGTACATGGAATGCTGTTGCTGCTTTTCTGTGCTTTGAGAATGTTTGAGGCATCTGACCTTGCACTTTGATGAGTCTTTTCATGGTCTGTCCCCTCATTTCACCTAACCAAGGGATGCAGCTTCTGTTGGCCCATTTGCCTCCAGAATTGTTCATCAAATGCCCAGTATTTTCAGGCACGTTCGAGGTGGGAGAGACACCGGCTGCACTGATAAAACATTTATTTTGGGTCGAGAGTAGGTAAAAACTGTGCTTGCCTCTTCCCCAGAACATAGACATCAAAATTACAGCTGAACTACATAATAACTATCATTGAGAACTGCCTGCAATCTTACTGAACAGGGGACTGTAACTAAGGATGTACAAGAGAAGCCATGTCAAGACTGTTAAGAGGGATGCAGACATGGAACAAGCTGGCCCCACACCAACACGTGGCGGTTAAAAATCCTGAGGGATATCCTGGCTGCAGAGGGTCCCCCTGAGGAGACAGTGGAGTTCCCCCCACACCATGCTCCCTACATCAGGGTTTCAATGCTGGAAAGAGAAGTCAGCATAACTTTTGGCTGTGAAAACCATTGGGGATTGTGGGTGAGTGAGGCGGAGGGCTGCTGGAGACCCAGGCAGTTCCTCTTAAAGGGACCACACACACACTTACTTGGTGACAGACTAGCCTTGCTCTGGGGCAGCAGCTCAAAAAGTACACAGGTATCTACAGAAGAGGAACTGAATTGTATGACTTCAGGGTGAAGGCTGGGGGGGGGGGGGGGAGGGAGGTAACTTTCTCCTAGACAGAATTGCAGGCAGAGGTAATTGTTCCTTGATTGAGTTCTTGCCCCACCCCCAGCCTGCAGGAGTAGGCAGGAACCATATCTGGATCTCAGTCCACTTAAGTAACACTATTCACCTCGCCCCACCCAATTTGTGAGCCCAACCTATGATGCTTCCAGTGGTTTTTCCATACAAACATCACGTCTTGGTTTGTGCTAAAATCTCCCAACGTTTCACAAACCCCGTGTAAGGAAGGTGTGTCTCAGTTTGCTTAATACATTTTTCTAAGTAGCCCTAAGCCTAAGACCAGTGGCAGCCAGCCTCAGTTTGCAGCTTAGCCCAGCACAAGTGGCAACTATCTGTAGATCATTTTGTAGCTCATACCAGGATGGGCCCAAGCAGTGACTGATTTTGGTCCATCTAGAGACCCTCTCAAAAGGCTCAAGAATCAACATACCCGGTGGCCAGCTTCAGACCCTACTAGATACTACCCCATCAGTTCCACATACTCCACACCCAGAGAGCATAGTCAGCAGGCCCATGAGCCATGCTTCAGTGACTCTTGTTCAGTAGACTCAGACCTTATCCAGCAGCTTCTCTATTGTAGTCATGGCTAGTCCTTCTAGCCAATCAGCAGGAGGGTCATTCCTTTGACATGCCAACAGAACTCAAAGCTCAACTACAACAGGAGGGTACACACAGTCCACATGGGAGGGTGCATCTCGAGTGTCCAGCTCTGGTGAACAAAGAGGCTGTGCTACTGGGCCTTACAGGACATCCACTAGCTTAGGTAACTCTACCAAGCCCCAGAGATGTAGGAGCTCTAGCTTATACATTGAAACACACATGGTGGTTGCCAAAATGAAGAGACAGCTCTGTCCGCTGAGCCAAACCGGTTTCAGCTACCAATAAATACTTTAAATGTATATGGATTAAATGCCACTAACAAGAGTGGCTGAATAGATAAGAAAACAAGACCCTTACATACGCTGCCTTCAAGAGACCCACTTTGGACCAAAGGAAAAGGAAACTATATTTCATGCAAATGGAACAAAGAAACAAACAAAAAAACTGGTGTCTAATTCTGTGAGACAAAATAGACGTTAAAACAAAGCCTATAACAAGAAACTAAGAAGGACTCATCAATTACACTAATGGATATTTATCTAATTTGAAGAGACACACGCATTCATGCGTATTGCAGCATTTTTTTTTACAATGGCCAAGATATGGAAGAAATCAAAGTGTCCATTGATGTGTGAATGAATGAAGAAGAGGTGACATACCATCTATATCTATATCTATATCTATATCTATATCTATATCTATATCTATATCTATATCTATATCTATACCTATACCTATATATCTATATATCTATATATCTATATATCTATATATCTATATATCTATATATCTATATCATCTATATATGTTACTCTCCTATAAAGAATGAAATCTTGCCATCTGCAATCCTCTAACTGCACCAAATGTGCAGTTGCTCCTTTTATGTCCGGACATTTGAGGCGTTTATTGCTGAATGATGACAGTGCTGTCAGGAAAGAGCTCAGATACGGAATAGCACAGTTGGAGCAGCTGTTTTCCTCTGAAGTACAATTACTTTTTTCCTCAGAACCAATGTGATCATTTTAACAGGTCCATTTCTTCTATGTACTCAGGTTGTAAATGTATATCAATGTGTAGCCTAACACAAATACATAAGATCCGTTATAGTTGATGTCAACTGACAGCTTGAAGTTGTCTCCGATATAAAAATATTGCCCCTAAAATAAACTTAAGTGTTGGTAACAAACCCCTGAAGATTACAGAAATGAACAGTGGTAAGAACAGAAACGATCAAAAGGAAAGTGAAATGAAGAAAAACTGCTTTTGAAAAGACACTGCTAACTTTGTAAAAACTTAACATTTGAAAGCTTTTGGAAGTCTTCCAACTATCTTCCTAATCCATAACTTACTGAATGGCTGAATTCACTTTCCCCATGAGTCTGTGCCTCATTTAGCTATCTCACGGCGATATATCTTAAATGATGTTTAATGTTGCACACTTCCGGGAATATTTTAAGACATTAAATATTCTAGAGTTAAGCTCTAGAGTCCCTGGCTTCAGATCCTGACCTCACTGCTTCCTAACTGTGGGACCCTAGACATAATAACGTAACCTCTCTGTGCCTGTGCTTCATGATGGACAAAGTGGCAATGGTAAAAGTGCCTATCTCACTGAGTTGCTGTTGAGATTCCGTGAATGAATATTTCTCAAGTTTATCTAATGTGTCTGACACATATTTCGCACTATTTTAGTGTTTGTTTTGTGTTTACATTTCCTGCAAACTTTTTGCTTCTCTTATTTGTCATTCAGAATTGTATAGCCTCAATTCCTAGCCGATTAGCTGATATCATCCTATAGTCCTTCAGTTTATTCTTTTATTTTCAAGACAGTTTCTGCTGTTTTTTGTGTAGGATGAGCACACATTGCTATTGGGAACAATATTGTTTCCTTCTACTCTGAGATTTATCCAGGGGTTTCTTCTCAACTTGTTCTCTTGTTCCCAGGGTTCTGTGTACTCATGTTCTCTCTCCATTTATGCGTTTGCAGAGATGTGGCTCATTTGTCAGTGCTACTCATTTTGTGGCATTGTTGGAGGCTTTGTGAGGTTCCCCTTGATTATCTGAACCAATTGGTTATTTTTCTTCTTGTCTTTGTACAGTAATTTGGTTGTGTACCACATATCACACGAACCCGAGTTATAGTCTGCCTCCTCAGCACGGATGAGTTTTCTCAGGCAGAGAGGATGTCTGTGCACCCCCAGCCTCAGCAGAGTTCCATGCACATGGTAAACCTACATTATGTTTGTTTGTTGAAGTAAAGGAATGATGTATAACTGATTGTCCTAATAAATATCAAAGATATTTATTAAATTCGTGTATCTTAATCATAAGAGTTTATGTTTATATGGACCTTATCATTTGCTAGGCACACATATCCTGCAATGGGAAACTAAGGCATGGGACAGTTAAACAACCACATAGTGATGACCCAAGGAGTGGTAGAAATGCACTTGAAACCCAAGCAGAGACTGAGTTTATACTCTTCCCTATTGAATGTCTCTTACCATAGCAATATATCTAAAGAAAACAACCATGTTAACCTCTTGTATTCAGCATGTGCCAGACATTATAAATGTTGCTTTGGGGACATTCACTCTTTTTACTAGACCTTTTTTTTTTATTCTTCAATTTCATCAGATCAGAAATGTGAGAATTCATACTTCCGGTTTCTGTTCTGATATGTAGAGTTCAGAGGTCACCACAACCTTTCTCACAGTAAGGAAAAGCCAAGAAAACTGTAAATCAGTGCTTCTTATTCTTTAGAAAACTGTAGTCACAGAGAAAACTTCCATCCCCTCAGACTGAAGCAGACAAATGGTAAGGAAATTGAAATTGTAACTGACAAATTACTGGAAGTTCATTGTAGACTAGCGTGAGAGTTTACTACTCCCCGGGTCAGCCTTCAGAAGGCCACTGAGCATTCATGAGTTTTATCTCCAGGAGCCCCAATAGTGTCTCAGAATAAGGAACAGAGAAGAATGCTCTCAGAATAAGGAACAGAGAAGAGTGCAAGGGGAAATGTAACTATTTTGAAGTATACCAAGGACATTTTTTTTCTAACTAACTAAAGTCTTCCCTCAAGAAAAACTATTTAGAGACTAAAAAAACATAGGAAAAGGCAGATACCAACCACCAGACCCCTCACGCTTTCCTATTGGATCTACGTGCAGGAAGAGAAGAAAAGCTGAGAAGTACTTGTGAAGGTCACAGCTCAGAGGTGCAAGATCACTTAAAAGACTACAACTTAATCAGAGGATTATGGGATGTTTCCACTTCCTCCAGAATTTATCACTGTATCAACAAGGCTCCAGTAAAATAACAGTGGATTCAAGCTGAGAGAACATCCCGACACAGATTGTACTTAAGAGAAAAATCTGTAGGAAAAACCCCAAATTACAGAAAATAAAAATAACGAAAAGTAGAGGAAATTGATACCTTGGACATCTATAGCTACAGCAATCAGTAAATACCAGATAAACATTTAAAAAAATTACACTAAAGTTTCTTTTTACCTATATATCATGTCCAGCTTTGAACAAATATTACTGAAAGGAATACTAAAAGACAAAGCAAAACAAAACAAATTATGTTTGATAAGACAGAACAAGCAAAATAATGCAAATCAGATATGCAGAGATTTTGGAATGATCAGAATGTGAGTTTAAAATTGCTATAATATGCTGAGGAATATAATGGAAAAGAGTGGACATCATACAGTAACAGATGAGTGCTATAATTAGAAAGATGGAAATTACGGTAGAAAATCAAAAGTAAAAGCTAGAGATTAAAAACAACAACAATATGGCAGACCCGAATAATGCCTTTGATGGGCTTATAAGAGACCAAAAAGAGCTAAAGAAAAAAAATCAATAATCTTGATATGTCATTAGAAAATCTCAAATTAAAAAATCAATTAAAAAAATAGAACAGAGTATCCCAGAACTCTGAGACAATTTCAAGATATACAACAAAAATAACAAGCATACCAGAAGAAGAAGAAACATAGAAAGGGACAGCTGAAATGTTGAAGTAATAATGGCTGAGTATTTTCCAAAATTAATGACAGGCTGAAATTACAGATCCAGGAAGTTCAGAGACCACCAAATAGAATCAATACTAAGAAAAAAAATCTATCCCTCAACCCAGCACATGCAAACTGTATAAAACCAAAGATGAAGAGAATTTTTTGAAAGAAGCCATAGGGAAAAAATAAGACTCAAAACACCAAGAATTAGAATGACACCAGACTTTTCTTCAGAAAATATGCAAGCAAGAAGACAGTGGAGTAAATACAGTGTCCAAATATATATATATATATATATATATATATATATATATATACAACTTTAACAGCTGACAGCTCAAGTTTGAAAATGAAAAGTATCTTAGTAAACATTGCCTTTATAATTATTCAAAGTATGTATACATTTTTGGGATGCCCTATACTTAACTATTGAGAATAATGAACTAGAGTTCTGTATCCAGAGGAATTTTCCAGTCTGAGTGAATTGTTGCTGCATGAGCTTCCTATAAGAGACTGACACACCCTGGGCCTTGGCACATGCATACCCCCCTCTCTCTAGGCAGCTTTCCTTTCCTAGTCTACCAAGATGCTACTCTTCCTTCAGGACTTGGCTTTAGCTTCTAATTGGGATTCCCTCATACCCATTCCCATATCAGCCATACTCTGCCACTAGGGAGTCTTTCACTTCTCTCAGCAACCAAGGCTCAGGGCCCTGTCCCTACACAGCCCACAAGGCTGGGCGATTGTGTTCCTCTTTGGTGTCCTTCACCGGAACCCTCAGAGGGCAGCTTCAGTCCTCCGCCTCTCTGCATTCCTGCACCGGTTGCTATCCGGGCATGCGGACGTAAATCAATAAGTGCTAAGTTAAATGGAATCGCAATGGCAGACTAAGTGTGCATGTTGTTTCTGAGGCATGCTTTGTTATGACTTTGAAGCAGTATGAATTTTTAAAGCATCGGACACATTGCTGTTCTAGGGTAAGTTCGAAATGACATTGCAAAATCAATATAAATGTTCCTGGCACTGGGGAATTATCACTATTATTTTATTACCGAGATGGATATATTTTATATGAAATCAACATTATTCTCCGTGCAGTAAGACTGGACTTAAAAAGGAAATTGACCAACCTTGATACTGAGCACTATCATTACTGAAGGCCATAATTGGTTGATTGTTCTTATCATTCCATTCATACGTATCCGTGTTTCTGGAATGATTTTCTCTTGTCACCTGTGATTATTTCCAGTACATTAATAACTGCTGAGTGATGTGATTTTAAGAACTATATAGGAATTTCATCTTGTAGTTCTTAAAAAATGATGAAATAAGGTTAATAAGAAAAATATATATATATATATTCTTATTAACCCTATTTCTTATTAACCTTATATATATATGATGAACTCCAAAGCCAACTGTAAATAATAGCTGGATTACAGTGATCACCATTTCCTTTCAATAACCCAGATGACTGATATTCGATTGTGTCCACATTGAGTGTTTTATAATTAGAAGTTGTTTTTGTTTTCTCTTTTTATGGTGCTTTTAGTACTTCCTTACTCTTTCATAATCTTACCCCATTTTATTCAAAAAGCCTTTTGTAGCCATCTTAGCATAATGTGAAATCTCTTTAAAAATATGTATGATATGCCCACCATGTTGCAGGAGCTGGGTATACTGTGCTGATTAGTGGGGAACAAACTGCCTCGAAGGGACCCAAGAACTCTTTTCAAAAGCCCTTTGAATTTTACTGGAATGACCGTTAAAGAAACATTGAATTGCTCTATAACTTGTGCTTCAGGTCATTTTCAGTTTCTTTAGAAGAATTCTCCTCACACTCTTGTATCTGCAGTGTTCATTAGAATAAGGTGTGTGTGTGTGTCTGTGTGTGTGTGTGTGTGTGTGTGTGTGTGTGTGTGTGTAAGTTAATTGACTACTAGAGGATAAAGCAAAGGGTCTGGACCCTTATCTCCATGTATTTTCAGGAAACACCCTAAGAGAGCAGGAGGGAAAGAGTTCCATGTTTTCATTTGATGAACTAAAAAAGAGAGATTCTAATAAGTTTAGGGATGGATAATTCTAGAGACAATTAATCCAGGATCCCCATTTGCATTTTAAGATTCCTGATAGAAGCTTGCCATGATATGGACCCTAGAAAACCTTGACCAAAATAATGCTATGTCCAACAATCGTAACTTAATTCTTTTAAAAATATATATATATTATTGATTTTTTTTACAGAGAGAAAGGGAGAGAGAAAGAGAGCTAGAAACATCGATGAGAGAGAAACATCGATCAGCTGCCTCTTGCACACCCCCCACTGGGGATGTGCCCGCAACCAATGTATATGCCCTTGACCGGAATCGAACCTGGGACCTTCCAGTCCGCAGGCCAACGCTCTACCACTGAGCCAAGCCGGTTTCGGCCATAACTTAATTCTTAAAGAAATTTCCTTGTAATGATTATTTGAATAATGTAAATCACTATAAATTACCAAATGGCTTTTTACTGTAAGTATCAAAAAGATAATTTGTTCTTATCAGCTTTGAGTTTAATGCTTTGTTAGTTTTCACAGATTTCAAATTAAAAAAAACAAACATATTGTACTAAGGAAAATGACCATCTTCCATAAGATATGGCAGTGTTTTTCAAGCCTTGATTAATCATTCAAGTTCAAACCATCAGGTGTGACAATAGAACATCTTCCAGCCTGCCATTTTTATTTCTTATTATCGTATCTGCGAATTTGTACATAGCTGGAGATTCCTTTGACTCTCACTATTTTAAGAGCAGTGTTAGTATTCTGTGACCTCAAAAGTGGCCTCCCGACCTCCTCATTGGTGATTGTCCACAGGCTCATCGCCACAATGTCCTGCAATGTCGGTCAAAGTAATAATTTTTGCCTTCCAATTACAGAATGTCCTATGTCTATCCTTTTGCCTTTGCTTTCGTAACTGAAGCTGTCAGCTGGTTCTTCCCTTGCATACGAACATCCAAATTACTCAGCTTCACCACGTCTTTTATGCTGGCCTCTCCTCAGTCTTCCTCTGAGTTCACTGCCTTCGTCCATAAAAGCACTCCCCACTCGACAGGGTCTTTCGGTTTCTGACAGTTGCACGCTTCCTCCTCTAGCTCACAGACTCCCTCTGCCCTCGGCTGATTCCCCAGCATACCCCGGACATCTGGACTGGAGCTGGACGTTTCAGTGCTCTGTGCGGTTGGCTTTCTGGGTCAGCGCGTTGTAAACGGTGGCATTTAAGGGGTCCTAAGTGTACTTTGCCTTGCATACGATAATGCCATGTAACCCTGGCTTATCTCCAATTTTTATCTCTGTTTTCCTTATTGTTCCCAGTGTGATCGTCTTTTTAAAGAAAGCTTGCTTCGAGCGAGTCTTGCATCAATGATAGCGGTAATGTTTTTTCCACTCTCAAAGTGAATCTCTTAAATAAAATATGCCACTTTCTGGCAAATGAAAAGAAATCTGTGCTAAACTAAATGTGTGAAAAAAACAACTGCAGGGGGTAGCTCAACTCTCCTTGTCCTCACCTCTTTTTTAAAACATCTGTCAGCACGATGAGAGAAAAAATGTTAAGGTAGAAAGCACCCAAATTAAGAAGTTAAACATATTTCAAGGTATTTTTCTAGTTACTTTTCTCCATTCTGTTGGCTTCTTTTGATCCTTATTTTATATTTAAACCCATAGCCTTCCATTCTCTTCAACTGTTCCAGTGTGATGCCTTTCTTCTCTCTTTTCATATGATTGTATTATGGACTTTTTTCTGACTCCATTGATAACCAGTTAATTCATTGAATGTTCATGTTTAATAACAGCAGAGTGTTGAATCTCAGAGGGAAAGCGGGGGTGTTTGGGTGGGTGGGAAGAGATCAACCAAAGAACTTGTGTGCATAGATGCATAACCCATGGACACAGACAACAGCGTGGCGAAGGCCTGGGGTGGGGGAAGGGTGGGCTAGAAGGGGTCAATGGGGGGGGGGAGGTAAGAGGACATATGCAATACTTTTAACAATAAGGACTTAAAAAACTAAAATAAACAATCACAACAACAAAATAAAATTTTTTAAAAATAAACATAAGCCTTTGTGTAGAAGAGTTAGTAGGATACATTAATGAATGTCTCAATTCTAATTTTTAATCAGTCATAATAAACAACTATTATTAGCCAGTGCTACTATTCATACAGAATATACTATACACACACCCACACAGCTGGGTCATCACTACTGTAAATATTTCAGTTTTCCCTCCGAACAAACTAAATTGGGCACAGGCTTGGCAGGTTTTACATATACTGTATAACTCATCACCGTTTCCAAAATATTTACTACACAGTTTTACTTGTGGTGTTATATATTGCCTCTGAATCTCCCAGACACTCAGCGTCTACTTGAGAGTCCATTTTTTCTGCCAACATCTGGCAGGTCATGAGTTTTGTTTTCCCTTTTTTTCTTCTTGAGGAAAGGCACTTAACCAGTTTTACCGGGGTTGCTATGTGGCTTCCTGGAAAGCTTTGCAAGGTTATAATTTTTCCTCCAACACGTTTAAAACATTAGGACATTTTGCTTTTTATTGAATCCCAAGTGCGTGCCCTAAGCTTTATCTCTACCTCTTCAAGGAT
Organism: Vespertilio murinus; assembly: GCA_963924515.1. NCBI lineage: Eukaryota > Metazoa > Chordata > Mammalia > Chiroptera > Vespertilionidae > Vespertilio > Vespertilio murinus. The sequence goes on along the minus strand of OZ004717.1, from coordinate 5,984,609 downwards.
ACTTGGGAACCAAATAGCCATAAGAAGAAAGATATATCACCTCCCTCCACAGAAAAGGGCAAGCATGCTTAATGGGTGTTTATCACCTACTATAAAATATCCGGGTTCCCTGAGCCCAGGGTCCCTTTACTATAATGCAACCCACCCTAAGTGTTCTCGCCCATCTGGGCCTATCTGGGTCACCTCTGTGGGACATGGGGGCAGGGAAAACTCACACAATGTAACCATGCTGATGCTGCTTGCTGGGCTTAGAGTAAATTCTTAAAATCTGACCAGAAATCTCATGTTCTGTCAGAACCTCAACACTTGGTCAGGCTAAATTTAGCTTGCAAATACGTTGTGCATCTATAAAACCTCAGATTCTTTCAAGAGCCAGGACATGGACTGATTATTATTATCTTACAATTATCTTAGCCATGGTTAATAATGAAGAAGCCATTTATAAAATATTTAGAATTATAGATATTTTAATATAAGTTGGACTGTTTGCAGAAGAGTCCTATTTCTGTTGCTATTATTATAGTTTTGCTTAAAATGAATGGCATCTATTCACATTTGCCTCATATTGTTCACAAGGGATCAGTAACAAAAAAAATTAAAAAATATGTATATTTAAAGGTGTCATGCTTAGTTTCTTCCAACAAATAATTAGAAAATTATTTGTAAACATGTAAATTATTACCAAATTTGTAATTTAAATGTAATATCTAGGACAAATTTCATTAAAATATTGATCGAAAAAATATAAAATTGCTAGACAAAACAAACAAACAAAATCAAAACACACACACAAAAAAAGATTTAAAAAATCCATTATATTTCTGCATGGAAAAAAATAGGGAATAATTGTCTTCTTGTCTTTAAACGGTGACCTCCAGAAAACAATTATTCCCTACTCTTTCATACTATAGAAGATTGTTTATACATCTCAAAAAACAAACAAACAATTGTTATCCAAATTTAATAGGGGAATAACAGGAAATTAAAGCAATGCTCTCAAATGTTTCAAGTAAAATTACAATGAATTATAACGAAAATGAACACTTTGAAAAACTGGCACCTCATCTGTTTTTCTTCAGATAATTTTGTTTGCAGCTTTATGCAGATATTAAGGATACCTGTTGTTTATGTTTACTTTGAGGATGCAGTAGTACAATGTGAAAATGCTTGGGGAAATCACCACCACTTGACAAAAGCATGACTTCTCCCCTTTTCTCTTTGTTGGTAATTTATTTATGATTTAAGCATTACCATGCAGAATTGCATATTTGTTAGCAAGCAAACTCTTTAATCCAACAAAACTTTCTTTTAATGATTTTCATCAACAGTTGCTAGATTAGCCCTAGCCGGTTTGTCTTGATGGATAGAATGTTGGCCTGCGGACTGAAAGGATCCCAGGTTCAATTCTGGTCTAGGGCACCTGTGAGGGCTGTGTGCTTGATCCCAAAGAGAGGGTGTGCAGGAGGCAGCTGATCAATGATTCTCTCTCTGCCTCCCTCTCCCTTCCTGTCTAAAATCAATAAAAATAGCCAGAACCAGTTTGGCTGAGTGGATAGAGCATCGGCCTACCGACTGAAAGGTCCCAAGTTGGATTCCGGTCAAGGGCATGTACGATTTGGTTGCGGGCACATCCCCAGTGGGGGGTGTGCAGGAGGCAGTTGGTCAATATTTCTCTCTCATCAATGTTTCTGACTTTCCCTCTTCCTTCCTCTCTGTAAAAAAAATCAATAAAATATATTTTTAAAAAATAATAAAATAAAATCAATAAAAATGTATTTTTTAAAAGTTGTGGCCTCCGCTTTCCTGCACCTGGCTGCGCCTGGTGGGGGGTCTGGGGGGCTGGCATGAAGCTCCTGCCGGGACCAATTGTCCCTCTGGTCAGAGTGGCCCTCGTCTGTTATTAGTATAGATTATGACATCATGGAGTCATATCTCTGAACCACTGCATTGTAAACATGGATAGTCTTATGGATCTATTCAGGGGGATCTAGAGACTCACTACCGTTATCCACGCTTCTCATATAATAGAGTCAGTTTAAATTTTGGGAAAAAAATTTGTTTTTTTCTCCTATGTGGGTGTGTGTAGAAAGAATCTGAACTCTAAATTCAGATTTAGAGTTATTCTGGGGCTTGTCAAACATTTCTTGCCTTTGGACTTTATAAAATCATGGACTTTAGAAACTCTTGAGGAAACAAATGTATAAATACCTTTTAAGAGATATATCTGGGCATGAAATGACGAGAATGGAAGCAGTAATTCAATTTAGTTACTGTTGATAAGTGGTCAGTCTCTTTTCTTTCAGAGGCATTAGTAATAATCCGGTGACAGTATAAGTGAAGGTCTCACTCTGTTTCACCCATAAATACTTATTCCTTAATATCATGCAATAGAAAGTTATAGAGAAGGACAAAATAGTGCACCTTTGTAAATACTAGAGGAGTTTTCAGGAGTGTAGTCTTCTCTTTCATAATCCACCAGATGCTTTACTTTGAAATCTTATTTCCATACGCCACTTTATTTTGGCTCTGCATTTTCATGTGTTAGAATGTCAATTTTCTATGATAACTCACTTTTATTAAGTTATATCATTAAACTCTAATAGCACTTAAACACAAGCTTTAAGTGTTATTTTTAAAATATATTTTATTGATTCTTTACAGAGAGGAAGAGAGAGGGATAGAGAATTAGAAACATCGATGAGAGAGAATCATCGATCAGCTGCCTCTTGCACACCCTCTACTGGGGATGTGCCCGCAACCAAGATACGTGCCCTTGACCCGAATCGAACCTGGGACCTTTCAGTCCGCAGGCCTATGCTCTATCCACTGAGCCAAACCGGTTTCGGCTAAGTGTTATTTTTATACAGTTAAGTGCATGTCCACCATTTAGATGCCATAGTGCCCACATAATGAATACGTGTTACAGATTCCATCCATCAGTTATCTTACTATTATTCATTCTGATAAATAGCTTGTTTCCTCATATCATACTGTTTGTGATTAAAATGTTAAGTTCCAGGGAGAATCATTCACGCGTGTCACTTCTTAATTAAGAAGAGAAAGATTAGCCAACCTTTTTCCAAGAGATAACCACATGAAAGTCAACTTCTAATTACTCCTTTTGAAGTCTTCGTCCCAGCGGCTCACTGAGGTTCCAACGTGGAGAGGAGAGGGTGCTCACATGGAGATCATGCCTGAATGCTGAGGGCAGTGGGGCAAGGAGACAGACATGCCCCACCACGCTGAGCCAGGGCAGGGGGCTCGGACGCTTTCCACCCTTCCTTCTCCCTTCCTGATACCCTGGGAGCCCTTGGTCCACACAGGGGACCGTGAGCATCACCTACCCCCAACATCGGCTTCATCCCCTCACAAGCCAGTAACGTTCTCTTCTCTCCCACCGGACGCTGGGCTCAATGGCAAACCATTTCTCTCTTTTCAGACAGAGTCCTTTGCGGTGCCATAGCACATGGATTTCAGGACTGCCTGTGAGGAGGTAGGTGACATGGCTTTTTGCTTTTCCAAGTTTTCGAAACGGGAAACCCCTTTTACAGAAGGGGGACCTTGTGATTGGAGGAGGGATGCGTGATGGGTTTACTTTGCTTCCAGGGTAGGCTCTGTTCCTGAAAACTGGGAAGCCAAAGAGAGCCTGGGGAAGGCGCAAGTCTCCACTCTTCCTGTAAGAAGGAGGCGGGCACAGATCTGGCTTGTGCTGTCGCCCTGCTCCATAAGCAAAGTGCTGTGGGGTTTCAGTAGCGGCAAGGTTGGAAGTAATTCTTTCCCATAAACGGTTATAACTTAGAAGACTTCGAAGGTCCCTTTTCACACTAACATTCTAGGATTTTATGTAACTTCGGTATCCTATAAGTACCTCAATATAATTTCATTATTCATGCGTAGCGATTCAGATTGTCTATAGAACTCAGTCTGAGCTAGTGAGATGACATTGCTCTTCCAAGGGTAGTAAAGGGCACGCAAGTGTGCAGTCAAAGGAACTCGGGCTTGGGCCTCTGGGGACTGTAGCTATCCTATTTTCGCAGGAAAGGCTATCTTTTCTACTAAACAAAGGGCGTTCAAAGCATTGCCTTCCCATTCTCCGGGTAAAATGCTAACATTCATGGGTTAAAATACTTCACACAGTTGCCTCGAAGGTCTAACATATTTTTATTGTGTTCAAATAACACAAGACAAAAACAACCATAACTAGGTTACCTATGATGGAGTGAAAAACAAGCCAGTATAAGCACCAGTTATTAACATTTATGAGGATTTTTCTTTCTTTTAATGAAATGTCATGTGTTAACATTCTTGCAAAAAGATCCTTTTAAAAAGTGTCCCAGTTTATTCATAGCTCAGAACCGAAATCTTTCAGAAAATGAATTGCTTTTATGTTTTTCACGCTTATGCGTCTCTTACATTATAGTTATTGGTTTACAAACCTCTCAATGCACCGAATGCCGTAACATACATTATTCTAACAAATGCTGCCCAATTCTCTCAGGACTGAAGCATAAGCTCAAAGACTGGATTTTGCTTCCCTGGCAGCTAGTAATGAGGGGACATTTTTGCACATTATTTGAATGCGGAGCGAATGACACTTTGCCTGCATCGGGGATGTGATGAGAAAAGCTTCTTTCTACTGTTTTAGTCCCTGAACTTTCCTAGGTGATCTTCTATGTCTCTTTGATGTGTAAAAATAATGTATGTAAGGCATCTCAGAAAAGGCCCCCTTGAGATAGAGCATTATTTGTGAACGCTATTTCTTCCATTACCTTTGGACGTGAGAGTCAGGAGAGGAAAAGGCCTGATTGTACATTGAAAAATCAATACCTGAGAGTTCAGCTAAAACCGGTTTGGTTCAGTGGGTAGTGCGTCGGCCTGTGGACTGAAAGGTCCCAGGTTCGATTCCGGTCAAGGGCATGTACCTTGGTGGCGGGCACATCCCCAGTAGGGGGTGTGCAAGAGGCAGCTGATTCTTCTCTCTCATCGATGTTTCTCTCTATTCCCCCTCTCTTCCTCTCTGTAAAAAAAAAAATATATATATATTTTAAAAAATACATGAGAGTTCAAACTGTACAACACTGTTCAAAGCTGAAGACCATTAGGTGCCAGTGTCTTTATTCTGCTCACTGTGATGCTGCAGAGGAATTATCCTTTGCCATGGCTCAGCGAAATTCTTGTATATGCTTAACGCTTAATCATCACGTCTATTTTTTCATTTTATTTTTTCCAGTTTCCTCGCATGAGAGTGTCTCTGCTATTGGTTTTGAAGAGCTTGTTTATGACTAAAGAGATGTTAATCATTGCTCATGCATTGCAAATGAAATACCTTGTTTTTTTGTTATTATTTTATTCTGGTTGTATAAAACTTGTGTGTTAAATATAATCATGTTCTGTTTTTTTTTGTGTGTGTGTTTGTTTTTTTTTTAATCAACAGATGTGCTCAACTATGTTCTCATGCCTTTGACATTATTTATACCCCTCCATTCCTCATGCAAACTCAGCGTCCGGATGTTGGCTTCTGGTTGAGATCACATGAATAAGCATGAGAGACTTTTCTATGTGAAAAACACAGAACATTATGTTTTATTGGAAGAAACATGTAATTTGCTTTCCTTGAAATATTATCATCCTCCAGAAATATCCATGGGAACGATGCTTTAGGATAGATTAATGGACACAGTGGAGTGGGTCCCTGCTGTGTACTTGTCTCGCAGAGGAGGAAAGGACAGGGCCCTGTTCCTGCAAAAGCTTCACTTTCTTTGAAGCAGATGATAGCCCTCACGAAATAATTACAGGGCAATAGCATATCACATGGAATAGAGGGAGTAGTGACATGCATTAGTGCATGGTGTAAAGCAGTTTAGAGAGAGAATTATTTTGGGAGGCTGCATTATCTAAGCACTAGAGGCCCGATGCATGAACATTCCTGCAGGAATGGGCCTTCCTTCCCCTGGCTGCCGGCCCCTCCTTCCTTCTGGCCGGAGCCACCTTTTCACTCTGGCCCAGAGCCGCCTTTCCGCCTTCCCTCACTGCCCAGAGGCCCAGAGCAGCTGGGGTGGTGCCTGCTTATGCAAATTAACCTGCCATCTTTGTTTGCTAACTTGCATACTCACCCCTGATTGGCTGGTGGGTGTCGTGAAGGCGTGGTCAATTTGCATCTTACTCTTTTATTAGTGTAGCTATTCTTATCAACATTATGAAACATTCTTTTAAAGAAACACACCTCTAGCAATTTGCATTAAATTTATATTTCAAGAGAAAGCCTGCTTTATTTTGCATGGAATGTGTGTTCATTAAATACTAAGAACATATATGCATTTCTATGAGCTCATCCCCTTCTCTAAATGAACAGTAATCCAATAATTATTAAATTAAAATGCAATTGTCAAAGTAGTCACTCTTCCCATGGATTTGGTGCAGAATAACAGCCGGAGACCAAATGATGTCTCAAAAAATGTTTCATTTTGTATCTCTGACCAATGGGAAAGCTAAGGGCACGTGCTAGGGAGAATCTGCTTATTTATCGGGGTGCAGAGTATAACACTGACCTGCTTCACAAGGTGATAAGACTCTTGCACTTCCTCAATGATTACTAGGCTGCTGGCTTAAAACTGCGTGGTACAAGTTTGGAAATTACCACCGGCTGTTTGAAATTCCCCAAACAGTGTGAGGCAAAACAATGGATTGCAAATCAAGACTCTTGGGTCTCAAACCAGGCTCTGTTTTTGATTAACTGTATTAATTTAGGCAATTCACATCACCTCTTTACTTTTTAAATTTATCTTTATTGCTGGAAGTATTACAGATGCCCCATCCTCCCCACCCCGTTAACCTTCTCCACTCCCCACCCACGCCTTCACCACACTTTTGTCTGTCAGTGGGTTATGCATAGATGTATATAGGTTTTTTTGGTTTATATCTTCCCAGCTTCTTTATCCTTGTTCCCTTGTCTGTACAAAGAGTGTGTGTGTGTGTGTGTGTGTGTGTGTGTGTGTGTGTATGTGTGTGTTGGTGACTAGAAATGAAATAGCGAAGGTTAGAAAAGATGTTTAGGGGGTTCGTTTTCAGACTTAAAATTCCATGATAAAGACAGAACACAGATTAACATGGTTGCCCAGGGCTGAGGAAGGGGCTGGGGAAATGGTGGTAATAGGTTTCTTTTTGGAGAAAATGTCCTAACATTGATTATAGTGGTAGCTGTATAACTTTTAATACACAAAAGTCCCCACATTGAATTATATAATTTAAGGGTTAAATTCTATAGAGTGTAAATTGTAACTCAATAAAGCTGTTACAGAAATTCTATAATTAATAAGTGTTAAACAAAATGTTCGTTAATTTTCTAACATAGTATAAAAACTACACTCTTTACTCTCCCGATGTTCATGTGGATTTTCTTTCATCGTCTCTGCTACAGGAGGGTCTGGGGACTTGATGTGAACTGGTTATCCTTTTCTCTGCACCTGCGTTAGGTGTTGAGTCTCAGACTCACCAGAGTGCATTTTCTTTCGCTCTGACGTGTTAGTCATCGTGTTTTACAGGAAATGCACCATGCAGCATCCTTTATAAGCTAAGCATAATATGTTCTCTGTTTTTGTCTGAAGACAAAGACAGGGATTTGTTTGCTGCAGGATGGCAATCAGGAGCCTTTCAAAGTCCGGCTGCACCTGGCCAAAGACATTCTGATGATCCAGGAGCAGGATGTGATATGTGTGTCTGGTGAGCCTTTCTATTCTGGTGTAAGTAGCTCTTCCTTCCGTTGAAGATGTTTGTTTTTGTTCATGAAACTATTTACCCACAAAAAGTATTGGTTTGATCATTCTGTGTGAAATTTTTATTTACATTTTGCAGGGAGCGGGGTCCTGGTATAAGTACCCATCCTGGCTCCCCGGCCACCCATTTCGGCGCTGTCTTTAGCATGGCGTCTCATTGTTAAATCTGCGGGGGCTTCCTGTGGACAGTATCATGGCATCTAACATAAAGCCATTTCACCACTTGTTTTCCAACTGTTATGTTGTTTGTTTCCATTTCCATCACCAAAGTAGTATTGAGTAGAAATGAAGCAAGTCATGATCCTTGACTTGCTCTCAAACTCCCAGAGCATGCTTAATGTGAAATGTCATGCTAGTGAGAAGAGACGTGGTCATTAGATGCTCAGATTAAGGAAGTTCCATCCCATTCAGACTTTGCAGAAAGTGCTGCTTATAAATGTCAAAGTTCATCAAGTGATTTTTTTTTGCATTTGCTGAGATTATTATGGGATATTTCTCTTCAATCCTATCCAAGTTCTCCCCCGAACTTTTTTCAAAAGAGAGATTAGGTCTGTATGTATTCGTTATTCCAACTGCCAAACTTAAAAGCAATAACAATATTTCAATGTTGAAATACTGAATTTCACAAATTACAAAATTTTACTGATCTAGGTCCTGTGTAATACATTTATGCCAGATTTATATGTCATATTTCTTTAGTAGAAAGAAAGAAAGAAAGAAAGAAAGAAAGAAAGAAAGAAAGAGAGGAAGAGAGAGAGGAAAAGGGAGAGAGGGAGGGAGGGAGGGAGGGAGGGAGGAAAGAAAGAAAGAAAGAAAGAAAGAAAGAAAGAAAGAAAGAAAGAAAGAGAAAAGGAAAGGAAAGAAAGAGAAGTGAGGAAGGAAGGGAGGAAGAAAAGGAAGAAAGAAGAGATATTGCACTAGTTTTTCCTTAACTAAAAGAGAGGATAATCCCATGGGAGCAATTTAATCTAACTTGACAGCAAGACCGGTGGTTCAGGATGATTTAAATAGTCTGTGACAAAAGAATGGTCAGCAGTCTGCAAAAAAGGCTATTAGCTTTGGTTAGTGAGGGCCCATTGATTTAGGACCTGGTGTGACTCCCATTGGATGCTAGTGAGGAGTGAGGTGGAAAGTTCAGCATTATTCACCACCAACAAGACACTCCAAGGTAAGTCTATTAATAAGCTGAAAATTAAGTCTTCAGGCTAAAGAGCTACAGTGTCTGGGGAATCCCGGAAGCCAACTGTTTGGTTCTTGCTGTAATTTTCTTCTCAGATCACATATGGCAACGAACGGAGTGAAGGTGATGTCTTTCATGTTATTGCACAACAAATGATAAATTCTAAAACTTGTCCTGTTTTATAATAAAATTGTTTTTCTTAAACGAAACTAATTTCTCCTGAGGATATCTTCCACAGTGGTATTTCAGTGCTAGTTAGAAGAGCAATGAGTGTGACTGATAACTTATGGTTCTTTCTGAGGCTAAATTGGCATTAGATAGAACTTGCTAGAACACTCAGACATATGGTGTTAGATAAAAGTCTAACTTCATTCTTTACAGATAGGAAATGGTATAAATATTGGAAAATGTAAATCCCATTTGCTCAACCCAGCTCCAGGTTGAATGTGGAGTCTTGGAAAGTGTGCCTTCTAGTGAATTACTTTTTCTCTATAGGAAATCTGTCCCTTCTGTTGGATTCCTTTGGAGATTTCAGAGTCTCTGCCTATGGTGACCTGCAGGTTCACTCTGATGCATCTATCTAAAGATGTTTGCTATTTGCTTTGCTTCAGAGGCATACGACTCCTTAAATATGAGGATTTCTGCATTTCTTCCATTCAAAAGAGGGATCAGTTATTAACTTTTTAAATGTTGCTTATTTCCCATTCTCCCTGTCCTTTCCTTTAGTAATTTTTTACATGTATCTTAAAACAGCTCCTTTGATTCTTCACTCTCTACTTTTTCTCATATTTTATACCTTTTTGTCTCTCTGTCGAGTGCTAAAGTAACTCCTTCAGTCTTCCTTTCAGTCCACTAAACTCTCTTTGGTTACATTTAGTCTTTTGTTTGAACTATATATATAAAAAATTCTGACTCTGGTAATTATACTGTTTGCTTCTAAAAGTTTCATTCTGTCCCATTCATTTGCCTCATAATATTTTATATTACTGTCATTCATTTGACATCGCTTGTTCTAGTAATCATGTTAATCCTATTTCTAGGACTGGATCTGGAATTCTAGTGTCTGCCATCTTTGAAGATCTTGGTGTGTTATTTGTCCCTTGTTTTTTTGTTTGCTGACTCATTCATTGTGCTCTATTTTCTCCTGTGACTTTTCACTGTGAGCTCAAGTTATTTGATTCTGTGGGGGAATTTTTTGGACTTCAGCTCTATAATGTGTTCCAAAGACTATTTGCATCCTTAGACAAGTGCATACGGATGCTAGCAATTCAGATATCCTTTAAACTTAATGCCCAATGGGGCTTTTGAGGCTACCTAGATAGAACAAAATTCACTTCAAACCCACCTGTGGATCAATTCATTTACAAATTCTCAGAAGAATTGTTTTTTTTTTTTAATTCTTATATTTAGAGCCAAGTTCAAAATGGGCAGGTCTTCTACTATTACTCTTTTGGTGGTTGGAAACATTTTTTCATCCTTACACTCTACGACGTGGCCACGTCTCACCATGCCCCTGTCCTGCTAGCTGTGGGCTCCCAGTGGATGTCATTAGGGCCAGAGGTCATGTGAGCCTTACCTCTTGGTTCTTCTTACCTTCAGACCACTTCAACTGTTTCTGACAACTTAGAGTTTTTTCTTCTTTGTTATTTCCCTGACATTATTTTTTGTTTGTTTTGTTTTGTTCATTATTTTTATTGGGTTTTTATTGTGCTGCCCTGGAAAGGAATTGCAGTATATTTGACTTAAGAGTGTCAGACCCAAGGTTAGTTTTGTATGTGTTGTTTTATTTTTAACGGTAGAAAGTCTATTGGTTTTTAAATTAGACAGACTTGACTTGTAATCACAGCCTCACCATGTGCTAGCTTTGTGATCGGAAGTGAGTTCATTACCGTCTCCGAATATTGGTTCTTACGAGTGAAAAAGATGGAATACCTGATTTTCATAATTCATTTGACAGCATTAAATGAGATTGCATCACCATGGTGATTCCTAGCAGTGAACAATGAAGATTGTTCCCTTTGTCTCGTTTTCTGATTATGTGCTATTTATATATTTTTGTCTTAGTTTCACAACCTTCATTTGAGGTCACAATTGTTTCCTAAAATAATGAATGAACTACAAATCTGGATATTTGTTCTTTTCTACAGGAATAAATTTTGTGTACAACTTTGAATGCTTACTCCGGATGAGCAATTTGAGTTGGAAAATAGTCTTTCTGTATAGAATTAGAAAAATGAATCATCTCACCTCAAATGATTTGAGTGAATCTTTCTAAATACAAGAGTTTCATTATTAGTGCTTTAAATCAAAGTATTCTTAATATGACATAAGTAAAAGGAGCCTTAGATTATCTTAAAGATTATAGATTGCCCAGGAGGTCACAGTTCGATTCCCATTGAGTGAACATACCCCAGGTTGTTGGCTTGATCCCCAGTGTGGGGCATGCAGGAGGCAGCCAATCCATGATTCGCTGTCATTGATGTTTCCATCTGTCTTTCTGTTTCCCTTGCTCTCTGAAATCAATAAAAATATATTTATTTTTGAAAAAGCAATTCCTTTGAGCCTGGTTTATTTGCACTTGCAATTCCAGATATATACATGAATCATTTATGCGCTGGGACATGGCAGCCTCCCAGCTCTGAGCTCTAATCTTCATAACAGTATGACTTGTGGTGATCAAGATAAGACCTTAGTTGACAAAGGTAATATTTACCGTTGACAATGAGTTACTTTGATGTAACCAAAACATGGTCATTCCTTAGAAAACAAGAACGCATAATATCAAATTGAGAAGAGATTTAAAAGTTGATCCCAAAATATGTCCAAAAAAATCGTGGGAAAGAATCAATTTTTAGACATTGAGCTATTTAATAACACTACAGCCCTTTTATCTTGACAAGTAAATTATTAATGTTTGATTTTAAAATTACAAAACACTCCATTTATTGCAAGATTTGGGAGTCTCTATGTGGACACTGTGTGTGTGTGTGTGTGTGTGTGTGTGTGTGCATGTGTTTGTGTGTGTGTGCATAAAATCAAACCTGGAGGAGGAACATGCCATGTAAATGTAGTTTTCTAAAAGCTAACCATTTTTTACATCCTTTCTTTCAGGAAAGAACGGTGACCATTAGAAGACAAACTGTAGGAGGATTTGGATTAAGCATAAAGGTAACCTGTGCTTCCTTACAAAGGTTGTACTATAATACTCTATTTTTGTGTGTTTTAATTTTATCTGATTAATAATTAGACAGATATGGCTATAGCAAACTCCTCAATATTTGGATTGAAATGTAAGTTAAGTAGGTTCTCATAGACCTTGGTCACCTTTTGATTAAGATATTTTGCAAAAGTATTTGAAACTTTTATCTCACCTGGCATTGACTATAACAAACTTTTGTATCTGGTTTCCTCTAAATTACCAAGCATGGTGTTTTAGTGTGCATATCATACTTTAATCAACCAGAATAGGAAATACTAACCTATCGGTGAATGGAACAAGAGCAGGTTCTATGCTAATAAGGTCTTAAGTATTGGTTGAATTCTATTATAGCCTGCCCAGGTTCTAATTAAACGCTGCGTTTTTATCTTTTCCAATTAAAAAGCACAATATAGGATTTTTATCTTTACAGGGGGGAGCGGAGCATAACATTCCAGTCGTCATTTCAAAAATCTCCAAGGAGCAAAGAGGTAAAGAGTTAAGAGAATAATACGGTAGCCATTCCCTTGTAAGCTATTGTTTTTGAAGAATAAGACGGCATTTGAGAATCACAGTTAGTATGTCATTGAACAGTGCCAGCTTTCCCAAGACCAGGCAGTAAGTGACTGAGTCTGATTCCCGAGTCTAGCCCTTTATCATCCCACAAGGGAGAGCGAGAAGGAAAGAAAACAGAGGCTCTGACTGCCTATGAATTGGGGGGTGCATGGCATTTTAACTCTTTCATTAAACAAACACACAGATCAATGAAATAATAAGTCACATGGAGGATAAACACTCTTAGACATTTATTATTTACAGTTTTCGGATGCAAGTTAACTCAGTTATCCCTCCACCTAAACTGTTATCTAGGAAAAATACTGCAGGTGTAGAGTGATGGAAATGTGTACAATAATCAAATGTTTAAAAAGAAAGTTGGAGCTGATTCAAGGGCTGATGGACTGAATGTCTAGACCTAAACTTTTCCATGGCTAACCTTAAAATGGCCAGTATGTGGTAAAATTTAGTCATCCATCCCGGAGAGTGACTGTTCTTTCTTAACAACTGTACCATCTGAAATGGTAGAACTAAAGAGAAATATCACAGCTTGTGCTTCAGTGTTTGGGCTGAATCATGTGATTACTTTTGTATTTCCACTGTGCATCTTTTAAGATAATATCCATAGTAAGCATGTATTTTTTCTTTTTATCAGTTTGACTTAAAAAAAAATCTTATCTGTGTGAAGAAAGTAGTTCATGCACAATCAGCTGTTCCTTTGCATTCACAGCCGAACTCTCAGGGCTTCTCTTCATCGGGGACGCCATCCTCCAGGTATGCATTTCGCCAGGACTGCTTCATGAAAACCAAAACATGAAGTCAGTCACGATATACCATACGAAACTCTCCTTCTCCTTCATTGCAGATAAATGGAATTAACGTGAGGAAATGCAGACATGAAGAAGTGGTGAGTTTTCTTGAAATTATGATTTTCCCCATGTGCAAATGAAGATTTAGTACGTTGCCAAAAACTACTCATTTCATTGATTTGAAGGATATGACATGGGATTAATGTGCTATCAGATTTGCAAAGGATCTCTTGATCTCTTAATTGGTGTTTGGGTTGTTGTCGTTGTTGTTGTTGTTGTTGTTGTTGTGTGTGTGTGTGTGTGTGTGTGTGTGTTTCATATTTGAAATAGATCAGGGAGTACAGCCGAAAATGAGATGTACCTCAAAGATATACATAAGGAGGGTCATTTGCTATGTTTTTCCTATTTTTTTAATGAATGCCTACTAATTAATATCCACTAAGTATATTTCAATATGAAATACATCTCAAAAGTTTTGCAAATATTTAAAAGCAATGAAATTTACGCCTGTAAAATCTCACGTCATAGCAGGTCAATTGGATGATCATATAAAGACTATGGGGGCGGGGCAGGGAGAGAGAAACAGAATTTAACAGTTTACTTTCAAGGCAAACAGGCTTAACACTAGGCAGATTGGTCTTTGGTTTTTATTGTGGTGTTTTATTGCCTGTTGGTAGAGCTGCCAATCTGAAACTTGGCCTCAGATATTCTAATCCAGCCAGTTTAGGTTGGACCAGGAATGAGGATTTTAAACAATCAGCTCAAGTGGTTCCATTGCATGTGGCTTCTAAGCTATACTTTGGGAGAAGATGGGAGGTTGAGAAGCTTCTGTTTGAGATGCTGAGATGCCATAACAATTATGCAGAAAGGAATAGGAAACGCCCTAGCTGGTTTGGCTCGGTGGATAGAGAGCCGGCCTGTGGATGGAAGGGTCCCAGGTTTGATTCCAGTCAAGGGCATGTACCTTGGTCTTGGTTGTGGGCACATCCCCAGTAGGGAGTGCGCAGGAGGCAGCTGATCGATGTTTCTAACTCTGTAAAAAATCAATAAAATATTTTTTTTAAAAAGAGAAAGGAATAGGAAAATATCAGGGACTTTGGAAAATGCTTGCCATGATTGATTAAATAACACTTACAGAGCATTTGCTGAATTGCTGTGTTACTTCATGTGGGAAGGAATCAAGGAGAAATTATGGTTAATTGTTTATGCTCAAGGGTCCAACAAAATATAAAACATTATAAGCCTTTTGCTTCCTACAACTCTAATTTATTTGGCTGTGCAATACATTGCTCCTCTGCTAAAAGGGATTTAGAAAACACTCTGACATACTTACTTATTTCAAACCTCAAGTGTCTATGAAAAGCCGCGGTTCTATAAGCAGTAATATTTATTAGGGAGAGTCCTTGATTATGAGCACTTAGAATAATTAATCAGTATTCATCACTTGTCTTTGTCTTCTTAAAAATCTTACTCGAGCCACCCCTGTTGCCACTTTGTGGGGGATTTGATGTAAAATAGGAATCCGCCAAGTCTCCAGCTTCCTGCGGGTATGCAGAGAGGAGGGTAGTGTTTTAGGCAAGTGAGAGAACAGCGTAGCAAAGAGCACTCCATGTGCAGACGCATGTTAATTTTAAATATTGCCACGTAAGCAAAGATATTTTAACTTTAGTCTTTCCCCCCCAAAAAAAGTACAAAGTGATTTTAAGCTCATTATACAGGGAGAAAAAAAGATGCACATTCTCTTTTCCTACCACATGCTGTGAGATGGAATAGTTTTTGCACTTTGCTCCTCAGAAGCAGGCAGCACGCTTCAGATAACTAGTGATGGACCTTTGAGTAAGCCGATGAACGTGGCTTGAAAGTCTAGAACACACTAATAATGCCACTTGTTAAGGACGTCCGTTTTCTTTCAAAGAAAAGGAATTTAGAATTGCATTACAAATTGTGTGTGGTGCCCTCGCTGGTTTGTCTGAAAGGATAGTCCATCAACCTGCAGACTAAAGGGTCTCAGGTTCAATTCTGGTCAAAGGGCACATGTCCGAGTTGCAGGCCCAATCCCCAGTAGGGGGCGTGCGGGAGGCAGCCCATCAATGATTCTCTCTCAGCATTGATGTTTCTATCTTTCTCTTCCTCTTGCCCTTCTTCTCTGAAATAAAAAAATATATATATTTAAAAAACCAAGAAATTATATGTGGTCCTTCACAAGAAACTTTTATCTTGAAGATGCTTAACGTTATAAGCTTTGAAATATAGATACTAACGTTCTTATTTAATTTCAATCTTTTCCTTCCCAACAGAGATTTGCTGCTGGTGTCCTCACTATTAATTACCTGAACAAATAGACTTACTACACCTCAGTGGAACTAAGATGTTAATTAAATGTTTAAGAATGGATTTACATGGGCAAAAAAAAGCACAAGCATCTCAGAGGATGTAGATGGTCTTAAAATAGCATGCTGATACACCATGTTCCTTAGTCCAAGTCAAGTAATTCACACAAAGTTTCAAATTCAGAAACAAATTTTGTAGGCATGACTATACACTGAGTGGCCAGATTATTATGCTCTCTGAACACATAATAATCTGGCCACTCAGTGTATATCCTATATAATAAAAGGATAATATGCAAACTGTCCCCTCAACCAGCAGGCATGCCAGCCAACTGCATATGTCCCTTTCCCCTGGCCAGGCTCCACCCATGCATGAATTCATGCAAGAATTCATGTACTGGGCTTCTAATTACACACACACACATACACACATACACACGCACACACACACATACACACACACATACACACACACACTCTGAGTGGCCAGATTATTCAGAGATCATAATAATCTGGCCACTCAGTGTATATTGTTTGTGTATACAACTTTTATTAATCTACACTATTCAGTCACATTGTTAAAAATTCTGCATTTAGCTCTGATCAGTTTCACTCTTTTTATTTTATTATTTTATTATTTTTTCCATCCCCATTTATCCCTCCTTATGCCCTCTTCCACCTCCACCCCCACCGTACTGTTGCCTATGTCCATGATGATCAGCTTCACTCTTTTTTTAACATTTAATTTAATTTTTAATATATTTTTTATTGATTTCAGGAAGAAAGGGAGAGGGAGAGAGAGAGATGGAAACATCAGTGATGAGAGAGGATCATTGATCAGCTGCCTCCTACATGCCCCATACTGGGGATGGAGCCCACAACCCGGGCATGTGCCCTTGACCGGAATTGAACCTGGGACCCCTCAGTCTGCAGGCTGATGCTCTACCCATTGATTCAAACCGGCTACAGCCAGCTTCACTCTTAAGAAGTCTTCAACAGTAGAGCTGTTACTTTTGTATTGAAGTTTAAGGTTTATCTTTTGTGGGAGGGGGACCCCATGTTGTCAGTCCTGGGTGTTCAGTAGAATTGTTGTTGAAATTCTTTGTACAAATGCTTCGAGTTAGATGATCACAGTGCTTGTATCTGTATGCTTCTGTCTGGTGGTATAAGTCAATCCTTATACCACCTTCACCCACACCATACAAGCCATTCTTCTTGCTAGAAGACTGCTAAGGAAGAGAAGCTCCCGAAGTTTCCTCATGAAGAAAGAATAGAATAAGTGCCAAATGTTGCTTTTCCTGTGACCTGGTGGAAAGGTATCAGGATACCACATACCGAGGGTTTTAACGCTCAGGGGGAAAAAATGTGTACAGATCTGACCTCTGACCACTTACTAACATTATAATTTCAGGCAAATAAATGCACCTTTTCTGTCCCTCTCTTAATCATTAAACTAATAATAACTTTTATAAGGATTGAATTAGTATGATGTATATAAAAATGCTAGCACAACTCTGGAAACTTGGAAAAAGAATACATTATTTTATGCCATCAAATACTATTGCTTCTACACTGGCACTGGTAGTGGAAGAGTTTGTATCCTGATTCTAGACAATCAAGATTGTTATAAATCTATTAATATAACTGAAATTTCTATCTCATAAGACTTTTAAAATAGAACAGGTCGTTACAAGGCAAAGCAGGAACAAAGCTGGATGATTTCAGAGATTTTTCTTTAAAAGAACATTTCTGATTTCAGGTTAGAGGTTCATGGGCCCTAAAAAAGAGATTCACCTGCTTTTTTCTAATTTTATGGTCTTAATAATAAAAGTATTATAGTTTGATCTGTGATTTTATTTTTTTAAATAAATCTTTATTGTTCAGATTATTACAAATGTGTTCCTCTCCCCCTACCCCCTCAATTGCTCCCCTCCACCAGGTTCCCACCCCACCCTCCGTCCTTTCCCCATCCCCCACTGTCCTCATTCATAGGCACACAGTTTATGTTCAGTCTCTTCCCACACCTCCAGATCCCCCTTTCCCCGAGAATCGTCAGTCCACTCCCCTTCCATACCTCTGATTCTATTATATTCACCAGTTAATATTGTTCATCAGGTTTTTTAATTCCCTTGGTTTTTAGTTTCATTTGTTGATAGTTACATATTTGTTGTTCATAATTTTTATCTTTATCTTCTTCCTCTTCCTAAATAGCCCCCTTCAGCAATTCATATAATTCTGGCTTGGCGGAGATGAACTCCTTTAGCTTTTTTTTTTTTTTTTTTTTTTTTTTGTGTGTGTGTGTGTGTGTGTGTGTGTGTGTGTGTGTGTAGCTCTTTATCTGTGATTTTAGAATCAATTCTAAAAAAACTGTGTCATTCTTGGTAGAAAAGCAACATGATGGCAGGCAAGACCAGAGTGAGGGTGAGAGTGTGGGTGGGTGTGAGTGTACTTGGAAAACTACAGGAAATTGAAAAAAGGACTAGAGGAAGACGCAGCAAAGGGAAGCATACACCTTGTTCATGGATTAGGAGAAGTAACATCATTAACATGTATATACTACTCACAGCAATCTATCGATTCAATGGAATTCCAATTAAAATATCTATTGCATACTTCACAGAACTAGAGCAAACACTTCTCTGATTCTGTTCCTTATCAACAGTTTGAATCAGATGAAATATCTCCCAGTGACATCCTGTTGAGTTTGCTAATTAGTTTGGAAAATGACTAAGCGCTCCTTCTCAGTTGCTTTCAGGAAGCAGTATCAACAAGAGGGCATGCTTTATTGCTGCTATGGACTTCCTCGACAACGCAAGCATTTGTTGTTGTTAATTCGTTGTGTGATTCCTGCGCCCTGTAGCAGACGTGAGCCTGTCCGTCCCACCCGTGAACAGACATAGTGCTGGGCCCACCTTCAGACCTACGAGCTCTGTGCTGGAGACATCTTTATTGTGTCGCCAGTTTCTGAAGCTCCGATAGGAACGGAGTCAGCGGCAGGGTTGTAGCGATTTCCCAGTCCAGTGAGCTGACAAGTTGTTGCCCCAATCAATCTGTCAACATGTCTCTCCCATCTTTTCCCTCGCTAAGTTGTAGCTGTGGACCAGCACCACCTGGGGTTATTGCTGCCCCCGGTTGCCATGGAGACGGAGCAATAATAGAGATGGAAGTGAAGCTTTGTTTCCTCCCGTTATTACTGGCACACATTCTCTTGTTGCACTCAGCACTTCCCATATAACCAAGGCAGGTGGCATGACAATAAGGGAGTTTCAAAGACATGTGAGTCTAGTGTCTTTAGCACTCCATCCGGGCAGGGAGTCCTGCTTCCCTGATGCTCACCTGCTTTTCAAAGGAAACGTTTGTGGGGATTACAATCAGTCCTTCTCTCCAAGGCTGTTTCACTGCAAAGTGTTCTCTGTGAGTTTACATGCCCTCAGAAAACACCCCCCCCAAAAAAAAACACACTCTTCGTAAAATCTCTGTCTGAATAGAAATCATTTTTCGTTTATGTCCCAAGTGAATAGTCTATAGATGGCATTCTTTCGCTTCTATTCCTTTAATGGGCTGGAGCTTACATTCCCTTGTTACTAAAGCATTGCTAGGAGGTCACAAGACACACTCAAGACTCTAGATGTTCTCTGACCAACTGTGGTTGTATGTAGAGGCCAATCTAAAAACAGACTGGCCCAGAACTATTTTTAACATATTGTCATTAATGTGTTTACCCCGTTCCTGGCAATGTCTTTGGATTAAGATGACACATGCATTTTGGGGAAGAATGAAGGTGCCAATAAACCCCGGGTGCATGAGCAGAAAGTTCCCCTAAGGAGTGTTTTTTGTTGGTTTGTTGGTTCTTTTTTTGTTGTTGTGTGTGGTTTTTTGTTGTTGTTGTTTGTTTTGTTTGTTGTCACTAGAAAGTGTCCTTAAGAACTTTGTTGGAATAGAAGTAGAAAACTAGATGAGAGAGAAGGTTAAGAAGACAAAATAAGAAGACAATATGTTTATAATTTTGCTAACAGTCCATCCTTATATATTTTTTGTAATTTCCATACAAGTAAGATGGGGACCTATATGGCTTCCAAATAAAATAAAATAAATGCCTCTCACAAAATATATGCATTATGCATAATTCCATGAATATCTTATGGCTATACAGTTGTCATCTCTCTGGCATTGATGTGCATGGTAAGGATTGATGTGACCTATAAGATGTCTCCAACACAGAGCCTGTATTCATGTATTTAGCAACATAGAAGGCAAACTATTTTCTCCCTATTCATTTAATATATTCTATTTGGGATATTCATTTACTATATTATAGTTGAGACATACACATCTATTTTTAGGTATTTGAAATTATCAGACTCCCAAAGAAACTACTGTTTTCCCCTGGCAAGTACAGCTGTGTTTCCCTTGTGCAAAGTTCTGTAACCAAGGAAATGCTGGCATAGCCTAATCTGTTGACCCCTCAGTGATGCTCATGATATCAGAGGATACTGCACTCAATGAGGATTATGGATGGGGCGGGGCACTTAACATTTAGAATAACATAAGTAAATGGACTTACACAATAGACTAAAATGACAGTATATGGCAGGAAACAGCACAAGCAACTCTAAAATGTTTACTTCTTAGGTCTGTGTTCTGTAAACATGTTAATATGCACAAACAGATATTTAGTAATTATATGCTGCAGCTGCAAATCTAATGTGGATGTAATAGTGTTTGTTTTTTCAGATCTTGACAATCCATTTTATATGAGATAATCATACAGAATTCTAAAAAAATAAGGAAGAGAGTTATGATGTCCTTGTTTTCCTTCAAATTCTACCTAATTCTGTACCCTGTTTACAACCTAGATGTTCAGGTAGCTATGGTTTTTAATATCATACATTTAGAATAAATAGGTGCATTCGTTTTTTCAGTCAAATGCGATTATACAAAATATTTTCATTCGTATGAGGTTATTTTAGTAAGTCTGTATTTTCCTGGATAAATATGGAGATGTTTTGTACCTCGCTATCCTGCCTTAAACATATCATAACTATATATAAAAGTACAATAAAGTGCCAAAACGGGTTTGGCTCAGTGGTAGAGCATCGGTCTGCGGACTGAAGGGTCCCGGGTTCGATTCCGGGCAAGGGCATGTACCTTGGTTGCGGGCACATCCCAGGTAGGGGGTGTGCAAGAGGCAGCTGGTCGATGTTTCTCTCTCATCGACATTTCTAGCTCTCTCTCTCCCTTCCTCTCTGTAAAAATATCAATAAAATATATATTTTTAAAAGTACAATAAAGTATGTCCAGCCTATAAAATATGCCTTTTTCTCCCACCTGTGAAAATAATTTCACTTTCCTATCCTGTATTTGGAAGAACATTAAGAACTATTTTTAAAATACAATGAAGACAGTCAGCATCTTTATTCAGTGCCCGATTTTCAACGCCATGGTCTGATTCTTTTAACATTTAAGGTAATTTTATTGCTTATTAAAATTAACTTACTAAGGGTGTTCATTCAAAAGTCTGTAATGATGACATTTATGTGCCAGCCGCCAGGCCTAGCTGTTTGAATTCATCTGTGAATAAGATATAGCTCGCTGCCCTTATGTAGCACACAACTTCGTGGAGCAGAGACAGACTACGTATTAGCACAGTATCCGGTAGATTACAAGGTGCAATTGACCAGGAAGAACCATGGGCAGAGCAGGTAAGCAAGGCAAGAAAGGATTTGAAGAGCTACAATTTTAAATGAGCTGATGAAGGTAGGACTCATTGGAATGTTTTTGGAGCAGAAAGTAGGAGGTAAAGATTGAGCCACGCAAATGTGTAGAAAAAGGGCCATGCAATACATTGAGACAATCATATTAAAAAAATATCATGAGTTTCCTTATATTCTTATTTTTCATAACTTTTTATTAGGAATTGCAGCTTAGTTTGACAAAATGTCCTTTCAGAATTTCTAATGAAAAAGAAAAAAAATCTACCTGCATCTATCTAATCTAATGTCACAATAATATTGTATGTACATTTAACTTGATGAAGTTAATTATATTGGCAATAGTTTCTTGATTTTTATCTAGATTTGCTCTGTTGAAATAAAGGCTCATAGAACAATTTAATTTGTCAATTGTTGGGTTCTGTATGCTAATGGTGAATTTTGAATTAGTTCATCCATATTCATATTAATAATAGTCTCTTTTTATTTTCTTCAAGCTATTTATGTTACCCTTTTGTATAAATTTTTATTTATTTTAGTTTGACTTAGTAATATGGATGGAAAAGATCAATAATTTTATGCTGGAATAATTTATTCTTTCTTTAAGAATGAAATAAAATAAAGTAAAATATTGCTTGAATCATTCAGGCAATCATTTTGAGATTGAAACAAATAGCAGGAAGGATTTCTATTATTAAGTCAACTAATGAACAAAGCATTCTGCTTGTTGAATTAAAGTTCAGCTCATCTAGGATGTGACTTTTCACGGGCTTTGTGCATAAAATCTCATTTTAATGGGGCCTTTGAAAGTGATGGAATTATTTTTAGTTTGAGCTTTAACATTTTTAACAAAATTCGAGCCAGTATTCAACGTTCTTACATTTGCCGGGGGGGGGGGGGGGGGGAGGAGAGGCTGAGGGAAGGTCGATTGATGGGGGGGGGGGGACACACACATATGGACTGCTACTTGTAATACTTTAAACAATAAGAAAAAGAAATAAAGAACTAAAAAATAATGGTAATAAAAATTAAAGTAAATGGCTCTTACCCATACTGCCGCACACCCATACTGGTCTAATCACTTGGCTGTGGCTCCAATGCCAATGTAATTCTTAGAGGCTCTTGTTGCTACTCTGATCTGATTCCCTTGTCTTGCCTCTTCAGGGCTCCTATTGTTCCCTGCTGGTGTGTCTCTAGGTGGATAAAAGAATGCTTTACTTAGCTGTGGGTAGAGGATTCATTGGGTAAAAACACTTAAAACATCCCTCCCCTGTCCTGGGGTCCCTCCTCAATTCTTTTTTTTTAAAATCTGCCTTTGAGAGTTCTATTTTTCGTTGTCGTTTGCATTGTCCCCTCATGTTTATAGTTGAACTTAATAGGGTGAAGCATCATTTTGGGATCAGAAATTAACGTACATTATTTTGACAGCCAATTCTTTAATCACTTGAGGTTAAGCGTTGTTTCGTAACAAGTTATGTTCCTATATCTAGTAACTAATTATTCTTTTTCACTAATTATTCTTTTTTATAGCTTTAATTTTAGTTCGCACTATTAAAGATGTCCCCATGTCCCTCAGACCTTTGCCCACCCCCAGCTCTTGACCCCTCCTCCCTCTAGCCATCACCACAATGTTGTCTATGTCCACCGATGATGCAAGACATTGTCTGTTTACTAATTATTCTTATTTCTTTTTTAGTTTGCACAAGATTTTTTAAATTATAAATATATTTATATCTTTTCCAGGTATGTTTGCTTTAAGTAAATCCTCTGCTTCTTGTATTTCTTTTGATGTACCCTACACTTGTCTTTGGAACATTTTTTTTTTAAAGAAATTGCCATTCCTTTAACTGGTAGATTAAGACCAATTAATTCCATGATTCAGAAAATGCTGAGTTATTGGTAATCACAGTATTGTATTTGTTGTAAATATCCAGGGAAAGGAAAGTAAAATGTGCAATGGTATAATGAGAAAATAATACTTTTTTCCCCCCAAAGAGTTTGAGTGAATTGGAGCCATTTTATTTACATAAAATTAGCACTCTGGACAACATCTATAAGGTCATTTATTTGTAGATCTCCAATTGTTGCGTATATGCTCAATGAATATTTTTTGACTTAATAAATATAGTGGGTTGAGCACTACGTTTTCCTGTAAACTTTGTGATGGTTCACATTTATCTGATGGAGACCATAAGCTCAAGACAACCTCTGTAAATGTGCATGGAAGATGATGATATTGTGAGCGAACAAGGGACCACAGCATGGTAGGATGATGAGCATTGATGGCTGCATTTCTGCAGAGTTAGGTCATTGATTTCCCTCTGTCTTTCATAACATATTTCTGACCACCAGGGAACCGTGAAAGGTGGAAAAGGCAGCACGTCATTTCAAGATTTTGCAACCAGAAAACTTTTGTGACCACACTGGTAATATTGTAATCTTTTTATTTATTTTTTAAATTTTAGGTTCAAGTTCTTAGGAATGCTGGAGAAGAAGTGACCCTAACAGTGTCTTTTTTAAAGAGAGCACCTGCTTTCCTCAAACTCCCACTGAACGAAGATTGTGCATGTAAGCATTTATGAAGAATAGGTATAATCATCACATTTACTTTATAAGTATTACTTCCTGACACTAATTAGTAACAGGGATTTCTTTTCTAATGTGGATTTCTGCCAGAATACTTTTAATACTTATGGAAAAAAGAACAAGTGTTATTTTTTAATTCCATATATATTCATTACATTTACAATTATTTTCCAATATTTAATTGAAGAAGCATTGTTTAAAAAAATAAGTATCATATCAAATATATGCATTATATATGTCTAGTAAGTATGATTAAAAATATTTGATGAATGTAATTTTCTAAAGAGAACTATGAACATTTATTTGACTACTGGACTTGCCAAACAAGCACTGACACATGCTCTCTGGAGGAAAATGTGGAAACACATTAATTTTCGTAAGAGTTACTTAAAAATGTCTATATCATTTGCATACTATGAAAGGTATACTCTCTAATATTTTCGCTAAAACTATCAAAGAACAATACATTTTTAACTGGGGCATAATTTGCATGCAATGAAATGCAAAGGCGTTAAGAGAATAGTTGGAACAGTTGTAGCAAATACATGTCTGCTTACTCCACACCCTGAAAAATCACAGGACGGCTCCTCTGTGCCTCTTCCCAGTAAATAACGTTGCCAGAAACAGCCATTGATTTCACATTTATCATCATCTACTTGTTTCTTTTAAGCCTGGGTAGAGTGGAATCATACTGTACTTACTCTTTTATGTCTGGCTTCTTTCATTATGTGCAAGCATTGTTTTATCTTTCAGTAGTTGTTCAGCTATATTTCTGTGTAAAATTGGATTCTATTATATGAGTATAATACAGTTTGATATTGCATTATTTTGTTTATAGAAAACAGAGCTGTTTCCAGTATTTTGCTACTATAGATTGAACTGCTATGAACATTCTTGTGTAGATGTTGGAAGTTTTACAGTTTTATGTTACAATGATAAGTATATAGAAATGGAGCAGCTGAGTTACAGAATATTATAATTAACTTGTTAACAAACCATCAAGCATATTTCTAAAATAAGAATATATTTAAAGACCTCTTACTTTCTACTCCAGCAGTGTATGAGTGTTCTGGAGGCTCTACATTATTCAAATATTTGATGGTCAAAGATTATTTTTAACCATTATATTGGTGTGTAGTGGTGTCTTATTATAGTTTTAATTTGCCTTTCTCAGAAAACTAATGATGATTAGCTCCTTATCATGTTCATTTGCATATCTTATTGTCCATTTGCATATCTTATTTTGTAATTTGTCTACTCAAACCTTTTGTCCATTTTTCTATTATTATGATTTTATATTATTGCACTGCAAGAGTTTGAAAAATATAATCTGTATATAAAAAGCCTTTGTCAGCTATTTATGTTACATTTTCACTCTATTAACTAAATATATATATATATATATATATATATATATATTTAGTTATCTAAAGTTGTCTTAGGTTTGCAGTTTTAAATTTTGATAAAATCTAATTTACCATTCTTTTTTTGGTTATTTTTTATATGCTTATTTCTTTCTGTATATTCTGTGAGAAATAATGGCTGAACCTGAGACCACAGAGATATTTACCTACATTTTTTCCTAGCAGCCTTAGAGCAGTGGTCAGCAAACTCATTAGTCCACAGAGCCAAATATCAGCAGTACAGCGATTGAAATTTCTTTGGAGAGCCACATTTTTTAAACTTAAACTTCTTCTAATGCCACTTCTTCAACATAGACTCGCCCAGGCCGTGGTATTTTGTGGAAGAGCCGCACTCAAGGGGCCAAAGAGCCGCATGTGGCTCGCGAACCGCAGTTCGCCGACCACTGTCTCAGAGCATTGGATTTTATATTTCATCTTACATTAATTACTTTTTTGTGCCTGAAATAGCAATCAAGAATCAAGGAATCACTTTCTGATTTTCATTAATTTATGTCTATGCTTGCAAAAAAAATCACACCAATGGTTACTGTAGCATTGTACACACGTGCTCATTTTATCGCATTTCTCTTTATTGAGCCTTGAAGATAATTGTAGTTTTTACAAACTGAAGGTTTACTGTAACCCTGTTAGAACAAGTCTGTGGGTGCCATTTCTCTAACAGCACTTGCTCACTCCTGCTTCCTGAGCTGAAATTCACGTTACCTCGTATCCATTATATAAAAGTTATCTGCGATTATTGGTGCTGCAAATCGGGATAAGTTTTTCCCAGTGGTTTTTGTCTACTTATATCAAGTTGCCAATTCACAGAATTTGATGTGATTTCATTTTATTCCATTTAAAATGGGTAAAAGTTATGTTCATAGCAGCACAATTTACAATAGCTAGGACTTGGAAACAGCCTAGGTGCCCGTCAGCAGATGAATGGATCAGAAAACTATGGTACATCTACACCATGGAATACTATGCTGCCATAAAAAGGAAGGAATTCTCATCATTTGCAGTAACTTGGATGGAATTGGAGAGCATCATGCTGAGTGAAATAAGCCAGTCAATGAAAGAGAAACACTACATGACCTCACTCATTTATGGATATTAAAGATCATTATAAACGAATGAACAGAAAGATTGATATAGTGACAGTAAAACAACAGGCAGTCTGTCAAATGACAGCGGGGGGGGGGTAGGGAGATCTGGGGGAGATAAGAGATCAACCAAAGGACTGGTATGCTTGCATATAAGAATAGCCAATGGACACAAAACTCTGGGGAGGGAGGGCATATATTGGGGGGGGGCAATGATAAGCTATGTATACAGATAATACCTTAATAAAAAAAAATTAAAAAAAAAATAAAATGGGTAAAAGTTTTAAAGTAATATGTGAGTGCATTACACATATCATCTCATAAGAGAGATGCAGATAAACATCAACAGGAAAAGTAGCGAAAACGAAGCATAAAATCTTTAAGATTTAAAGAGTGGAAAAACCATATTCAGGCTAGTATAGGAAAAAGTGTACGATTCCCTTCTGAGCACCAAGACAACTTGAGAATCTTAGAGTATTAAAAGTTTATATATTTACAGTTTAACACATCAGATAGTATACGAGGAGTGTTACTTTTGACACTGATGTTTAACTTTAAGTATAATATTGCAAGTGAAAGTTGGGAGTCAATTACCTTAAGAGCTCATGTTTGTCAACATGAACCATTCCAAAAAGCATATTGTCTTTAGAAAAACAAATAAAACAGGAATCAAAAAAATGTTTCTAGGCCTAATTGTAAAAATGACCAAATTGTGAAATCTTGAAAAATGAAAAATATTTAAGACACCAATAGCTCATCTTTAGAAAATAGATATTAATAGGTCTCAGTTTTTTGTTGCAGTTTTGCAGAAGTGGATAGTGGCAATAGGGTTCTTCCAAGTAGAGTATTTACTAAGACATCTTGTAAAAACAGAGCACAGAAAACCTTTGTTTGCATCTAAAGGTAGGATTTGCCAGGAGGCTGAAATGTGACATTATATAGAACTTTGATGACATACAAAACCTTGCACTATTAAGGATAATAAATATGCATAGTGGGGGTGGGGGGCCGTAGAGGGGGAGGATAAGGACACATATGTAATACCTTGATCAATAAAGAAAAAATTATACATTAATTTTATAAGATTGTTTATTTTCCTTAACAAAGCCTTCCCTTTTCTGAAATCAAAGACCAATATAGGTGGGTCTCTTTTAGTACCCCAATAACCTTAGTCAGTGAGCTAACTTGCAAAACTCCAACTTCGATATAAGTGAAAGAGAAGTGTATTTTGCCACCTGATTTGCTTGCTATAACTGAGCATAATAGAATATAACAGTGTAGAATGCATTCGCCTAGAACCGTGGTCGGCAAACAGCGGCTGGAGAGCCACATGTGGCTCTTTGGGCCCTTGAGCGTGGCTCTTCCACAAAACACCACGGCCTGGGCGAGTCTAGGTTGAAGAAGTGGCGTTAGAAGAAATTTAAGTTTTAAAAATGTGGCTCTCGAAAGAAATGTCAATCGTTGTCCTGTTGATATTTGGCTCTGCGGGCTAATGAGTTTGCCGACCACCGGCCTAGAGCCCTTGGGCACTCTGACCAGAGGGGCGCTGTGTTTTGTTTCCTGCAGGTGCACCAAGCGACCAGAGTAGCGGCACCTCCTCTCCGCTTTGTGACAGCGGCTTACATCTCAACTATCATCCCAATAATACAGTAAGACGGCTCAGCATGATTCATATTAATAAGGAGGCTGACACCCCCCCCCCCAAACATGTGTGTTTATAGTTTGCAGAACCTGATAGTGAATCTGGTTTGAAATCCTTGGTGGCTCCATAAGGTAGCATTATGAGAAGCCAGTAGGAAAACATACGTAGGTCAGGTATCTTTCTCCTCTGAGAAAGCCGTAGAGACGTTTAGCTTCAAGAGGCCGTGCATAACACCTTATAATCCATTTTACGACACTGCATGTGATATGCTATTTCATGCTCTAAATGATTTGCCATGATTTGTATCGTGTTTATACTGAAATTATGTAGCGTAAAGGAGCTATTTTATTTGCCACTTTTTAGATTTTCTTAACAGTCTTCATGCATATCAGAGAATTAATGTAAAATGAGAAAAATCTAGCCCATACATTATGTTAGGCTGTAAGGAATGTTAAGCTATACAGACATTTAATGGTTGATAAAATTGGCAGGTGTGTTTTTTTTTAATATATTTAATGAAATGGATTTTTTATTTTTATTTTCACTTGTATTTTGGAATAGGGTTTTATTTGAATTTTACAATGTTTTTAAACCTTTTAAAACATTCATGCATTCTAAATACAAAACAATTCTTTCTGGTTATATGTAAAACTAACAATGATCCTCTGTGCTCGCTAACAGAGCTCACTATAAGAGGCCTCTATTTTTTTACTGGGGGCTTTTATTAAAATGTAAGAGGCACTGGGGGCCGAAGCCAGTTTGGCTCAGGGGTAGAGCATCAGTCTGCGGACTGAAAGGTCCCAGGTTCGATTCCGGTCAAGGGCATGTACCTTGGTTGCGGACACATCCCCAGTGGGGAATGTGCGAGAGACAGCTGGTCGATGATTCTCTCTCATAGACATTTCTAGCTCTCTATCTCTCTCCCTTCCTCTCTGTAAAATATCAATAAAATATATATTTTTTTAAAAGAGAGGCACTGGGGGAGGGGTCCATCTCACAGTCCGGGGACACTCGGGGGATGTTCCCCTCCCGGCTTAGGCCGGGGACCATCCTTAATCTCACTGATGCACCGCCTGCGCTTTCTGTTAGAATTCCATTAATGAAGACGTTAAATATAATTTTATTATCAATGAATACGGACTTCTTGTAGTAATCTGTAAATGTCTTCTGATTATTTAGGGGGGAATATATCCCCCCAAAGGATTTGTGAAGTAGAAACTCAAAACACAGAAAGAGAGGGGAAAAAAGACCCCGGTGAATGTTGGGTTCCTTTCAGGACACGCTGTCGTGCTCTTCGTGGCCCACGTCGCCAGGCCTGCGGTGGGAGAAGCGATGGTGTGACCTGCGGCTCCTCCCCCTGCTTCACTCCCGCTTCGCCCAGTACGTGCCCGGGACGGATTTGAGCCGGTGAGTTCGTGTTCACTGAGTTCTGATTTTTTTTTCTTAATTCAAAAGGGGACCTTTCATCAAACTCTTCATATAGGATACCTTCTGGTTCTTCTTTTCATACCAGAGGCCCACAGATGTGTGCACCGGGGGGGGGTCCCTTCGCCTGGCCTGCAGGGTTTGGGCCGAAATTGGCCCGGTGAACAGATTCGTGCACCAGTGGGGTCCCTCGGCCTGGGCCGCACCCTCTAGCAGTCTGCGGGTCAGGCCGAGGGACCCCACTGCACGATCAGGGCTCGGGAATTATTGCAGGAGGGCTCCAGGACATGTCCTGCCTCTCTTGCCCAGTCCCAACAGGACGGACCCCAGCAGCAAGCTAACCTATCAGTGGGAGCATCTGCCCCTGGTGGTCAGCGCGTGTCATAGTGACTGGTTGAAGAGACAGTTAGCATATTAGGCTTTTATTATATAGGATATTTCTGGTAGTATGAAGAAGAATTAGGAAAGAGTAGTCTAATACAGTAAAATATTTATTAATCTGATTTTAAAAACAGCACTTAAAATGCTGACTCTAATAATAATTTTGTAATGGATTCAGTATCTTTAATAGATAAAGTTTTATTGAATTTTTGTATTTCTTATGTTCTTTTTTTCATATAGTTATAATATTCTCATAGTATTAGATTCTTAAATATAGGAACACTAGTGATGTCTTACTTTTCATTCTTGAAATTTGTTTTTTTTTATTTTTTATCTTGGTTGTTTTGCTAGGGGGTTGTAAATTTTAGTAATTTATTTTTTTTCAAAGGACTAATTTGGGGCTTTGTTGAAACTATTCGTTATGTGTACATATTGTAAATCATTAGTTTCAGCTTCTTCTTCTTTTTTTTTTTGGTACTGTTTTCATTCCTTAAATTCTTTGGCTTGCTTTTCTGTTCTTACAGTTTCTTGAGATGGACGTTCTAGGGGCCTAGAAAGTTTTCTGTAAAGAGTAAATATGGTAAATATTTTAGGCTTTGCAGGCCTTCATGTCTATCACAACTATTTAATTCTGCCCTTTACAATAAAACTGCCATACATAGTATATAAATGAATGGGTATGGCTCTGTTCCAATAAAACTTTATTTATACAAACAGATGAGAAGTTGGATTTAGCCCATAGACCACAGTTTTGCCAAACCCTCATTTGATCATTAATTTTTCAGATTATTTTCCTAATATATGTAATCAGAACTAAACATTTCCACCAAAGTTTGCTTCAGCTATACCCACAGTTTTAGGGTTACATCTTAGTTTATTTATAGTGTTTTTGAATATAACATTTTCCATAGTTTGCTGAGTAGTTGTTCTAGGTTCTTCAGTAAACACGCATGTCTTCTGACACGACTGGTACTGGCAATTTGTCACTTTGGATGAAGTACAGAAACATTAATTCCATTTAGGCCCTTTGATCCTCCCTAATTTGTAAATATAATTATCTTAGTTTCCTATACATACATCAAGCTTTTAGCAATTGAATGACTTACACTCAATAAACAATACAGTAATAAGCAGTTATTAACATAGCACTATTCAGAGTGGATAGCACAACAATTCAGATTCAAGAGCAAATTTCTTGTTCACTCCTTCACTCAATAAAAGTTTATTTCATCTCTGTGATTGGGAGGTGTTGAGTTTGGGTCCCTCTCTATTTCCAAGCACACAGGCAGTGGAAAGGGTAATGATCAAAAAGAAAAGATAAATAATTGTTCACGATGACAAATATACCCTTCTTATATCTCTCTTCCCTTATTAAGTTTTCCACCTTTTTAACCACCACAGAGATACCATTCTAAAACACAAATGAGATCCTTTCATTCCAATGCTTCAGGCTTGCAAGATTATATAAAAATGTTGCAGCATGGCCTACAAAGTTGTGTTTTGTTTTGTTTTTAACTATTATAGATTTTTTGAGGAGGGGGGGAGGGAGAGAGAGAGCGAGAGAGTGAGAGATCTATTGGTTGTCTTTTGCATGTGTCCTGACTGCAGAGCAAACCCACAACCCAAGTATGTGTCCTGAGCAGAACCTGCCACCTTTTGGTATATATTATTCTCAAGTTCCTTTAGGGAAAATTGGAGCCCTGTGGGCCAATTAATCAATACTCTAATTCATTCAATAGTAGAGGCAAAATCATCCCCCCAAATAATCATCTTTTTAATCAGTCTATTTTATGAAACACCTTCCCCAATAACCAAATCAAGTAAGAGATTGTATGTAAGTAAAGAAGGTCTTCAAATATTTCACTTCTATTTATGATAGGGGTTCCATCAAGCCAATCTGGGAAGTAAAGGCAGAATGTCAAAAGTGATATATGTTAATATATAGCCCTGGGTTTATGAAAGGTTCATCCTTCAAAATTATTTCATCTGGGACTTATGTCACATATATGACTACATAGATTGCAGATGTGATCCAAGTGTATTAACTCCAATCAGCTAAAAATACCAAACTGCCATGATTCATTTAAAACAGAATGAACAAATATGCCCAAGACACACTTTAATTCATGACACATGAAGCAATAGTTAATGATCATCAGAGAGTGGAAAGAAATGTATATTGCTAAGCTCAGATTAGTTCTCCTTTCCAAGGATGATTGAGCTTCTGTCTAGATATTTTAGTGGTATGCACTGTTGATTCTAAAATTAAACCTAAGAAAATCATGTAACATTACGTTCTTTTTGTGCCATGAATATTTTTGTCGCAAATTCAAAAGAAGATTGCACAAACAATAGTTGTACTTTCTAAAGGCCTTTCATGTAGTTTTAAGGTAAAAAAAATGTATATTTGAGTACTTCTTTGTTATCAGTTCAAAGTGCTTGGTCAAGAATATCAGAGCAAATTTCTCTAAAAATGTTAGTAAGTTGGATGCAGTGTGTTTTAGAGGCAAAAGGCTTTTACCAAGTACACAGTTCTGAGGAGGATTTCTAAGAAGAGTGTCCATTTTCTAAAGTTTGTTGTGTTGTGCAAAAGAGTAATTCTCAAGCATGGGACATTAGGGTGCCTTCAGTTTATTTTGGGATTTTTTTCTATTCCTGTTCATCGAGCTTATACCTAAACATATAGTAACTTGATACAGAAAAAAAATAAATATTAGAGTTGTACAGAGTTGCTTTAAATACTATAACAGCCCTGACCGATTTGGCTCAGTGGATAGAGTGTCAAACTACGGACTGAAGGGTCCCAAGTTCGATTCCGGTCAAGGGCATGTACCTTGGTTGCGGGCACATCCCCAGTAGGGGGTGTGCGGGAGGCAGCTGATCGATGTTTCTCTCTCATCGATGTTTCTAACTCAAAATGTCTTCCTATGTATCTGAGTCTCAAGGTGCTTTTCTGAGAACTCAAACTTACACGTTATCTTAATTTATCTTTAGTCTTCTATTTAGAAAACACGGATATTAAAAGTTACCAACAAGTCTGAATTTGAGGCTGTCTTTATATAGTTTGAGAGGAGAAGAATTTCTCAACAGGTTTGACTGCAGTTTGCAAATAGACCCGTGGGATGACATTTCGATCTGATCTGTGCTGTCACCTCCGCAGGCAGAACGCTTTCCAAGTCATTGCCGTGGACGGAGTCTGCAGCGGGGTCATTCAGTGCCTCTCCGCTGAGGACTGCAGCGACTGGCTACAAGCAATAGCAACTAATATTTCAAACCTCACAAAGCACAATGTAAGTAGTGATTCAAGAACCGTATTTGCCGGCGTATAAGACGACTTTTTGGCCCTGAAAAAATGCCTCCGAGTGGGGGGGGGTAGTCTTATACGGCGAGTATATAACAAACTCTGTATTTTTTAGTGGAAATGTTAGGGGGTCGTCTTATATGCCCAGTCTCTTATACGCCGGCAAATACGTATTTTTCAGGGCCAAGAAATCGTCTTATACGCCGGCAAATACGGTAATACCTCGCCGTAGAGTTTCTCACTTTGGTAAATTTCCTTAAAAAATACACGTACATGCCAAAACCGGTTTGGCTCAGTGGTAGAGCGTCGGTCTGCGGACTGAAAGGTCCCGGGTTCGATTTCGGTCAAGGGCATGTACCTTAGTTGCGGGCACATCCCCGGTGGGGGATATGCAAGAGGCAGCTGGTCGATGTTTCTCTCTCATCGATGTTTCCAACTCTCTATCCCTCTCAATTCCTCTCTGTGTAAAAATCAATAAAATATATTAAAAAAAAATACACGTACACGCGCACACACACACACATCTATATCACTTTGCACCAACTGGTCGGTGTTCATCTAAGAAAATCTATCATGAAAGCTTTCTGGAATACTGACCAAAAGGAAACCGGTTGTCCTGCATAGCCAAATGTATCCCTTTAAGAATATGTTCTCACAGAGGTTTCCATCCAGAAACCTGCTAACTACCTGCATTAGTTAAATAAGTGAAAATATGTATTTAGCATGTAGTCACTTTCTATGTAAAATATATAGAGATATGTGCGTGTGGGTGTGGTATACAAAAGTATTCTGGGATGAAACAATACTAAATTTCCAGTATTGTTGGTTTTCTTTTAGTGACCTTCGAATGGCAGGTGTAGAAATGTTTGAAGTGGTCGGAGGAAGGATAAAAAGAGTTGGCATGTAGACTGAGGATCTTGCCTCAGACTAGACTGGCACAGGAAGTCGGTGATATTCTTGTGGGAAATGCGAATTCGCACATGAGATCCAGGCCCATGTTATCAGGACTGGCTTCTCTGCTTTTTCCTCTCTTTCTACTTCAAACTTTTTTTTATTTCCCCATTCCTATCTCTTTATTATTACTATCTTATGATTATCACTATGATTCATGAACGTGCCTATCCTTTTTTCCCCTTACTTTTCGCGGAAGTGTAGTTTAACAAAATATAAACCCTGCTTCATTGAGTATTGGTATATAGCATTTAACTTATTTGATCTTAATTACTCTTTTAAAATATATATAACACATTATCCATGCCTTAAACACGCTCCTCTTTCCACAACCCTTCATGTGGGAGCATTTAAAAAGTCAAGCAAAAGCATGTAATTTTTTTAAACCAACTCATGAACATGCAGAACTCTTTTCACGTCAATTACTCTCCAGATCCAACCATATTTGCGCAGATTTTGCTTTGAAATCTGAAAAGGACTGCAGCAAATATTTCTTGAAAATAGGAAGACTGTCAGCCATTGAAGGCAATGATTTCATTGCATGCTACAATTAATTCTCCAAATGAGCCACGATCTTATATTTATTAGGAAGACATTTAAGAAGAACGGCATGTTAAGCTTTTTCTCTTCACCTAGATCCAAGTTTCCTTCGACCACCTCAAACCTAGGAGTACTCATAAAAACTGTTACCTGGGAATGGATGTTGGGTTAGAATGCTATAAACTAGAAAACAGGCATTTGAAAAGACAGTACTTTATTTTGGACAGAACGTGAAGATATAAGGGTCTCTCTCCTCTGTAAGCACCAAGCAGGAAAAGCCACATTTTACTGCCTGTTGTTCAGCCCTGTGAGCAGTGCTCGGCTTGAAACTCAGGAAAGCAGGCAATCATCTTGTCTGTACTGCTTTAGCTGCTGAGAGAGCCACATGCCTATTAGGACCATGTTGCTCTTTTTTTTAAAGTTCCTTACTTGTTCTTTAGCCTCCCTGTGATTATACTCTAATTGCATGTCCTTTTGATCTTGTAATCAGTTCTCATTCAAAATAATTATAAAATAAGTTAAAAATAAAATCATGAGCTTGAAGTGATGTACTTGAAATGCACTTACATATAAATAAGTGATGATTAGAATAGAAAGTGGAATATTAAAATAATAGCTTTGTAGGATTTTTTTAAAATGACATACTAGTAGTTGCCTGGTCAGCGTGGCTAAGTTGAGCATCAACCTATGAACCAAGAGGTCAGAGTTTAGACTGGGATGTCCTTCCCGAGAAAGCCGGGCCTGCAGCCAGGGGAAGGAAGGCCTACTCGTGCACGAATTTCATGCACCAGGCCTATAGTTAGATGAGTAAAAGTTATTAAGAACAGGTTAAGCTCTGGCTGGTATTGCTCAGTGGACCTGTGGATTGAAGAGTTGTGAGTTTGAATTTTGGTCTGGGGCACATACCTAGGTTGCAGGCAACTGATAGGTGCATCTCTCTAACATCAATGTTTCTCTCTTTCTTCCCTTCTTCTCCTGCTCTTTTTCCCTCTGTAAAAATAATTTAAAAATCAATGGAAAAAATACCTTTGGGTGAGAATTAACAACAACAAAATCTAACTCCAAAACGTAAGTGATATTAATGGACTAAATTAGAAAACT
Source organism: Vespertilio murinus (assembly GCA_963924515.1). Lineage (NCBI taxonomy): Eukaryota > Metazoa > Chordata > Mammalia > Chiroptera > Vespertilionidae > Vespertilio > Vespertilio murinus. The sequence continues at coordinate 5,948,623 of OZ004717.1, read as the reverse complement.
ATTCACACACACACAAAATATGGTAGAAAAAATAAATATTTATTGAAGATTTGGGTAACAGAAAAAAACTAAGATCTGTATGGCTGAGTTGGGAATATAAAATATAAAAATTAGTAAAAAGGTATTTGCAAATGTACCAGACCTGAAACTAGACCAAAGTATAATTTCAAACACTCTCTCACCTGAGGAGTCATAGGCAACTGAAGTGATACTTTTGCAGAGGGACCTTTGCAGTGTTGGAGCGTGGTATCAGAGTTGGCATGGAGTCCTAGCTCTTCTGTTCACTACTTATCTGACTTCAGCTTTTCATAAACAGACACTGAATTAACCTCAGGCACAGTGAGAGTTAAAGGAAGAGAGTACTTTAAATATTTTGGTCTTTCAATGATGCTGAAAAATTTGCTCTTACTGTCTCTCCAGTTTCATTCTAAATGAAAAGATTTAATTCATGAACCACCAGTACATGGCAGGATGGATTTATTTATTGTGGTTGCACAGCTTTTTTTTTTTTTTGGTCACTTGAGATTTTGAAAGAGCTGTTTGGATAGCAGGGTGTTGGTAAAACTGGATGGAATGTCTGGTGGGGTCTAGACCGTTCAGCAAATAGAATTTTTGATAAGCCAGAGAAGTGGCCTCAGTGCCCTCATCTTTAAGGGACAAAGGGAGCAGATAAAATGCGAAGCTACATTTCAGCTAGTGTCTCATGTATTCCACTCTTCCAACCATTATTTACTATGACAACACTAACATAATCTCCTCTGATAGTCTAAATTCTCATATATATATGAGACTATCTATATATATCCTATGCATTCTCATATATATATATATATATATATATATATATGAGAATTTAGACTATCTATATATATCCTATGCATTCATTTTCTTTATTAGAATGGAATGTGTTACTTTAAATGTAGTGTGTGTGTGTGTGTGTGTGTGTGTGTGTGTGTGTGTGTGTAGATAGATAGGAGGGCAATAGATAGATAGATAGATAGATAGATAGATAGATAGATAATGCTTCTATCCTTAAAGGTTCATTGAAAATTCATGTTATCTGAAATGAGAATGTATAATTTGGATATGTAAGATTCCCCAAATATATAATTCATATTTTATTGTGTGAAAGACAATAGACTCTCTTTCCCATATGCGTGTATCAATTAAGAATGTTTTCAATGGCAAATAAGAGAAATCCTAAGGACTACTGGAGTAAATAATTGGGTTTTGTCCTCAACCGACAAGTGTTCTGGATGGAGGCATTTGCTGGCTTTCCTTCAGGGGTTCCGTGAAGCCACCAAGCACCCATCTTTTATCTGTTCACATTATTGCCCGCCACTACCCTTAGAATGTTGGATTGTACCTTATGTTTGCTACCTCATGGCGACCCAGGGGCCACAACACTTTGAACATCACGTCAGTGTTAAGACCAAGAAAGAAAGTGAGTAAGAATAAGTAGCATCACCTACATCTCTTCCCTTTTATCAAGCTCAGATAAAACCCTCTCGCGGCCACGGAATGAGAAGTGTCTCATTCTTCTGAATGCAGTCCTGTGACAATCCCAGCGGGAGGGGACCCAGGGCAGTGAAGGTGGCTAGTCTTCACCTTCTTTAGCATTTATAGCAGGATATAATCAAGAAAAGAAGATGGTGAATAGCCTTTGATTCAGATAACCAACCATATCTACCACACGGCTTGATCCTAAAGAGGTATTAACCCTAAAGAAAATGCATAGATACTCAATACCCTCTGTGATCTTTATGGGGTCATCACAGTCCCTCAGGATTTGCACACACACTGACACACAGCACACATTTAACCAGTCCTTTGAGTTCAGTCAGCAAATATTTCATCTATCTCCCTCTATCTTACTCATCTATCTTCAGAAGTGAAAAATATTCAGTCCATGGACATCTGAAACAATAGCTGGCAAACACTTGCAAGTGGAACAAATGGATTATTTTTCCCAGGACGTGCTGGTTGAGAAAAACCAAAGAAAAAAATATTTCTGTTATATCTTTTCAATGTTCCACATTGAAAAGACTTGACACATCTTGCAGTCGAATTGAAAGTCATGAAAAAAAGAATACCTAGCAGAAAGGAGATTTATGGAAAATAAATGAAGGCCTGTGGTTAGAGGTTGCAGAATGTGTTTCTGAAAGGCATGCGTGTCATCCAGTAGGGTTTTTGTTTTTTTCTTTTATCGCTACTGACATTTCTGAATCCTCATATCTGCTCTTCAAGGCTGGCATGTTGTTCATTTCTGCATTGTTTTTCCTCAGACACAAAAATATGAATGTGAGCTATGCAGTTGCCAACCAAAAATGGGTACCAGGGAGTGAAATCAGACAGCTGCAGTCTGATACGTCTGGATAAAAGGAAGGGAAAGTGTGGGAATTAGATGCACATTTGGGCAATCATAGGTTTGTGATTTACACAGTTAGAGTTTATTTTTGGCAGTGTACGTCAGGAAGCATTTCAGTAAAATAACTACCCTCCGCTGTCTCTTGGAAAAATATTCCCTGAAAGTTAAAGGATGTTTGAACGTTTTCTTGACATTGGCAAACATTAGCTGGTTTTCATTTGCACACCCTAAAGCATCTGCTTTGATATTAACTGGATAATGCAATCATAATAAAATGAGGCAGGTTTTTTAACTATAATAAGCCTTTAATCTTTTTATTTGTTTGTTTTTAATCCTCACCCAAGGATATTTTCCCATTGATTTTATAAAGAGGGGAAGAGAGGGAAAGACAGCAAGAAACATTGATGTGAGAGAAGCACATCCATTGGTTGCCTCCTGCACACGCCCTGACCAGGGCCCTGGCGAAGAGCCTGCAACCAAAGTATGTGTCCTTTGACTGGAATTGAATCTGGGACCCTTTGGTGCACAGGCCGATGCTTATCCACTGAGCCAACCTGGCTAAGGCTAAATGAGGCAGTTTTACTGGACACAATTCACACGCTACCTTTGATCCAGTAGGGTTTTGCTTGCCTCATGGCATCTCTCTCTTCCCATTAGACCTCATTCTTTCTTTCTGGCCAGTTCTTCATGTTTCACAGTCTCATTGCTACAGAAACTGCTCACAAAGCATATTTCCACCAAGTATTCAATATGGACTTTTGGTTTGATTGGGTAACAGGTGTTTAGGGGACTGCTCTTTCTGTCTACTTCTCTACACTATCCTCATTTTAGCCAGTGACAGATGTAGTTTTAGATATTTCCTTAGCTGATTCCTCACCAAACAGTTTTGAAGTGATTATGGCAATGTAAGAGAGACATGTTTTTTCCCTTGCTGAAATCACATATATCTTGTCATTTTTGTCTTTTATATTTTGAAAGAGAAATATCTTGCCAATGAGTCTGGTCTTATGATGGGCCATTTGATAATTCTCCAACTTTGTCCACATATACATTAATTTCCCATGATCTCCAACTTTAAAAGGAAAAAATAAAATAATTCAATAAAACAACTTATAAATGAAAATAGTCTTCATTAATCTGATGTAAGATTATACCATCCAGAATTAGCATTTTGCGTTTCTCTTAGAAAAGCAATGAGAAATTATAATTGGTTTTAACTAACAGAAATTCTTAACAGTGACTCTGAGTTGCCTAAGCTCATTTGTCTAAGTCTCATATTCATTTTCATTCCGTGTTTAGAGTGTTTTACATAACCTAGAGCAGAAGGAATTCTTGTTTTGAATATTTATTGTAAATTCTAATAAAACGTCACTTTACTAAATTGCCTGAAAGTCAATGTTATGCTTTTTATGGGATTCCGACTAAAAATATTTTGACACATTTTCTTTATCCTTTAGTGCTTAAGTACTCTGTTTTCTCTGTTCTCGGGTGTCAAAGCACATTGGAAATAATATGATTGCAAAGGGAAAAATACAAACTACAGGATATTACTCTTTTGTTCTCGGGAGGTAATTATTTAACAGTGTGTGGAAACATAGGCATTTGGTTTCTCATACACAACAACAACAAAATTAGGTGGGAAGCTTTTTCAAAAACAACAAAGCCTCCCTCTTCCTTTGTGTATGACTTACCGCACAGATGGTCTGTCTGCTCCTCTGGAAGTGGTATCGTAATATTCATTAACATTTTTCATGTGAAATTTGAAAAAAAATGTTGATAGCAAAAATTCTTTTCCTTTCCTAATTGTTGTTTTAGACGTAATGACTTGTGTCGATGTATATTTATTCACCGACTATTGATTCTCAGAAGATTGAGGCAATCCTGTGTCACCTTTTAGTTCTCACTTTTGCTATTTATCATTGCAGATTAAAAAAATCAACAGGAACTTCCCTGTAAACCAGCAGGTAAGATGGATAAATACTTGAAAAGTTAAATTATATGTTTCCGTCTTTGTTTCTTCTATAGAAGGTAATATTGATGAAACTTAATTTTATGTGGAAATAATGTGTACTATTATTATCTATCTTCGGGAAAATACATAGCTTATTAGATTTATTTCATATTATGTGGTATGTCTATTTATCTAATCACATTAAGAGCAATCTGTAATACCAACAACAATAAAAAATATATTAAAAAAAACTTTTATCTAAAAAACCAAGTGAACACTATTTTTTACACAAATTACATTTATTTAAATATAATGTCAAAGAACACGGAGAGCAATTTACATGAAATAGTTTTACTTTATCCACAGTTAGGAGTAGTTTCCACAAATAATCTAAAAGTTAAAGAGGATTTTCACAGTTTGCTGACTGTATTTCAAATGAGTCTAAATGAATGCATAGATAGAATAAAGATAATGTCTGATTAATCAAGCAAATAATTTAGTTGACTTATAAGACTCATAATTGGTTATAGAATAAAATAAGTTGATTATAGAGGATAATAATGGATTCCCCTTCCCATTTTATTATGCTAGAACTAAGTTTTGTATCACTTTCACAGACATACTAAAAACATTAACTCAAGTAAGAAAAGTAAGCGAAAGCTCAGTGTTTTGGCTCATGTCACGGGTGTAGTGTGTTTGAGCTCATGTCTTCCGCGTGCCCTCTTCCTTCCTCGCCCAGTTGTGTTATCCTAGTGACTGGGTTCCAGGTTCTGCTTCCTCCCCCGCCGTGTGGTCCCAATTCCTGACTACCTAGCTTCCTTCTGTCTCCTCACCTCTGCAGAATTCCCTTCCTCCAGCCAGAGATATGGGGAACTTTTGGTTCTGTTCAGCCTGTTCCCAAATGTTCCCTCCGTGAGACCTTGCACAGTCTTGTTAGGTTTGAAAGGAAACAGGAAACAGAACAAGGAATTTTAAAGTAGAGTTTATTCCCCGGTAATGGGCAGAAGCCATCACCGGGGTAAAGATCAGAATTGGGGGGAGAGGGGACAGGGAATCGGACCCAGTCGGGCTGATGGCGGTCAACATCCAACAGCAGCACGTGTCTTGCTTGGGGTCCTTCTTAAAGGACGGAAAGGGAGGGGGTTGGGCCCAGCGTGGAACAGGAAGGGATGGGCCCCAAGGGCACTCTGGCCCGTGTTGATTGGTGGTTCACTGTCTTGGAGATGTCTCTGTGGCAGGTGCCAGTCATGTGCTAGCTCCACCCACCAGTTTTTTTTTGGGGGGGGGCTTACACTGGTCATGTATAAACTCCGCCCACCAGTTTGGGAGGGGGAGATAACCTTTCAAGTCTCATCTAGAATATCAGACCCTTTGCAATACTCTGTATCTCCCCTTCCCTGTGCTCTTAAAAAAAAAAAAAAAAAAAAAGAACACCCCTGTTTTCTTGATACTGCTTATTCTTTCTTATAGCCTGTATTCTGGTTTTCTCTTTTGAAATGCAGTCACTCAGAGGGGAATCTAAATTACATTGTTGCATTGTATTGAATTCGTGGCTGTATCCCCCATGAGTATAACATGAGGGAGGGAGCAGTCCCAATGTCACTTTTATGTGTGAGAAAGAAAAATGTTCAGGTTACCAGCCATCTGGAAACGGTGCCTTTATATGCAGAGAGCTGGGGGGCCATTATATCTGAGACAGCTCTTTGCCAAACAACTCACATCTTTAGTGTTAGTCTTTAAGTGTGATTCAGGATGGCCTAGGGCCGTGGTCGGCAAGCTGCGGCTCTCACATGCGGCTCTTTGGCCCCTTGAGTGCGGCTCTTCCACAAAACACCACGGCCTGGGCGAGTCTATGTTGAAGAAGTGGTGTTAGAAGAAGTTTACGTTTAAAAAAACGTGGCTCTCTAAAGAAATCTCAATCATTGTGCTGTTGACATTTGGCTCTGTGGACTGATGAGTTTGCCGACTGCTGGGTGAGGGTCATTTCATTGGTCAGAGTAATCCATCTGAGAGGAGCGGTGCTTTTTCAGATCGCACCGACACAGGTTGCTGGACGATTGCCATCCCACTTCCTGTTAACACACCGGGTCGGGCGCCTGCTGCCCGGCCCACCTGCCATGGGGCGCTGCCTGCGGCGCCTCCTCTTTCTCTCCTGATCGCCTCTCTCCAGAACGCCTGGCACAGGCCCAGCCCGCTCCGTTTCAGCGTCCTGAGCAGAAGCCTTGCAGCCAGGCCTCGGTGGTGGCCAATCAGAGTGACTGATTGCCGGGGTCCCCCGTGGAGGGCTTTGTGCTGCCGCAGTGGCCAGCTCAGCAGCGGTTTTGGGGGAAGCAGCTGGCAGGAGGGAATGAGCGGGGAGGGTTTTCTGCAGCTGATACGCCCGTGACAATGGGCTCAGCTGTCCGCATCCCCACCTATGCCCTCCACCCACCGGGAGGAGAGCCGCCTGCCTGTCTCAGCGCCTCGGGGACATTCAGCTCGCGCTGTAACTTCGCTTCTGTGTTTAGCTTTTCTTTACATTCACTCCAGTGTGATTTCTCTTAGAGAAGTATTAACAAAGCAAACGTCTTGGAACCGCCTTACCTTCTTCCCCACCCCCGCCAAAGAAATCACCTGATGAGACATTTGATAAACTAGTGGGTGGCTGACATTACAATGCCATGGGTTTGAGTGGAGAAGAAATTCCCTCCCCAAAGGACTGGAGGGGTGGTTGTGTTCGCTTTGCCCAGGAGAAGGAAGCAGCTGGCCCCCTGGTTTGAGAGGGAGGGTGAACTTGATGCCACATAATGCCAAGGCTGTGAGGAGACACAGTGTGGCCTGTCACTGAAGCTAGAATGGCCCCACCTTGTGGGAGCGGGTCCACTGAATGCAGAGAACAGCGGGAGGAGGAAAAAGAAAGCATTCCCGTTGGGGAGTGGGTGAGCCATCCCCGGGAAGGCTTCTCAGACGCCCAGAGGTGACGGAGCGGACACTGTGGGACCACGCCCTCCGGGTGCTCGGGGGAGGCAGGGACCCCCTCATGTCGCCCGCGGGTGTGTGGGGCACGGCTTTGCCAGAAACCTTCTGGGAACTCCATCCAAAGCAAACAGGTGGGCTTGTTAGGTGCTGTGGAGGTGGCTGTGTGAAAGAATGAGAGGCCAGGAGGAACATGGAGATGGTGGTGATTTGGGTGATATCACAGCTCCTCTCCCTTGGGTTAGGGGCTTGAGATTAATTCTGAAATTCTGCAAGGTGAGGAGTGCTGTGAGATGAGAGTACCTCTAAGCCAGAACTCCTTGGTAAATATATATATATATATATATATATATATATATATATATATATATACACACACACACACATACACACATATATATAATATGTATATATAATTTTATGTGTATATATATGTATGTATATATGTGTGTGTGTATATATATATATATATATATATATATGTATATATATATAATTTTAGTCTTGTAGGCATTTTAGATTTCTGTGGCCTTGAGAAACAGCTGTTACTCCAAGATGCTTTTAGTTGTAACATTTTAAATTCTACTAATTATCTGTGTATACAAACACCTGCCTGCCCATATGCGCATGCGCAGACACACACACAAATGCATATCAAGAGATAGAAAAATGGTCTTTTTAGAATGGAACTACAATTGATTTTTATGCTGATTTTGTATACAGTGATTTTTAAATTCACTTAATTCCGTGCTCCTCTTTTCAGCTGTCTATAAACTTCTGGAAAATCCTTACATTGCACTGCAGTTTCCTTTCTATGAATATGTTTTATTATTTCACAATTTCCAGTTATCTGCTATAATGTATGGCCTAGTCATCTAAATTTTGAACATATATTGAGTAAAGTAGTAGTTTCAATGTTTGGGTGTGATACCTCCAAAATCTGAAACTCTTATGTGTGTGTCCCCCCCCCCCCTTTGTCTGTTTTATTCCTTGGTTTTTCTGAATTGTATTTATTTGTGTCCCCTCCTATGGCTTCTAAAGAATAGTAGACATAAGAGCCACAGGCATAGCTTGAAGATGGGAATGATGCTATCTTGCTCCAGAGAGTACATACTTTTATTTTAGGCAAAATAAAACCAGAAGTACAATTTAGCCCTACCTAGTTTGGCTCAATTTATTTTTCAATTACAGTTAATATACACAATATTATTTTAGTTTCAGATATACAACATAGGGATAAAACATTTATTGCTTTATGAACTGATCTTCTTGATCTTCACTGGTTAGTAACAATATTAGAACAACCAGCTATAGTAATTGGTTATTTTCTAATTGCTTATATGGCCAGGTAGATACTTAATCAAAGAACATCATAGTTTTAAAAGAGTAAAAAAAAAAAAAAAAAAAAAGAGGGGGGGGGGAGAGAGAGAGAGAGAGAGAGAGAGAGAGAGCAGAAAAGAGCATTGTGCCAACACTAAAACCAAAATAAGTTATCTGATGTAGAAAATATATTATCCCAGGTATCTCAGTCGTGTAGTCTATGGTAAGAGGTAAGTAAAATGGCCTCTGAATATGTTTTCCAGAATATAAAACATTCATTTAATAAATGTTTATGTACATGCTTCACCTTCACCTCAATTAAATGACGAAAAGAGAAGTAACCACTTAACTTTTTTTTTGAAAATTGATGCACTTACATTTAAGAGCTAGAAGCCAGTGCCATTTGCTGTATGAATGATGCTTGAACAGCCGTTAGCCATCTTAGACCAGCGACCAAACCAAGAAAGACGCAGGGGAGATGTGGCAGGCCACACCAGCCGTGATAACATCGGGTGTCTCTCTTTGGTCTATCTCATTACCCACCTGACGGCTTTATCCTGGGATCACTTTCCCAGAGAGTAAGATGTAACTAAGCGGTAAACAGATGGTGTAGGTCAATGAATCCTATCACAAACAAATATTCTCATAGTGTGAATGGGAGAGAGTGAGAGATACAGTGCATGCCAGGTTGGATTACGTAGACAAGTAAACACTTTCAAACCTTTGTTAGTGGTTCACATAGTCTTATTGAAGGCAAGTCTGGTTTGTGTACTTTTGCATCCGTTAACTTGATACTTTTATTAGAGCCTTGAGATATAAAAATGCACATAATGCCTCTAATCCAGGGGTGGGTAAACTTATTGGCTTGAGGGCCACCATGGGTTCTTACACTGGACCAGAGGGCCGGAACAAAAGCAGCCTGACCATGCTGGCACTCTCCTCTTGGGCTGCTGGTGAAGGAGCGGAGGGGAGAGCAAGAGAACCCTCCGCTCTTTCGGCTCCGCGGGCCGGATAGAGCAGCCCAACGGGCCGGATCCGGCCCGCGGGCTGTAGTTTGCCCACGGCTGCTCTAATCTGAGGCTTTTTTAAAAAAGTAATTGCGCTCCATTTCCTTCCAGATAGTCTACATGGGCTGGTGCGAGGCCCGGGAGCAGGATCCTCTTCAGGACTCGGTGTACTCGCCAATATTTCTAGCCCTGAGGGGCTCGTGTCTTTACAAGTTTCTGGCACCTCCCGTAAGTGTTTTTGTCCGATACTATTGTCCTATACGATCACAGCAGAGTGACATCGACTTCACAATAAAAATAGCAAGTGGCCAATATTTTTTGAAAATCAGCTACAGAGCAAAAATAGAACACCGTCCAAATGCTTTTGAGCATATTCTGCTAAATATATATACATTCTGTCCTTAAGCATTACTTTATAACCCATGAGAAATCTAGAAGTCTTTTCTATTTAGGCATTTATGATAGGCAGACATGTTTATGGGGCACAAGTCTGTGTACATCAAATCCACAGTATTTTTGATATCCTATATGCTAGTCATCGGGCTTTTTATTAAATATGTATGGGTATCTATTGCACCAATGTCTTGCTTTTGAAACAGACACCTTCCATAATTGTCATTCTCGATAAGTATTGACTATAAATATCAAATGTCAGATCACTTACAGGTCTAATAAATGGCTAGGGACTTGGAATATCAGGTCTGATTTGCTGCTATTTTGAATGTCTCTGTGTATACAAAATTCACACCGCCAGGGAGGCAGGGAGAAAAGCCATCCATATGTATACCCTTTGCTATATTGCCACTCTGAATGATTTCCTACGGCTGGAAGTATAGGTGTATGGTTTACACTTCAGTAAGTGAACCAATTTCACCGTCGTGTTTGTCCCTTCCTAATTTTCCAAGGTGTTCACATCTTGGAATGACGACTAATACAAATCGTGTTTTTTAAAAAAATTCAACTCAGTGTTGCTATCTGGTATTCCTCTTTGTAGGTAATCAGTGGTAAACTTTTAAAAAAATGGTGTGTGAAAGGTAAATATTTATTCCTGATATGTCAAGAATACACGTATTTAAAATATGGAAAGACATTGGGCATGTTGAGACTGTTGCATGTAACATGAGATGTTTGCCGAAAGAGGAAAACAAATAGTAACAAAGCTGTGAAGATAGGGAATTCTACATGAACCTCTATGAGAGTTACAACCAAGAGACTATCTAGCCCCGTGGTCGGCAAACTCATTAGTCCACAGAGCCAAATATCAACAGTACAACCATTGAAATTTCTTTGGAGAGCTAAATTTGTTAAACTTAAACTTCTTCTAACGCCACTTCTTCAAAATAGATTCACCCAGGCTGTGGTATTTTGCGGAAGAGCCACACTCAAGAGGCCAAAGAGCTGCATGTGGCTCGCAAGCCATGGTTTGCCGACCACTGCTCTAGTTACATATGTGACAGGTTCCCCTGAGCCCCGTACTATGTAAATAACTTAACGAGGGAATGGGAGCTGTCTTTCTAAGACAAATGGCACATTACTCTCTCATCTTTCAAAGGTGACAACGTGGGATTGGACCCGCGCAGAGAAAACATTTTCAGTCTATGAGATCATGTGCAAGATTCTCAAGGTATGATCAATAGGTAGTAAACATGTTAATTTTTCCCTCAGCAAGCCGTGGTTCAGCTCATCAGTAGAGTCTGGAAAGCAGTGATGCATGATTGTTACGGAAAATAGAAGACACAGGCAAATAAATGATAGGTAGGGTGTCCAAAAATGTGTCCATACACTTTGAATAACAATAAAGGCAATGTTTATTTACAGTTTATTTTAAAAATTGGGCTACCAGCGGTTAACACTTGTGAGTACAATAGAGTGCAGAGAGGTGTGTGGGCACCCTCAAATTGGCTTAAATAATTGTTAAGCAGGTTTTTCAGTTTCTGAAAAACAAGGAGAAACTTTGGCAGAAATCCATTAAGGAAGAAGTAGAAAGTGCAATTGGAAATAGCCTGAACCTAAACATCTGTTACTACCATCGTTTTTTGGCAGAGTAAAATATAAAAGAGAAACATTTGGATAATATTTGTTTCCCCTGATCCAGGACACCCTTCAGGGCAAGCCAGCTGGACCCCACCCATGCACCAGGCCTCTATCCTATCTAATAAAAGAGTAATATGCAGATTGACCATCACTCCAACACACAATAGCTGCCCCCATGTGGTCAAAGATTCTGCCCCCATGTGGACACACGATGGCCTGCAGGTGAGGGCAGTTAGGAGGCACCAGGCCTGCAAGGGAGGGCAGTTGAGAGGGACCAGGTCTGCAAGGGAAGGCAGTTGGAGGTGATCAACCCTGTAGGGGAGGGCAGTTAGAGGTAGCCAGGCCGGCAGAGGAAGGAAGTTGGGGGCAAACAGGCTGGCAGGGGGGCAGTTAGACATCAATCAGGCTGGCATGGGAGTGGTTAGGGGCAATCAGGAAGGCAGACAGGTGAGCAGTTGGGAGCCAGCAGTCCTGGATTGTGAGAAGGATGTTAAACAGGCAGTTAAACAGAGAGGACCCAGGTTGGAAAGGGTGCAGGCTGGGCTGAGGGACACCCCCCACCCACCCTGTGCATGTATTTCGTGCACTGGGCCTCTAGTTTGGATATATTTGTTTTAGAAAATGTAGAAAATATAGAGGCATGTGCAAAGAAAGCTAATTTGTGTGTGGGGGGTGTTTTTTAATTATCAGGGTTAGGTTATCTCTCTGAGAATGCAAAACAACATACAGTTACTTTTTATTTAAATTTCTGTGCTATACATAAAATTGCTGTGAGAGGAAATCATCCAGAATTCTTCATAATTTCAAAGGGTTTCTGCAGCCATTTTTAATAAGGGAGATGGGAATACTTTATAAAAGCTAAATAATAGTCTATTTTCAGTTTCTGCTCTAGGGTCTGTAGGCTTGTTAAGGTTGACCTTGTTTGTGTAATCAAGGAGAACTGAGTTCCCTGCGCTTCATGCCAATTATTTCTCTTCCAGTTAAAGACTCAGTAGATTAGAAAATGCTGGAACATTTACAACACAATGAAATGTATCAAAAGTGTCTAAAAGCAGAGACAAAGAAACATGATTACCTCCAAAGCATTCGTAATATTTTCCCCCTACTGAATAATTCTAAATGAAAGCTGACATTTACAACAGCACAAAAGCTAAATAAAAATATAGGTCATTGCTTGATCATCACTGTGCATGGTTTTAGTTTTATTGTGGGATTAACGGTAGAACAACTCTGATACGCTTGAATTTATTGTTAATAAGAAAAAAGTTCTGGAGACTTCTAAAAGATGTACTGGTATCTGAAGAAAAAGAGATCGTACTCAATTTCACTTAATAAAAATAATTACCAAAATGGCTAATAAGATTGCTTTCTCTCTTTTTTTGGGGGGGGGGGTAGGATTTTTTTTTTATTGTTGATAGTATTACAGATGTCCCCCAATCTCTCCACTCCCCCACTCTGTTTATTATGATCATTAGGTTCCACATGTAAGTGAGACCATGTGATACTTGTCTTTCTCTGACTGGCTTATTTCACTCAGCGCAATATTCAACAGGTCCACCTACGTTGTTTTAAAGCAGAAAAGATCCTCCTTTCTTCAGCTGCATAGTATTCCATTGTATAAATGTACCACCGCTGTGTTACCCACTCATCTACCAATGGGCACTGGGGCTGTTTCCATAGCTTAGCTATTATAAACAGTGCTGCAGTGAACACAGGGGGTGCGTATAGTCTTTCTGAATGCCGTTTTGGGGTTCTTGGAATATATTCCCCAAAGTTGGATTGCTGGGCCAAAAGGTTGTTCCGCTTTTAATTTTTTTGAGGAAACTCCACGCTGTTTCCCGCAGTGGCTGCAGCAGTCTGCGTTCCCGCCAGCAGAGTTCTGGGTTCGCTTTTCCCCCACATCCTCGCCAGCACCTGTTTGTTGATTTGATGGTAGTCTTTCTGGCAGCTGTGAGGTGGTAGCCCACGGTAGTTTTTACTGGCCTCTCTCTGCCGACGGGTACCGCTGAGCATTTCCCCACATGTCTGTGGGCCATCTACGCATAGCCACTTTGGCATGAGGTTGTTGTTGGTGGTGTTTGTGTGGCGGGGAGCAGATAAAATGATGTAATAAGGAACACGGGCCTTAGGAAAAGAACAGAGGAGACCCCTGAAGGACTGCAGGCACCAGGGGTGAAGTGTTTGCCTTTCTAGCTCCGGAGTTGAGATAGGATTGGGACGGCGGAGGAGGGGCAAGCCGGGGGCTTTCCAGGGTGCAGTCTGATAATCCGTCATCTGTGTATGTCCTGGTATGCTCATCCCCCCAAGGTTAGTCTCCTTCTGGGCAGTGATCGTGTTTAATGAAGGCTTAGTGATGCTGTAGAGCAGTGTTTCCCAAACTTTTTTAAAAAAATATATTTTTTAATTGATATTTTACAGAGAGGAAGGGAGAGAGATAGAGAGCTAGAAACATCGATGAGAGAGAAACATTGATCTCTTGCACACCCCCTACTGGGGATTTGCCTGCAACCAATGTACATACCCTTGACCGGAATCGAACCCGGGACCTTTCAGTCCACAGACCGACGCTCTACCACTGAGCCAAACCGGTTTCGGCATTTCCCAAACTTTTGACATGTGTGTACCCCTTCTATAATTTTCATTACACTGAGTACCCCTCGTCAAAAAAATTGGTGTATTTTAATAACAATCAAAATATGTTTATTTTTTCTTTTTTTGGTACATACACAAAATAATAATAAATGAAAAATAAAATTATTCGTAATAAAATATAAATAAAAGTTATAATACAAATAACATTTATTTGGATCAATGAGAAGGATGAAATTGACTTGACTCATGAGAACGTAGAATCAGGTGCAGCTAAGCACGGTGCAGTGCATGTCCCCACCGAACTCCGGTGCAACGCGTACCCCCACCACACTCTCCCCGTGCCCCTGGGGGTACGCGGACCACACTTTGGGAAACACTGCTGCAGTACATAATCTTTGTGACTGGCGTCTCCAAACGCGCACTCGTGGACTGCACTGACGGAAGGTGCGAGCATGCTAGCGGCCTGCACTGGTGTTTGCCAGCCCGGGTAACTCCAGGTTTCCATCAGGACAGTGACCTCCTGGACCGGCGGAAGCACTGCTTCACGGTGCAGTCCGAGGCCGGCGAGGACCTCTACTTCTCCGTGGAGTCCGACTGGGACCTCGCCCAGTGGGAGCGAGCCTTCCAAACGGCCACGTTCCTGGAGGTGGAGCGGATCCAGGTGAGAGTCTGTGGGATGCGAGGCTCTGGGTCACAGAGATGCATGCCCACCGGCTTCCAGTCCTCCTAGGAACTGAAATTAGCACAACACCATCTTGGGCATCTTGACCTCCTTCTCACATACGTCCGATAATCAGCCGTTGGGGTTGAACGGATGGTAGCGCAGCTCTGAAAACACACTTTTCATTTCTCTACAATTCAATCTCTCGCGGCTATTTCCCATCACCCATCAGAAATAAACTGGGCACTTTAATTAGAACCCGTTCCGCTTTAAGTCTAGAATGAACACGCTCTGATTTTAATTATACGTCACAAGGCTGTTTCCTGTTCTGCAATCATGACCCCTCATTTCCAGCTAACTGGTTTCATTCACTCACAATGCTGTTTCTTGCTCGAAATCCTTGGCCTCCTTTCCACCCTTCCCTTCCACCCGGTCTTTGGAACTTTTTTCGTAGGTCCTGTCACCTGTGAAGATTCTGCTGGTCTCCCGTCTCCCCTGCCCCCTGACCACCGCTGTTCCTCGCACCGGAGTGCTGTTCAGTGTTGCTTGATTTTTGTCCCCGATATTGTTTCCTGAGCTCTGCTCACAGCCTCATAGCGGATGACATTGCTCACACTGAGTTATAGTTTGCTTGGGATATTCTATCCATCTGCCAACCGCAGTACAATGCATGTTGTACATCACAAGTATTCGATGCCTATTAAATTTTATTTCTTGAGCAGGAAGTTATGTCTAGATCAAACTTCATAGATCCTCAGGCCTCTCCAATTTATGAGGTGGAACAGGCTGTGAAAGATTGGGCCTGCCTCTCACAGCCACCAGCGATGTTATAAAATATAGAAATTAAATAATACATAAAATATTTCAACACTACACATAATACATATGTTCATTACATATGCTTAGTGACATTGTACGTTATAGAATTAAATTCCATGTTTCTTAATTTGTATTACATCTATTTACTATCATATATCATTTCTACTTAATGATTGTTGAGACAAATGTAATTCAATTAGTAATTCTGAGCTTAAAGTAAATTTAATGTTCCGTAATATTTAATGTTCTTTTTAAATGATAGTACTGGAAAGTACCAAACAATTATGTCTAAATTAAAGGAAACACGTGGCCTTGAACTGACTTAATGTTCCTAGTGGTATTAACAAAGCAGGAGTGGATGGATCTGAGCAAGGACTATGTTCAAGTGGTAAGCCAATAAAACCACACCCAGAATGAACCTGTCTGTTTTCTAACCCACCTAAACTTCATTCCAAATGAATAACTTGGCATAAGTTACAACTTTCCTATCTAAATTAGACATAAATATATGAATATAGAATATAGCTTTTTGGTGAAGGCAAATGCATTCATCTATTATTATAGTGAGATGTGATTAATTTAATGGACTTTTATACACAGTATTACAAAACCCGATATGATGTAAGGCTTAAGACAGATTTCTCTCCTTCCTTTCCTTTCATCTTGTTTAATTACAAGTATTTTTTAATTTTAATTCCCACTAAAGTTTGCAACTGAATGCAAATAAAAATGTGCCCTGTTGCATGTAACCTAAAGTGTTTTTTTTTGTTTTTTTAAAAATATATTTTATTGATATTTTACAGAGAGGAAGGGAGAGAGATAGAGTGCCAGAAACGTCGATGAAAGAGAAACATCGACCAGCTGCCTCCTGCACACCCCCCACCGGGGACGTGCCCGCAACCAATGCACATGCCCTTGGCCGGAATCGAACCCGGGACCTTTCAGTCCGCAGACCGATGCTCTACCACTGAGCCAAACCGACCTCGGCTAACCTAAAGTTTTTATTTCATATATGTTATTCTTGTATTTCAGTATCTCAATTTTATTAATCTTTCCAAAATTTTTATATAAGTGAAATTACAACTTAGTCTCTCAATTTGAAAAGTCACCAGTTGTTGATTTCTGAAGAACCAGTCTGTTTATATGAATAATGGGCGAGTGGTAAATACCTTTGGGAAATAGTGTGTGTCACGTGGGTGAACAGAAAGAGACTGTGAAGGCCAATATACTTTTTCACTGTTGTTTCTGCCTTGGTTACAGAATCTGTGTTTGTGTGACTGAGAATTCTCTTTAAATAACTTCTATAAAATGAACATAGCAAGAATTTAACACCTTAATCTTTAATAATCCACTTTTGGCTTAATGAAAATGCCGGGTAGTTAGCTGGAGGACATGACAACTTAATCTTGCCTACACCTAAAAATGTCTGTTCCAGTTTTATTGCAAATATAGTGAAAAGAGTGGGTAGGGTAAAGGGAGGGTGGGGAGAAAAGGGAGAGGTCAACCAAAGCACTTATGTGCACACATAGGAGCCTAACCAGTGGTCGAGGACAATAGGAGGGGTGGGGACATGAGTAGGGGGGGATTGGGATGTGGGGTTGAGAACAAATATGTGATACCTTAATCAATAAAGAAATTTAAAGAAAAACATAAAACAATCCTTTAAAAATAATTTTTTTTCAGATGCAAACTTTAGTGGGAACTAAAATTTAAACTTGGTCCTGCATACCCCTTGGCAGGTCAAAAATCACTTGGATTATTCTTTTAAAAATATATTTGTTGATATTTTTACAGAGAGGAAAGGAGAGGGATAGAGAGTTAGAAACATAGATGAGAGAGAAACATCGATCAGCTGCCTCCTGCACACCCCCCACCTCATGGGGATGTGCCGCAACCAAGGTACTTGCTCTTGACGAGAATTGAACCAAGGACCCTTCAGTGCGCAGGCCAATGCACTATCCACTGAGCCAACTCGGTTAGGGCGTATGCTTTTTTTCATTATTAACATTATAATGTTGATAATACTGTCTTCCTTGCACGATTACTGCTGATAATATTAGCTATTATATAAGAAGATATTACAGAAGCTTTCACGGTGTTTGGTACCTATTAGCTATTAATACTGATCTTGGATCAATCACACAAAAAGTAACGGTGTTCTCTGTTTCGTCTAGTGCAAGACATATGCATGTGTATTAGAAAGTCATCTAATGGGACTCACGATCGACTTTAGCACAGGATTTATCTGCTTTGATGCTTCGACAAAGGTAATGAGTTCGGGTCAGCTCTGAGAAATGTTCTGCAGACACATTTTAATTTAAGGACGATTGAAATAACTTTGAACTTCTGTCAGCATTTTAATTATCTTATATCCAATGTAATATTCTCAGTTTTGTTAACAAAAGTTAAATTATGCTTTAATCTCTATAGAAAACAAAAGTTTAAAAATTGGAATGAAACAAATGTGTTGGCACACAACATTAGAACTATATAAACCGAATATGTATATATATATAGATATTCTTTTTTTCTCTTTTACTAAAGCTACGGCCTTATATTGAGGAAAAGTTTTCCTCCCCCAAAACATTTTTTGATCAAAATATTACCTTTGATAATTTTTCATTAGCAACATCTCAAATATCAAAATGGGGGAAATATATAAACTTTTAATATTTATTTTGAGTGGATTCTGAAAATACAATGCTTACAGAATTTTCAAGTTGTTTTAACTGTTGTAATAGCTTTATAGGTAAAATGTTAGACGTATGCCAGTAGAATGGGGGAATTTGAGTGTGAAGTTTCTAGCCGAGGAGCATAATCCCTGTCAATACTTAAAAAGGTGTTGTGCTGTCTGACTGTGTGCCCTCTCCACAGAGGCTGTGTGTCTGGCAGGGATGGGCACTGCATGATGAGGGGCACCTTCTGAGCCAGGCGCACCTCAGAGCTCTTCGAGATAAACTGACCCCTCCCCACCGCTAACCTTCTCCCCGGAACCGGCCTCACTGCTGCAGCCTCCAACTTGGGGCTCTGGTCTCCACATAAGCCATTCTTCTTCCCATAGGACATAAATTCCTTAGCTCCAACCCCCCTTCCTTCTATATCAAAAGTCAACAAACTGATACATTCCTTCTTATTCATTTTAAGGACTAACGGCAATCCTCTACTAATAAGAAAATGGTAAATAATACTAGAGGCCCATTGCACGATATTCGTGCAAGATCAGGCCTTCCTTCCCCTGGCTTCACTCCCGGGCCACCTGGAGCCAGCAAGTCCTCGCTTCTGCCACAGCACCACTCCAGTAGCTCCCTCCACCGCCCCACTTCCCCTCATAGCAAAGCTTCATACCCCTCTAAGTCTTCATATGCAAAATAACCTCCATCTTTGTTGGGTTAATTTGCATACTCATTCTGATGGGCTGTGGGCGTAGCGGAGTGATGGTTAATTTGCATGTTTCTCTTTTATTAGGTAAGCTATCATAATGAGGTATAATGACTTAACATAAAATGAACTTATGATAATGAGATACGATGAACTTATATAAAATGAACTTATATGCTATATAATAATGAGGTATAACAAATTTATATAAAGTGCCATTCACTTGTTATCTATTTATTGATTAAACATTTATTATTTTTCAAGGCGAGGTCAGTCACCACCTGTGCCCTGCCTCAGGCCAACCAGAATGAGCTGCAGACCAATCTGTAGATGGCTGCTGTTTATGCTGCCTTGGAGGTGCCCCGGAGAGGCCATACTGCACACTAAGTCCAGCTGCAGCTAGAGCTGGGCCTGGGGCCACTGAGTGAAGGGTGTGGGGCACTCTGAGGCCAGATGCTGCTTGTTTGATAAATTTTAGAGAAGTCCGAAACATGAGCCAAGAGAGGCCATTTGTAGGAACTTATGGTTATTTTATTTTATACTTTTTAAAGTGTGAACTTTTAAATTAATATTTATTTTGAGTGGGTTCTGAAGATACAATGCTTACAGAATTGTCAAGTTGTTTGAACTGTTGTAATACATTTTAATATAAAATTTTCTGTTTTAGCCATCATTAATTGTACATCCAGTGACATGAATTAATTTGCACTGCTTCCAAAACTTTCCATCACTCCAAATGGAAAGTCTTTAAATCATTAAGCAATAACTTCTATTTTCCTCAACTCTGCAGAACAGCAAAACAAGAACAGCCAGGATCCAACCACATGCAGTCTACAAGAGGCTGACTTTATATCTAAAGAAAGACACAAATGGGCGGGGGGGAAAAAGATGTAAAAATATATTTCACACAAATTGAACTGTAAGAGAGCTGGGTGACTTGTGTATGTTTCTTTTTCCCCTTTAGGCTGTACTTTGGAGGTATAAGTTTTCTCATCTTAAAGGCTCTTCAGATGATGGCAAGAGCAAAATCAAATTTTTGTTTCAGAATCCAGATACTAAACAGATTGAAGCAAAGGTAAGCCCAAGTTCATCATATAAACCATCTCTAACTACATTAATACTGCTAAGAAGCAAGGGAGAGAAAATTTAGAAGAATCAAAATACATTCCCTGTTTACCTTATGGCCAAAAGAAAACAAAAATTTTAATGATGAGTTTCCATTGAAAAGCATAACTTAAAATAAATTACACTTAACAATTATATTTCTTAACCTTTAATTCCTTAAGGGCTTTATTTGTATCATAGTACAACAACATTCTAGGAACTATATATATATATATATATATATATATATATATATAATTATTTTGTAGTTTCATTCACTAAATAATAATTTAAAATCATCATTTATTCCATTTTTTAATATGAATAAAAATCTTTAAAGAATTATTTTATGTCACCTCATATTTTCTCATGTTATGTATTAAAATGCATGCATGAATGATTTTTTGCTTTACTTCATGCAAATGTTTAGTATTTTTAACTATATTAACTATGTTGTTTTTAACTCATCAAAAAGATTCACTACTGTCGAAACCAGTTTGGCTCAGTGGATAGAGCTTCGGTCTGCAGACTGAAAGGTCCCAGGTTCCATTCTGGTCAAGGGCATGTACCTTGGTTGCGGGCACATCCCCGGTAGGGGGTGTGCAGGAGGCACCTGGTTGATGATTCTCATCAATGTTTCTAGCTCTCTATCCCTCTTCCTTCCTCTCTGTGGAAAATCAATAAAATATATTTTTAAAAAGAAGATTCACTACTTTATTTTTTTAGAAATACATATATTTTAAATATTCAAATTTTGAAATATTTCCATTATTTTACTATGGAATTCACAATAACAGTGTTTGGGTAGGAATGCATTATAAGTATAGTATTCCATTGTGGAAGAATAGGTTAAGTAATAAATACCAAAGTGAAGATTTAATTCTGACCTGTGGGCTTGCCACACTGAGTGTATTATGATGAGATGCATTCTCTTGATACCTACTTTTGTAAAGGGTTTTTAACATAAGTGCATGTTGAATTTTGTCAAATGCTTCTTATGCATGTATTGACATGATTGTGCATTTTATCCTTACTTCATAATCCTTACTTCTTAAAGTATACCTGTGGTTCTCTTGAGTTATATTTTTATCAAGAATAAAATTTTAATCAGGCCAAATACATTTTTTATGCAGCATTTATCCATACTGAAATGACTTTAGTGGATGATAGGATGGGTACTCCTTCATACTAGTTCTTAGACCACCATGTCTTATAGTAAATCTGCAATATATAGTCATGTTGCATATTAAACAAAAATTGAGCACTAGAATTGCCATGTATTAGATATAACTGGGGATAGTTAAGTTTACTGCTACTAGATATAACTGGTGGTAGTTGAGTTTATTGGGAAAAAAATGTCTATTATCCACTTGCATGGTTTATTATCAAAACTTTAAGTGAACTCTTTATGTTTCTTCCATCTGACCCCACGTCTCTTTTCTTTTCAGGAGCTCGAGTTTTCCAACCTGTTTGCGGTTCTTCACTGCATTCACTCCTTCTTCGCGGCCAAAGTAGCCTGTCTGGACCCGCTCTTCCTAGCCCCTCAGGCCGCGGCCTCCTCGGCGGCCAGTTCTGCCACCGTGAGCAAAGCCAAGTACACCACCTGACACCCGGGGCTGTGGACTGCCGCCTACCATGACTGTGTGCGTAGGCGAACAGCCTCCTCCCTGTGGACCTCGGAGAGACAATAATATCATCGAGTCACATGGAAATTTCAGCAGGAAAAAATAAATAAATAAATAAAGGGGTCTCCGAAGCATTTCTGTTTCGGAAGGGCTCCGGGATGAACAAATGAACAAATTTGAACAAAATTTGAACAAAACAGCTCGCTCTTGCACTCAGCTGACTTGTACCCAGTGTGCTGCTTCTGGCAGAAGTGGAGAGGAAAGAAGGAACGATTTGAATGATGTAAGTAATGTAAAAATTGTACATTCTCTATAAATAAAATAAAAAGACCGATCCAAGGGTTACTCCTGTATTTTAGGATATTTTGTATACAGAAGACATGCTGGTTCAGACCATGAACGAATGCCCTGTGATTACATCACGAGTGACCGAAAGGAGGCAAAAAGCATTTGGCAGCAAGGATACTAGCACGTGGGCGAGGGGGAATAGAGAGGGGGGGGTCCCATCAAAGGAAAAACACACACACTTTGATTTGCTGCTGTAGACTTCTTGTGTTATCATTTCATGGTTTGGCACTGGCACTCCCATGTCAGCTTACTGTAACATGTTTTTAAGAACTGCAGAAAGCTAGTAGCATTGGCCTATAATAGACGAATTGTGAAATGGACCATTTCCTCCTTGGAGCACTTATACCCAAAGTGTTAGCCACGGCCAGTGGCGATCAACTATGCCAAAATGTGTTAATTTAATTATCAATGAAGGCAACATTCCCCAACATCTTCTTTTGTCTTTCCCTTAAGGAGATTTATATGTTACCTCGTGGAATTTATTTTCCAATTAAAGTTTCCTAAACTTTCAGTGAACGCAGAGTTTTCTAGAAAAACATAATATGGACAACTGTGGTGTAAGGAACAATTCTTTGTCATCCTCATCCAAGCTAATCATAAGCTAAAATGTTTCTAGAAAGCAGTCTCAAAGCTATTACTCATGTTCATGAAATATTTTTTCCCTTTTTGAGTAAATTTAACGATAAAGTAAGATTTGAAAATTAAAAATGTAAACATCTATCTTACCATGTCATAACAAAGTTATTGTAGAATTCTAAACAATGTGGATTCCTTCAGGTATATTTTCTTAGGAATGTAGATGTCAAGAGGCTGGAAATTTGAAATCACCGGGAGGAGAGGGTAAAACATGACTCAGATTCCAGAACTTACTTAGCTGTTTGCATCATGTGGAAAACATTTCCTACCCTTCACTACAGCTCTGCCGAGATCTGCCTTTAAACAACCAACTGACCATTAACAAAGGAAAATACGCTTTTTAAAATTCACATCCCCCAACTAAATCAAAATCAGACTATTTCTACATGAAAATGACCAAGGATCTAATAAGGGAGTTTGATTTATTTTTTAAAATGAGAGAAAACTACCACTCAAGAGGGGAAAATAATTTGTAAAAAAGGCACTACCATTATAATTAAAAATTTAATATCCAACTATTTCTATCACTATAGATTTTCAATTGACTTTTCATCTGATCCATTCTGAATCATATGAAACATTTTTTTTAAACGGTAAGTTTCATAATCAAACATGGCAAGTGTGAAGCTGGGCCTAGGACACATTATTAAGAGAACTGTGGGAAATTCAACAATCAATATAATTTATTTTGACCACAAAACTAAATATATATCCACAATGAGGGTAATGCTGTGGAAATACTGCTCATTATTTATCGATCAGACCCAACGGTCATTCAAACTAAGAGGCCCTCCAAAGACAGGCTTGCCTAGGGTGCCATTGAACTTACGGAGAAAAACAGAGGGAGGCAATCTACCCCAGAGGGAGGTGAAGCAGCAGAGAGCAGCCAGTTCATTACGGAATCTTGGCTACTAACTCAATGTTACCCTGTTAACATCTGTGTGTTACTCTGTTAACATCTGTGTGATAATCTAGTCCAAATGGAAATACGAGATGGGCAAGGTAGCGAAAGAGAAACGTGAAGAAACTTTATGTTTAGGGTAATGTCATTATTGAAAAATGAACGTTAGATTTGTAAAAGCTCCGTGTGAAATATACAGAAGGCAATTTATTTAAATACCATTTTTTTGTTGCACCATAACATTATTCTAGCCCGTGCTTATGTGTATGGCGAAGGAAAAGGTGCCCAGTGAGATACGTATGGGTATGTATCTCCTCGTGCCAGGAACACATACAAAGATACAAACACCTATATGTATGTATATACGTATGTATATATGATGAAATGTTAACCACAGATTATATGAAAACTATTTCAAAGACTTATACTTAATATCTTTAAATTTGCACTGTAAATTGTAACGAATTAAAATTTATGACGATACTGCATTTATTTTTGATACTATTGATAAAAAGGCCTAAATTACTACATTACATAATTGGGGGAGCAGCCACCTATTAAAAATATTATTCTGCTTTTCACTTGTTAGCAAGTAGTAGGTAACATTTTCTTTCACAACGCCAATCTTAGCCACTGTCATTGGTTATCGCTCTGATTACTGAACGAGAGCGCTTAGACGTGAAAAAATACCAAGATAAATCTCGACTTCTCATGTAATTGAGTCCTAGAAGCATTGGAAGTATTCACATTAAATCCTAGTTTATACGAGAGAACATTTTGACAGCAGAATGTTTAATTTTGTGTTAACCCCTCCAGTGCCTTGGTATGTGTGTGTGTGTGTGTGTGTGTACATGATGCATGTATACATATGTTTATATGTACACATGTGTATGTATTTATACACACATTTAAAGGGTTCATTATAGTTGTACATAGTGCAAGCTCAAAGAGACTATTGTATTACAGATACTAAGGTCAGATAAGGGAGTTCAAGGATTTCCAATTTTGCTAACTACTATAATAATGTACTTTGCCTGATTAAAGAAACCCACACAATTAATTTAAGCTGAAGTAAATGAAAGCAGGGGCATTTTGTAATTGTTATATCGGAACACATATTTATTTAAAACTACTTTCATAGGTAATGTAAGTGTAATGTGTAGCCTAACATACATCGACCCTGTTTCTAAGGGAGAATCATCAACTAGTAATTTATTGCCCATTTTCCAAGCTTCCACCAACTTATAGTTTGAAAGCCTTTGCTCGCAGAACTGTCATCTTAGCAAGTAGAAAGTAATGACTTACAAATAAATGTCAGGGCCACAGTAACCATGGAAGCAGAGAGAGCATTAATCTGCACATCGACATCTCCCTCGTTGATGACAACAAGGCTTGCTCGCACACTTTGCGTAGAAGGCTGGATTTGAGAAAAGCTTGGCTTGTTCTGGTGAACAGTACTGATTTCAGAACTTAGCACTCCTGCTCGCCAGCAGCAGAGTGGAGAACCCGATGAGCACAAGGGCAATCTTGTGCTTTACTTTTTTTTTTAAGGTAAGTGTAGATGCTCTGATATTAAAAAGGAGCAGTTTGCCTCTCTTACCACTTCCGTACTCACAGCTCTCCTTGAAGAATCGCTTCGTCCCTCTAAAACTGTGATTTATGATTTATTCCGATTCCTTCATACTTTACCATTCTAACTCACTCTTTTGCACATTGGAAGTTACTTTGGAAGATAAATAAAATGTTGTAAATGTTATATATTTTATACATATGAAAATAAAAAGGAAATACCAGAAATATGAAATGTAAATATATTTATTTCATTTTTTTTATTGTTTTGGTGGATGTTTGTAAATATAAATTAATATCCGTGGCAATAACTTGTCACCTTGTTCTTTCAGTTTATTAATGTAATACTAATAAAACTATCTTTTTTAATGGAGCATACGAAAAAAAATAAAAACGAACACTATTTACTACATGTATCTTTTCACTTCTTGGGCTAGACTCGCGTGATTTGCAGACGTGAAGAGACAGAGCTGCAATGAACAGGAGCAGGTGTGAGCTGTCTGCCTTGGGGGCTGACCTCTTGGGACATGACCTGTCCTGGCTCACCAATATTTAAGGAGATAAACTATCTGACCTCTAGTGTAGAGATTGAAGAAAGTTGTTATTTGACCAATTGCTAAAACAACCAGAGTTACAGCTTTGGAAAGCATGGACAACGTTGGTCTCCTCATCATGGTCCCTTATAAGCTGGGTCTACAGTGAGAAGAGTGGCCTGACAGGGCGTCGTGATCTGGTCATTGGTAACTGAGAAATGCTCATCGTTTCATGTCATACAAGGCCACCGCTGTCTTTAATTACAGTTCTATCAAATATTGATCACATAAATCATTTGAAAACAAGTTTGATATCTATATTTCAGTAAGCAAATGAACATCTCTCAGTTTTTGTTTCCTTTTGAAAAAAAACTTTTGAGGAGCATATGCTCATCATATGTAATTTAAGCACTTACGAATACAGGACAAAACAAAAAGATTACAGATACTCTATTAAATCTCCTAACCACAAAGTTATGCACTGTTCATTTTAGGTAATTGTCATCCTACACATATGTCTATGTTTATATAGAGGTAAAAAATCAGTTTGTATACAAGCCACATGGATTTAAATGCTTGTGAAAATATATTCCCACAAAAATGCAAGGTACATGCCCTTGGCCGGAATCGAACCTGGGACTTTTCAGTCCGCAGGCCGACGCTCTATCCACTGAGCCAAACCGGTTTCGGCTGGAGATGCTGGTCTGATCCTCCTCCTTTCGCCCTGCACCCTTCTGGTACGCACTCTCCATCACGGATCCTGAGCTCCCATCACTGCCTGCGGGCCATCCTCAACTGCGTCTCCGGGGGACCGCCACGTGACCACGTCCCCTGGCATCCGTTATCTCCTAATCTGCTTTTCCTGGGAGCCGGTTTGGTTGAAGGATGACTCCCAAATATCACACCCCGGACAAAGGGGCTCAACCACCAGAGGCTTTTACCTCTCCGCACCCTCGCCAGGCCTCTCCTCCCTGTCCCCTCACCCTCTCTCTATTCGAGGTGGGCTTCGCGCACCCTCAGCTGGCCTTCCCAACAGCCTCCCCCAGCCCCTCCCATAGAAACGCACCGGCTGCATCTGAGGCCGGAGAGGCTGTGGGTGGTAGGCCCCCCAAGACTGGGGACTGAAAAGCCGGGACCAGCGCACATGTGCCAGGCCCCAGCTGACACTCATTCCCTACGGGGGTGGGGGGAGGGAGGAGCCAGCCCCCGACAACCCTATCCCCTATCCCTAGCCCAACCAATCCCTTATCCCCTATCCCTAACCCAACCAATCAGGGTGATATGCCCCGGGTATAAAACCCATGGAAATGGGACTTTGGGGGCTCTCTCTTTCTCGCCTCGCTGTTGCCGGCGTTGGTGGGACTGAGCTCGGGCTGGTCCGAAATAAATCCAGACTTCCTGCAGTTACCTCGGATGCGGCTCCCTGATGGTCTTTGGTATTCAGGTACAGGGGCACAACATTTGGGGGCTCGTCCGGGATTTTTCCCTGATACTCAAGACCATGAGGGACACCAAATCCAGAGCCTGTCTGGTTGTGGTAGAGGTGTGAGGTGTGCGGTTTGCGGTTTGTGTGTGTTTGATTAGCTGGTTCTGAAGGGATCCCTGTGGGAAGAGCCCAAACGGCCTAGTGGACGCACTTGAAGGCGTGGGCTAGAGTGGTCAAAAGACGTTTTGATCCTCCTGTAGGCGGGTGGCGTGAGGCCAACTCGTTAAGGTTGAGGCAGGTGGAGTCCGTGAGGCCAACTTGTTAAGGTTGAGGCAGGTGGAGTCTGTGAGGCCAACTCGTTAAGGTTGAGGCAGGTGGAGTCTGTGAGGCCAACTTGTTAAGGTTGAGGCAGGTGGAGTCCGTGAGGCCAACTCGTTAAGGTTGAGGCAGGTGGCGTGAAGCCAACTTGTTGAGGTTAAAGCGGGTGGCGTGAAGCCATCTTGTTGGAGTTAAGGCAGTTGGAATCCTCGAGGTGGGCAGAGTCATTGAGGCAGTTGGAATTCTTAAGGTGGGCGGAGTCAGTTAGGTGCTGCTTCCAGGGAGTCGGAAGCTGTTCCTCGGGCCCCACCCCTGTCTGTTCCTGTGTTCTTTGTATAACACTGAGGATGTTGATGTGGGGAGTTCTCCTCTTGGGGGCCATTATGATTCTCTGTGTAATCCTATGGTCTCACCTCATGGGTGTTATGGGACAGACTCACATTACTCCTTTGAGCCTTGTAATTAGTCAATTTCAGGATGTAGAGGAAAGGGCTGACGATTTTGGTATGGAAGTCCAGAAGGATGAATGGCAGACTTTTTGTTCCAATGAGTGGCCAGCTTTCAATGTCGGATGGCCACCAGGGGGAACATTCGATCTCCATACCATTCGCCGGGTCCGAAGTGTCATCTCTCAACCCCAGATGGGGTACCCTGACCAGCTTCCATACATTATCATGTGGCAGGACCTTGTGGAGAACCCACCCTTGTGGCTTAAGCCCTTCGTGGCTCTGCGCCCCTCGGAGCCAGAACCTATTTTTGCCTTACAGGGAATGGAGAGATCAGTGGAGAAGAAGAAGAAAATTACCGTGCCATCGGCTCCCCCCTACTCTGTCTTGCAGGGGGGAACTGAAGAAGAATTAATTTTTCCTTCCCCATATTACTTCCCTAGGGTGCTTGAGGAGGAACCTGAGCCTCCTCCATTAAGGGAAGCAGACGCCACCAGGAGAGCGGGAAGCCCGCCGTATATCAGACAAAGAGCCCAGAGAGAACCACTCGCCTTCCCCCCTGACTCCACTATTAAGACTTTACCCCTGCGGGCCACAGGACCCCCAGATGAGAGGGGCAATCAGCCCCATCACTACTGGCCTTTCGCCACTAGTGATCTCTATAATTGGAAAGCTCAAAATCCTACATTTTCTGAGAAACCGGCAGGGCTTATTAATCTGTTGGATTCTGTCCTTTTTACCCATCAGCCAACCTGGGATGACTGCCAGCAGCTCTTGCAGGTCCTGTTCACCACCGAGGAGAGGGAGAGGATCCTTAATGAGGCCCGGAAGCTGGTTCCGGGTGTGGATGGGAATCCTACCACCATCCAGGCTCAGATAGATACCTCTTTTCCTCTGACTAGGCCTGAATGGGATTTCAACACGGCAGAAGGTAAGGAGAGGCTCTGGGTCTACCGCCAGGCTCTAATGGGGGGTCTCCGGGCGGCTGCCAGAAAGCCGACTAATTTGGCTAAGGTAGGGAGTGTACAGCAGGAGAAAGACGAATCTCCAGCAGCATTCTTAGAGCGGATCATGGAGGCATTCCGCACCTATACCCCCATGGACCCAGAGGCTCCTGAGAGCAAGGCGGCTGTTATTATAGCCTTTATAACCCAGTCTGCTGCAGATATTAGGAGAAAACTGCAAAGAGTAGATAGACTGGGAGAGAAGAGTCTGCAGGACTTGTTGGCGGTGGCTGAAAAGGTGTACAATAACCGGGATCCCCCTGAAGATAAATGGGCTCGCAGGCAGACCCGAGACCTGGCTAGGATCCTGTTGGCTATGAACTCCCCTGAGAAACAGAACCTCCGCCTCCGACAGCTTGCGAGGGATCGAAAGCAGGGTAAGGAGACCTCTGGGGAAGGGAGGTGGAGACTGCAGAGGGATCAGTGTGCGTCCTGCAAGGAGATAGGGCATTGGGCTCGAGAATGTCCGAAGAGAGACAGAAGCCAGGCTGGGCGGCGGTGGGGAAACCGCCAAGACAGCCAGGCCCTTGGAGAAGCCAAGATGCCGGCTAGGGGCAAGAAGAGCAAAGGGAAGGACAAGAACAAAAGTGCAGTGGAAATCACAGAACTCTCTAGGATTGAGTATTGTGATAATTCCCTGAGACTTGCGAAAACTAATGAGGACTTAAAGAAGCAGCAGTATAAAATGGAGAAAGACACAATGAGTGTATTAAGCTACCTGAAGAAACAGGACCAGGAGAAAGATAATGTGATTGAAAAACTAAAACAGCAATTGACTGAAACAAAGGAAAAAGCCCAAGAGGAGAAGGAGAAATTGGAACAAAAGTATACTGTGAAAATAAATGAGCTGGAGGGACAGTTCTATCGGAAAGAGAATGTTCATCTCCAGAGAGCTCTTGACTACCACCTGAAGGAAGCTGATGCTCTACAAATCAAAAGTCTTCAGAAGAAGGTGGTAAGCTTGGAGAATGCTCTGAATTGTCTGACTAGAGAGTTTAAGACTGAAGTTCTAAAACTGAAGCAACAGGCAATGGTAAATAACCAAGGTGATCAGATTGAAAATTTCAAGCTGCAGAACCTTCTTCAGTTGAAGAACAAGGAAATGAATAGAGTGAAGAAATTGGCCAAGAACATACTAGATGAGAGAACAGAAGTGGAAAGGTTCTTTTTGGATGCTCTATACCAAGTGAAGCAGCAGATTGCATTTAAAATGCGAGAGGCATATGCAGGAAGAACAGAATGTCCTAAAATTCGAACATTTGATGGCAGAGAGCACAGCACCAATAGTGTGGATCAGGATCTTATGGAGGCTAGTAAATGGCTCAGATTCTTCTCATGACACGAGCCTGACATGGGGACATTCTACCCAGGTACGGTTTCCCAGCTATGATAGGATCGGACAACTGCCCGGCTTTCATCTCACAGGTAACACGGGCAGTAGCCAAGGCTATAGGGGCAGATTGGAAATTATAGGCCCCAGAGCTCAGGACAGGTAAAAGAGACCCTTTCTAAATTAACCATGGAGACTGGCGGAGACTGGGTGGCTCTCCTTCCCTATGCTCTCTACCGGGTGAGGAATTCACCCTATACCCTGGGCTTCACTCCCTATGAGATTATGTTTGGTAGGCCCCCGCCTATCATCCCCAATCTTAAGGCGGAACTACTAAATATATTTTTCTTTAAGAGGGCTCCAGAGGGCGCATGAGGACATTTGGCCACGCCTGCAGGCTATCTACGAGGCTGGTCCAATCCATACGCCCCACCAGTACCAGCTACCAGTACCAGCCGGGAGACTGGGTCTTTGTTAAAAGACACCGCCAGGAGACGCTTGAACCACGTTGGAAAGGACCATACATGGTGGTGCTGACTACGCCCACCGCTCTCAAAGTGGACGGCATTGCAACCTGGATCCACCACACCCATGTTCGTCCAGCTGGCAGTGTGTGCGCTCAGGAGGACGAATCTGGTGGACTCCCAATGCAAACGGTCCCATGATTGGGCCCGTTAAGTCTCAAGACAAGGGGGGAATGAAAAGCCGGGACCAGCGCACATGTGCCAGGCCCCAGCTGACACTCATTCCCTACGGGGGTGGGGGGAGGGAGGAGCCAGCCCCCGACAACCCTATCCCCTATCCCTAGCCCAACCAATCCCTTATCCCCTATCCCTAACCCAACCAATCAGGGTGATATGCCCCGGGTATAAAACCCATGGAAATGGGACTTTGGGGGCTCTCTCTTTCTCGCCTCGCTGTTGCCGGCGTTGGTGGGACTGAGCTCGGGCTGGTCCGAAATAAATCCAGACTTCCTGCAGTTACCTCGGATGCGGCTCCCTGATGGTCTTTGGTATTCAGGTACAGGGGCACAACAGGGACATCACTGAAATAGCCCCCTTCCCCCCTGCCCACCCCCACAACCAGCCTTAAGAAGCAGTGTCAATAGGAAATGCATTTCAATCCCGCTTCTCTCCTTGACAGATCAGCAGCCGGAGAAGGCGTGAGTGTGTGTGAGTTCAGCTGGGCCCCCTCCCGCGTTGCTTCAATCAGGCCAAATGGGGCCACGTTCACGGAGTTCAGGCCTTTTCACCACTGCCCAGCCATCCGTCAAAGCCAACAAGTTGTCCGTTATAAAAAAGCAATGAGAAATTCTGTTTCAAGGCAGAAGTAACCCCTGGGGGTTAAATTAAAGGAAAAAGGAATTCTAGCTGCAGTAGAAACTGGCGAGAGCTAAAAGAATCCTATTTTCTTCTTGAATAAGATGAAATTTTTATCAGCTGGATCCATTTCTTTTTCATGACTGAGGTTAAATCGTTCTCCTATTTCCCTCCACCGGCTTTTTGCTCTAGTTATGTATTATGTAGAGGGCAAAGCGAGGTTTGTACACAAGGGAAGTACAAACCTTTCAATGAAATATTTAAAACTTCACACTCTACATACAAAATTCTTTTGAATTTAAAACAAGGAAAATTATGACAATATTACTCATTAATATCTACTAATCACTTGGGCCATTTGTAGCGTTACATATGTTATTGACATTGTTTTCACTGTTATAGTGACAACACATACATTTTTTAAGCATGGTTTAACACAATCTCTGATTCTCCTGAAATCTAGCCACATTCCGTTTGTCTTATCTTAATGTGTTTAGTCCTGGTCCTTGGTGATATTGCTTACCTGAAAATGTAATCCTGTTCAGGGACTTTTGGTCCATAAGAAGTAGAGGACCAATTTTTATAGACTTTATATATATTTCTCAGCTTTTATACCATCTCTAATAGAGGTCACAGACTCAAAGTCCTGGGTCTTTTATTTTTAAAAATTTAATAAGCTACTAGTATTAAAGAGGTAGAAAACTTTATTTTTTTATATCCCTCATTTAATGAAAATTTTGGCAAGTTATTAACAAGCCCAAATTTCCACAGGACAGCCATCAATCAAGCAGCTGGCTGAGGAACCTGTTTGATTCCTAAATTCTGATTGGTTCTACTTCCCGCCATGCCTCCTGGGTGTGGGTTGATTACTTGTTGTTCAGTAAGGAGGCGTCTATGCACCCGGTATTCCACTGGAGGCCTCGGAGGGTCTGCTTGGAAAACCAACAGTGTCTCACGGGCTGGAGTGTGAGAACATCAGCCCTGCAGGACAAGGCCCAACAATGTACCAAGGGGACGCCGTTTGCCAGCACACAATCAATTGGAGCCACACCCTGAACTGAAATGAGCGCTTTCCTAGGAACAGGCAGCTCCACGTGGGGAGGAAGCGCTGACCTCGGGGGGCTCCCAGGTCCGGAGTGTGGCTGCCAGCCCAGTTAGAATGTGCCCTCTTTAATCAGAATAAAACCATCACGGTGAATAGAGCATGGTTAATATTTCTCACAATTCTAGCTGGTTCCCCAACCTTCTCTATTCCTGAGCAACCTCTAGACCCAGCCCCGGTGGCCAGACTCTGCTCTTCGTGAGCAGTGTGAGCCGGCCCCGTGGCCCCCCCTGTGGCACGGAGGTGAGTGGCCCGGCCCCCATTTGGGGACACACAGTGAGAAGAGCAGGCTTCTTCAGCACATCGGCCTCGCAGTTAAATGCATCTTTTTGGGTCACTCTCTAAGCAGTTATCTAAGAAGGGTTTTTGGCTTTATCTTTGAAGACTGAAATTTTCAAACAAATTTCACCCTAAACCAGCACTTTAAAAAACGTAAAAGTAATAGAAAAACAAATTGAAACGTGGATGGTCCGGGTTAGGTGACAATCCCAGGTGACTGGACCGGGAGACAAATCTAGTGAGTGGGGAGCTGGTTTATCAAATTGCATCAACCTTATGGGGAAGGAGAAATGCACTGGCCTTCTCTCCGGTCATTTCCTGGTCCCTCTGCATTCTGCTGTAGGTGGATACTGCCCTCTGTTGGCAAAATGTTCAAACTTAAACAGGGGGCTTTTGTTAAGACATGAAGATCAGAAGAAAGTTAATCTCCACGAACAAGAATGATTTATTTTAAAATAAATCAAACTTTTAAGTACTCTGGATATTGTTCATGTGTATTTTATTGTCTAAGTATAGCAATAAACCAAAAAAGCCAATTTCTTCCTTTTCACTCCCACGCCTACAATTACTATGCAAAACTTTATAGAAAGAAAACCTAAAATCAAATAAAAATTTGAAGAGATCACACACACACACTCTCTCTCTTCTCCTTAATAAGTCACATAGCTCCTACCAGAGAGGCAAAAATCATTACCAAATGTAGGTGAGGAGATGGAAAAATGGAACAATTGAATGTTGGTAGAAGGAACATATATTGTTACACTGGGCAACACATTTGCCCATCTACTAAAGGTGAATATAAACATTTTCCATGACCCAGTATCGCCTTTATATACACACTATACACACTAAGACTCTTGCTCACATACAGCCACAAACACGCTGAAGAATGTTCACAACAGATTTGAGGGAACAATACATGTCCATCAACAGAATAATTAAAATGTGAGATGTGAATATAAGTAACCTAACTAGATACATCTAGTTGAATCTCAGGGTAAAAGTGAGTAGAAGATTGCATTGCACGCTGAAACTGTTGTGGCTCAGTGAACAGAGTGTCCTTATAGAAGATCAAATTATCAGGTGACATTTATTGTTATTTTCTATAAATGAACATTCTCCGGTATGCTAAATGGTAGGTATTATAGAAATATTCAGATAGGGCCAAAACCGGTTTGGCTCAGTGGATAGAGCATCAGCCTATGGACTAAAAGGTCCCAGGACTGAAGGGTCCCAGGTTCGATTCTGGTCAAGGGCATGTACATTGGTTGCAGGCACATCCCCAATGTGGGGATGTGCAGGAGGCAGCTGGTCAATGTTTCTCTCTCATCGATGTTTCTAGCTCTCTATCCTTCTCTCCCTTCCACTCTGTAAAATAAATCAATGAAATATATATATTTTTTAAAAAGATTGCATTGTGCCGAAACCGTTTTTGGCTCAGTGGTAGAGCGTTGGTCTGCGGACTGAAAGGTCCCGGGTTCGATTCCGGTCAAGGGCATGTACATTGGTTGTGGGCACATTCCTCAGTAGGGGGTGTGCAAGAGGCAGCTGGTTGATGTTTCTCTCTCATCAACGTTTCTAACTCTCTCTCTCTCTCCCTTCCTCTCTGTAAAATATCAATAAAATAAAAAAATAAAATAAAAAGTTAAAAAGATTGCATTGCAAAAGAATACATGAAGTATGATTCCACTTACATAAAGTTTACTGATACAGGCACATGCGATAAAAGGACTATGGCAAAAGCAAGTTCCTGATAAACAGGAAGGGCTACCCATGAGAAGGGAGGGATTAGGTGAGATTGTGAAGGGGCTCACATATAATGGTAAATCAGGAGGCCATTCTAACAGTAGGAACATACACACACACAGGGCATCCTTGAATAACATATTTTTCTTCAATATCATTTCGTTACGTTGATGAGGAAAAAGAAGCTGATTCCTGGTGAGGCCTCTGTATGTGGCAGTGCCCACCCTCCCTGTCTGGGTGGGTTTTCTCTGGTTTCCTCCCACATCCAGATGTGCACAGGTGGTGCACGGCACGCCTAAACCTCCCTGTAGGTGTGCATGCCTAAATCTTCCCATATGTATGCACGCCCCCAGCTGCCAGGAGAGGTCCTGGCCACCCACAGCCTGGAATATGAATGAGTGGGCTGAGAAACAGTGGTCTTATTTTTATTCATGTTTCTTAAATGCATGTGTAACTCACATTTATCTCAAGGTTTAACAATAGGTATGATTTGAGGTCCATTTAGAAGTTTGGTGATGTTTTTGTGATCAAAAATAGAAGACAGAATCTTAATTTTTATCAATTAGCCTAGGGTAAAATTAGCCTAGGGTTGAACACTCTTTACCTTGAGATCAGTTTCCAAGAACCTACCAGTAACATTCAGTGAGGACTTGCTGTGTTTACACGTACACGGAATTACTCCTTGTACTTCACACATATTTTATAAACACCCTTCAGGGCTACTAAATATTTTACAAACATAATTTTTCACGGACCCTACATTTTCCAGCGGTGGCAACAGCCGAAGGAATGTTAGATGTCCACATACAGACCGCGGTCACTGTGAGGCAGCACATACCCATAGGGTATCGGGTTTTCCTAAATTAAAGAAAAAAAAAAGCCAGGCCACTGAAAAAACGGTTTCATTATATGCCATTGTTTATTTAAAATAATTTTCCAAGTCTTCCCACAATTTGACAGGTTTTGCTTCACTTTGATGCCCGCAGACGGCTAGAAACCAACACACGTTATTAGATTTTATTTTAACCGCTACATGTGCCATTTTCCTTTATTGATACCAGAACCAAATACATAGACCAATCAGCAGTATAGAGTTCAATTATCTTCTTAGTAGTCATGGTGCCACTGACAAATTCCTTGGGGTTTATCACGTGACGGATGCTATTCTGAGCTGTCTCCAACTAGCTGTCTGCTTTAGGAGTAATGCTGCCTCCCCTACTCTCTCTTGCAAAATAATTTACTGGGTTAGGCTCTTTCTACTGTTCTATCTGGCTA
This sequence comes from Vespertilio murinus, assembly GCA_963924515.1. Lineage (NCBI taxonomy): Eukaryota > Metazoa > Chordata > Mammalia > Chiroptera > Vespertilionidae > Vespertilio > Vespertilio murinus. The sequence continues at coordinate 5,912,577 of OZ004717.1, read as the reverse complement.
TAAAAATCACATGATAGACTCATCATTTTCAATGAACTTTACTTCATCTTTTACTTGCTACTTCTCCACTTATAAAGCATAATCACCTATATTCAAGTAAACATGAATGCATTGAAAAAGAAACACAAACCCAACCTATTGTTAATCACTCTAATATATTCCCATTAACACATACAAGGGCTTTCGGTTGCACTATCAGTTTTTATTTCTATTTCTTTCTTTAAAGTCAATAATAAAGTCACAACTGTAAAGTGAATGCGTTTAAAAACAAAAAGGATACATTTCAATGACAAAAATATGCAATCATGAGAATCTGGTGTACACTTTGCCAAGGCCAACCGACTAAAAAATGTGATGAGAAAGCCAGTCTTCAAAATCAGCCTAGCTAAAAGCTCTCTCCTGACCGTGAAACCATCATTTAACAAAATCATCACGTCTGCATATCTGGATCAGCTCTGAAAACAACAAATGTGTGTGGAGAGGTGCTGGGTAAAAATATGTAACAGGAACCCAAGATTAAACTTTTAAAACTAATATTTAATTCGAAATTAAATAGATGACAAGTGTATAAAACGATTTCCTTGACAGAAATGGCATGAGGCATTTAAAAGTAACAGTTTAGTCATCATCTGAGAAAATTCGTGGAGATGCCCCACCCCACCCCCTAGCCTCTGTCACTGGTGTAAAACAAACACCTCCCATGAAATTATCTAACTAAAATATTCTCATTTATTTAGGATCGTTTATGCTTAGAGTATTTTAAACACGTGGTTTTAGACACGTGGAATTTCCAGAACTGAGATTTTTTTTAAAAGCATCTATGTATTACTAATTGAGTTTTTGCAGAGGTGATAATCCTTCCACTGTACACTGACTGGGCTTCCTTCAGCATATCTGATCAACTATTTTAACAGTGATGCTGGTGGTAGTAAGTGATACTCTCAGACTTTTCCTTTCAAAGAATACATAATCCTTGTGACACTAATGACTAAATAGGCTATATTGTATACCTTAATGAGGATGACTGATTTCAGGCCCTAGTATGATGAAAAGACACTAAAATACGGCATTTACTACTTGTGTTATCACTGAAAAGCTATAACTGTTAAATGGTAGTTTATGTGACATTCAGCAAAAAAAAAAAAAAAAAAAAAAAGAAAGAAAGAAAAAAAAAGAAAATCATTAGAATTTTACCGAAAGAAATAACAGACATGGGAAGAAATTAAATGTGTACAAAGTGGGTCCCAAAGACTACACTATGACTTGAAACTAGATTTTCAAAGCAAAAGGCATCTATGTACAATTTCTGTGACTATTCCTTCTACTACGAAAATGAATTTCAAAGCAAACGCAGACTAGCTCAGCCACAGAGAAGTACTCAGATGAACCAGGAAGTTCCGTTTGCTAAAGTGCACCTGCTATTGCCAACTCTGCTCGGGCCCTGCCGCCAAGAAGGACCCAGCAGTGGCCACCACTCATGCTCCTCATCCACTCACTGTGCTATCCACAGCCACACAGAACAATGGATTTTTTTAAAAACCAAATACTTTACACACAGTGGGCTATAGAAAAAAAACACAATCCTAAATATACTATCTTCTAAAACTCCAGAGTAATATAACCTCATCGTTTTTAAATACTGAAAATGTAAAGGGTCCATACAAATGATGAGTATTGAGCATATACGTTTCGCTTTAATGTTCACTTGATGTATGCTCTTTAAATCTCTATGTGAGAAGCAGGTATTTCCCCGTGTCTTTTGGCAATAGATTCAAAAGCAAAAGTAGCAGTGCTGTTGAATTCCATGAAGCTTTTTTAAAGCTAAATCACTCAATGTCTGTATTGTTATTGCACTCATGTATTGCCCGGAATGCACCTACAGTAACTCAGCAATAGGGACTGCAGGAAACAGGAAGGTAAGTGGTCTACAAAGCATTTGAGTTTCCACAGAGGAAAGGCAAACTGCAATTCAGATAAGGTCGTATTTGCGTAACAATTATGTAACCTTATAGAAAACGAAGTCCACCCTCACCACTACAAATCTGCGGGAGTCGGAAAAAGGTTTACAGTACACAAAGTCTTGACTATCGTTGTATTCCACTCTTGAAGTCCCTGGATTAAAACAGCAATTTCCCCAAGATTTTAAAGAAAAATATATTTTATAAAAGGGGTTATTTTTAATCACTGGATACATCATTAGTAAGACAGAAACGTTATACTCCCCCCGCCCCCACTATAATTTGCTGAGAGAAGAGATTTCTCTCTCCTATAAACTTCTAACAAATGCTACATGTTCAAGACTAAAGGAATTATCAGTAGGCATTCTTCCTTCGTGGTGGAAGTTACTTTTCTCTGAAATATGTCAAGTAAGCCTTTAAGGACTCGGGGAGGGGCAGCTTCATGATTTTCTCCCTCAGCAGATTCTGAGGGGGCTCCTCTGGCTTCATGGCATCGCCGTCGTCTTTCTCTTCCTCCTCTTTGTCTTCCTCCATCTTTTCATCCTCTTCGCTGTCCAGGGGCTGAGGGATGAGCTGATTTCCCACAAACACGTACGTGTTGATTCTCTGTTTGACTCTCTTTCTTTTCCTTTTGGGTGGAGCCCTCTGAGGAATCCCCTTGGCCTGCATCTCGTCATTTATGAAATTTCTAAGTGTGCGACGGATATAAATACGAGCCAAGTCCTGCAGATTCCTGACGGCACAGGGGGCTATAAAAAACAACGCACACACACAAAAGGGCATTATATACTATTCATTTCTTCACAGAAAAAAAAATGTATTTCTCGGTGAATGCTAGAAAACAGTAAGTATAAAAACTCTGACTTCCAACTAGCATAGATTTCCAGATGTTTACCAACCGCCAAGCACCATTCTAAGAACTGAGAACAGCCCTGACCAGGTGGCTCCGTTGGCTGGAGGGTGGTTCATACACAAACATCAAAAGATTGCGGGTTCGATTCCTGATCAGAGGTAATGATGAATATTTTTTTTTAAATGTAGGCTCTTCCCCCATTTTACCCCCTTCCATCAAATTCCCGCTTTACATTCACAATTACAAATGCCAATCAATCCAACCGAGGACAGTCTTACTAACTACCTAGATGTGTTTGTGTTGACATCCTTAAAAGTGAGGGAGAACAAAAATCGCTCACTTAAAGCATATCACCATCCATGCTATTCATAATAAATCCAGTTACTATAAAACCACATTTATAACCAAAACTCTTTGAAAGGAAGCTAAACTAGAAAAACTGTCAGGTAAAAAGAGAGATGCGGGGGGTTATAAGAGTGTCCGTTACTAAAAAATGTTCAACCTTTTATAATTCTGAAAGCATTATCAACTATTTTTTTAAATATACCCATTAACATTTATTCTCCTTAGAAAAAGGATTTCAGTCGAACTATACAGATATCTACATTACGATTCATAACAGTAGCAAAATGACAGTGATGAAGTAGCAACGAAAATAATGTTACGCTGGGGGCCACCACCACAGGAGGAGCTGTGTGAAAGGCTGAGGACCGCTGCTGTAGGCAGAGCCAGAGACCTTCAGCTACCCCGAAACCCAGTTCTGGTCTTGGGATGACCAGCCTCTTTTCAGCCTAAATACAGGCTTCTGTGTCTGCTGTCCCTCTGTATGGAAAACGCCACCAAGTTCAAAAATTGTAATAATCTCACAACTATAATTAATAAATTCATTTCTGATTCGCTTGCTCCTTCTTTTCATGTTTTCCACGAAGGCAGCTAATAGTGTCTGGAGCGAGAGAGGGCTTCATTAGACAGAAAAGTGAATAGATCCAATGAATATATTACTGCATATCTACTCAGTTCTTCACAATGAGAGCCCACTAAACCCCACGCCCGGAGCGGAAGTCACAGCTCAGCTGCAGAGGCCCCGTTACTTACGGAGGCCCACAGAATCCGGTTTGCCATTGTCATTCTTACTGGGCTGCACAAGCGGAGCGAATGAAACAGCAAGGATATTTTTACTTTCCCAAGTATTCTGTCCAGTTCGCATGATCTGTGTTAACTATTAGAGGGGGGAAATAAACAGAATAGCTTAATTCTGGAAACGTGATTTCCTTACAGTCACATTTCTGTTGTAACAAAATAACTGCCAATCATGGCTATATAGCCACCTATGTATGAATGCAACCAGATTACTTTTAGTTAAATTTTTACTATAAAAGGATAAAGAAGGAATCATAAATGTTGTCTGTTGAAGACAGGCATTTCAATGCAAATGGCATATCCCAACATGGCCAAGTGCCACTGCATGTGACATCTGGGGTCTGATGGCTGCTAGCGGTATAATTCCAATCCGTCCCTGCCATTGGTTCTCAAAATCTGTCCCACACATGTTTAGCTAAATAAAGCGTTATATTTTAAAAAACATGTTTTGACTACTATACCAATGAGTCAACTTCATGATCTCCATAATGGTAATAAAATATATATTCTAATTCTAATCTCAATTTGGTATTTCACTAATAAATGTAATTATTCATAAAGGGTTTAGAAGTCTACTCAGTAAACACCCATCATCAGTCCTTGGGGAAAAAATGATTAGCCCAGGACATAGCTTGATCAAACTAGTATATTCAATTTATATGATAAAAATCATTATTATTATGTTTTACATCAGTATAATAGTGTATAATAAATATTTAACAAAACACCAATGGGAAGCCATATTTTAAATGTCTAAATTTGTAATTGTAAAGGAAAACAGAAAAATATTGTTCATCTGGGGTCTCAACTCTAGAAACATTCAAGCAATATTTTCTCAAAACATTTTCCAACAAATATTTTTGTACCATGTCTTTTTAATAACCAACAATGTGCACAGTGCATAACAACGGTGAACTCCGCTGAGATGCAAATAACATGTTATGATGTGAAGGGACTCCAAGCTATACAAACTCAGAGCATCACGCCAGGTCCCAGGCATCTCAGACAACCCATCGTCTTCCATACCAATCACACGGCGTTTTAAACATCTCAGATTCCGGTTAATATGAACATTAATGATATTTTTTTGAAATGCATTTTTGTAAATTTTTTAAGTAACTTGCTTTTGAAAGGTCCACACATTTTCTGAGTAAATTAGCACCTCATACATTTGTTATACCTAATAATTACAAACCACAGGCAGGCAAATAAGCTGAAAAATATTTTCAAATGAGTCTATGAGGTACTAAATGAAGATTTAAAAATTTACTTGTTTCTTTAAAGGATGAGGCATGTCCCAGGCATGACGGAGTGAGAAGGCTCAAGATTTCAGCATGCTCCTCAGCATGTGGCACAATTTGAAACTTATGAATTATTTATTTCTGGAAACCTCCAATTAATATTTCTCAGACCACGACTGACCACAGGTAGCTGAGACAACAGTGAAACCAAGGATAAGGCGGCACTATTGTAACATGAAGCTCGTAGCTAAGCGTGGGTGAAAGACCAGGTCTCTTCTAAAAGTGGCGGAGGGAACTTGGATAATTAAAGAGTCCATTTCAAAAAATTTTTTTAACATATATATAGATCTATGAAGATTATTTCTTCTTTAAAAATTACCCTGTACCCTTACTGGTGTTAGACACCTCCCAGCTTAAACGAATGCGTTCGTTTTGTATGCCGGTAAGCGAGAGGGTGGTGAGGTTACCTGATCTTCTACAGGCATGACTAGGATGCCTCCAACTTTCAGTAATATTTTCATGTAGTTCTCATGGTCCTTCTGGACTCCTGCTCCACAGTAAATCCGATCATACTGGTGGCTGTCAGATGCTATCTGGAGGCAATTGCCAACCACAAATGCGGGTTCACAGAACTCAAATCTGCACGGAAAAACGAGTATGTCTTAATTCGCTTACACAAAATGTTAGATAGAAAAAAAGGTAATATAATCCAGTCCTCTGAAGCAGTGAAGTTGCTTAATTAATTATGTAAATTAATTCCAAGGACAAAACATGAAATTTGATTTAGACATCATCCTTATGAAGTTTAATACTGATTAAATGTTATGATCCATGTAATATAGATATTTTTAAAACGATTGTGCCATTTTAAAATGATTAAACTTCTGCACCACTGAACCTCACTTAAGGCTTTAAAAAAAAATGGATATTATGAAAAACCCATCATGACACCAAACCTGTGACACCACACACACACGATAAAGAAAAAGAGAGAGAGAGAGAGAGAAGGGTTCACTGTCCACTGCCTTTTAAACATAACCCGAGGGCACACCAGGGATGGAAGGGCTGGTGCGGAGTGCGTGACAGTTCTGTTACCATCAACAGCACAGCTCTGTCAGGAAGATAGCGGTGTGACCATGTCATCTTGCAACCACTAAGATCAGGGCGATTTTCCTAGTAAATTTAGCAGAGCTATGTTGCAGGACTGGGACAGAGAGCAGAGCGAACAGTGATTCCCCTGACTGCTGCTTTGGTCCATGGTCTCCCTGCGCAGCCACAGAAGAGGAACGGCATGTTCTCCTGACCCCCTGCTCCTCCTTACGGTGTTGGTTCATGGCACAGAGAGCTGAGACTTTACAAATGTTCCTATTTAGAATTCTACTTTATCCCTTCAGTTCTGACAATCCTGCAAATGGTCTCTAACAGAATAAGATAATTACATCCTCAAAGCACTGAAAACATGTCATCATTTTTAAAGTTAATGAAATAGCCTTTCACTCCTAAGAAAATTAAAGTTAATATGACCATACGGCATCAGGCTATCCTTCAAGGAAGAAGTGATTTACATTAAACGTTTCAGCATGCAGTGGAAAATGACACTGCTCGAATCACAATCATTTAATACTCTGTAAGCATATCCTACCCTTTGGCAATTAACGGACTTATTACACGGTAAGTTTTCATTAAAATACAGACACCTTAGGATCCCTGACAGTTAGAGAATTTGCCAGAATTACGCGCTGTCCTCTTGGTGGAGGACGGGGGTGGGACGGGGAGGGTAGAGAGCTGGGATGGGGTGGGTACACAGTGTGTACTCTATAATCTCTTCTCCATATCCCACACGAAGGCAGTCTACGGCCCATTATTTCTTTTAGGGTAACTGCCTCCTCACTGCCCACACCTCTAAGGTCCCTCTTCCATTGGTTTGCTACCTGCAGGGCAGGCAGGAGAGGTGCCAGCTCCTTAGAATGCCACGTGGGCTGTGTGACGCCATGTCAGCTTGTCCTTGAGAACCATTTCCGGGCTCTGCCCCGCCCACACATACTGTGCTGAGCTGTTTGCTTCTAATTGCTTGGAGGAACTATTATAAAGTGTTTCTGAAACATTGTATCTGTGCTGTTCCTTTGATAAATGCCTACAATGCCTTCAAGATACAGTTCAAATATTAGCTCTGCAATGAAATCTTATTGAACTCTTTAAGAGTACCTCATTTTCCACTTGCACAGCACACACAACAGTGTAAATTTAGCTGCAATAGGGACCGTGTTTACTTTCTCTTTTATATTCAAGACTATGTTAGAGCCTATGATTATCTAAAATATGGCCAAAATATAATTTATATTATTTGTTGGCTTTCAAGTAATTAGATACTGTGGATCAGGTGGCTTAATTATTTTATCGGACTCACAGTAGGCATTCTTATAAAGAAAAAGTTAGACTATTTTCAATGAAGTTTATCTAAAATCTTCATTTTAAATATTTACTTTTATAATAATTTAAGTCAGTCATAATTTCCAACATGAATATGACCATAAAACTGAAATAAAAATTTGAGTTATTAAACCCTGTTTTATCATCAAGTCTGTTTTAAAAGCCCCCTACTATTTAAAAAATGTGATAGCTTAAAGAGCTATCACCTAGAAAAATATCCTTACATGTGAACAACTTATAATTAAAACTACTTCTCATATTAGTGATACTTTATACATTATCATCCCAGCAAAATTAATTAGCAAGATTTTAGTGCCTGATCTAAAATTAAATTTGTGACTCTGGTCCGAGTTACCTTATAGTAATCAGCAGAATTCATTATGTCAAATTCTACTTAGTGAGCTGTGTCTAAAGACTGGAAATACAATGGAAACATTCATTCCTGTATTTGTGGAAGAGACAGGCATCAAACTATCTGACTAGTTAAAGATGAATTTACAACGATGGCAAATGCTCTAAAGGAGAGAAATATGGTTCTACAGGGCTGAGGATGAGAGGAAACCACCAGGCCTGGGGAAGTACAGAAAGGTTCCCTGAGAAATGAGAAGCCATGGTGTTAAAAATGAGACAGGACAATCTGGAGACAATATCCACCGTGTGGGTACTGAGCCCTAAAGTGTGGCTAGTCCATACTGAGGTGCATGAATAAAACTAACCTGGGATTTCAAAGATCCAGTACAGAAAAAGTAAAATATGTCAATATATATCTTATATTCATGTGTGCAATTTATATGACAGATATATTTCAATAACCACATCAATTTCAACAACTGTCCTCCTCCTTATCACGTGCAAATAGAGAAGCATCAAAGACTTTCTCCTTAACGCAATCACGCCTTTGAAATATCCTCCTGGTGTTTCTGCTGTCTTTGAATATTTCTTCTGAAATCATTATATCTCCGTGACCTATTCCAGTACTGGAAAGCATTTACTAAATAAGCAAACCATATAAGAAATATAAATATTTTGTCAACTTTCCACCTACCAACTTTGAATATGAACCCCAAGTTGAGAAATTAAATGTACTAATCACAAAACACTCAGGACTACAAGAGAAACTTGCCCAGATTAAAAAAAAAAAAGTGTCTATGGCACTCTCTCTGTCACATGATAGTTCTTCTACTAAATCTGTTGCTATAAATAATTGTAGCTTAATGCTACAGAATTTGTTTTTTTCCAAAAATGTCAAAAAATTTTAAAAAGCAAAACTCAAATAGTAAAATAAACTCTTTCCTTTTATGAATAAGTCTGCTGTTCTATACAGCTGAAAAGCACTTTTTAGGAGCATTATTAAGATTATCCTAGGAAACAATTTGATGCTTTCCCCTTATAATCAGATGAGAAAAAGTATATTTGCTTCAAAGTACAAAGTATTATAAAGGATCATTAGAGAAAAAAACAGATCTCTAAATTTATAAATAATTTCCTTTACTGCAAATGGAACATATACTTCTAACATGCATATGGGGTCTTTACCCTTTTATTTGACATATTTATATTAATTTCCATTACAAGAATACTTAAATTTGAAAGTTTAGTTGAACTTGAGCCAATATTTCAAAAGGATTGAACTATTTCTAGATAAAAAATACTAAAACTTGAAGGACAAAGTAAAATTGGGGAGAAAAGCATAATATTTTTATTATATGGAAAAATCTAGAACATAATAGTGGATTCATATACCAAACACATTACAAAAAGGTTATAACTACCAATTTAGTAATTATAAAGAAAATGTCTGCCAGAGTATCCTATTTGGGGATTATTTATTACACTTACAACTATGACCTTTTCCACCAAATAGCAGAATCCTTTAAATTAATAAAGAAGACAACTCTCAAATTGCCTATATTCACATATTTTTTCATATATTAATAAGCTATCGATCATCTTTCCTAATAAAAAAAACTTATAGATGAGTTGTATATTTCTGACTAGGTATATACTTGAGGATAATAATTATGACATTTTGTATTCAATACTAAAATTATGACTTTGATAATAGCATTTCATGTAAATGAAGCCATACCAATTGAACTAATAATATTTTTTCCAAAGTCTATGATGAAAATTTTTCAGGCAAAGGTTTATAGATATGCTCATATCCACAGCATATATTCGTATCATATATATAAAGAATAAATTATTACTTTCACACATAGATGAAGGCATGTTATCAGAGTAAATTGCAAATCCTATGAATTCTTCCAATGTAGAGAAGAAAAATAAAGAAAACATTTTCTTCCTTAGGCTTTTACTATCTCTGAAAGCCACATCTCACCTTAAGTTTCCATAGGCCACTACAGGCAAAGGACATTTAAATCACAAATACATTTTCCATATAATCTGGAAGACTGTAGCAATAAACTAACTAGAAGTTTTCAGTTCATTAGAAAAGAGTACTATACTATTTATAGTTTTACATGTAAAATCTAAGCTAAAAAAAAGTAGAGAAAATTCAAATCCAACCTTTTCACAGTAACTACACACTAAATGAAACCTAAAAACAAAACAAAACAAAAAAAGGCAAGAAGTCTATCAAAATATTTCTATGTGGTTATAATTTTACTCACAAAAGTGTGGTTCATGCATTCTTTCCCTAGTTTTTATGTTTGATTTAGGAAACTTCATTAAAATTTTATGTTATTCAAATGAAAAGCAGCAATCATTTTTATTCTTCGAAGAACATTTCCAGAACAATTTCCCAGATAAAAATGACTTACGCTCCTAAATTACACTAAATTATATCTCCAACAATGTTATCTGAATAAAAAATAGTTCTGAAATGTATGTAATAACTACAAATTCACATTTAGACTTATTTATTGATTTAAATATCAATTACTGCTTTTTACTCTCCTATGCAGAGAGGAAAAAAATATTTGACCTACTCTTACTAATACAATGAAAATCATTTCTAAGAAAATAGAGGACACATACAGGTTGGTTTACAACATGAACGATTGCTCAAAAGGACACCAGATGCTGATGACTTACCTCGGCCGTGGCTTTCTTGACAGGCGCACGTCGGACAGCTTCGCCTGGAGACGGACAGCTGATTTCGTTCACCGCAGGGACCTTGCCAACTTGCCCACATAATTCTTTTGATAAGCTGCTAGGAGATCAGGGTGACCTAGCCTTGCCCTGCAGCTTCCCTCTTAGACGGATAGTCTAGGTCTAGGAGCTGACTGAGAGTAGAAAAAACAACATTCCCCTTCAATACACTGGTGAGGTGGGGGCCGACCATTTGCACCCCGAGCTTATCATGTGCCACAGGCTGCTGTCATTGAGATTTCAGACTCTTTTTCAACGGAATAAAGGATTTCGAGGACATAGTGGGGGGGAAATCCTACCTTGTTCTCACACCTCATCCAAAACAAGCTGCCAAACAGATCCCAGAGACTTACTTCTCCTTTGTAAAACACGTTGTCGGAATATACATTTTGCGATTTAAGGGCTATGACCATTTCGTCACAGTGAGATGGAACCGCAGAGCTTCCCATTGTGAAGGAAACTCGGGGATATGCTAATCGTTTGATCTCCGAATGCTGTTAAACCATTCAAAACCTCTTACAATAAAAAATAAAGCTACTGAATTAAAAAAAAACTTTTTAGACCAATGATTTTACCTTTTCAATGTATCCCTTCCAAATGCATCAAAATCATCTCAGAGTAATTCAAGCATTATGTAAAGCAAAGTGTTAAAGGTAAACACAATCCTTTTTCATTGACTGAAGGCTTAGGAAAATAAAAATAAAAATCTCTGAAGATTTTATAGGAAATATGACAGGTACATCATACAAAAGTGAATCTTCATGTACTTCAACAATATTTTTTTCTCCAAATAACGTATTTGAAGCCATTAAACTTTTCCCCATGCCATTTAACTTATGTTAAAATATATCACTAACAGCCATAAGGACTATTTTTAGGAATCTCTCTGTCTCACCATTTGATTGCTTACCATGATTAAAATTTTTGTTTACAACCTGTAATAATGAAACTATTATCTGAACATTGGCACATAAAAATCTTCAAATATCTGAGAAATACTTTGAAATACTATTAATATGTATTTCTAGATAGCGAAACCACTTCAAGTATTATTATTCTCTTAAAGACTAGTCAGGACTACTCTAGTGACAAAGTTGACAAAATATAGAAGTATTAATTTTCCAAAGCAAATCGGAGCACAGGGAAAATAAGTCCCTATCATGAAAATTATGACACATGTTGCCATATAGCAATTACATTTCCCATAGTAAAATACTATACTTGCTCTGAAATTAATTTAAAACTTATGCCTCAACCAAATTTGAGGAACACATTGCCTCTTCCACTCACCTCGGCCCCCAATAGTAATTCACAACATAGGATCGATTGTCTTATAGGGAAATGGCACGCCCCAAAGCATGCACTCTAGGAAGCCCGTGAACTCCATGCACATGCTTACATATTATATGAATATATACATGTAGCCATAAGTAAATGCTATACTGATTCCTAACTCATCTGCCAAGTACTATTTCTAGGGTAAAGGTTTACTACTCGGGCTCATTTCACTACCTTACTCTTCCAATGAACCACACCTGGAGAGATTACTTGGCTTCCTGTGCATGCACAAAACTGATTCATATCATTGGACTTTTCCAACCTTCTCCTTCTCTCCTGAAAGCCAGACAACTAAGGGCCTTTCAAAGCTAGACCCAGCGACTTGTCAAGACCACAGAGGGCCAAATAAAATGTTCTAGAAAGCTTGTGTGAAGAGTAGAATGGGGATCAGCAAACTACGGGTAGCAGTCCAAATCCTGCCGGCTGCTTGCTTTTGTACATGAAGTCTATACGAGATGCCCCGGACCACCACAAGGATGAACAAGAAGGTCTCAGAGCAGATCAAGCCTGAAAACACCGATGGAGGCAAAAATGACAAAACCGAAGCTGTCCTACTTCATGCACGCCACGAGAAGGCAGGTTCTTTGGAAAAGACAATAACAGGCAGCAGGAAAAGAGCGAGGCCGAATCTGAGATGGGCTGACTGCACACTAAGGCACAGGAGTGCGTCTACGGGACCTGTGTGCCACGGGCACAGTGGACATCACTCCTTCAGAAGGTCACCAGGGGATGGAGCCACTACGGGCACACAGCACACAGAGAACCCCTGTGCCCACCCGTTCACACAGCGTCTCCGGCTGCTTCTGCTCCCTGACAGCAGCGTTGGTCAGTGGCAACAGAGACCATTTAACCCAGGAAACCCCAAGGTATTTACCACCTGGTCCTTCACTGGCAAATCCTGCCAATGTTTTAGGGGATCCTTGGTACCAAATGTCAGTTTTAGAACAGTATTTCAGTGAATCTGGGATAACTTAGGTAGAGCAAAGGAATAAACCATGTAAGAAAGCACCCCCATTTCTCCCATCTCCGAGTACAGTAAATCCAGAGTAGTTTCTTCAAGTTATTTCATCTGTTGCTACAGGTCTAAAGCGTAGGAAAAGTTTGAAAGTGCATGCATTATAATGTTGTAGTTCCTAAAAGAAGGAATAATACTGAGAAGACTCAGGAACCAAGCTTGTTTTATAAAGCACACACAAAAACACACATTTGTATCTTTTAAAAGGTCATCTGACATTATATACTGTAATGTTGAGCAGTTCATCGATTTTTCCCCCTCACCTACTATATTTGGAAGTTTAATATGGATTCCAAAAGACATATGTAAGAAAACTTTAAACAGTCAGTTTAAATCATGACATGACAATACTTTCAAAAAGGAACTGATCCAAACCACCAGGGTAAACAAGATTGGAAGACTGTTATGTTTGAGATATCTATTCTCCATGTTACATATAAGCCAGGATAATGTGTACTAAGGAATGCATAAATAGCAATCAATTTCCTGAGTTACTTTATAATTTTTAAATTAAAATATGTATTTTGATGACACAAATAAATATAATGAAACACTTGGAAATTAGATTTTTAAAAGCACTTTGAGTAACAATTTTTTTTAAATTTAAAATAAGAATTATTATCCATAAACATCAAGAAAAATTACAAGGGAATCAAGCACTAAAAGAAAACTACTTTGTAATTTCTGTCCCTAAAATGAAGTGATAAAAAAAGAAAAGCCAAAGAATGACTCAGCAACTCTTGGTTATTTAATTCCCAACCACTTCCTGTCTTATGCAAAGTGAAATATTCCCCCAGTACCTATTGCTCTTTTTGCTTTTAAAAAATACATATTTTATTACTTTTTTTTACAGAGAGGAAGAGAGAGGGATAGAGAGTTAGAAACATAGATGAGAGAGAAACATCGATGAGCTGCCTCTTGCACACCCCCTACTGTGGATGTGCCCGCAACCAAGAATCAAACCTGGGACCCTTCAGTCCACAGGTCGACGCTCTATCCCCTGAGTCAAACTGGTTAGGGCCCTTCTGCTCTTTATAGGCAACATAATTTTACAATCTGAAATGCTTAACTAATATTTCAGAATGCTCTCTGAAAACCAGTTCTAGAACAGATATTTCCAGAACTAATTTTTTCAGACCAGTTAATTAATATAAGAATCAGTTTTAAAAATTAGTTGCCACACTTCAGTAACAACTATAAAATCTGGTTATTTCAATTAAAAGAACTAGATATTTAGAAATTAAAAAGAGACATTTAGATCAGTCACATTTTATGATTCATCATTTTATATACAACAAATTTATATACTGCAATAATATGAAATACAGCCAAGGAAATTTGATCATTTTATAATTACACTAGAGGCCCTGTGCACGAAATTTGTGCACGGGTAGGAGTCCGAGGCCTGGCAGCAATCAGGGCCTATAGGGGCCCTCCAGCTGCCGGCCAGGGCCTCCCTTCCTTCGTTTGGTGCCAGCCCTGGTGGTCAGTGCACGTCATAGCAAGCTATCGAACTCCCAGTGTCTCGGGCGATCTCCCCAGAGGGCACTTTGCATACTAGCCCTTTATGGATACAGATGAATACAGTTTTAGAAAATTTTAAAAAATTGAGACCCTTCAATATACATAATCATCAAACTTATCCGTGTTACAGATTATTTGCTCTTTAAATTACATCAACACAAAAATGCTTTAAATAATGATATTTTACTGTTTCCTAGAAGCACACCCACTTGACAGCTGAGCTCCAAAAATACTTGTACAGAGATGCTTCAGTGATTCAAGATACTTCCTTAAGTTTGTTCCTCTTGTTTAATAATTGCATTATCTGTGTCATTAAATATTGATACATAAATGTACTACTATCATGTATATATAAAGACCTTACAATAGACCATAAACATTTATTTTTATTAACATTACTTTTATATTTCTTAAGTTCAAATGTATTCAAAAGGTCCTAAGGTATACATAGTTTCAGCAGCAAAACAAAACAAAAATCATACATCAATAAAAGCTCAGTAAGTTTAAAGTAAGTTCCAATAAATGATATAAAGTAAGTTTCAATAAATGATATAAATTTTAATAGGAACTACTTAAAATATCCACATTTTAAGTACTTAACATGCTACTAATCTATTCATAAGACAGACAGAAATACAAAAGGATGCTAAAATTGAACACCAATTTCTTATAAAATTACTTGGGCTAAAAAAAAAACACCTATTTTGTTGCTAACAATATATTATTCTTGGAAACAAAATATGAACCAACACGGTAAGCACTTGAAAAATAATTCAAAATATGAATTAAATGTTCACTTATAAAGGCAAGCATAAATAATCTAAAGGATGGCATTCAGCAAATTGATGCAGGAAATTCAAGTGGCTTGCTCAAAGCCACTGAATGAATTTTAGAACAAGATAAATTCTGAGCACTTTCAAATTCTCCCCAGCTTGCCTGACTGTGGTCTTGAGTAACAGTTACAACCACATCTAAGTAGACAAAAACCCTCCTCTTCCTTCGACAACACTGAGGATTTTACTGCAGAATATCAGGGTTCTGTTCTTCAACCAATTCGTGCCTCTTAAAAAGTGGCGATGGCAAAGGGGAATGAAAGACAAGGGCGGGGTAAGCTGGAAGAGGGGCAGAGGGGCAGAGAAAGGGACAAGAAAGGGAAATACACGCCAGCAGACATGCTCAGGCCTTCTTGGCTTCCTTTCTGGCACTTCCCAAGCCTGCGCGCTAGAAAAGAGCTCTGGGCTCTGATTCACTCTCCTCCGAGTTTCTCACCGCCACGGTCATGGCCAGGGCCTACTCCCAACAAGGCGAGTTGGAACTCGGAATGGTTTTGCATTAAACCTTAGTTGTATAAAAGGACTAAGTGGCAAGCTCGTGATTTCCATCCTTTTAAATGTTCTCTGAAAATCTGACTGGTTGAGAAAAATAAATGCCCTCCAAATTTTACATAATTTCAGAGTTCGTACTTTAGCATAAGAAGCCCTCGGTCCATGGAATTATCGTTACTGAATGGTAGAAGTATCATACACCCAACAGACTTCCCTGTCAGCTGAACAACAAAAGACTGCAGTGTTTCTTCTTCAGAGGGAAAGTATGAGCTCCAAGCAGTGGTTTTATAAACAAAGCTCTCAAACACTACCCTATCACAAGATAGATCAACGTGTTTCTATCCTAATTCCCTCTAATATATTACAAAGTAATTGAATAGTTTTAAGCCCCTTGTATGCTAACAGGTGGCATCCTTGGGTGACAATGAAAGAGGGCAGAACTTCCAAATTACTATCCCAAAAGTATAACGCTAGTTCCAGAGAAGTATTCTCATCCAAGCATCTCTGTATCTTTAGAAAAGAGGCTTGCATTATGTTTAATGAATGATAGTTAGCTTATTAATAAGTGACAGATGCATAATATTAAAAATAAGTTATTTCATGTATTTATATCTTATTCTAGATTTACAAAGAATAAAAGTTATACCACAGAGTAATTTTTATGTTAAATTTTTTCCTCATTTTATACCACATTGACGTTTGCTGCCTTCAATTGAACAATTTAGGGTCGATAAAATACTATGGAGGAACAGACATGTCACATATCTATTTATAAGTGCTTTAAAACCAAAACTACAGATGGAAATACTTACTTATCAAAGCTATCACTATTTTTGATGAAGCTCTCCAGTTTTTCCTTGGCATATTCCACCACATCTGAATGAAGCTCAATCCCATGATTTATTCCAAAAGGACCTGCAATCGTAGCAGCATTTTTATTTAAAAAAACAAATGATAAGTCATTACAGAGCTTAATTTCTGCTCATTTGTCACAGGAACATTTAAAGAGGGCTTGAAATATGTGAATATTAAAAAACAAAAACAAAATAATGCGTATCTGTCAAGACAATACTGACAAAGTCAGATACTATAAAGAAGTTTTAAGTTCATCAGTGGTTAAAAACTTAGTAATTCTAAAATCTCAAAACCATGGGCTATTAGATACTATAAACGTATCTCACAGGATCCCATCACTACCCAGTGACTGCTAACTTCAAGGGCCAAGACCGCATTCTATGTCTTCTGGAGCTCTCGTTGTCTAGTACAGTGGTCGGCAAACCGTGGCTTGTGAGCCACATGCGGCTCTTTGGCCCCCCGAGTGTGGCTCTTCCACAAAATACGGCCTGGGCGAGTCTATTTTGAAGAAGTGGCGTTAGAAGAGGTTTAAGTTGAACAAATTTGGCTCTCAAGAGAAATTTCAATCGTTGGACTGTTGATATCTGGCTCTGTTGACTGATGAGTTTGCCGACCACTGGTCTTAGCAGAATGTGGCCATCAAAGTCAACTTTTTACAGAGCAGACTTTCCTCTCCCGTTCCCTGCTTCCCACTTCTCACTTGGCACATCTTTTTAAGGAAAGCCAAGGATGAGTAACATTCTAGGAACTAAGAAAGTGGGAGAGCTTCCTCCGCCGCTCAAGGTTTTGGGATGGCTCCCTTCCCTAGCCTGGTTACCAGCTCACTGACAACATGACTTGACTGGATTCACATCTCATAGGCTACTGTTACTGCGCGTGCTGCCTGCTCCACAACCCACAAATCCATCTACTTCCACTAGCTATTTTCAAATTTCTGAAATTTGAGCCAACCAGGTTTTCTACTCTACATTCGTTATATTAGTTTAGAGATTGGTCTCCTAGGAGAAAGTGTATGGCTTGTGTTTGTGTATGTGCTATTTATTTTTTTATCTTATATAGACGTGTGCACTGTACCTTATAGCTATCATAGGAACTACTTAACTGGATGTGTACCCTACTGCCATTAAAAATACAATATATACTAAAATGTTAAATTAACAAAACAAAAAAATCAGTCACCAATGATCATGCTTGAATGTTTAGAAGGCACTTAAGAATGGTTTGTGGGGGAAAAAAGAAATAAAAAGAATGATTGTGATCTAGAAACTACCTAAACTATAAAAATTAAACCACAATGTTCATAAGCTATCTTAAAACCAAAATCAGATCAAGATAATGCTTTAACCTACTACATTTCTATCATATTGCATTTGATTATTAAAAAACAAAAAAAACACCAAACTGATTCTGCCTGGCTGGCATGGCTCACTGGTTGAGCATCCACCCATGAACCAGGTCAGGGTTCGAGTCCTGGTCAGGGTGCGTAGCTGGGTTTCAGGCTCCATCCACAGTGGGGGGTGGGCAGGAGGCAGCCTATCAACGGATCTGTCTCACTATTGATATTTCTCTCTCTCTCTCCTTCTCCCTTCCTCTCTGAAATCAATAAAAAAAATATTTTTTAAAAAGCACGAGTCAGAGAAAAAAGGTAAGATTTTAAAATAAACAACATAAAATAATTTAATAGAAAGGTACAAGCTATCAATAGAAAACAATGAAGCACTATCCAAAAGAATGGTTAATACTTTCTAACATTATTTAACAGATGAAGCATAAACTTGACTTTGTATTCAATAAATTCCAATGTTATTCTGTATTTGTCAATGTGAGATATTTTTCTATGAAATAATAAATGCTTAATTTTTGTAAGACTTATTTTAAAAAATAAGAGTTGTAACATGTGACCACTATATCTTTAATGGCTAAATACTAAAGAGAAAATAGAAACATTATAGAAGTCAAAGTTTATTAAGACAAATATTTATTAGAAAAATCTAGGTATCTTATATGTTAGAAATGATTTTTAAGGCTGGCAATGGCCTGTTTATTAAGAGCAATAACCACTATAATAAAATACCAATACAATAAAATCTAGTGACTGTTTTTCTTTTATAGTGGTTGGATCTAATCTAACTCATTTATCACCTACTAGTTAGTCAATCATCAAAGCTTACACATGAAGGTCAATAATTATTAGGTATAGGTATGAAGTGTCCATCGACATTTCTTATTTACATCTATGTTGACCCCACACCACACACAATGCCCGTTCCCCCTACTCCAAGAACCCCGAAAGGCTGTGTGAGTGTGCTGTGCATGGCAGATGTCCCCATGAGGAGGCCACAGAAATCTGAGAGCCGTGCTCGACCTGGAAGGCAGCCCTCAGTTCCTTTAGCATTGTCAAGCTAATTTACAGAACATGGCTACAAGGAAAAAGTACTTCGTAACACGAAACTAGCAGAGCTCTAAAGATGAACTAATTTAAGACCCACCACTGCAACGGAGGACTCAAAGCTGCACACTGTGGGTGGCGAGAAAGTGATTTAAGGGCAGATGTCTAGTCTCCAACCTGGGTTCCGCCTCTTAACAGTTGCATAATCTGAGATCAGTCACTTGGCATTTGGAGTCTTTCCCGCAGTATAAAATGGGCCCCGAGGAAAGCATGTAGATTATGTAAAAGTGCTTCATATACTACACAGTACAAGATGGGTACACATCGTTAAGACTTAACCTGTGTGCCCTTCTCTCCTTCTATACTGAACTGTCAGTTGTGGAAGCCAAACCATAACCTACATATAGTTCTCAATCCTGATTTCATATTAGAGCTAGGGACCGATTCACAAATTCGTGCACAGGTGGGGTGCGTCAGCCTGGCCAGCGGTCAGGGCTGATCTGGGCCTGTCTCACCCAGTCCAGATTGGGCCAATTGGGGCTGGGGATTGGGGCCCCATTGGGGGTGGCCAGCCAGGGGGAAGGCACCACAAGAGGTTGACTGTGGGAGCACACTGACCACCAGGGGGAAGCTCCTGTGTTGAGCATCTGCCGCCTGGTGGTCAGTGCGGTCATAGCAACCAGTCAACCAGTTACTTGGGGTCATAATGGTACCTTAGGCTTTTATACTAGTATATAGATATAAGTGATATTTTTATTACACTTGAACCTTAGAAATTATTACACAAAATCTGAAAGTGTTAAAGGATCAGAGATGGACTCAAACCCCTATGTAAACTAAATGTCTAAAATGTTGAAATACCGTCCTAGCCAGTTTGGCTCAGTAGATAGAGCATTGGCCTGTGAACCAAAGGGTCCTGGGTTCGATTCTGCTCAAGGGCACAAACCTTCGTTGCAAGCTCCTCCCTACCCGGAGCCCTGGTCGGGGCTTGTGCAGGATGCAAGCAATCGATGTGTTTCTCTCACATGGATGTTTCTCTCTCTTGTCTTTCCCTCACTCTTCCAGTTTCCCTAAAAATCAATGAAAAAAATATCCTCAGGTGAGGATTAACAAAAAAATAAAACAAAAATGTTGAAATATCAATGAAAGACCATATATTGTATGATACCATTTATAAGAAATGTACAGAAACTTGGCAAATCTATGGAGACAGAGAGTAAATGTGTGTTTGTCAGGGGCTGGGGTAGGGACAGGGAGTGGATGTAACTGGAAATGGGGGGTCTTCTTTGGGGTAATGGAAGGGTTCTCAAACTGGATTACAGTAATGCCTGCACAACTCTGCAAATTTACTAAAGCTCACTGAATTGAGTGGGGCTAAAATGAAAGCAAAAACATGAGTATCTGAGATCTCTGCCCTGATATAAAGAGAAAAAGGAGAAAGATCAAACATGATGACAACATATAGCTTAACTAATTAGCTGTTTTGGACAATACAGCAGTTGTTGGTATTTATATATGTTGGCAATAAGTTTCCTGTTAAGCACAAAGCTTATTAAGTGTTTCACCTTTAGGACTAGTATTATAGTGCTGAGGCAGTGAAATATTCAGTGTTGGAAAGATTCAGGCAGTCTCCACACTCATTCCTAGTAACTCGGCAACTGGGGAAAGAGATTAAGAAAGTCATTAAGCTGGATGAACCTTGATATTATAGTGAATCCCTAAGCAAAATAGATCAGAATAGAGAAGAAGCACACCTACCTGAATCAGAAAGATTATCAGAATAATTTGCCATCACAGTTCTGATATTTAACTCAACTCTGAGAAGCAGAGGACTTGGCAAGCTTCTTTTCTTGTACCCTATTTTTCAAGGGGGTTCCCTAGGTATGATAAGATAGTACTGAGAGAATCAATTAAGTACAAGAATCTTTGTGAAATTCCTAGTTCTCTCTCTCTCTCTCTCTCTCTCTCTCTCTCTCTATATATATATATATATATATATATAATTGATTTTTTTTTACAGAGAGGAAAGGAGAGGGATAGTCAGAAACATCAATGAGAGAAAAACATCTACCAGCTGCCTCCTGCACACTCTCCACTGGGTATGTGCCCGCAACTAAGGTACATGCCCTTGACCTGAATCGAACCTGGAACCTTGAGTCCACAGGCCAGCGCTCCATCCACTGAGCCAAACCGGCTATGGCTAGGCAGACTGTTAATGAGAAGAGAGTGGAAACAAGAGGAATTTATCTTTGATTTGAAACTCAACAAGCTGTCAAAATGAGATGATCCCTTCTCTAGGTATGGGGCAAATGTGAATTTATGAATAACTGCTTTAAGGGAACTTTAAGAAATTTCCTTAAGATAACCCTTCCTTTCCCACACTGAACAACAAAAGCTCTCTCCAGGCGATAACCCGTCCTTGGCAGGTGTGTTCTGGAGTGCTCATGGAAACTCCTCAAGGAGTATCTTTCCTATCTGTATCATCCAAGCACAGACGCCCTGCTCCCTTCCCCAGCGCACCTGTCATCCGCATCTTGTGACCGGGGGAGAGCGTGGCTCAGAGCCACGGAGTTACAGTTACTTAATAAGGAGAGGAGGCTGTTAACAAGGTCACCGTGAAGCAATGCAGCCACGGCTGATTCACCACGCTCGCATAATTACGGGACGCACACAGCATCCTTCTCTGGGTCTACTTCTAAGTGACTTTTTGGGTGAATCCTCCCTTCCTTGACTTATACGCTCTCAAAATACAAACCAAAAAAGGGAGACGGTTTAAAAATAAAATAAAACGTCCTCAGAAGTTGGATAGATCTAATATTTATTAGCTATCATCAGTTTTACAGACTCTATTCTTTCTTCCTTTCCTTCTTTAAAATGCTTTTATTTTATCTTTCCTTAAAAATAAACTATTTCCCATCAGAAGGAGAGGAGCTGTAGCTTTGTCTTAACTGTGCCAGATCTTAGACTGTCTAGTAACCACAGTCAGACATGTAACGGAAGACTCTCGACTCCCCGGAGGCGTGTAACAAGAGGAAACCGTCAAGTGCGTGTGGCTCATTGACACCAGGGTCTGTTTCCCCACACTGGTCCCTGGTGTGGCTCGAAAGACATTCAAGATACGAGGAAGTTTGAGGTGGCCCTACAAATGCGTCTGGCCCAGGTGCCTGATCTCTTGGGAGACTGGGACGGAGAAACGGAGTTCAGGAGAGGCGCCTCCCTGCTGGCGGAGTTACTGATCACCCCGCTTCCTCCCAGCCAGGCCTCTGGCCGCACCCCCCTTCAGCAGGAGCAGGTCTCGGGGTTGGAGCAGTGGAGGACAGGGAAACAGGTGCTCTAGGCTGGCAGGACATGGTCTGAGGCCTGGATCCAGCCTCCAGCTGCCAGAGCTGGTCAAGAAATGCACCGATTCAAAGGTGACTTCTGAAAAGAAACCTGCCTGCTCCCCGCTGACTTGCTTTGATTCGGAGGCTGTCCCCTGCCCAGAGGGTCCTGTGCCAAAGAGGCAAAGCGACACAAGGGAGGGACGCCCGGGGTGCCAACCTGCAGAGAAACTCCCGTCTCACGTGAGCTGCTAACTCTCTTTCCTGGTAAAACTGAATTATTTGCTACATTTTTGAGGAATTATTACTTATCAAAAGATCAACTGGGGGAGGAAAATGCTCTATTTTTAAAAAATTAAATAGATTGTAGGTTCCATGATTAAGATTAAGAAACTAAAAAGCGGGCCGGTGCGTAGGAAATGGAAATTTCAGGACTAAGAATGCCTTAAATGTCATATGTGACCACATAATTTATTGTTCAAACTGGGATACTTTGGAAAAGTAAAGAACATTATTGATGATGATGCTTGCGGGGACCAACAAGGACTGTCCCAGCGGGCTGGGACCTAGTTCCCCTAGCAGGGTGGGGAAACTTTTCCCACCAAGGGCCATTTGGACATTTATAACATCATTACTCATGGGCCATACAAAATTTTCAACTTAAAAATCAGCCTGCCGTATTTGGTCAAACACCTAATTATCTCACCGCTGGTGCCTGGGCGGGGCCAGACCTAACGATTTCAAGGGCTGTAGGGGCCCAGGGGCCGGGTTTTCCCTGCCCCTGCTAGAGCGTGATCAGAGATTCCCTATTTAAAGTCTTGCAATGATTCACCATCCCTTTGGAGCAAATTGCGAACCAGTCTTATCCCTATTACTTGGGCACACAATACACCTCAACTACAGCTCACATCCCATTGGATGAGAGTGCTGGTTTTCTCTCTCCTCTGCCCCCTCCCCCCCAAGTCTGTGAATTCAAGGGCAAGAGGCTATGTTATGGGCCTTCGTGCCCCACCTGACTCTTGCCTCACAGCAGCTCTCAGTAAGTACTAGTGGCTTAGTAAAATTCATGGCTGTTCATTCTCCATCCAACATCATAATGTCCTCACAGAGTTTCTTCTAGCCACGCGTTTTCCGCCACGTTCCATATTTCCCATCTGTCACCTCCTAGCGATGCGACTTTGGGCAAGGCATTTCACTTCTGTGCCTCAGGTGAACTCTCCTGCGCGCATGAAAATCAATGCCTCGCCCTCGTAGTAAGCACCCGATAAACTTCTCCCAGACAGAGCGATCTGTCCTTTTGATCACCGCTGTGTACTCACACCAGAAACACCGCCTGGCAGCACAATTACTTAAGGCGGGCTGGAACCCTAATGACACGTACTTCTCTCTCCTGCGGTGTATTTCCAGTCCTTTGCTCTGCCTGCAGTGCCACATCCTCTGTATCCCACATACTCCTGTGTCTTTAACGAAAACCTGGCACCACGCCCTTTTAGATGATAACTATCAAACTTAGGCCCTCAGTCCGAACACTTTACCCGAAATAAGTCACTTTATACTCCTTGGTCTCCTGCCTGCCAACTGCTCAGCGTTAAGTACAGCCAATGACGGGGGTTGGAACACAATCCCAAGGGCTCTTGAAGTCTAGGACCAAATGCAGGAGCTAACTATTGTGTCACCGCTGGGTCTAAGGAAGGTTTACTGTTACTTTGTGCTTCCAGTGAAGGAAGACAGCTACTTGGAGCATAAACATTGGAACATAGACTGTACCTAACAAAGTTACAGACCCTGACAATCACAAACAGTCATACGCACTTAGCTTACTTTTGAAAAAAGAATTTTACGAAAATAAATTACCTAAAATTAAGCCCACCATTGTACTTAGATATCCGGTTCCACTTCCCAGGTTAAGGAAAGACAACCCCGGCTGCAGTTTCAGTGCTTCCATGACTTCCGAGTAAATGCACGGCGCGGACAGGTGGATGTTGCCGTGCTTCCAGGCCAGGTCTTTGTAGGCGTTGTCCCGGTAGCCTTCCAGGTAGTAATCGCCGCGGTCGATGGCCCGGAAGGCCTGCTCCACGCGCTCCGTGCGGATGTACTGCGCCTCTTTCAAGTTGTCAATCAAGTCGTCGTTGTCCTCCCCAGCACTCACCGCTCCTCCCATGATAGTATTCAAATCAAAGCATAAATTTTAAAATGTAATAAAATCAGCAGGAATGGCTTCAAACAACGTGCGGTAGTTTGTTTTCCTCTTGTTATTGCACTTGATTTCCCAAAATAAGTTAATCCTGAAAGGGAATAGAAATGAACAGGTTTAAATCAATGCTCAAACGGAAAGTAAGTCCAGCTTATTAAATAGGTAATTATTATAACTACCATTTCTCAAGGACGTGTTCCATTCCAGGTATAGGGTAAAGCTCCTTAAATGCATCCATGCACTTATTCTTACAACTTCTACAAAAGGTAGGTTAGGCATGACCTCATCTGAACAGGGGGGGAGTTTGGGACACAGCCAAGTGAAGTCACCTCATACTATGAGACCCAATATCGTAGCCACCAGTCACCTGTGGCTACCTAGACCTAAATTAATCCAAGTTAAATGCAATTTAAATTCAGTCAATCATACTAACCACATGTGATGTGCATAATAGCTACATGTGGCCAGTAGCTGCCATACTAGACAGGGCTGCTCTGTACGGGAGACCCCGCTGGGCCCAGTCCCAGGGCTTCCGGATCCAGAAACCACGCTTTTACCCACTAGCCCCTGAGGCCTCCTTCCAGGACTGTGAGGCTGGTCTAATATGCATGGACTCATTTTAAATCCTAAACTTAGAAATCTGCTAACAATTCCCAAATGAACCACATAAATTAGTAATGACAACACAAAGAACATTGTACCCAAACGGCCACTTACAAACTGTATAAGCAATAATAGAGCCACATTTTTAAAGTGCGTGTGTGTGTGTGTATAAAGAAGTGTTTTGTCTGGTAAATGCTGTCATGCTAAACAAGACAAGAAATTTTATTAGCAACCTTAATAGTGTAAGCACTGGGACATACATTTTACATACATACACAAAGAACTTTTTTAGTAAGTCAAAGTCAGTATCTCTGAATGAAACATGACTGCGTCTTGACGAAATAAAACTGTCAATACATATTACTGAATATACAATTTAAGTTTCATTCAATTACAGCTAACAACTAAATTCATGTGTCAATTTCTGGATCAGTAACTCGGGAGAGAGGGCAGTGGGAAATGAAACACCCATGGCCAAAAACACGAGTCACGGCAGCCAACTCTGGCAAGGCCAACCCTGACTCTCCACCTGAGGGAAGAAAAGCAACGGGGTCTGAACTTGGTCAGGACCCTCAGAGCCCTGGCCCCCGGCGCCCCAGCCCTCCGGGCGGCCTCCTGACCAGAGCCTGCCAGTCTGTCCGTGTCCTCCTTTCTCTTCTCATAGGGTCCCCTTAAGCTTCCTGAGAGGGAATACTGTGAATTCGCATCGCATTCCTATTTAACTTGTTCTAACGCACACAAACTTGGCTGACTTCAATGCCCCTCATAATCAAAGAAATCACTTCACCACTCTCCTCCAGGAGTGTTATTTCGTGGTACTCTGTGTAATCGGAGGTGCCAATCTGCAGGTCCTTCAAGGGGCCCTTTTGTAACTCGGGCGTATCAACTCACCCAGTGCCATTCTGGCATTTAAAGGTTTTGTTTTCTTAAGACAGGGCCTCTAACCATTAACTTTTTCATCTGGTACTCAGAGAATGAATGTCTTCCCAAGATGAAAGAGAAAGCGGCTACAATGGATTGATTCCTGCCAGTCGCCAGTGTGGCGCATGCCAGAGGATTTTATAATTCTAACCACAAACATTAAACAAATGGCTGTACTGGAAATGCCATAATTTTACTAGTTTTCTTTTCTTTTTTTAATTCTCCCCCTGGGATATGATTCTAGAAAGAGATGAAGGGAGGGGGAAGGGAAGAGGAAAAGAGAGAAACACTGATGTGAGAAACAGTCCCCAAAACGAGGGCTAAACCTACAACCTGGGCTTGTGCCCTGACCCCGGGAATCGAACCCTCGACCCTTTGGGACATGGGATGATGCTCCAACCAACTGAGCCCCTCTGGCCAGGGCCATGATTTATTGGTCTGAAAAACTATCCCCCTTGTTTGGTTCCAGGACTGGAGAATGACCGATCTTTCTCAGGTTCTGCTGAATTCCTGGACTCTAATCTACCCAACGTTATCACAGCAAAACAAAAAACACCGGCTTTACGATACAGGGGCTCACACACTTGGTGAGAAAGGCAAGAGGAAGAACCAAGCAAACCAGAACTGCTAGCATTGGCTGGCAGACACTGTAGAAGCCTCTAAGGAGGCCTCACACGCCCGTTTCCAAGTGAGGAGCCACCTGTCGAGGTGTGGAGTGCTGCACCGCGCTGCCTGTGGCCACCGCTGCCGGAGCCAGAGAAGCCCGGTGCAGACACTGAGTCCAGGGGCCAAGGAACGCTTCTTCAGAGGCATGATTCGTGTAATACTTGGAAAGGATTAACAAAAGGATGGGTTGAGAAAGCAACTGGTATTTTTAAAAATATATATTTTATTGATTTTTTACAGAGAGGAAGGGAGATGGATAGAGTCAGAAACATTGAGGAGAGAGAAACATCAATCAGCCATCTCTTGCACGCCCCCTACTGGGGATGTGCCCGCAAGCAAGGTACATGCCCTTGACTGGAATTGAACCTGGGACCCTTGAGTCCAAAGGCCAACGCTCTATTCACTGAGCCAAACCGGTTTCGGCAGCAACTGGTATTTAAAGCAAGAGAGCAGATGGTATTTTTTGAGAAATTATAAGCATTTGGGTACTATTCAGCACCTTAAGAACTTTCTCCTAGAGGTAGTGTTTTTTGGGGGACTTGACCTTTTCTGATTATATTATATCCCCTCTCCCTATTAAAAGATAAACAAATCGGAGGTTTTGCATATAATTTCAGACCGATCCGGAGTTCTTAGAGATCCATGAGTCTACTCTAATTTAAGAACATCTACTATGTGCAACAGAGCGTGGTCAGGAGGGAATTACACTGCCACTGCAGAAAGTGCAGTGTAATCTGGGTTTCAGACCTATTACAACAGACCTGAGACCAGGTAGGTACTCAGAGGGCTGGACAGAAAATCACCTTGTCAACAAGGAGCAGAGCCAAGCTGTGAAACCAGTTCTCCTGGACTCTTTCTGGCTCGCCTCGTAGGAAAAACAGATCTGAACAGAAAGCTGTAAGCATATGCAGGAGGGAGGTGGCTGGTCAGGAAAGGCTTCCTGGAATAGGAGGACAATCAGCTACAAGGCATGTTTAACACAGATTTGCTCACATATTTAGTATATAAGGTAATGTGGTGGAGATAATGAGGACGTTGTGGCGGCTTAGAGTACATGTAAATGTGCTGGAAGTGATAGGAAAGAACATGCTTCCACTATTAAAGAGATATCTTAGCCTGGAAATTATGTATGTATATATGTATGTATGTTATCTATGTATGTATGTATAGATAGATAGATGATAAATAGATAGGGCAGTTAGATGCAGGTACAGTACAAGTGGTCTGGAGGAGCTGTAAATGAAGACCAAAAAAAAAAAAAAAAAAAAAAAAGCTAAGACATTTTCCCTGAATTAAAACAGACTAATAAAAGCTATATCCAGGTTCGGATTTTAAAATTTTGATGAAAACGATACCCATAGGCAAACTCTTCCAGGGCCTAAATCTCATATGAAAAAGATGAGCCGAAGGGTTTAGGGCTGTGTAGGAGTGCGAATCCCAGGAAAGATGTAGCTGTGCTAAAATTTTCATTAAGATTGCCTCTGTTTTAGCCGCTAAACCGCTTACACACTTGCACATGTTTCGAGAGTAAGTCCCAGGGCTCTTTTCCTCACAGGCCCTAATGTTTTGCAAAACATCAGTTGGTTTCAGATCTTGCAGTAGAAAACCCCCGTCCTTGACCTCTCTTATTTTAGGAGGCCTCCGGGACCCTCGGCCACATCTGGAGAACAGTTAGCATACATAATTACAAAATCAGATGAGCAGAGCCATGGCAGAATCGTGTAAGGCTATTAAGGTGTACCTAGCCCAAACATGCGGGCGGTGGGAGTGGGAGTGAAAGGTCTGAGAGACTTTTCCAGAGAAAATGAAGCCTTGGTAAGCACAGAAGGAAGTGTTCAAGGACATACAGAGACAGGGAGGCGGGAGAAATAAGCCCATTCAGGACACAGAGGCAGAAAGCGGCGGCTGCGCGGCTGAGAGAAGGAAGCGGAGGAGCCAGGTTAGCTCCCGGCCTCCTCCACACTGAACTTGGACTTCCTCCTGCAGACAGCAGGAGCCAGGGGAGGTCTTTAGAGAACAAGAGGCATACTGTATGACTAATCTCAAAATGTTAACAAGAATCAAAACTGAAGATTCGTGCAAGAATGGGCCTTCCTTCCCCTGACTGCCGGCACCACATTTGCTCAGGGAAGGGGAAGGCAGGCCTACTCTCGCACAAATTTCGTGCACTGGGCCTCTAGGACTATATATATTATTTCAGTCTTTCACTATATGCCTTACTTCATGCCATCAAAAATTCTTCCAGCCGGGACTGGTTTGGCTCAGTGGATAGAGCGTCGGCCTGGGGACTGAAAGGTCCCAGGTTAGATTCCGATCAAGGGCATGTGCCTTGGTTGTGGGCACATCCCCAGTGGGGGGTGTGCAGGAGGCAACTGATAGATGATTCTCTCTCATCGATGTTTCTAGCTCTCTATCCCTCTCCCTTCCTCTCTGTAAAAAATCAATAAAATATATTTTTAAAAATTCTTCCAAAATCCAGAGGTGTGGTGTCCTACCACAGGGGCACACCGGGATAGTGTAACCAGCCCCCGGATGCTGTACAAAGGGAGTTTGAACTGATATACAATCAACATACACGAGGAGTCTGCAAGTCAAAATCTAGAGTGAATACTTTGACAGTTCAACCATCGTGAAGATGATTTCATTGTCTATGAAACTAAAGCAAGCTATTATTTTTGAAACCAACACAGCATTAGGTCATGGAAGTGTTTGCCACCTGTGAATTCTGCGATAATGCTATCTCAACTGCAGAAAAGTACCCAAAACAAGCGGAGAGACCAAGGTCCGGCCTTGCTCCCACCGATAACGCTGCTGTATGGCCCTGGGCAACCCTCCTGGCTGCCATTGCCGACCCTGGACACGGAGAGGCTCAGCTCTGATTCCAGGGCTGCCGTGGCTCCGCTTGCCCTCTGACTTCAGCAGCAAACCCCCGTCGGAATACCGCTGAGCTTGTTATCTAGGAACAGCCCTGTTGGCATTTCTGTTATTTCTGCCAACTTTTATTTTCCTGCCCCACTCCTGCCATTTTCTCCAACAGAAAAGGGGTGTTAAGTCCTGCATTGAGCAATAAAAGCAACATAGCTAATCTGAGGAAAACAAGAAAAGGGAAAGCCAGAACAAGAAAAGGGGTCAGAATAGAATGAAGGGCAGAAGCTGACGCGGTTACTATTCTGTCTGAGAAGGAAGCTGTCACATTTGCTCACAGAACACACAATCTCATGGCTTGGCACTTTCTCTCCTGTGTGTGTGTGTGTGTGTGTGTGTGTGTGTGTGGAATGGAGCGACAAATGAAAGGCGCATTCACATAAGCTCACTTGAAATGATGCAAAGTGTTCCAAAAACTGCTTGCTCTTCTCTGAAAATCAGAGGTGTGGGTTTAGCGCGTGTGTTTTAGGGAGGAACTACCGAAGGCCCAGTTCAACCTGACTCCGTCTTTCCAGCAGCTTCGGGAGGTTGTGTGGAAGGTTGTGTGGAAGGTTGCAGACAAGCCAGAGGAGGCGGGAAGCAAGCAGATGGCAGGCAGATGTCCCAGAGCAGAACGGAGTCACTGCTGGCTGACTTGCCTTCCCTCCTAGCAACCGGCGGCAGGCAGCCACCTGCTCCTCGCTGCTCCTTTCCCCTGCAGGGTGAGGGCAGAGCTCGCCCAGCTCCGGGGGCAGAGATAGCGGCCCCAGGAGGGCACTCTGTGAGGGCATGGCCACGGGTCTTTCTTCCTCACCCTTCCACAGCCCTGTCCCGGGAGCCGGGAGAACCAGGCTGCACCGATGCAAAGGCCACTGAGAGGGGGCCATTTCTCCCCGATGGTGACAGACAGACATGGTGAAACAAATACAGGTGACATTCGAGCAACCCAGGGGTGAGGGGGGCTGACCCCCACCCCACCGGCTCCCACGGTCAAAAATCCACATATAACTTTTGGCTTTTCCCCCAGACTAACTACCGGTAGTTTACTGTGGACCAGACGCCTTACCAATAACAACCAACACGTATTTTGTATGCTCTGTGTGTTTTATATGGTATTCTTATAAGGTAAGCCAGAGAAAAGTGTTACTAAAAAATCGTAAGTACACTGATAATACTGTATGTATTCACAGAAAAACACACACAAAACACATGAAAGTGGACCATTCATTTCAAACCTGTCTTGTTCAAGTGTCATCTGTATAACAGTGTTTCCCAAAGTGTGGTACTCGGATCCCCAGGGGTACGGGAAGAGTTCGGTGGGGGTATGCATTGCACCGGAGTTTGGTGGGGACATGCACTGCACCGTGCTTAGCTGCGCCTGATTCTACGTTCTCATGAGTCAAGTCAAGACAGTCTTGTGAGGCGTGAGATGGTCCTGAGTACAAATAAATGTTATTTATAATGTAACTGTTATTTATATTTTATTATGAATAATTTTATTTTTTGTTTATTATTTTGTGTATGTACCAAAAAAATAAAAAATAAATATATTTTGATTGTTATTAAAATACATCCTTTTTTTTTGATGAGGGGTACTCAAGCGTTACGAAAATTACAGAAGGGGTGCACATATGTCAAAAGTTTGGGAAACACTGGTCTGGAGTAACGAACGAAAAGGGAAGAGTGGGCTGAGCGAAGGTCCACTGCTCACGTGCCACAAGCTGCCGAGACGGACCTCCAGTCAAGATGGCAGCGCGGGCAGGAAGAGCACCCATCCTCCCACCCGCATCAGGAGCACAGCGCAGCCACAGAACCGCGGCCACGCAGGGCGGCCCGAAGGCCGGGGGACAGAAGCCCGGCAGCTGGGGATGAGGAGAAGCCACACGGGGACGGAAGGAGGGCCAGAGTGTAGCCGGGCTGGTCGCACACCATGGGGAGGGTAAAAGAATCAAAAGGGTTTGCTCAGCTGTGGAGTCCCCCCTGAGGAGCATGGGCCCCAGCCTCACACCAGGCTCCCGGACCAGGGTTCCAGCGTCAGGAGGGGCAGTCCCGTACCTTCTGGCGGTCACAGCACGTGGGGGCTGAGGAAGGAGGCGGCGGGGGAGCTGCGGGGCCCAGGCAGTCTGTCCTCCAGGGCCATACCCAGACTTCCTCAGACTCACTCCGTGCCCAGGCCGCAGCCTGGCAGGCCGCAGAGACCCCAGGGAGGACTCAGTTGCCTGGCATCAGGGGAGAGCCGAGAGCAGCCTCTCCAAGACAGGGTGCTGGCAGAGCCGCTGCTGCTTGGATGAGCCTTTCCCCAGAGCGGGCAGGCAGGGGCCCTATCCGAGGCCCCACCAACCTGACTCACACCGTCCGTCCCGCAGCCCCAGCTTCCAGGCCTGCCCCGGCTGCTTTCAGCCTCTTTCTCCTGCGAGGGCATGTCTTGGCCCACATCTCAGATTTTCCTAAAATCTTCCAAACACAGCGCATTGGCCTCATGTGGCCCACGCCTCCACCAAGGGGCCCAGGCCTGGCACGAGGGGCAGCCTCCTTGGTCCACGGCGTGGCCTCTCCTGGGCACGTCCACGCCAGCCAGTACAAGCGGCAGCCACCTATCTGCAGGCCACTCTGCAGTTTATGCTAGGGGGGCCAGGGGAGAGCCGAGTCTGCTAGGGGTCTTGTCCTGCACCTCCTGGGAGACCCCAGAGCCAGCATGCCCAGTGAACAACCCCAAACCGTGTCAAACCACCACCCAACCACACGCACAGGTGACACCCTCCCAGGGCGGACTGGGTGGGCCCAGGGTGGTGATCGGGGAGGACACCACTACATTAGGACACTCTACCAAGCCTTGGCGATGTAGCAGCTCTACCTGATAGGCAGAAACAAGCACAGGGAGACTGCCAAAATGTGAGGACAAAGAAACATGTCACAACTGAAAGAAAAGAACAAAACTCCCCCCAAAAAGAACTAAACAAAATAGAGATAAGCAATCTACTAGTTGCAAACAAAAGTTCAAAACACTGGTTACAAAAATGTTAAATGAACTTAGGGAGGACTTCAACAAGATGAGAGTCCCAACAAGATAAGAACCCAAAGAGACACATCATAAATAAAGTGCAAAATGGTAAAGACAAAGAGAGAATCTTAAAAGCAGCAAGAGAAAAGCAGTTAGTTACCTACAAGGGAGCTAGCTCATATAAGATCGTCAGCTGATTTCTCAACAGACATTTTACAGGCCAGAAGGGAGTGGTGAAAAACGAAACCCCCCCCCTGCCTCACCTAGCAGTGAGGAAGCTGGAATTTCTCATTGGCATGTGGCCTGTGGCTGCCCTGAGCTGTTCAAAGAATAAACATCTTTTTAAGAAGGCTGTCTGTCTTATCTCAACTCCCAAGGTCCCCCGTTAGTGATGGGAGCATAGCTCTTAAAACCGCTCAAGGCAATAGCCCCAATTAGTGCTCTGAGAGTTATAGCCCCTGAACAGTGCTCTGATAGATAAGATAAAATTACCCGGTGGGACTGTTGACTAAGTGTAGACCCTCTCATGAAACAAGTAATTAACGAGCCCAGCTCCCCTTTTTGGAATTCCTTTGTTCCCTTCTTCCCCCTCCATGTGTAACCCCTCCTATGCGTGACTTTTGCCTATATATGCTTGTAAAATTTTCTATTCGGCTGCTGGACTCCTCTGCTCCTGTTTGAGTACGAGTCAAGCCCCAGTGCGCTGGAATAAAGCCTCTTGTGGTTTGCATCAAGTGACGCCTCCTGTGGATGATTGGGTCGCCGTCCATCCTTGGGACAGAGTGAGGGTCTCCTTCTGGGGGTCTTACAGTGGCAAAAAATATTCCAAGTGATGAAAAGCAAGGACCCACAACCAAGATTACTCTACCCAGCAAAGCTGTCACGTAGAATTGAAGGTCAGATAAAGAACTAAAGGACAAGAAAAAGCTGGAGGAGTTTATCACCACCAGACCCATGTTATGTGAAATGTTAAAGGGTCTTAAGAAGAAAGATAAAAAATAGTAGCCTGGCCGGTACTGCTCAGTGGTAGAGAGTCAACTTATGAATCGGGAGGTCAAGGTTCAATTCCTGATCAGAGTACATGCCCACATTTTGGGATTGACTAGCAAGAGGGCTGTGAGGGAGGCAGCCAATCAATGATCCTCTCTCATCATTGATGTTTCTATCTCTCTCCCCCTCCCCCTTCCTCTCTGAAATCAATAAAAAACATGAGAAAATATGAACAGAAAAATGGCAATAAATACATATCTATCAATAATTGAATCTAAAAACACCAAAATATTTAGTTACATTATCAGTCTTAATTATTCAAAGTGTTTTAATATCAACTCATATAATTTCATAATTACCCTGGTATTTACACAGGACAGGTGATATTTCCTGCCCCATACAAATGAAGAAGAAGAAGAAAAAAAAGACTGAGAAAGAGTCAATTACTTGTTCTAGATTTCTCATATAACACAGAGCTATTGTAAGCTTATTCACAGATCTTATGTCATGCACTAGAGCTAGTATTCGCATTATCAGAAGTAAGGAACCATAAGAACTGGAATTGTCTGATACCAGAGAAATGCATGACTGTGCACACAAGGACACTATAGTTTCAGTCATTTATGAGGACAAATAATTTTTATCCTTATTTTAACTCATGAGCCAGAGAAAGTTTCACAAGTCTTTAAAAGTGAACTGTTATCAGATCATCATCATCATAATGCTATAAACTCTACAGGGCTAGGAGGCTTTCCTTAAGTTTACAGGATTAATGTGTCACTAGTGCTTCCTTGAGTCAACAAATCTCATTTGGAGAAAACAGTCCAAACTGAATAACCAACACGCCTGTGAAAGCTTTTTAAATTAGAGCTCAGCACCTCCTCCAGGCCGCATTTAACATCTGCAAGACAGGACCCGGGCACACTGAGGAGAGGATCTCAATGCACAGCTTCGGTCCACACAGATAAGTCTTTGTTCAAGGAAATTGGTCTCTTAGATGGTTAGTGTATTTTCAGACAAATGTCTAAAAATTACTTTAAACTTGGCTAAAATGAATTCGTAGAACTAAAGGTCTTTAATAACATAAGGAATTATTTCGTGTTAACAAGATTGCTCTTCAAATCATAGGCAAACTGTGTAAGTAAAATGGCATTTACTAAGAGTACGATTTTTTTTTATCGTTGCTCATCCTCACCGGAGGCTATTTTTCCCATTGATTTTTAGAGAGTGGAAGGGAAGGAAGGAGGAGGGGAAGAGAGAGAAACACCCGTGTGAGAGAGAGACACTGCCTGGTTGCCTCCCCCTTTTGCCCCCCTGGGCTAGGGACTGAACCTGCCACCCAGGTAAAACTTTGGTCAGAAGTCAATAGCATTTATACTGATAGAAACATAACTTTACTTTACCCGCTAGCTATTCTTAGAAGGACCATTTGCAGAAAAAAATATAAGTCTATATAAGCAACCACAGGTGAATCAAAGGTGTTCAGAGATGAGTCAGTGGAAATAAACCGGCGTAAAAAGTATCTAAACTATGTGGGTCTACGCAACACATACGGTACCAGCATAAAAATAAATGACTTATCAAATACCTAAAAACTATTTTTGATGCCTATCAGAAAACACTCCAGTCCCACCTACAGGCAGACTGGCTGAAAATGACTAAGGCATGTGCCACTGAAGCAGCACCACGGGGTCAACCTGAACTGACTGGGCCAGGGAAACCCGACAGACGGGCTGGAGCCTCCGTGGCTGTTACACTTCCAACAACAACCCTATTCACAGCCCCCTCGGAAGGAATCCTGGAGCAGTCACTGTCCACCCGGATCCCATCAGCACCTCTTCCTCGTCCCACAGAATTCTGACTTTTAACATCCTTAGCATGTATTACTTTTGTTCATGTACAAAAGGATGAAAGGATTCACACCACTCAGTTAAAAAACCATTGCCCAAGCAGCTAAGAGGAATGGGCGTGGATGGAGGAGGTTTGCTGAAGGAAGAATTTGCTTAGCTTTATTTATTTGTTGTTGTTTTTAAATTATATTTTATTGATTTTAGCCAAAACCAGTTTGGCTCAGTGGATGGAGCATAGGCCTGCGGACTGAAAGGTCCCGGGTTCGATTCCGGTCAAGGGCATGCACCTTGGTTGCGGGCACATCCCCGGTGGGGGGTGTGCAAGAGGCAGTTGATCAATGTTTCTCTCTCATCTATTTTCTAACTCTCTATCCCTCTCTCTTCCTCTCTGTAAAAAATCAATAAAATATATTTTTTTAAAAATTATATTTTATTGATTTTAGAGAAGGGAAGGGAAGGGGGAGGGGTGGGAGAGAGGCAGAAAGGCAGAGAGAGGGAGGGGGGAGGAGAAACAGAGAAAGGGAGAGAGGGAGAGAGGGAAACATTGATGCTGAGAAACACTGACAGGTTGCCTCCCGCATTCGCCCTGCGGAGGAATCCAACCCACCGCCTTCTGGTGTAGGGGAGGTGCTGCCACCCCCTGAGCCACATCAGCCACTATCTCATAGCTCTAACAGTATGTCCGAACACACAATATTACAAAACTAACCACAGAAAATGTATTCCACCGCAGGCCATGACATCTCCTTCTAGACACACAGGGATCTTCCTTTACCCGTGAACAGGTTTCCCACAGGGAGGATACTAACATAGGCCAGAGCCCCGGGGCCCAGCGTCCAGAGCTGGAATCCTTCCTCAGCACACAGCTTCCGAACGCGTGCAGGCCTGACCCTTGCCCAGAGCAGACAGCAGGTCACATGAGATCCTACCAACCACAGTGCCCTCCCCCTACCCTTCCAATTCAACTGCCAACTGGGATTCTAGCATCTTCCATTGTGATCATGCATTTAGCATTCCAAAAGAAACCCCCCAAATGTCTCCTCCATCCCATCACCAAGGTATACGACATCCCCAATTCCTAACAGCAAGGATTGCATTTTTATTTAATAAAGCAAGAATTAGTAAGTGGCTAAACTATAATAGAACATAGGATGCAAAAATAGACATAATAGAAATACGTAATTGTAGCCTCTGGATGGTAACTATTGGCTTTGATAGATTCAAATAAGTCCAAAATTTCACATGGATCTTTTTAAAAAATGTTTATTGATTTTACAGAGGGAGGAAAGGAGTGGGATAGAGTTAGAAACACGGATGACAGATAAACATCATCGATTGGCTATTTTGTGTATACCCACTACTGAGCCTACAACCTGGGCATGTGCCCTGACTGGGGATCGAACCAGTAACCTCTTGGTTCATGGGTAAAGGCTCAACCACTAAGCCACACCAGCTGACCACATGAATCTTTAGGAAGCAGACTTACATATAATTTTTGTGAGAGAATTTTTAGCTGACCATACTGTTGGAGCTTCCTGATATTGCTAAAAGGAGTAAAATGACACTGCAGTATAGGCAGTTTTGTTCTTTCACATCCACATAAGCACAGGAGAAATTGCGAGAACAGAGCTTATGAGTATTGTTAAACTCAACCCCAGCAGGACTCAGCTAACACAGCAATAATTAGCTTATTTTTCAGTCTATCAAAGTCCAAAGATCTATGATGTTTAAACTCTCATGCTCCTTGGCATTCATCCACACATCTGACTCTATCGACGACCCATTTTTTGAAGAATCGTCCTCTCCTTGTGTGTTCTGACGCCAATTCTGAGTTTTCTCCCTGTCTTTCAGCTTCTCTCTCACCTTAACCAATTTCTCCCTAAAAGGGAACCATCAAGAAGCAAGTCCTTTATGAACTATCACAAAAGCTGTTAAAACATCAGTCTAGGTCATACCTGATGCTTCTTTTGGCTACTCGTGATTGATTATATGTCCCCAAAAGGATTTTGAGGTTAAAGTGAAAAATAAACTTTTTATTTCTTCCCATCAGCCTTAAAAATCTCTTATTAATTTCGGAAAATATACCTACACAGCATTGGTTTCCTCACCCTCCAATAGCCAAGTCAATAGATCATAAACTATGCTAAGGACACCTCTTTACATTATATCTGTGTCCCACAGATATAAAACAGACTCAGACCCAGTGCTAAGCCTTCCAAGAGACAAAGGATGGCAGATATGCCACTCAGATGTGAATCCAGTTACCATCCTTAGCAATTGCCAAGAATAACAACTCAAATATTTTCCTGTATGTGGATTTTTTCCTCAGGTACATTTTACCACCGATCCTACTTTATCAAACGATGGTATTTGCCATATATCTTTAAACTGCACAGTTGTCACACCTGCTGGAAAACTGGAATGATAATCCCTAATACTATGACACATCCCCTATTGTCTGTCATGATGCATTTTAAGAGACATTATTTGTAAGGCCCTCTTTGTTTTCTTTTCATCGGAGTAGTTCACATTTTACCAACAGTGCAATTGGGTCCATAAGAATAATGCTAAATGCAATGAGATTATCCACTGAGATTAGCTCAGCCAGTGTGGCCCAGTGGCTGAGCCCTGACCCATGAACCAAGAGGTTACTGGTTCAATCCCCGGTCAGGGCGCATGCCCAGGTTGTGGGCTCCGTAGGGGGTATGCACAAGGCAGCCAATCCATGATGTTTAGTAAGGAACAGAAGCACCTGTACGAGGTTCAATTTATTGTGACACCCAAAATTTGCCAGGGCACCAAGCAAAGGGACTAAAAGTAACACCATCTGCCTCCGTCTCGGTTAGTAGCATCAGCTCAAGGGATTTAATATTTTAAAAATACACCACCAGAAACCTCATCTAAAAAGATCACTTGAATTGCACACAATCCTTTGGATTATTAGTTTTCTATGAGTATTATTACTAGCTTATTCATGTGTCCGTTTTGTAAGGCAAACTTGGGAAGCGGCTTGGCAGAAGGGAGAAAGAACATAGGTTCTTGGCTGGAGTATGCCTCCGGCTAACGCAGCCACCATCGCTGAAAAGGCAATGAAACCTCGGGCAGTTTAATCTCTTCAAGCCTGTTTTTTTAATCTGACGTGGAGAACACCGCCTATGCTTTTGTGGAAAACACATGTAGGAACGCATTACCAGCAACAATACCTAAAATGTCATGGATATTCCTGGTTCCTTTTAAAAACAGTTTCCCCAGATAACCAAGACGCTGCACAAACGAGCCCGAGAGAGAGTTCAGGCTGGAACCAGACTGTGCTCTGTGATCATCCTACTCAGTGCCATGCTCTCTCTGAAGCTCGCACCCAGGCGCACACAGTGCATCCTTCAAACACACGCAAGTTGGTGACTGCATCAAGCAAAGTCTGCGGCTCTTCTGCAGGGAGAAACACAGCGTGTAACAGGGGAGGTCCCGGCTTTCTGTGTCACGGTAAGCAGCGTCCTTAGCATCCTCCCATTTATGGCTTACTCCCTAGTAACAAAATATTTAATCCGTGGCTGTTTTTTTTTTTTTTTTGAGGTTTCTGTTTTGTTGGAACCTGCCCGAAATAGACTTCTGAGCCACCGGCCCTCCTCTGCACCTCTTCTTCCCCCACCATCCCGTCCGTGTTCAAGGATTTAAACTCCTTTTCAACTGACTAGGGGGAACTTAAATTTACTTTGGAAAAAAACACACACAAAAACCAAGGTACACTATTTTACTAACGTGCCTGAGGAAGTCAGCCAAGCCTCATGTAAACCACCTACCAGTCAGCTCAGGGGAAACCTCCTCAACTTGCCTAACAGGTAAATATCCCCCATCTGGCCTTAGACGTTCTGAAATTGTACCAGATTACGATTCAAAATACTGGTTTACAGTTTTTTCTGTAAAATAAAAACTTAGAGATTAGAAAAAAATTGGAAACTCAGCAATTAGAAAAACACAGCTATGTTTTTTGTAAACCTGTAAAAAAAATGATGTAGGAAAAACAATCTG
Source organism: Vespertilio murinus (assembly GCA_963924515.1). Lineage (NCBI taxonomy): Eukaryota > Metazoa > Chordata > Mammalia > Chiroptera > Vespertilionidae > Vespertilio > Vespertilio murinus. The sequence goes on along the minus strand of OZ004717.1, from coordinate 5,872,917 downwards.
CGAGAATTGTTGGCTAATAAGAACCACGTAGTATATATGTTCTCAGTTTTATTTTTAAAACGTATTTATCCTAGACACGGGAAAATCCCCAATGGCTGCACAATGCACCAGAAGTCTGGTCACTCCGGGCGAGGGGGGCATCAGGACAAGGAGAGAGGGAAGCGGTGTCTTCATTGTCTGGCTGCTGGACTTTTTTTTTTTTTCCTTAAAAAGCACGTAGTACTTCTGTAACTTAAAAATATATATATACAAATAATAATCGGGTGTGTGTGTGTGTGTAGAGAATAACTATTGGTAAAGCTCTGCTTTCTCTTCTGGACCCAAATATTCCGTGCAATTTTTTAAAAGAAATGGGTATGATTTCTCAACTTTAAAAAAAAAACACCACTGCAAGTTAAAAATATCTTGAATTTTGCATAACTACTACTCCCCCTCTGGTTCTCTCTGCGCCTCCCGGGTCCTCTCTGCGCCGGGTCTGAAACACCCTGAGGACGGGCACCAGGCTTAAAACAGTAATAAACGCTCAAACAACCAAAAAATAAACACAAAAAAACAAAACAAAACAAAAACAGAAAGTCAGAAGAGGTTAGTGCCGGCCCCAGCTCTCACATCCCGTCCCAGCCCCAACCCCCCGGCGTCCCCGGCCGGATCCGCTCGCTTCCAAATCAAAACAACAGTAAGTCACGGGGCGGATCCGAAAAGGCCCCGGCGGGCCGGGGGGGGGGGGGGGGGGGGTGCGGGACCGCGGCGGCTCCGGGTCCGAGTCCCGGGGGTCCGGGTCCGAGGCCCCCGCCCCCGCCGCCGCTGGGCCCGCCCCCACCTCCCAGCCCCCCCCCCCAACCCCGATCGTCCCCCGGACACTCTCCTCGCAACTCCCCCGGCCCGGGTCCGCGGCCACCGCGCCCGGCCCCGGGGCCCCGGGACCCCCGAGCCGCGCGGCCGAGCCCGCGGGGGGCGGCGTTACCTGCGGCCAGGCGGCCGGTCGGGCCCCCGCCGCGGCGCGCAGGCTCAGGCACCGGACTCCGGAGCTCCGCGGCCGCCGACCGCCGCCGCCGCCGCCGAGCACGGTCGCCGACGCCGCCGCGCGGAGGGGCGGCGCCCGGGCCCGCCGCGGAGGAAGCCGGACCGCCCGCCCGGGACTCCCCCGGCGTCCCAGCGGCTGGGCATGCGCCGCCCGGGGCCGCGCGGCGGACCAGGACGCCGATGTCAACAAGGCCCGGGGACGCCCCATCCCGGCCCCGCCTCCGCCGGATCGCCCCGCCCCCACGGGCCCCAAACATCGCGAGGCCTCGTCTGGGGGTCTCGGGCTGGCCGCGGCCTCAGGGACAGATCTCGCGAGATCAGGGGCGGCGGCCTCGCGGGTTCCGGAAGTGTGGAGCAGCCGGCGGAGGGGTCTGGCGGCGGCGGTGGCGGCGGGGACGGAAGATGTCGCCCTCACGCGGGGCGCAGGTGGTCCTGGCTTCGCCCAGGTGTGGACGGGCCGCGGGGTGGCGGCCTCCGGGTTGGCGCGGCGGCGGCGGCTGTCGGTGAGGGGGAGCCACCTGCTGACCTGACCGGCTCCGGGGGGCGTGCCTGGCCGCCCTGCGGACCTAAAGGGACCGCCGAGGACGGCGAAGTGAAAACTTTTTTTTAACTAAAAAGCAGCTTCTTGTGGGGAGTTAGGTCCTGGGCTAGAGTCTTCCCGGACAAAGCCCCGTCGTTACCGGAGCTAAGCCCGTCTTACTGTCTTTTGCATCTACAATAACGTTCCTTTTGCTGGCGTGGCTCAGTGGATAGAGCGTCGGTGTGCGGACTGAAGGGCCCCGGGCTCGATTCCGGTCAAGGGCATGTACCTTGGTTGCGGGCACATCCCCGGTGGGGGGTGTGCAGGAGGCAACTGGTCGATGTTTCTCTCTCATCGACGTTTCTAGCTCTCTATCTCTCTCCCTTCCTCTCTGTAAAATATCAATGAAATATATGTTTTTAAAAATGACTCCCCCTTCTCCCACACTCCTCAGGCACAACCGGGTGGAAACCATCCATCCTCTTATTATTTTATCTCGTTCATTGTTGACTGTGAGCTCTCTGGTCACCTATGTCAAAGATGTATGTTTCTTTTTTTATATATTTTATTGATTTTTTACAGAGGAAGGGAGAGGGATAGAGAGTTAGAAACATTGATGAGAGAGAGTCATCCATCAGCTGCCTCTTGCACACCTACTACCGGGGATGTGCCCGCAACCAAGGTACATGCCCTTGGCCGGAATCGAACCCGGGCCCATCAGCGGTAGGCCTAGGCTCTATCCACTGAGCCAAACCGGTTTGGGCTGTTTCTATTATTTTACTTTTCATCCAATCCCAGAGGTGTTCCCGCTTTGCTTTCTCCCACCGGTGTGTTGGATGTAATCCACCTGGTTCTGGATGGTGATGTGTAAATGACGGAAGGTGCAATACCATTTGGACCATTATCTCCATCCCCTGCGACTTTGCTTCCTGGCAATGGCCCACCGTTTGGCTCTAAGAAACTCAGAAAAATCCTTCCCAGGTTGGAAGGTGTCTCCTGTTGACAAGGTTTTTGTGGGAAGTGCTCACCCGCTCATCTAAGTACTAGAGGCCGGTCGAGCTGACCACCAGGGAGCAGCTCTTGTGTTGAGCATCTGCCCCCTGGTGGTCAGTGCACGTAATAGTGACCGGTCGTTCCACCGGCTGGTCAATTTGTATATCACCCTTTGATTACACACTAGGTCCTCAGGGTAGGGAACGCATCCACCTCGCTCATACAGAGCACACGCTCAGCAGTAATAGAGTGAAACAGTAAGAAACACTGCAAGAACAATTCCTGACCTTTACTTGCGGTAAATAATAAAAAGTGAAATAGTAAAAAAAACATTTAAAAGAAAGAGCAATTCCTGACCTTTACTTGTGGTAAATAATAAGAAACAAACCATAGAAAACATAAATAGTAAAAAACATGTACATATGTCAAAATGACAGAATTTTAAAATATATATATATTTCATTGATTTTTTTACAGAGAGGAAAAGAGAGAAACACCGATGAGAGAGATCGATCAGCAGCCTCCCGCTGTGCCAGACCCAACACATGAGGCGGGACCTATCAGTGTGCCTCCTGGTGACTGGCTGTTTGGGCATTACGGCCATGGGCTTTTTATATATATGGAGATCTATAGATATCTCCTTGTATTGTGTTCCTCTGTTGCCACTAATGATTACTTTACGTATTAAACAGTATTGTCAAAATTAAGAATCAAGAGCTCTATGATAACATTAACATATCTATCCTCTAGAGCAGTGTTTCCCAAACTTTTGACATATGTGTACCCCTTCTATAATTTTTGTAACACTGAGTACCCCTCATCAAAAAAAAAAAAAAAACCCGATGTATTTTAATAACAATCAAAATATATTTATTTTTTCTTTTTTTGGTACATACACAAAATAATAATAAACGAAAAATAAAATTATCCATAATAAAATATAAATAAAAGTTGTATTATAAATAACATTTATTTACACACCGGACCACCTCACGCCTCACAAGACTGTCTTGACTTGACTCATGAGAACGTAGAATTGGGCGCAGCTAAGCACGGTGCAGTGCATATCCCCACCGAACTCCGGTGCAACGCGTGCCCCCCCCAAACTCTTCCCGTACCCCTGGGGGTGCGTGTGCCACACTTCGGGAAACACTGCTCTAGAGGAAAGTGAAAAAAGACTCTGTTTAAACCGATTGTTCTAAAAAATTTTCTGGGACAAGAGTCATCCAACTTACTAGAAGTGCAAACTTGTGAGGCTTCTCCCCAAATTAACAAGTCCTCTGGGCAATTCTGATGAGTGCTAAGGTTTGGCTTAAATGACAGAATGATTTATTTTCCAAAATATGTGTAATTGTAAATATGACATTGGGTAGAAAATAGGCTTCTTTGGGAGAAAATACTCCATTCCTGGTATTTACAGTTTCCATAATATTATGTCCTATCTAAGGAAATTATACTCATTGTTCAATATTTATTCCTCTATGAACCTTTCTCAGTCCTTTGATCCATTAGATATGGATCAAAAGTGATGTTTTCTTGCTGTCACTGTTCTCGTTCGAAGATGCTATTCACGATTGTGTATATAACCACATTGAAGTAACAACTAGTATTTATAGATGCTTCATGCTCTAAATAGGCCGATAATCTCGAACACAGTAATTATGAGAAATTGGCTAGAATCAACTGGTTTTCAAATAGAGTGGTTTTTTTTTTTAAAGAAAAATCCCACTAACATGAATAGTTTGCTGAAAATATTAAAATATTAGAAACTATGACAACAAACCCATTATTAGGGCAGAAACTGTGAAGTGAAAAATCCTAAAACAAAACCTTGGCCTAAATAATCAACACGATTCCTTTTAGCAGAAATGCCGGATAAATGAGATTTAAATTCTGCGTCTTTTCAAAGAGATATTTACAGAGCCTGACTCACGCCAAGCGCTCTGGAAAAGTGTGCACTGTTGCCTAATTTGAAGGTCATGGCTAAATGATAAAGGCAGTCCAAAAAGCATCAGTCGTTGTGAAACATGGGGGGTGGGGAGCAGATCTCCCCCCCTGCAGGTTCTTGCCTCACAAAGTGTGAAGAGTAAAATTCTTGGGCCAAAAGGACTCGTTAGTAAAAGGGTGGACATTTATTGGAAGCAAATACAGACCCCCGTGTAGGGAGGGATTCCCAAGGGGGTAACCAACTAAGCCCTTTTTTCTAAGGTTTTAAAGGCTAGAAGTTTTTTGTCTGTCTATGCTTCCTTCTAGTTGGACCCATTCCCCACTCTGTGACCCTGTGCTTCCTAATGCCACTCCTTTGTAGGGTACTAGGTTCGAAGTCCAAAATCCACACGGTGCCTTCTTCTTCATCCCCCCACCCCCTCCCTAATCTGGCAGCATCCCTTCACCTCCTGTGAAAACACGCCTCCCTCTCCCTCGTATCTGTTGGCATTTCTCTATCCTCTGTGAAAACATGTTAGGCATTTTGGCAGCTTGGCCCCTCTTTCTGCCCTACAACCTGCCTGTTTGTCTCTGAAACGCCTTTCGGTGGGATCACACTGCCAAATTCTTCCAAAGCAGCTGTCCCTTGACACCCGTGATGGTAGATGGCGCTGGCTGTTTTACCTTCCTCCGGGACTTTTCACAAATTTGGCTGCTTCCCTTTTTTTAGGACTCAGTCCCCGTGGCACCTTCTCGATGATTTCTTTCCTGACTACGCCGAGGAAAGCGGCCTCCCCTCACCCTCTGTCCTATCGCAGTCACCCTTCAACAGAATGCCTTCTGTTTGCTTTGCAGCGTTATCGCGATTTGAAAAGTATTTTCTTTTATTAATTTAGTATTTGCTCTTTTTTACTGAAATGTAACATTTCTTAAGAGAGGAGCCAATTCTCCCTACAGAACCATTCATTGTCCTTCACTTGACAGATACCTGTCGATGTGTCTGGATCTGGGTATAAATTGTTGGGTAGAAAGATTAGAAAGACCCTTGCCCTCCGGTATTTTATGGTGCAGTGGGGAAAACTAGTAGTTAGACAATTGTGATAAGTGCCAGAAAGGAGAGAAACATGGGCTATGGAAGCTTATAATGAAAACTCTAGTTAAGCAGATTGAAACCTCTGAGGAAGAGGTGAGTAAAATTTAAAGTGGGTAGGTGTTAAGTGAAGAATCTAAGCTGAGAGAACAGCTCTATAGAAAGACCCTGTGGCAAGAGGGAAGGTGATGAACAGGAGAGACGGAAGAAGTCTGGGTAGCGGAAACACAGGAGCTGGGAGCAGCCAGATATAAGAACAGATGATTGAGATCTGCACGGGCTAGGACCATGTACTGCAAACTGTGGCTGGCGAGCCACAGGCGGCTCTTTGGCCCCTTGAGTGTGGCTCTTCCACAAAATACCCCAGCCTGGGTGAGTCTATTTTGTAGAAGTGGCGTTAGAAGAAATTTAAGTTTAAAAAATTTGGCTCTCCAAAGAAATTTCAATCTTTGTACTGTTGATATTTGACTCTGATGACTAATGAGTTCGCTGACCACTGGGCCAGAGTATGTGAGGATTGGAGGGTTCTGACTTTATGCTGAGCAAAATGAAATTATTGAATAGCATGGGTATATGACTGTGTGTTCATAGGAGAGTAATCATCATCTTTTTGTTTAGTAGAGATGATTGTGATTAGTCTGCATAAATATAAGGTTCTCTCTCCTCCCAACTGGTGGGCAGAGTTATGACAATTACTGACATCTGTCACAGACATCTCCAAGACATTGAACCACCAATCAGCGCGTGTCAAAGTGTCCTGGAGCCCACCCCTTCCTGTTCCGCCCGGGGTCCAACCCTCTCCTGCTCCTCCCCTTAAAAGACCCCCAGGCCAGCCACGTGCTGCTGCTCCCCCATGTCCAGGCGGCAGCCCTGCTGGGGGTCCATCTCCATCTCATCTGTCTCCTCCCCACCCCTTCAATTCTGGTTTCTCTACCTCCCTAATGAGTCCCGCTCACTACTGGGGAATACACTGTACTTTAAAATTCCTTGGTGGTCTGTCTCTGCCTTCAAACCTTACAATCTGCAGAGGACATTCAAACAAGGAGTTCAGAAAAAAGCTATATAGATGTCATAGCAGTAGCCCTCAGGAGAAAATATGACAGTTTTGATTCAGGCAATGCTGGTGGCTGGTGGGAAAGAAAATATAGATCCAAGAAATATAAAAAATGGAAAAGGCTTCATGTTGAAATGCTCTCCTGTGAGCTGATAAATGGAGTAGTCATTCTCAGGGAGGGGGAACTACAGGAGACATTGTGAGTTCGTAGAGGATGAGCTTGGCTCTGACGTACTCAGTTGTAAGGTGTCATCGGGAGGTTGGATAAACTATAACACTTTATGATATTCTGTAAGTTAGAAGTTTATTTCTACTCCATTCAATCTGAACAATTCTTTTCCGTAATTTATTTTTAATACCCAAATGGAATTCTGCAGTTTTGTGTCCCACAACCCTGGCTTCTACATAATGTATGATACAGCAAGCATCCCTAAGTTCTAGCTAGAGGGATTTTATTCTAGTGAAAATCAATGAGTTGGCTGTTGCTGGTTTTATGTATAAACGATATAGGGCCAGTAACTCAGAACCTGCTATCAGAACCATATCTCAAAAGAATGGGTGAAATCTCAATATATAATTTCACATAGCCCAAGCAGAAATTGTCAAAAACCTTTTACATTTAATATGGACGTCCTAGCAAAGTTAAATAGCATTCTATAATATCAGATTAGAATGATCATCTCAAATCATTCAGAGTTTTGACATCCCTCTAACATATTTGGCCTTCACTGTTTATTGTCTACCCAATAGGCAACAGAGCTAGGCAGGAGACATTGCAACGAAAATAACAGTTATGTTGAGACCTCTGTGTGAGGTACTTTTTAACACTGTTTTCTTTAAGTCATTTTCATTTTGTAGACACTCTAGGATAGCACACAGGAATACTTTCAATTTTTAAATCATTGTGTAAGTTCACATTAACATTACTTTTCAGGAAGGTTCTTTGTATGCTCATCTGTTGATCTGTCCTCATATGGCTATATGTATTAAACACCATAAAATGCTTACTAACTATATATGGTCATGATAATAATGTTAATTCAGAAGCCTTTGTAAAATTCAACTACCCAGTAGCTTTTAACAAAAGTAACACTGTTCAAAACTGTAAAATGTAAAAGCAGCAATTTTGACACTTTGGGGGAATTTATCAAATAACCTAAACAAGCAACCTATTCCCACATACACCAAATCTTCTCTCTCTAGAAAATCCTAATATGCAAATAGACCGAACGGCAGAACAACCGGTTGCTATGACTGTGCTGTGCACCAGGGGGCGTGCGTGAAGCCTGGCACAAGTCAGCAGCAGGCGGCAGAGCCAGGAACAAGGCAGGCGTCGGCTGTGGCGGGATGGTGGAGCAAGTGAGCGGGGTGCCACACCACGGCAGGGCTCCGGCCACTGTCATCAGGGCGAGCCTCTGCTGGTTATGGAAAATTCTTTGCTCCTGCAGTCCAACCAGGCACTTGACCTGCTGCCGGCCCAGGAGCCACCGCTCACACCCGCTGTCGGCGCCCGGCCCTCACCACGATTGCTCAGCGCCATCAGTGAGTACCAGTGGCAGCTGCCAGCCCCATTGTCCGTCAGAGCTTCTCTACCTCCCCCTGCTCCTGAGGAGCGTTAGGGCCGGCAGCTGCCTCTCGCTCCTGCTGCTGGTGACAGCTGCGCTCGCACCCACTGCCAGCACTGGCCCAGCTTGCACCTGCAGCCGGTGCCAATCTGCCACTTGCACCCGGTGCTGGTCCCAATCACTCAGTGCCCTCAGTGCATGGGAGCGATGCCAGGGGAGCAGTGCTGCCGGCAGAGGACGGGCCGAATTCTGCCCCTCTGCCCACCACAGCCTCGTGGCCCACGGTTCCTTTCAAGGTGCACGAATTCATGCACTGGGCCCCTAGTTGTTAAATGGAAAGGAATTTGTTTATAATTTTACATTAAAAACAAATAATACCAAAGTTTACCATTTTGCTTTACCATTTTTTCTCTCAATTTAGAAAAAGTCAAATCTTCAATTAATATAATTTAATGTTAGACTAAAGCCAAGTGAAATATATAGTCCAAACTTTAACTGGCCTTTACAAATATATAAAATGTATAAATGTAAACAACCAGAAAAAAAACAACAAAAAACAACAATGATAATGCTTTTGGGCCAAAGTGATATGAGTCTCCTTCAGTGACCGCAAAGTGATAGATGGTCACAAAACTGAAGGGATGCGTTTCCCTTGTAGAAAGAGAAGTAAGTGGACAGTAAGTTAGTAACTGCTGAAAATAGTCTTGATATTTTTCATGGTCATGTGATAGGATAAGAAGACAGTTGGATAGTAAACAGTCATGTATACTTTACAGGATGTTTAATGCAACGTCAGCTCTGAAACACCATAGGATTACCTCTGAGTGAGTTCATCATCCCTAATTTCTAAGCATTTATCATCTTATGTTGAAAAATATTTGCAAGCAGTATACAGAAACTTTTAAATTGAAACTACTTAGGTATTATCCACCCAATATTGAGGAAAGTAGGAAATACTCAAACTAATGTAGGATATATTCACATTCAGAAAATTTGTTCCAGTGCTCCTTTTTTTAACATTAGAAAATTAGAGTTCTAGAAATATATGAATAAGGAAATGAAAACTACCCATAATCCTACCTCCCAAAATAGCCACTGTTACTATTTTGTTATATTGCCTTTCAATCTTATGCATATATATTTTAATATAACTAAAAGTATCCATATATACATTATTCTACAGTTTTCACTTAACATTGTATCATAATTTTCTGTGTTGTTAAATATTGTTAAAATTATAAATTTTAAAGTCCACAAAATGAACAGTTGGTTGGATGTATACCAATATGAATGTATCAAACAGGTAATGTATTTATGGGTAGTTTGCTATTTTCAATGTTCATGATTAAAAATAAAATTTTTGCAACTCTTCTACACATTTGAATCCATTGACCTTTAAACCATTTTATTAGGTATCAATGCTTCCGTTTTGAGGTATAATAAATAATTCAACAAACATAAAGAGTCTAAAATTTTTTAATTGAAAAGAATTACATTTTTAGAAACATCGTATGGATTTTCCGATGGAGAAGAGTTATCTGGAATAACTTGAGAGCTGAAGGATGTTGTTCACATTTGTAGCAGCTCAGCAGGTAGAGGCATCTTGATTGTCAGAATTAACAGTTAGTGCTGTATAAAATAGACAGTTGTTACAACTATGTTCATTAAATTGCAATACAAAGATTATTAGCTGAGAAATGCTTATCTGTAAGTTGTCTTTATAGTCCAAGTAAAGTAGAAAATAAGTAAAATAGTTACCTAGATAATTCAAATCAATGCACTTAATAAAGAATGTATCTTTTTGAAAATTATCTTCCTTTGATTTAAAAAGTATCAGTACTTAATTGATTCTATTTAAAAATTATATTAGAAAATTAATCAAAACTCTTCCATTTTAATATCAGAATCTATGAATGTCATCATTTTTTAAATCCAATTTAGTGGCTGGTCATCAGTGTTAGTATCAGCCTTTGTCTAAAAGACAAAATAAATACTTTTTAAAAACCTAGTGGGACTAACCTAGGTTGTTTAAGACAGCAACTAGATAACGGTGATTTGTTTCCTAACAGTATTAATAAAAAATCATTTAGAACCTTGCCTCTGATTCCCAATCTATCCCTCCTAAATAATAATAAAAATTGACATAAGACTTTTCAATCACACTTTAGTGATAGAATGAAAGTGCTCATGATCTGACTTATGGTTAATTAACTAGAATAGGGAGCAATGTCCCTCTCTATCCCACAATTATGCTTTATACCAAAGCCTACACCATCCTCAAGAAACAATTTTATCTTATTGGTTAAGAATTACTACCTGCATTGCTTCATTCGCTATTAGTAAGCAAGAGATACCCTTCAGAAAAGGCTGTGACTCACCCACTAGCCAACAGTTCTTTTCTTATTTCAGTTGAAAGCACTGGTTCAGAATGAAAAAAGGATTTAAGCCACCAGGTGGATTCCGCCATATCAGGTAACCCTATCAAATAAAATTTATATTACTTCCTTATAAAAAACTTTTATATATATGTTTTTTATTGATTTTAGACAGAGAGGAAGGGAGAGGGAAAGATATAGGAACATCAATGATAAGAGTCATTATTGGCTGCCTCCTGCACACCCTCTCCTGGGGATTGAACCCACAACCCGGGTGTGTGCCCTTGACAGGAATCCAACCCAGAACCCTTCAGTCCTCAGGTCAACACTCTATCCATTGAGCCAAACTGGCTAGGACCTTATCAAAATTTTTGAGAGATTAAAAACAAAAATAATGAGGGTGATGCTGATAAGAAATAAACTAAATACCTTGAAGGGGTTTGTCTTCTTCTATGAAATTAACAGAGTCAGAGCTAACTGAAGAAATACTGGTCTCTACAAAAGAAACAATAATGAATGAACAAATACATACAAGCAAACAAATACATATTTATCTCTAAACTCTCAAGTAGTATGGTTTGAAATTATTTACTTCTAGCTCATACATTCATGAATTTAAAAATTAAGTAAATAATTACAAAGTTTTCCAAAATAATTAGGCTTATTACATTTTTTACTAATATGATATATTCCTTTCAATGGTGAACATTCTCTTTCCCCAGATATAGATATAGAATTTAAAATATGTTATACATGCTATAAAATTAAAAATTGTAGGAAATATAAAATCAAGGATGAATATTGTTTTTATTACATTAGAAATATTACATGTGTATATATTTAAATAGCATTAAAAAGGTATCATATTTAGAAATAAAGGAGTTATTTTTAAAAATAGTTTATTTGAGTTATATCTGTATTTGAAACATATAAGTCTTTTAAAATATCACATATAAAAATAGCTTCTGTGGCTATAATAACAATAAGTAAATGAGCCTAGCTTAATCTTGTTGTAAAAAGGATAAATCAATAGATGTTTCCAACACAGAGTTAGAAGCATCTTGAAATAAGAGTGTTTTTTACATGTTGCTGGCATATTTTCAGTAAATGATAAGTTGGTTTTTTAAATATATTTTTATTGATTTCAGAGAGGAAGGGAGAGTGAGAGAGAGAAACATCAATGATGACTGAATCATTGATTGGTTGCCTCCTGTACGCCCCCTGCTGGGGATTGAGCCCACAACCCAAGCATGTGTCCTTGACTAGAATTGAACTTGGAACCTCAGGTTGACGCTCTATTCAGCTGAGTCAAACTAGCCAGAGTGGTAAGTTGGTTTTAAAGTGCATTATTTTATTTAATGAAATTTCTGAATTTTAAGAAGCTACAATTTTCTATTGAGCTGTAAATACAGATGGATCGATAAAACTGTCATGACGGATGCTAACCTATTATCCATAGCAGCAAAGTCGAAATTAGAAAATCAGTGAAGCATAGTTATGATAGCCCTTTTCTAAAAAATGAATTTTATTTTTATAAAATTATTGGTTTTTAATGTATCCTATTAAAGGCAAAGTATTGAAATTAAACATTATTTTGAAATGTAAACTGATCACTTATTTATGTGTTAGAGGCCTTATTGATACCCTATCACATTGTTAAAGAAATGAGCCTTCCTTGGTAATACTGATAGGGAGAGGTCTCCAATGAATTGTATTCCTATGTCCTTCACTGTCACATCAGCCTTCCTTCTGCCTTGAAATGACCAGGATACAATCCACGGGTTACTAATATCCTTCAGACATCCCTTCATTCCATACTCTCTAGGAGTCCTCTAGTGATGAGATCACTTACTTCGATAATATTGATTTTTGGCCAGGAGGCAACCCACAGAAGGTACCGATGCCATCGTTGTTTCCGTGAACAAGTACCAGAGTCTGTGAACAGCAGTCTGAGTGACAGGGACGGGGAAAGAGAGAGAAGTTGACATCAATAACATGGAGTTTCATTTTTCTTTTTTCCACATGAATATTTTTTTGCAAAGCAACATAATTTAATACCATGTAATAAATATCTGATAAAAAACAGAGAGTTCACACAGAATTATAATCAAATATACTGTAATAAAAAACCGCAAACAATGCAGCTATTTATTTGGAAAAGTAAGAAAAAAGTATGCATCCAACTACAAACAGTGCCTAAAACTAATTCTGAAATAAACCTAACCTAAAGGTAAAAAATATACGAACACAGCCGTGATATAGTCACTTACCTATTTCTTTTCTTCAATTTGTTCTTTTGAAATAAGTGTGGTTCTAAAGCTTTCTCAGAAAATGCATAGTTTAAAACAATTTGTAGTGATCCATGATAGACTGCGTTGCCCCCAAAGGCCCAGGGACACTGAGCAGCGTCGGGGACCCCTTATATTTAGAAGGATGAAACCTGAGCCGGGGTGAGGAGAGGCCAGCTGGGCACACAGCCAGCCCGAGGCAGCGCGGGGAAGCGCTCGTCCTGTTTGCTCTTGATCATGTCAGTGTGCCAAGTGGGGCTGCCCGCAGCCTGGACAGACCTGGCTCAGACCTTGTTTTGCACTTGCCCTGTAGAAGGTCACAGCTATGCTTGCGGCCTCCTATAGGGAAGGAGGTAACAGTCACACACCACCTCAGCATTAGATATAATCACACTTTCCGGGGCGGGGGGGGGGGGGGGGGAAGCTCTCTGCTGGCCTCCAAATGGGGCACAACAGACAGGCTGCAGACCAGCAGGGGGATTGGGCACGCCCACAAACACGTGATGCAAGGCAGAGTCACAGGATCACAGAAAACAGCGAAGAACATGAAACACGGAAGTCTTCGTGGGAAGGGACATGTACTGTAGAACTTGACGGACCATGAGTTAGGATGATACAAGAAATGCTAATCATGGGCTCAGGGGAAATTGCATGATTATCACATTATATCAGTATTACTTGATACAAAAGCTAATGTATTATTCCAATTTTACTAATATTCCTTATATAAACTATTCTGCCATTTTATAGACTTAGTTTACCTGTGGATCAAATGTGGCTGCTCTTCACATTGAGGAGATTCCCAATTGCTCTATCAATTTATTTGGTGGCTCAGTTTAACCAGCTTAAATTAATAGTGGTAATGCAGCATTACTATAAAATTACCCATGTCAGCTAGATTCAAGTTTATTCAGAACATTTAATACTAGAGGCCCATTGCACGATATTCATGCAAGAATAGGCCTTCCTTCCCCTGGCTTTGCTCCCGGCTGCCTGGGAGCCTGCAAATCCTCACTCCCAGCCTGAGCACCGCTCCTGTAGCTCCCTCCATCACCCTCCTCCCCCTCATAGCAGGCGTCCTGCTCCCCCCCCCACTCCAGGAATGCATATGCAAATTAACCCCAATCTTTGTCCTGTTAATTTGCATTCTCACTCCTGATTGGCTGTGGGTATAACAGAGGTATGATCCATTTACATGTTTGTCTATTAAGATGCCATTCAACATCTCCACCTGGTATGGCTCCTTTATGTTGCCAGTACTACTTCTGCCTTTTTTTTTTTTTTTTTTTTGATTAGTAGGAGGTGTTTTTTAAATTCGTTTTTTATTTTTGTTTTTTCTTATTCTTTTAAAGAACTATTTGGTTCTTTTGTTTCTTGATTGTATATTTCATTATTTTCTGTCTTTTTAAAAAAATATATTGATTTTTTTACAGAGAGGAAGGGAGAGGGATAGAGAGTCAGAAACATAGATGAGAGAGAAACATTGATCAGCCGCCTCTGCACACCTCCCACTAGCGATGTGCCCGCAACCAAGGTACATGCCCTGGACCGGAATCGAACCCGGGATCCTTGAGTCTGCAGGATGACGCTCTATCCACTGAGCCAAACCGGTTTCGGCTACTTTCTGTCTTGACTTTATTCTTCTTTTTACTTACTTTAGAGTTATCCTTACTGTTATTTATTTTAAAATAATCTGTAGCTGCCATTATGACATCTCTTAAATATTTGTGTTACTTAGGCATGCTTTTCTTTTTCAAAATATATAAATGTTTATCTTTTCATTGATAATTAACAAACTTAATTGTTCTGTGTTGTCAAGAGAGAATATTTAATTTTTATTCATTCTTTGAAATACTTTTTAACTTATTTTATTTATTTTTTTACAGAAAGGAAGCAAGAGGGATAAAGAGTTAGAAACATAGATGAGACAACGATCAGCTACCTCCTGCACACCTCCTACTGAAGATGTGCCTGCAAGCAAGGTACGTGCCCTTGACCGGAATGGAATCTGGCACTCCTCAGTCCGCAGGCCAACGCTCTATCCACTGAGCCAAACTGGTCACGGCTGAAATAGTTTTTAAAAATGGATGTTAGTATACTCAAACCAGGGAAAAGCCCCTAGACTAACAGTCTACCTCTTCAAGAACGAGGCTGGTCACTCTAGCCCAGAAATTAATAGAGTTTATTAAGAAAAGCTTACATCTGAGGCACGTCTTGGGCAGCTAGGAGATGAAATGGATCCCCTCAGCGCTTGGCAGGCACCAGAGAATTGTACGGTGTGAAGGGTCACTGGGTGGTAGTCGTGGGCATGAGTACGTGAATGCTCTCAGGTACGGGAAGTACTTTACGTGCTGGCCCGGTCAGGACAATAACCTATTTCAGGAACCAGCACACGCAGGAGGGAGAGAGTGGTGTTGATTTCCGTCAGGACGACCATCAATTATGATCAGACAGTCTCTACAGGGGTGTGCAGAAAGCAGCCTCCATTCTGTCCTGCGTTCAGCTTCTGGGACAGACAGTGGTCACATCTTCCTCAGTGGCTTTCTGTATATCTATTGTAATAAAAGTGTAATCTGCTAATTAGACTGGACATCCTCCCAGAAGCCGGGACTGGGAGGGAAGCCAGTGCAGGCAGCCAGCGGAAGGAAGGCCTCCTCTTGCACGAATTTCCTGCATAAGGCCTCTAGTTTGAGAATAATATTCTTTTATTTCATACAGTCATTAAGTGGGTCCATTAGGTCTTTTACCTAATTTTGTTAAATAATGCTACTGCTTAATCCACCAGTTTCTAATGTGATAGTATCTTAATTCTATTAATTTTTATCTTATATTTGAAGCTATTTGCATGCAAATAATGGTTGTAATATCTTCTCTGTAGGTCTTTATTAGCATGAACACTTTTGCCCTAGATACTAATAGATGTAATATTAATATTGGTACACAAATTTTTTTAAAAAGTACAGATACGGGATACAATTTTGCATCTCTTTATTTTTAACTCACTGTACTATTTCATTTTAGAAAGTACTTATAAGCACCTTATCTGTAAGATTTTTCCTAACTTTACATACAAACACACACTTATTAAAAATATGGGTTTAATCCATTAGCATTTACTGGAATTAATCATATGTTTGAATTTTTTCTATTATCTTATTTTGTGGTTTCAATGTAACCACATTTCTTTTTATGTAGACCTTTCTCTTCTCTTCTAGAAACAATATACTGTGTTTTATTCTTTTGGGTGTTTTTATTTTTATTACCATAGATAACTCAACTTTAAGTCTTTTAATAAGTCTATTCTGCAGTTCCACTGGATTTGTCCAAGTATAGAATTTGCTTTATTAATTCTGTATTGTACTCAGGATGTGCATTTCACCCACAAGCTCATCTTCTTTTTCACTTGGAGAATTCTCAGTTATTTTTCCTTCAAATATTGCTTTTACATAGTATTAATTAGATCTTCCTCCACTAATTCATCACACACACACACATATCAGTTGATACAAACAGTGAATGTGCTTACACATTTTCAGATTAGTTGAAGAGGCTAATGTTTACCTGATTGTTTTCTGATTCGTGGTTTTTTTTTTTTAATTTAATATCTAACTGTTAGAATTGGTTACAACCACATCTTCAGGGTCTTTTGTCCTAGAATTGAGTTATGCTAAATTTCTCTTTGGTTATAGCAAGAGGAGAGTGAATACTCACTCGGCTGTGATGACATGCTTCAAGCCAACTTGGGAGATGGAGCTATCATTCACGGGTCTCATCAGACAAGTTGCAAGATGCTCCCAAATGACACCTCATGCCCTGTAGGCACGTAGCTTCCACAGAGAGCAGTAGATTGAAGGAGTGAGTACTAAGTTAAATCAACTGCAACTTTCCTGGCAGGTGATCTCTTTATCACATACAAGATACTGTTACTCTTCTTAATTTTATTGACATCGAGGGAAATAGTAAATACCTATCAGGTTGCTGTTTTGTAGAGCATGGAAATCCATGGCAAGAAAAATGGTTAAGCTTGAGATAATTCATTATGACCCTGTATTGTCAGACGATTTGCTGATTGAGCAGAATGAGAAGATCGATTTCTTACTGTCCTGGAAGGCTTAAACTGTCTAGATCTAATAGTTATAAATACAAGATGTAAGGTATTTGAAATATGTAGTAATACCCACACCAGAAAAAGTATCATGTTAAGTACGGACTGGTCACCTGTAGTAACTAACACTGCAAATGAACATGCATGCCAGGTGCTTCTAAAGCTATGGCAGTCTGCATTAAACCACTTCCACTTAATAATTGTTTTAGGTAAAATCATCAATAAATAGTGACTATCTCTGGCCTTCTACACCTAATATATAAAATGGGAACAATGATATCTTACTTTACTTGGGATCCAGTCCCAAAATATGTAATTCAATTGCTTGTTTAAGTTTTAAATTTCTCTGGGTTACAAATAGTCTGTTAGTCAGGGTTACAAATAGTCTGTTAGTCAGTTGTCGTGGTTGTATACAACAGAAATTAATTTCCTCTGGAAGGAGAGAGAGAAGAATGGACAACAATTCATAACATCAGTAGGAAACACAGAGAGCTAGATCTGAGAAGCGAAACCACCCAGTGAGATCCCAAGAGCCCATGTGCAGTGTCTGGTCACTCGCTCACTGGGTGGTGACTGGGGGAAGTGCAGTCAGACTGAGCTTTCCTGTCACACAGGACCTGACATTGTCCCAACCTCACTTCCCAAGAGCTGGGCTACTGGCTTCCCTGGACAATTCCTCTAAAAAGTGGGCACCCCAAACATAGTCTGCCTTTTAAAAAAAATAAATTTTTATTGATGTTAGAGAGAGAGGGAGAGAAACGCCTGTGCTGCCTCTTGCACACCCCCTACCGGGGACTAAGCCTGTAACCCAGGCAGGTGCCCTGACCCGGAAATGAACCAGAGGCCAGTTGGTGCAGGGGGTGAGGCTCAACCAACTGAGCCACCCCAGCCGGGGCTACGTTGGCCTTCTAACACGCAGTCTGTTTAGTTCTCCACCGAGAAAACTGTATCACCCTATAAGCAGGGAGAATCATGAGAACGAAGCATTACAGCACATCCTCCAGAAAAGCCTGCCCTGTGTGTCTCCTGGGGGAATAAGGAGAATCTGGGGTTTAGAGTGCCTTCTCTTGGTGAACTCTGGCTCATAAAGCTTTCCCAATAAGGCCCGTGTTTCAGCGGATGCTATGAAATATTATGACATTATGCATGCTGTTCTAAAAGCTGTGGCACTTCTGGGGAGCTACCCAAAAGGAACCATTGTTGGAATGTGGCAGGAACCAAGTACACTCAAGCAGGAAGGCACCCCCTCAGGACACACCCAGGCAGAAAAGGAGGAAGACGCTGCTGTCAGCTATGACCAATCCCCTGGTCCAAAGCACCCAGTGGAACTGATCTCATTGGCTAACCCTCGGTCAGCCTATATGTAGCTGCATGGTTAGATTAGAGGACACATCCTTGTAGCAACTATTGCTAACCGTCCTTCAGGATCTGTCCTTTTCTTTTGAATTCAGTGAGCACAGTCCATTGGACCAGAGACTACATGTCTCAGCCTCCCTCCCAGCAGGGAATTGGCGAGGGCCAGTGAAATATGTGAAGGATGTGGTTCATCTGTAAGGTCATGTATTTAAAGACCAATCCACTTGCCCAGACTTCCTGCCAGAGGTAAGTGGTCAAAGCTCATGGGTGGGACGGTTCTTCTTACATAAGAATGAAATAAAGTTCTCGTTTGAGACATTGTGTTCCAGCCTTGTTACACAGCCTAGCCTGCACTCTGACCGTGAAAATCACGCTGACTTCCATTAGGAGAGGTGCAAATTGCGGGACCCACCAAAGAAAATGGATCCCCAGGTGCTGAAATGCTAGGAGCAAAAGCTGATATTACTGTCATGTTCCAGTGTCCTGATTTCTGACACATACCTTTTGCTTTATTTGTTTTTTATTTTTTAACGTATTTTATTGAATTTTACAGAGAGGGGGGGAGAGGGATAGAGAGTTAGAAACATCCATGAGAGAGAAACATCGATCAGCTGCCTCCTGCACACCCCCCACTGGGGATGTGCTCACAACCAAGGTACGTGCCCCTGACCGGAATCGAACCCGGGACCCTTCAGTCCATAGGCCTATGCCCTGTCCACTGAGCCACACCGGTTTTGGCTCTTTTGCTTTATTGAACAGTCTAGACATCCTTAGTCACTACCTCCATGTGCCCTTACTAACATTGTTTACCTGCCCCACATACACATCTTTCTCTTCTGCTCTCTTTCTTGGTCCCTTCGAAGCGAAGAATTAAGCCCAGTGCCTTCCTCATTTCTGTATTTCTCTTGAATGAAAAAAAAAAAAAAACGAGTCAGTTGCCCACTCTGCAAAGAGTCAAACATTATAAAAATCAACCCCCGTTTTTATCTTCTCTCCTCTGACCCACATCCTCCCTCAAACAGTTTCCAAACATTAATCACAATATAAAACATGGTTTGATCACTAGTAACAAGCACTGGTCTTGATTCTTGAGGTTTTACCCGCACCATCTGGAAAGCCATCATGGGGGTGAGTAACCACTTTGGGTAGCCGAATATGTAAGAACAGTAACAATGTTAATTTATAGCACTGGGAGAAGACAGTGTCCCCCCTTGTGTAAAAACCATTTCTCAGCGGGTTCTCCTTTCTGCAGTCTCTCAGTTGCCATTTTTTAAGTTACTGTTCATGCTTTCCTGCTTTTGGCAAAGCATCTAAATGAGCATCGTAATGGCCGAACGCCTCATGGAGTTGACATCCTACATTTTCTAGGTCCAGCAGGGCAGAGTGTGGAGAGCTGGTGAGGAATCTCCCAACAATTATTTCACCAAATAATTTTCTTTCTTAAATGCTGAGATGGTTAGATGAGGAAATGTATTGAAAATAATAAATATGCTAGAGCCAAAAATAATTCCACTACAGATTTCTCTTGGCTTTATGATTTTAAACATAGCTAAGTGTTCGTCATTCTCAATGAGAGTGTTTCTGGCCTGTTAATCGTATGCCTGCTGATACTTACTTTTGACTGTGATCAATAAAATGACCATTTGGAGACCTGTGAAAAAGTTTGGAGACATGGGTGCGTTTTGTCTTTCATGTCTTCCATAGTACCTGCAAAAGCAAAGGAAAATTCATGAAATTATTTTCATTTAAAAAATTTTAGATTGCATTTATTTATTTATTTTATTTATTTATTTTTCAGATTGCTTTTAAATGTCAGGTCAAACCCTCAAACATTTTTCTTTCCCTGAATCTAATCAGATCCATTTCTCCATAAATCCTCAGTCTAAACATGAAATGGTCGCTTATTTTGATAGTCCTCAAGATCTCAATCTGAAATGCATAGTGTATCTGACCATCTGATTGCAGGTGTCTGGTTTGGCTCTCTGTAATCTAGGGAACAGATAAATTTTCACAGTCCTTAGGTTTCTCTCTGGAGGGGAGAGGGGAAGGGAAAACAGAAAAAGAGTGAGGCTGAAACCTGGTTTGGCTCAGTGGTAGAGCGTCGGCCTGCGGACTGAAAGGTCCCGGGTTCGATTCCGGTCAAGGGCATGTACCTTGGTTGCGGGCACATCCCCAGTAGGGGGTGTGCAAGAGGCAGCTGGTCGATGTTTCTCTCTCATCGACGTTTCTAGCTCTCTATCCCTCTCCCTTCCTCTCTGTAAAATATCAATAAAATATATATTTTTTTTAAAAAGCAAAAGAGTGAGGGAAGCAGAACTGGAGAGAAGTGGAAGTGCCATGAACGTGCCTCTGTGGATTGTATAAAGGGCTCTGGGTTGTCCGAAAGTAGGCGAGGGGCCAGGCCATTGTCACGTAAACAAACTAGTCTTTGAACGCGGGCTGTCCACTTTGAATACGGAAGCTCCACTTCGCCTTCGGACAGATTTCTTAGACGTCAGCCGTAACCTGCTAAGAATGAGCGTTCCCCATAGTTGGGGATGAGCACTTTTGCCCAAAGGGGAATCTTGGCAGCACAGTCAGGTCCCCACAGTCCCACCCCTTGAAATCACTGAAATCAAATGCTTTGAACAGTAAATCCATCCTGTTTCGGGAAACTTGCGTGGAGACTCAAGTACGTTTCTTTTCGTGGGAAACTTACAAGCAGGTGAGTGAGATCAAGTGTCATTCCTGCCCCTGCAGCTGGACTGGTGTCACATCAGACAGCCATCCCCCGTACCCTTCCTGTGCGTCTTCTGTTCCCTGACCCGCGGCTCACCCCACTGCCCTCCCGGTGCTTTACCGAAAGGACTGACCTCAATCTTTATCTTGATTTAAAAAAATTTTTTTTGAGCCAGTGATCAGCATGCCCGTCTTACACTTGAGGGTGTTTGTGTGGGAGAGGCGCATTCTCAGGAAGGCCTGTGTTTATCAGGGCACCGTGGCTGGCTCCCGGGCAGGGATAAACAGCTCCCGGAGTGTTCTGTCCCCTCAGAGTGTTTTGCATTCCAGAGTTCTGGAGCCAGTGTGTCCCGGCTGTCTGGATGGTTTATCCTGACAATGCTATCGATGGTGACCTGGATCGGATCAGGCGAGTGTTCTGGAGTGTTAGAGAGTGGGGGTTTTTGAACCATGCCTCCTCCTAGTCAACTTGGCCTTGCCCATTCCAGAGAGGCTGTGGCCTATGCCCCAGATAGAGTTGTCAGTGCTGTCACCAGGCCAGGCCTTGAGATACCGTCTCATGGCCCTGTCCCAGCACGTAGGCCTTCTTTCACAGAGCACGGTCAGCTTTCTGAAGAACAGGATAACCCTGTGAATAACATGGTCGTCAATGACAGGACCCTGGCAGGACTTGGGAAAGACTGTTTTGTCGTGGGTTGCTTGCTCTGCAACAACAGGATGTGGTTAATGTGCACAAAAGTGGTCCCGCACAAAGGGTCGGAGCTGCTCTCTGGACTCCCTGCGTGGAGAAAGGCAGAGCAGTCCCCGGCTGGCTAATGAAGACTCCCTAAGTTTTAATTTGGTCTGGACGCCAATGGTCGTTCACTCGCATTCGTTCCACAACACGGAGTTAAGACGACTTCTGAGGTTAAGATTTCTTTAAGGCTCTCTACTACAGAAACTAACCCATTGTCTTTCTTTCTGGTCTCTTCTGTCATGAAAAGAGGACAAAGTCTAAGTGAGGTCATTTTTATTTTTATTTTTTTTAGGTTTCCCATTGGAAGCAATGTGCTAAGTATAAAAAATCAAGCTAAGGGAGATAAAATTCTTCAATCTTTGTCTTTGCTATTCTGAATGCATTTAAGCGGTAATTAAAACAGTTTTGTTTAAATGCACATTTAATATGCTCAGGAAGATAGATGAAATACCTTCCGAAGCTGATCTTACCTTTCGGTTTCCAAGATGACACAGGCATTGATTCAGTATCTCACGTAGGAATCTTCACTGTCCTCAACTCTCTCATGTTCCAGATGAGAACGCCCAGCAACCAAAGAATGTCTGAACATAGAATTTGAACAACAGAATTATAGAATTTGCGATTATAGAATCGCAAATTTTAATATCTTATGTCATTTAATTATAAATTGTCAGCTTTTTAAATAATACTATGTGTATTTCACAGAGTTGGAACTAAATGTAATCCAGATTTATGAATTGAAAATTGGATATCAGAAGTCCCAAGTTATACATGAGTTTGAGTTAATCACACAAACCGCTACAAATTTCCTTGTGTTTATTTCCCACGTGCATACTTTTCACTTGCATCTGTTGGTAATGACATTCAGGGGCCATCCATTTAGGTCCGGATTTTGTCTAAATGTACCGGGATAAGCAAGATGTCATGAATCTCCCTGATGTCCTGATTTTATTTTATGAAAACAGGGCCTTTAAAATGTAAGGATTCTCCAAAATATTATATATAGGAATCTTTAAATTCTTGTGTGCACTTGAAAAACATGACACATCATACCACTTTTTACCACTGTAACCAATTAATGGTCTCTTTTTACTTTAAAATTAATCTCTTGTTGTACATTAGGCATCTGTGTAAGATCTTGAACCATTTATAGCCTTTCCAGCAGATCCCGAGGGGAATAAGTCTAGTGGAGCTGGGTTACTGGAGTATATAATAATAC
Source organism: Vespertilio murinus (assembly GCA_963924515.1). Classification (NCBI taxonomy): domain Eukaryota; kingdom Metazoa; phylum Chordata; class Mammalia; order Chiroptera; family Vespertilionidae; genus Vespertilio; species Vespertilio murinus. The sequence continues at coordinate 5,849,949 of OZ004717.1, read as the reverse complement.
TAGAGAATGTGAAGGGCTTTCTTCAGCGAAATTCATTAAAACTAACTTCCCTTTGAACATTAAAATATAGTTTGTCTTTGTAACAGCTTTTTCTGATGAATGTAGACCTTTTGTGAAGTGTCCTACACTATGATATATTTAATTTCAGATTTTATTAGAATTGCTAACAAAATTAGCAGTGCTTATGCTATCAGCACATACAATGACTGTAAATTCACTAACGTTATTTTATGAGATATAGACTGTAGTGAGTTTAAAGTAAGTATAACAGAACCCACTCTTTCATATCTAATGGAAACACTCTGAGTTTGCTTTAACTTTTAGTTAAATTTTCCATACAAGACATGAAATGTTTATTATATTACAATGAATATTTATGAAAGTTTATTGTCCAAAATTCAAAAGCCTTCATTAAGACTCATGAAATATAAATATTTTATCAAAAACTGAGACCATAAAATGAAACACTTTATAATTCTTTCTAGAGCTACATAAAGAATGACCTTGAATTAAAACCACGTGTAAATGTTGGTAAGCATCAGTATTTTTTTCCTTCAAAACATATATTACAAATGCTTACTTAGAGTCAACAATACTTTACATATTATCTGTCATTTTGGGGAGCAGTGTTAATTTCCTGGTAATTTACATATATGACAAAATCCTTCAAAAAGTTGAAGGAGCCCTAGTTGGTTTGGCTCATTTGATAGAGCTTTGGCCTGTGGACTTAAGGGTCCCCAGTTTGATTCTGGTCAAGGGCACATGCCCGTGTTGCAGACTTGATCCCCAGATGGGGGGCAATCAGTGATTCTCTGTCATCATTGATGTTTCTATCTCTACTCCTTCCTTTCTCTCTGAAATCAATAAAAAATATATTTTTTTAAAAGTTGAGGGAAAAATACAAAGTTATAAAGTTTACAGGTAATCAATAGCATATCCTGGTATGATACTGGGGAACTAATTTTATTTAAAAATCAAGGATCCATGCATCATCAGCTGACTAAGTTAGATGAGAACAAATGTCACAACACTTATTGACGTAATAGTTATTTATAGAGTGGTTATTATGTTTCAGGTGCTATGCTGCTCCTTTTATTTCCAAGAATCATGTGGACTCTGATGAAGAATACTAAAGTTTCACTGAGTGTAATATCTCTATGTACAACAGAATGGAAAGGTAAGGACTGACATCATAAGTTCATCTTCAAATGTTGTTTGTCATTCATGAATATTAGCTTTTTATGGATGTTGTTCTATAAGTATGGTGAAAACCAGAATTCTATCTCTAAATTCTCAGTTCTATTGAATAGTTGCTTGCTTACACACAGGTAGGAGTGATCCTCAATTCATTTATCCAAAGAGCGTTTTTGAATGTGTGCTATATACCCGGGCCTGCTATTATCCATGATCTAGTGGAGTCTAGTAAGCAAATACGTTAATAATAGAACTTCCAGTAGGGAAACACGCTACGGATAGAATAAAGTTAGCTAAGCAGAAAGAGAGTAAGGGCTGGGAACCTAAATTAGCTATGGTCATACAAACAGCTTCTCTGAGAAGGGTCCATTTGGGCAGAGTCTGGAATGAAGGAGCAAATATACATTTTATCAGTGTGAGAAAAATTCCAGACAAGAGCAGCAAGCATGAATGCTCTAAGGTAGGGCAAAGCTTGGCTACAGAAAAAAAAAAGGCCATTTGTGGATTCTCAACCAGGGGAATGAGATGGAGAAAGGAAAGGGGTTGATAGGAAACACAGTCAGAGAAGTGAGTGGGGGTCAGTTTATATGTGCACCTGTAGGTCTTTTAAGAGCATTGATGTTTTATTTTGAACATAATGAGGACCTATTTATCCATATTTATAGAGTAGCTGTTTATACTTTCAATGGAAGCATGACATACCTGATTTTCACGTTTGAAAAATGTTTGTGGCTCTTCAATATAATAAAGAGTAATGTTGGCAAAGTAGAAGCAAGTAGATAAGTTAGGAGGTAATTACAGATCTCTTAGAGAAAGACAATAGGAGCTTGGAAAAGAAGGATAGTGAAAAATGTCATATTTAAAAGGAAGAACTGATAAAATATGCTTATTAGCATTCTGAGAAAATGTAAAAAAGAATGACTGCAAGGCTTTCCATCCGAGCAGTTGCTGATGTCATTGACTGAGATGGACCAGACTGACAACAAAATGAGTTTGGTGTTTTGTGTGTCAGCAGGTTCCAGTTTGGGAAATGTTGAAATGTCTATGTAGACGAGTAGGTAGTCTTATAGGTAGGAGTTAGCAATGTTCCCTAAGGTGGAATACGTGTTCTCCAAAATCCAGATATGTAACCCACCTTCTTGTTTCATCCCATGGGTGTGTAATGACAGCAGCTTAGTGCCAGTCGCTGGTGGAATATCCCGAGTGGCCCCTTCCCAGGCTATGCCTAAGAACTGTCCTGACTGCCAGGCCCTTGTTTCGGTCTTGGTTCCAGTTACTTTCTTCCTAGTCCATTTAATTTGAACAGAGCCAGATGGCAAATGGAGCCTTTTTTTCATCTTGAGATGTATATCCAAGGTTCAAGTTACTGGTTTGGCTGCCACCTGGGTACTGAGTTGGACCTGGTAGAGTCCCTTCCAAGGAGATTCAAGGACATCCTTTGTTCTTAATGATTCCAAATCCGAAGAGTGGGGGAAAATTCGACACGTTCATTGGCAGAATTAAAGTCAGATAGTTGAGGAAACTAGAATTGAGGATCTAGTAGTCTAGCTTACAGGTATACAACAAAACCTCAGAGAGAATAAACATGATTAGAATTTAATATATTCAAAGGTGCAAACATGATTTTTCTTTCTATAATTACCCCACATTTTATCAAAGATAATCACAGTAAAACTAAAATGTGTTTGCATTAAACTTGGCCTGATTGTTTACATAAGGGTAGTGAGAATAGTGTTCGACCCTGAAAACTATTTTTAAGACTGCTTTGCTGGAACTTTTTAAAAGGAATCTCAGATGGCACTCTGGGATGCCTCTGGGATCAGGGTGGTTTCCATCAATCCCTTTAAGCTGCTGAGTCTGTGCATCTCTCTCTCAAATACCACATTTCTGTCTGAACCATAGTAATAGAGCCACGGTTTCCAATTGTTCCCTGTTACAATGAGAACCATCATCTCCAGGTATTTGATCTTAGTAAATCTATAGGGCAGCCGTGGGCAAACTACGGCCCTCGGGCCGGATCCTTCCCATTCAGCTGTTTTATCCGGCCCACGGAGCCGAAAGAGAGGAGGGTTCTCTTGCTCTCCCCTCCACTCCTTCACCAGCAGCCCAAGAGGAGAGTGCCAGCATGGTCAGGTTGCTTTTGTTCCGGCCCTCTGGTCCAGTTTAAGAACCCATTGTGGCCCTGGAGTCAAAAAGTTTGCCCACCCCTGCTATAGGCTGTTCTGATCCTAAATTTCTAACTGGGCAGGTCATGGTAGGTAGTCAGTGCCTGAGGCCTATAATTTTTTGGTAATAAAACCCGGGGTCATTATAACTTGGGTTAAATTTAGTTTTGAACTCTAGTTGATCTGGGCTGGGCTTGGTTAATCGTGACTGGGCTCACTTATGCTTTTGTGGTCAGCTGAGTTAGCTGACCTTGGCTGAGCTTCGATATCACAGATATCGCATGTTAGAGTGTGGGCTGGTCCAAGAAGGCTTTGGCTGTGACAACTCAGCTCTGCCCAGTCTCTCAGCCTCCAGCAGGCTAATCCAGGCTTGCTTCCATGGAGCTGGTAGGATTTCATGTTCAAGAAAACTCAATCATGCAAGATAAGTAGAGACACTCAAGGGCTTCCTAAGCCTCTCCCTGTGGCATGCTTGCTAACATCCTAATGGCCAGAGCAAAATACACTCTTCGCCCAAAGCCAGAGGTGGGGAAGGGGCTTCAGGTTACAGGATTAGGGCATGAAGAAGGAGAATCCATCCGGTGGGCCCATCAGTGCAATCCTGGCTTATCGTTTTCCAAACTCTGCTGACTTGTGTACGCCCTACCAGATTTAATGACTGATGGAAATAACGTCATTGTCAAGGACAGCAACATCAATGACTACAACAAATAGGCTTCATGACCACCCACCACTGTGCTTAGCCTATAAAAAAGTTCTTTATCACTGAAAGTACTGCATATGTCTCATTTTTTCCCCACTGACCTCTCCCCACCAGCTCCTGTCCCCCAGCCCAGATCCTCACCCTTTCTGTCTTTGTCCAGTGGTTATGCTAATATGCATGTATACACGTTCTTTGGTTGATTACTTACCCCTGTTTCCCTATCCTCTTTACCCCCTTCCCTACCCTCCCTTGAAGTTTGATGGTCACTTTAATGCTTCCATGTCTTTGGAAATGTCAGAGAGGAAGAGAGAGGGATAGAGAGTTAGAAACATAGATGAGAGAGAAACATTCATCAGCTGCCTCCTGCACACCCCCTACTGGGGATGTGCCCGCAACCAAGGTACATGCCTTTGACCGGAATCGAACCTAGGACCCTTCAGTCCGCAGGTGGATGCTCCATCCATTGAACCAAACCAGGCTACGACCGAATCTATTTTTGTTCTTCAGTTTATGTTGTTCATTATATTCCATAAATGAATGAGATCAGATGGCTTATTTTCACAACTGGCTTATTGTCCTTAGCACAAGGCTCTCCAGGTCCATGCTGTTGCAAAAGGTACGAGTTCTTTCTTTTTTAAAGCAGCATAGTATTCCATTTTGTAGACGTACCACAGTTTTCTTATCCACTCATCTGCTGATGGGCACTTAAGCTGTTTTCAAATCTTAGCTATGGTAAATCATTCTGCTATGAACATAGTGGTGCATATATTCCTTCTGATTGATGATTCTGATTTCTTGGGATACATTTCTAGAAGTGGGATTACTGGGTCAAATGGGAATTCCATTTTTAATTTTTTGAGGAAACTCCATACTGTTCTCCACAGTGGCTGCACCAGTCTGCACTCCCACCAGCAGTGCACGAGGGTTCCTTTTTCTCCGCATCCTCGCCAGCACTTGTTGTTTGTTGATTTGTTGATGATAGCCATTCTGACAGGTGTGAGATAGCACCTCATTGTTGTTTTGATATGCATCTCTCAGATGATTAGTGATTTTGAGCATTTTTAAAAAAAAATATGTCTCTTGTCCTTCTGTATGTCCGCCTTCAAAAAGTGTCTATTTAGGTCCTTTGTCCATTCTTTGATTGGTTTGTTTATCTTCTTTTTATGAAGTATGAATTCCCTATAAATTGTGGAGATTAAACCCTTATGGGATGTAACATTGGCAAATATGTCCTCCCATGCAGTGGGCTCTCTTGTTGTTTTGTTGATGGTTTCTTTGGCTGTGCAGAAGCTTTTTATTTTGATGTAGTCCCATTTGTTTATTTCCTTCTTAGTTTTCATTGTCCTAGGAGATGTATCCATAAACATATTGCAACGAGAAATGTCTGAGATTTTGCTGCCTATGGATTCTTCTAAGATTTTTATTGTTTCCCATCTTATGTTTTAAGTCTTATATTCATTTTGAGTTTATTTTTGTGTATAGTGTAAATTGGTGGTCTACTTTCATTTTGTTGGGATTTTTTTTGCATATACCTGTCCATTTTTCCCAACAACATTTACTGAAGACACTGTCTTGACTCCATTGTATGCTCTTGCCTGCTTTGTCAAATATTACTTGAACATAATGGCTTGGGTCAGCTTCTGGGTTAATAAATATTCTTATTTAATTGATAGAACAACCATATAAAGTAGACGCTATTATTATTTCAAGCCAGGTCTTTTAACTCCAAACCCTGTAAGCTTAAGCATGAGGCCAGCCATCCTGTAAAAGCAGGTTTGAATTTATGTTTCCTATAGGAACACCGATCATGATGATGGCCTTTTGTTGTATGTTGCTCTCGTCTCCCTGTAAAAACTTTTTGGTGAATGTTTATGCATCACATCCCTCCTTATATTACAAATTATTTGAATGGCCAAAGAGTGTGTGAATGTACAAGCCTATATAAAATGTAGAAGTGCAATGAAAAATATAACTCAGGGGTCATTTCTCAATAATGGCTCACAAATCATTTTGTGCCAAGAACTTCTTAGGCCATTAGAATCTCTCTTGCTCCTCTCACATTATTGCTCAGAAACAGCAATAGTGCCATCGTGTGGACATTCTGAGAACGGCACCCTGATAAGGGATTAGTCACAAGAGTGCCCTCATGTGGACACTAGGGTTCTGAGAACAGCACCCTAGTAAGGCATCATCAAATTAGCATGTTTCCTTTGTGAAAATACCAACCCAGACTAGAGATGGCTAATTAATAAATAAAATGTTTTTCTCCTGGCCGGAGGGCTCAGTTGATTGGAATGTGGTTCTACACACCGAAAAGGTTACAGGTTCGATTCATACTATTGGGTGAGGATTAAAATATAAAAATGATTTTTAATGTGTCGAAGTTGAGGATGCATTCTGACGTATTTCCCACTGCTTTCAGAAAGGAAGTCTCCTGGAAAGAGACACACCTAATTCAGGATAAAAATAACACAGCTACATTTCTGGGAAGGAGCATAAGAATTCAAAGGAAAAACTATTCAGAAAAGAATAATTGTTTTGCTTTCTCTAGAGCCGTCCCGGGCTTCCTGGATGCCGGCGTCGGCTCATTTTCGATAAGGACGGCTGAGGAAGATGCTGTTACGGTTTGAAGTACGTCAAGGGCCAGAACTGGTTTATAAAGGGAAGAGTGGGGAAACATACAGAGAAGATCATGGGCGAGCGGGAAGCTCTCACCTAGCTTTGATGCTGTGCTTTGTGGCTGATTCAGCTCTGGGTGGTAGGGTTGAACATCTCTGCACCGCCCAGGCCAGAACGTGGGAAATGCTAATCCCTTAGCCACGTCCTCAGCACTGGAAAGTCCAAGCAGTGAGGAAAGTGCTCCTGAACCGCCTGCCTGCAGCACTTTGTGAGGTGCAGGTTGTGCAAGTGGGCAGGGAACCTGTGGCACTGAGTCAGAGCTAGTTACAGAGAGCGCTCCAGTAGGCATCATTCATTATACAGGAATGCATCCTTCATTATTTACGTACACAGTTCTGTCATTCTCAAGACACACGACGAGCCATGCATGTGGTATAAGGTGTCCATTCATCCATCCGTTCACCCAAGATATTGAACCAGATAATGTGATAAACTCAAGATACAAACACGGAAAAGAATATGGTCCTTGTCTTCTAGGCATTTACCGGTGACGGAGAAGAGACAGAGAAAGAAACTGGTTCTGACTCTACTGAAAGCCACCCTGGAGGTGGTGTGAAGCGTGGCCTTTCGCTCTTTCTAGTTCCCAGTCAGGTGAAAGTCACAGGGGAGAAACACACAGCAACAGGTGGGTGCTGTTTGTGATGAAAACTGTACTGAAGGGCCTGGTCAGCGTGGCTCGGTGGTGGAGTGTTCAACCTATGAACCGGGGGGTCATGTGTCAATTCCCGGTCAGGACACATGCCAGGTTGTGGGCTAGATCCCCAGGGTAGGGTGTGCAGGAGGCAGCAGATCAATGGTTTTCTCTCATCATTGATGTTTCTATCTCTGAAATCAATAAAAATATGTTTTAAAAAACAACTGATTGAAGTATCTGTCACCCAGAGGTCTCACTAAGAACACTTCAGGCCAGAGCTGAACTTACGCACCCACATTGGTGTAATGGGACAGCGAAGCTTCCCCCATAGAAAGAAGTTCTTACCTCCTGGTGGAGAACAGGCCAGAGTGCAAGCATCCTGCAGACAGTGAAGCCTCCAGGGGTAGAAGGACGGGGAGGGAGAGAACAAATGAGAACTTCATGACACATTTCCTCAGCCCCTCCTCCCAAACCCGGGAATCCCATACCTCGCTCTTCCCGCCATGAGATGACATGAGCGAGGAACTGAGAGAGAAGCCAGTTGTCTTTCTTCCCCAGCGGTGTCTTCATAGGAAGGACGGAGCCAGATGCAGGTGGAGGTCCTTCTCCGAAACTGTGGGCTAGCCCAGAAAGAAAGCCTAGCCTAAACTGGACGGGAGGGCCTCTCCGTTCTCACAGCTCCAGGAGCAGTTGTGTAGGTGAGAAAACGGGGCGTTACCGGGTTGCAGGAAAGACAGCCACTAAGAGTGACTCACAGAGACGGAGCGTCTAAAAGGAACTTTGGTGAAGGGATTGAGAAGTGCTAATTGGTAGGTACAACCTAGTCGTGGGGACGTGAAGGACAGCGTAGGGAACAGAGTCAGTAATACTGTAGTCACTATTATGGTGCAGGTGGAGATTGGAACCCTCTGTAAAGGGCGGTGTGACTGTCTCACCACTCTGCCGCACACCTGAAAACCTGCACAGAGGAATTGGAAGTAGCCCGGCCGGCGTGGCGCAGTGGGTGAGCATCGGCCTATGGACCAGGGGGTCACAGTTCCAACCCCAGTCAGGGCACATGCCATGGGATCGATCCTCCGTGTGGGGGCATGAAAGTAAACTGTAACTAAAAAAAGAAAAAATGCAAACAAATAAAATGGACCTTGACTGGTTAGTAAGTAGCAATGAGTAGAGTGACTTAGTAAGCTCATTCAAGACAGAATTAAAAGGTTGGCGGCCGGTCAGTGACAGGGAGGCCCATGTCCAAGGAGACTGAGCTGCCGGCGGCTTCAGCAGGCCTGCGGAGAACGTGTAGGGCATGAAAGAAGAGCTGGGGGCCAAGTATGGAGGCATCTAGGCTGCCAGGACACTAAGATGGGAGGTGAGCCCATATCCTTATCCCGACGGCAGGACCCCCGAGAGGTGACGAGGGCCTGTAGCTCCATGTCTGAGGAATCGTAGGCATTTAATAAGTAGTATGAAAAATAAATGTCCCTTCCTACTGTCACACACCCACGTGCTAACCAGGGGTCTCTGCAAAAGAGTGAAAGGGCCGACATTCGGTTTGGGGTCATCGCTGCACTCCCCTCTCCACTCCCATCTCTCAGAATCTTTCTCTGGGCCTTTCCTAACCAACTTTCAATTAGGAGGAAGGATCAGAATCTCATTTGGACTAATCAGTGGCAGATAAAGATGTCATATGTCACGTCTCCTGTAGACATTGGCTCTTTAAACGGCTCCAGTCCTCGGCCTGGGATGTCATTCCTGCAGTGGGGTGGGTCCCCTGGGGGCAGTTGAAAGAGAGACTTCAAATGAGACATCATTTGGACTGGTTGATGTCCAGTGTCCTGCGTAGTGTCCCCGCTCCAATAAGCATTGCCCGTATGCAGAAATCTCCACAGGGCATGCAGACAGTACTCTCTTAATTGCCAAAAAGGGAAAGAAAATCTCGCCTTAAGAGTTTTAAATTTCCACCCTAAATGAGCTCTTTTAGTTTTATTTCCTTTAAGTCCGGTCCCATTGCCTCTTCCTTGTGAATGAAATATCGCCCGGGCACGGGTTCCTGAAGGTTATCTATAGCTTTGCCTAAAATGGTTATAATTAGAGCAATGAGATAGTGCTAACTGCAGAGCCTGAATAACATTATGCAAAACGAAGGCACTTTGGAAGAATAAAGAAACGATGACAATGCAAATCAGAGCCAGTGAAGGTCAGGCGTTTTTGCATAAAGCGCCTTGCAATCTAATTCATGTGAACTTAGCCCGAGGAGAGAAGAGGGACTTATGAAAGCACAATGCTTTTTCAAAGAGCATGACTGCCGGAGCCCTGGGTCTGCTTACAAATCCCACTGGCAGCTGCTGGGATTGGGCTGGGCGAGGAGCTGGGGGCAGGGGGGAGGAGGGGAGGCATAGCTGGGCTGAAATGACAGAACCTTTGCTGAGAAATAAAATATTTCCACCCCTGACTGCACCCAAGCTGGCTTTCTTAACCCCTAGATGGCTGAACCGAGTGGCTTTTGCTCGTGGAACAGGCCTAGGAGGCTGCTTATAATTATTTGCAGGTACCATGTTGATTAGCTCAGCCATTCGAAGCAGACGGTTTTCATTTATTTTTCTTGTGATGGAGAGTATCGAGGCTCAGATAGTTAAAGGCATTAACTTAGGGGCTCCGACACACCACGGTTGGAGCTAACAGGCCAGCTCTGTTAGACTCCGAGGTCCACAGTTAGTCCCTGGTGTCATACTGCCTGAAAGATCACTGTTGCCTTGGGAACATCACATCCTTGCACACACAGAGTGAGGTCTTACCCTTTGACTTGACTTCATAACTCTCTGAGTAGATGGGGGCCGCATTTTCCAGAGGAAGGTGGCTGCTTGGTCCCTTCTGGCCTAAGCTGGTAGACGTGGGCACTGTTGTGACCTTAGCCCGGGGACGGAAAAGGGATTTAAGAAAGCACGATGCTGTTTCAGAGAGCATGACTGCGGAGCCCCGGGTCTGCTTACAAGTCCCACTGGCAGCTGCAGGGATTGGCTGGGCGAGGAGCTGGGGGTGCACGATTGGCTTCCATCATCAGAGGGTCTGAGTCATTTCTATGAAACCACCGTGTATTTGGTGTAACACGCTGCCCATTCTTGCTGAGTAGTCGAAAGAGATAATACCTGCTCATTGATCACGAGTTCCTGTGTCTATAGCTAAGGGTATACAAGAAAGGGAGGCAACCTGACCCCCGAGCAGCTCACCTAAAATAGCTGTGAGTTCCTAGCGCCACGTGTGCCCAGGCCAGACGCAGATGCCCTCAGTTGCCCCAGACATTTCTTTCATAGCTAGCTCGCTCAGCCCGCACACCCAGCACTGCCCCGGGCGTCGTTGGTGGCTTTTGGAAAGGCATCCGGAGGGCATCAGAATCAGGAGGGCTCCTCGCTCCTCGGTTGGAGAGAGGCAGTGATGGCGAGGGGCCTTGCTTCCCTTGGCGATGGCTTTGCCCGACAGAGGCCAAGGCACTCGGCATTCTTGCTAAATGACCAAGAACCAGAACAGTAACAATCCTGTGGTTACTCTCTGACGTGAGATTGGGGTTGGTTGGGGACCAGTATGGAAATCACATGCAAATCTAAGCAGACTTGGCTAATTTCCCACAAAGGCCTCAATGAGAAGTGACGAGCATGGGGATTAGGACGTCTCTCCGAAAAGAGAATGTGTTCTTCAGTGTGTTGAATCGAGGCTTTGTTGGCTTATAGCAAGTTTTAACTTTATTTTCCCCTCTCCACAAAAAGGATTTTAGCCACTTATCCACAGCTTTGTGCTTAAATGTTAAAACTAAAATTATTTGTGGTGAGCAGCAAATGTCCTTAGCTAATCAGTGTGTATGCTGCCCCCTGATTGTCCCAGAAGTCCCAAGTTCAAATCCTAATTCTCCCAATAATTCCATGTAAGTGTTAAAAATAATCATGTAGCCCAGCTGGTGTGGCTCAGTGGTTGAGCATTGATCTATGGACCATAAGGTCACAGTTCAATTCTCAGCCAGGGCACATGGGTTGTGGAATCAATCCCCAGAGTGGTACGTACAGGAGGCAGCTAGCTGATTGATGATTCTCTCTCATCATTTATGTTTATATCTCTCTTTCTCTCCCTTTCCCTCTGAAATCAATAAAAATATATTGAAAAATATAACCATACATATTTGCTGAAAATGGCTGGCCTTGCCCAAATATTCCTTAAAATGTTTCCTGGTTCTGAAGTCCTAAGTAGCCATGAAAAAATTGTTGATGCATATTCCTTTAGTGCATACTTCTAGAAAAAAAAAATCCCATTAATTCGAGTAGTTGTGTTTTTATGTTGTGATTTTATTGCTCATTTTCTTTTCCTTTCTTTTTTTTTTTTTTTGTATATAAGAGAGATTATCAATAGGCATTTTAGTGACTTCATCCAAATTGGAGTTTTGCTTCCTCTAATAAATTTTAAACGAATTAAAACATTAAAAAAATGTGATTACTTGATGTTGGTTAAGGTATCAGAAAAACCAAATGCCTTCAAAGATGGAAGGGACCTGGGTGTCTGGACATTGGTTCTATTTTCCTACACAAGTGCCAGCTTCTAACGTTAATCACTAGGAGGGGAGGAGCCATGAACCAGGCACCATGAATGCATAGCTTTATTTCACCTTCACACCTGTAAGAAGTGTTGTGATTCCCATTATCCAGGTAAGAAAACCGAGGCTAAGAAAACCGGTTTAAATAGTCTCCTCAAGCTCACACCCAGAGGAGAAATCAGTAGGTCCACGGCCAGACGACGTGGAAACCCTCACCTTTCCTCCCCATTGCCAGCTCACCCGTCCTACATCGTTATCCCTAAAGTGACAGGGGCTAAGAATGGCCAAGACTGAAAATCGGGAGTGTGTATGTGACAGAAGCAGCAGCCCAGAGGTTTTATGTGTGAGTGCATTTGCTGGCTTGATCATTTTTTTGCCGGAGTCTTCTTCGGGAATCAAGCAATATAACATTAAGTCACCCAAGCTCTCAGTTCATTCCAGGTCTTCACTCCAGTCCTTGCCCGGCTGCAAGGACTCTTCCTCCTCTTAACCCGGGATCTCACCATCTCCTCCTTGTCACCTCCTCATGGAGCCTCCTCAGACCAGGTTAGGCTCCCTGATATACTCCGTTAGCTTTCTGGACATCACCCTTTTGAACATGTATTTATATATATATATTTAGTTGCTGCAATTGATGAGGCAGGGTAGCATGGAGTTTAAGTTAGTGGACTGTAGAGCCAACCTGTCTGGGTTCATAACCTAGGTTCTCCTATTTACTAGCAATATAGCTGTTGGCCAGGTTACTTAACTTCAGTTTCCTCATCTGTAAAATGGGCCCATAACAGTACCTAGTAATCACTGAATAGCAGTAATGATTAAATCAGTGAATCCACGTAAAATCCTTAGAACAGAATGTAGCAAGCACTTGTCTGACTTTCTCAATGGACAGTAGTTCTGTTGGAACAGACACCATGTCTGTCTCAATCACTCTTGTGTTCCCAGTGTCTACCCACCTTGTTGATACTCAGGAAGTGTTTGCTGGGCAGTCTAATTACTCCCTTTCCGAATGACTCAGCTCCGATCCTACTGAATGCTTGCTGTGTGCCGGGAGTTTTCATAGGTATGACCTCTCCTGACTCTTGTAAGTTGCTAGGGGCATAACATTTTCTACCAGTGATTACAGTAAGGTTCAGAGAGGTGACCCGCTCTGCCTTGTTGAGGAGTTGAGGCAGTAATGGAACCAGCTCTGGGCGGACTCTGGACCTACTTCTCTTGCTCTTCCCTCCTCCCCAGGCCGTCTCTTTGTGGCACAGAAGAACAACGCACCTCATATAAACCCCATGCAGATAGGAGGTTCTGGTTTCAAGAAGCCAATGCCAAAGCAGAGTAAGCAGAAGTTAATAAAAGAGTCATAGTCATCTGATTTTTTTTTAAAGACATCTCCTCCTTCTTCCCTAGATACCCAAATTCATGTTGATTCCTGAGTGGAGATGGAAAATCATTAAGGTCTTTCCACCAGAGGTCACAGATTTCTCTATAGACCCTAAAGAACCTCTTGCTAATGCTGATTTATAAGTGACCATTCTGGCTTTCGGGGGCCTCTGCGACCTGCAATGATTTCCAGTGTGGGACCGCTAAGCTGGAAGACTGTTGGGAAACTGTGACTCTGTACTAAATTAAGGACTGTTTATGTTGGGGCTTCTTAGACATTAATATGCACATAAATCACCTGGCGGGGGAGGGAGGGTGTTCCTTATCACAAGGCAGATTCCAGTTGTGTAGATCTGGGGAGGAGCCTGAGCTTCTGCATTTCTAACGAGTTTCCAGTGGATCCCACAGGATGGCCGGCCACCCTTGGTGAAGCAAGGTTTCTGGGACTTCCTTGGGCTGTGTTCTAGCCAAACACGGGGACTCCAGTCACAGCAAGAGCAGGCATCTGCTCGGGGAGTCACTTGTATTCCATTCCAGCTCTGCCACTTAGTGGGGCCAACATGTGGGTGTCCTCACATATAAAATGGGTGTGCTGAGTTTAGGGAAGGAACAATGGGTTGATGCAAATTAACTCTAGGGCAACTTTCAGTTCTAAGATTGCATGACTGCTTGACTCATTCTAATGCCAGCATTCAAGTTGACATTGTTTGTTTTAAAGGAGAGAGAGAGAGAGAGAGAGAGAGAGAGAGAGAGAGAGAGAGAGAGGAGGGGGCTGAGGGGATTGAGGCTTGGAATCTTGCAAAAGAGACTTCTAAGCAGTAGCCTTGGGAGCCGGTCAATGCCACAGAGCCCCCTGTCCGTGATGCAACTTATTGGCCCCTTTCTGCTCCTCTGTGGTCAATGACCACTCCAGCAGGTAGCCAAGAGCGTTTTGTCATCATGATCCACTGGTATTTGGTCCTGAAATTTCCTGACCATGAAGGCAACCTTGGAAAAAGGACAGTGACCTTTTGCAAGAGCGATATGGTCATGGAATTTCAGAGCTGGAATGAAGTCTGAATGCCATAGCGTCCACAGTCCTTATTTCAGAGCGAGGAGGAGACTTACCCAAGGACAAACAGTCAGCTGGAAAGAGATTTGGGCCCAGAGCTGGCCTCCTGCCAGCCCTGTGTTTTCCTGGCCGTTAAAGGAATGCAGCCCGTATGTTTCTATAATATGCCCTGGGTGTCCTTAGGGGACTTCCATAAAGTGAAATAATACTCCAGCGTGAGAAACACTATCTGCATATTCCAGCTGCTCCTGAAGGTGCTATTTTATTTATTTACCCAGGCCATGCAGTTTAAAAATAAACTCCCTAATACCTTTCGCAGGGTGGAATGTTGGCATCATTGAAGACTCTGGCTCGGAGAGCTGCCTGCCTTCTCCAGTCATCTGGGGGCAGAACTGGGCCTGGTTCCCAGGGACCAGGGCTGCCATTTACTCCAAGGACACTGAACACAGAGAAGGGCTAGCCTGCCAGGTGAGACCAAGGAGAGACCGGAAAGAAGGCAGAAACACAGAGAGGAAGAGAGAGAGACTCTACCACGGTGCGTGGCACCATGGAGAACTCTAAAATCCACTCATCATCCTTCATGCTTCCCATCTTCCCAAGCTTTCCTACTTTGCATGGAATTTGCATTCTCTGGCACATCCAGAGCTTTGAGAATATTATTATGGACCTCAAGAAAGAGAGAAGGAAGGAAGGAGGGAAGGGGAAGAGTCGGAGGGAGGAAGGAAAGCTGACTGTTCCTCTGTGAAAACTTGATAAACACATGCATTATCATAGACTACGATCGGCATTGGACTTCTTCCCACAAGGTGGGGCATGAGGATAATCTGAGCACAAAGGTGTGCCTTCTCCTCTAGAGTCCGCGTCTCACGGTGAGATGATCAGATTGACTACTGTCGTTGGCTTCTCTGGATAGACTGTGGTCCAATATATACTACTCAGAGCTGATTTGGTATCTGCGGGCATAGAGGTTGTCATAGGAGGGACACATGCACATTGCACATGGAACCCTGGCTCCGAGCCTGGTGAATTGTCTTCTATGAGGGAGCTGCTAGAACCGTAGACATCTGGCATCTCCTTGCCTTGTCGCTGTGCAGCCAGGCAGGCCCCCCTCCCACCCTTCCTGGTCCTCAGAACCCTCTCTTCTGACACCGGACCTCACCCTGCCTCTGCCCATCCCGCACTGGGGTCGAGCCTCCTCACCCTGCTGCTGGCTTCATCCTGGCATTCGTCTTAGTGCCCAGGGCAACTGTTCAGGCTCTTCTCATCTTTCTCCTTGACGTGTCGGGTCACATTCTCCTTCTGGCTGCACGACTCCGGGTCATCTGAATAAACTATCAATCAACATTGTCCCCAGGAGCTCCCACGTTGTGTAACCTTTGGGCACCTGTATCTATTTCCTAGGACCGCTAGGACAAATGACCACCAACTCGGCGGCTTCCAAACACCAGTTCGTCACCTTACAGCGTGGAGACCCGAAGGAAGTCCAAAAGGGTCTCCTTGGGCTCCAGCCAAGGTGTCCACAGGGCTGGGTTGCTTCAGAAGTCTGGAGGGAAGATTATGTTTTCTTTTAAAAATATATATATATATTTTATTGATTTTTTACAGAGAGGAAGAGAGAGTGATAGAGAGTTAGAAACATCGATGAGAGAGAATCATCGATCAGCTGGCTCTTGCACACCCACTACTGGGGATGTGCCCGCAACCAAGGCACATGCCCTTGACCGGAATCGAACCCAGGACGTTTCAATCCACAGGCTGACTGAGCCAAACCGGTTTTGGCTCCCTTTTTCTTTTAAAAAAAATATTCTTATTGATTTCAGAGAGGAAGGGAGAGGGAGAGATTGAATCATCAATAATGAAAGAGAATCATTGATTGGCTGCCTCCTGCATGTCCCCCACTGAGGATTGAGCCCACAAACCTGGGCATGTGCCCTTGACTGGAATTGAACCTTGGACCCTTCAGTCTTCAGGCTGTGCTCTATCATTGATTCCAGTGAGGAAGGGAGAGGAAGAGAGAGAATCATAGATCAGCTGTCTCCTGCACATCCCATACTGGGGTCAAGCCTGCAACCCGGGCATGTGCAGGAATCAAACCCGGGAATCGAACCATGATCTTCTGGTTCCTAGATTGCACTCAACCACTGAGCTATGGCAGGCTGGGCCATTTCTCTGCTTCTGCCTCCCTCTTCCTCATTTAAGGGCCCTGTGATGCCATTGGGCCATCAGGTATGCCAGGAGAACCTCCCTGTCACAAATACACCAGGTTAGCAACCTTCCTTTCATCTGCAACCTCCATTCCACAGAATACACCCCGCTCACAGGATCCAATTTGTTCCTGGCCCTCGGAGAAGATTCTTCCCAGAGACGGACAGGAGGTGTCTTGGGCAGGTAATTATTCAGAGAAGGTTTAAGAAACATTCTTGGCTGAAACGGGTTTGGCTCAGTTGATAGAGCGCTGGCCTGTGGACTGAAGAAGGGTCCCGAGTTCGATTCCGGTCAAGGGCATGTACCTTGGTTGCGGGCACATCCCCAGTGCGGGAGCAGGAGGCAGCTGGTCGATGTTTCTCTCTCATTGATATTTCCCTTCCTCTCTGTAAAAAAAAATCAATAAAATATATTTTTTAAAAAGAAATATTTCTGCCATAAAACTATGTGGTTTGCTTTCATCTACATCACAGTTTTGTCAAGAATCATCATATTTTGCTATAAACATATTCATCACTCTGAGACTACAACCAAAATGTAATATGTAGCCAGTGCCATAGAAAAGACAGAACAAACATGCACTACATATTTAAATTACAGCACAAGGAGCAACTGTTATTAAATACAGCATGTCACCAGTGCAATAAATAATGTTCAATATTTTGAAGACAACCGTGTCAAACAATGAGCGGAGCGCTCTCCATGCAGACTCTCTTTTCATTTCCAGAGCAGCTCTACGAGGTGCTGTTATTGCTGTTCACATTTCCCAGCGGAAATAGAGGGCTCCAGGAGGCGTATGCATTGCAAAAGCGCACACAGGGAGTACATGGAGTGGAGGGATTTGAACTTGGGTTGGATGCCGTTGCTCAAACTCCACCACTGAGGAGTTCATAGGGGCCAATTGGAGTGAGGCATGACGTAGCTAAGAGGTATTTCTTAGAGCAGTGTTTCCCAAAGTGTGGCACGCATACCCCCAGGGGTACGGGAAGAGTTTGGTGGGGGTACGCGTTGCACCAGAGTTTGGTGGGGATATGCACTGCACCGTGCTTAGCTGCGCCTAATTTTACGTTCTCATGAGTCAAGTCAATTTCATCCTTCCCATTGATCCAAATAAATGTTATTTATAATATAAGTTTTATTTATATTTTATTATGAATAATTTTATTTTTTGTTTAATATTATTTTGTGTACCAAATAAAGAAAAAAGAAATATATTTTGATTGTTATTAAAGTACATCCATTTTTTTTGACGAGGGGTTACTCAGTGTTACGAAAATTATAGAAGGGGTACACATATGTCAAAAGTTTGGGAAACACTGTCTTAGAGGTATGATGTGTGAACACACATTGTAAACGTTGCTCAGTGAGAAGGTAAAGGGGGATGGAAGGTGATGGAAGGAGATGTGTTGGGGTGATGAACATACAATATACAGAGGATGTATTGTAGGATGCTGCACCTGAAACCCACACACTTTTATTAACCCCGGTCACCTCAATAAATTCAACGAAAAAAAGAATTCAGCTTAAGCCCCACTTTCTATCATTAAAATAAACGTTCACATCAATCAATTGATCAATCAATCAATCAATCAATCAAAGGTTGCTCAACGGGAATCCCTTACAAATTCAGCTATCAAAACATATTCGCCCCCAGGGCTTGCCTGAGCTCCCTGCAGAACAATGTGTGTTTGTGAACCATATTCTTCATTCCAACTTCCCATTCCCACCTGGGCCAGACAGTTAACGCCAAAACCACCCTTGTTTTCTTCAGGTCTTAGATTGGCCTCTACCTCCCCTCCCCCCACCACCTCTTCTCCCCGCCCCCCCCCTTCCCCGGGAGCATTGGCATGGCCAGATGTGGGCTCGATGGTGCTGGGGACGGGGGTGTGCCGTGGTGGGTTCCAGAGTCTGGACTCTGCTTCCTGCGGGCTCACAAGGCCACTTTGGGGAACAGGGGTCAATGCAGGGGTCCGCTTGTCTGTGGTTTCCCTCTGGGGGTTTCAGTTGCCCGCCCTCAGCCGAGTGGAACCAGTAAAAGGGACTGTCCGAGATAAACAGCTCATTAGTGTCTAATGGAGCGCACCTTGCTGAGCCACGTGATGCAGCCTCTGGCTATTTCCCGTGCACCCCCTGGAAGGTACATTGGCCCTTTAACCTGCACCTGCGTCCCTCTTGGCCCAGGCTCCTGCCCCCAGCCAGCGGCCAGCCCCGTATGACACGGACTGTCCGGGGGTCCAGGGACCCTAGTTTACCTATGAATGGCCCCACAGCGCAAGCTTCGTGGTGCTGGCAGTGGTGCTGGCAGTTCGACACATCAGAGAGACGCCGGAGTGAAAAGTGAGTCCAGCACAATTAGGTATTTTGAGAGAGAAGACCGAGCTCACACAACTTTTGTAACGGTATCTTGTTATGATTGTTCTGTTTTATCTTTAGTTATTGTTGTTGGTCTCTTATTGTGCCTAATTTATAAATTAAGCATTACCATAGTGTGCACGCATCGGGAGAAACAGTGTATGTGGGGTTGTGAACTGTCTGCGGGTTCAGGCACCCCCTGGGGTCTTGGAAAGTATCCCCCATGGATAAGGGGGACAGCTGGGTAAGAGGAGGACAGGACTTGTGTCCCACATGGACTCGGCAGACCACATAAGTCATTTATTTGCTCCTTACCAAGCATTTTTGTGTGTGTGTGTGGGGGGGCAATGTGTGCAGGTGTCTCCCCAAAATGCATACACACGCTGAATGGCTAAAAAGTCAGTGCTTATTAACTTACAGTTCATTTTCATAATTAAGGGAGTTATCCGCTGTTAAAGCATGTATACATTTTTTTGGGGAACACCCTTTATAAAAGCGAACAGGCCATGGCCCCTTCTTTTAAAGATCTAAGAATCCGGGGGAGAAAAATAAGTAAAATTCATTTCCTCTGAACAAATAAATCCAGTCTCGGATGCAGTCCACGAGTATTAAGCACAGAGTCTGTCTGTAGCCTATACAGCACCATTTTCTCATGTATATGCACATGGGTCGCAACTTCTGCTGAGGGGAGAAGACAAGGACCGTTAGGACACCCTGGCTTGGGAAGTGTCCCATTAATTCTCACTCACCGTGGAGCCTAATGGTGAGAGTGGGGCCGGTGGGAGCCGCCGTAACCCACCACGGAGGCCCTGGGGTGGCTGTGGGTGTCCGTTCCACGGTGTACCCGGGTGCAGTGCTGAGACAGAAGTCGGAGAGTTGTTGTCGGAGTGGTTTTTGAAGCGCCCTGGGATTTCAGGGTGAGCTTGGCGCCCAGCCGATAGGCATCACAGCTCCTGGGCATGGGGAGTGGGGCAGACTAATGTTTGTTTATTTGTTTTTCTTTTTAAATCTTTATTGTTGAAAGTATTACATATGTCCCATTTCCCCCCCTCCATTGACCCCATCCAGCCCACTCCCCCCCCCACCCCAACCCTTACCACCCCGATGTCTGAGCCCCTTGAGTGTGGCTCTTCCACAAAACACCACGGCCCCGGGTGAGTCTATGTTGAAGAAGTGGTATTAGGAGAAGTTTAAATTTAAAAAATGTGGCTCTCCAAAAAAAAATTTCAGTCCTTGTACTCTTGATATTTGGCTCTGTGGATGAATGAGTTTGCCGACCGCTGGCCTAGACCTCGTAGGTTTTGCTTGGCTCTCAGACTCTTCTGCTGACGGCTGAGCTAAGTTCTCATCACTCCGACTCTCGGCTCTGCTTCTGCTCAAAGAAATGCCCACGAAACCGTGGATCAGTGTGGCATCTGCAGAAGCCACGAGGAGGCGGCTCCGGTCCTCGGATTGGCTCCGGCTCAGGCACATTGTCTGCTCTGATGGGGGGCGCCCAGTCCAGCTCTGACTCAGAGGGGGACCCTGCACCCCCAGGGGGGTTCCTTGTCCTGGCCTGTGGGGATCAGGCCAAAACCGAGGGGTCCCGGTATGAGAGAGGGCACTCTACAAAGCTGCTCTTGTTCAGGGTGTGGAACGTAAACAAGTGTGCAGTGAGTCAGATTCTGGGCCGACAATGCACCAGCAACAACATAACCCACAGCCAATGGTAGAATCGCGTGGCCCCATGAGGAATTGGGCTCCCTCCTCTCTGGTTTTGGGGTGCATCACCCCAAGAACCGCCGCTGCCAAGTCACTACGTTTGGAAGCTCTTGCATTAAGCGTCTGCCCTCTGGTGGTCAGTATGCAACATAGTGACCGGTCGGAAGGTTGGACACTGAGCATATTAGCCTTTTTATATAGATACTAGAGGCCTGGCGCACGAGATCCATGCATGGGTGATCAGGGCAGATCCGGGCCTTCCTTCCCCAGCTGCTGACCAAGGCCTGCTTTCATTCCACGCCGCCCCCTGGTGGTCAGCACATGTCATAGCGATCTATCGAGCTCCCAGTCTGCTGGTCGCATGCCCAAGGGGACAATTTGCATACTGGCTTTTATATAGCTGGGTAGATAAGCTGCACAGTTTTGACACTGAGGTCACCTAACCTATATATATATTTTAACAACTGTTATCAAGGATGTGTTGAATGACCACTCACATTCATTCTTCTAGACTGTTCGTCAGTAGCACCTTCTCCCACGGGTGGAGGTGAGAATCAGTGTGACAATTCTGTACAGGTGAAGTCGCAGGGGCCAGGAAGAGGGTACAGGCAGTGGAACTTGATTATTTGCACCCCGTGTTTCCACTTCTCTTTCTCTAGTTCCTTCCCGAATCCTTGTATCTGTCACGGTGTCAGAGAGGAGGAAGGAACGGAGGAAATAAGGAAGGGGGAGGAAGAAGAAAGAAAAAGAAAGGGAGCTGAAGCTGGTTTGGCTCAATGGATAGAGTGTCGGTCTGCAGACTGAAAGGTCCCAGGTTCGATTCTGGCCAAGGGCATGTACCTTGGTCGCAGGCACATCCCCTGTGGGGGGTGTGCAGGAGGCAGCTGGTCTTTGTTTCTCTCTCATCGATGTTTCTAACTCTCTATCCCTCTCTCTTCCTCTCTGTTGAAAAATCAATTAAAAAAGAAAGAAAGAAAGAAAGAAAGAAAGAAAGAAAGAAAGAAAGAAAGAAAGAAAGAAAGAAAGAAAGAAAGAAGAAAGGAAAGAAAGAAAGGAAGAAAGAAAGAAAAAAAGGAGAGAAAGAGAGCAAGGGGGAAGACAAGAAAAACCCCCCAGCAGAAGCCATTCCCGGTGCAGTACCGCCTGCGGCCACATGATGGCGGCATGGGCATGGCCGCGCTCGGGCGCTGGCCGGCCTGGCCCTTTAAATGCCCTTCCTTCGCCTGAAGCCCGGGCGCCTGGGCGGACGGTGTCGGTGCCTGTGAGTCAGAGCCTCGCCCAGCCCAGCACCAGCTCTGTCAGCTGAGCCGCAATGCAGGCGGACGCGGGGACCTGCAAGGGTTTCAGGGTCTGTCTTTCTAGAGAGAGGGAAAAAAAAATCCCAACCTGAGTTGGATGGTCACAAGGACTCTGCCTGTGGTCACGATCAGGCGGGGAGCATTTCCTCCAACACCGGCCTGGGCCCCGGCTCCGGCTCCGGCTCCGCCCGGCTCTGTGGCCGTGGCCCGTGGGCAGGTGGGCAGGTCCCGAGCCCCGGGCTGGCTGCGGCCGGGCCAGGCTGGAGCCTCAGCTGGCGGGGTGCTGGGGGCCGACGTGCCCCGTGGATGGAAAGTGTGATTTGTGACACGGCAGCAGCTGGGGAATAATCACGAAAAAAAACCCGCAACTGCCCCAGGTAGATCGCTAGCTCTCCGCCTTTCAATAGCAAAAGAGGCTGCGCCTCCTCCTCGGAGGAAAGCGGACCTGAGTTCCTGGCCTTTGTCTCTCCGGACCCGGACCCGCAGAGGCGCACCCTGCGGCTGTCAGGCTGTGCCAGAACCAGGCAGAGGCCTGTCTGTCCATGCAGCAGCCCGGCCAGGACGGGGCTCAGAAACCATCCCAGCCTCCGGGACGGGTGGCTCTGCTTTGTTCTTTTCTTTTTCTTTTTTTCTTTTTGCCTTTTGAGAAACAAAAACCAATTCCTTGCGTGTGCGAGGTGTTTCTTGGTCGTGTACGCAGGCGGCTCTCATGGTGTCCTCCTCGGGCCGGAGGAGGAGGAGGAGGCCGGGGCCAGTGATGAGAGCTGTAACACCTGGACCCCGAGAACCAGAGGCCCCCCCATGTGTCAGGCCCGCTCCCAGCTCGGTGTGAGGAGCAGAGGGCTCAGAGGGGGGTAGTATCCCGGTGGAACGCCCCTGCAGCCACTGGGGGTCACCCAGGTGTCTGAGGTCCGGCTTCCTCATCTGTAGGAGGAAGACAGGGATGCCAGGCTCCGGGGGTCGGGCAGGACCAGATGAGCCGATGCCAGGGACACCTGCTGAGCCGGCCAGTCCGCGGGGAAGCTTTGGGTCAAGCCCGGCCCTCCAGCTCCCAATCTGCACCCCAGGCTCTGGGCGACTCCACCAGCTTTGCCCACCCAGGGCCGGGCTCCCTGTCCCAGGCCACTCTTCTCTCTCAGCTTTTGGGGGTGGGTTATCCGAGGGGTTCCTGCTGGAGGACTCTCCTGTCCCAGAGGGGAGGGGGCTGCCGGGGAAATGCTGCCCCCGTGGGCCCCCCGCCCCCCGTGGGAACGGTTCTGGGACCCGGAGAGGGGGAGCCACGGGGAGAGGGGGAGCCACGGCCGCCGCCACCCAGGGAGAGCGTCGTGTCACCGCCTGGTCTTCCTCCCCGTCCGCTCCTGGCCCCGGGATCTCCCCCCAAAGAGGCTGCTCTGGCACAAGCTCTGACTCCGGGGTTTCAGTGGGGACCCCGGGCTGGGACAAGACGGGAGAGAGGCCGGAATGCCGCTGGAGGTCAGGATGCTTGTTTAACAGACACACACACACACACACACACACACACACACACACACGCACACAAGTGCACACACACATGTGCATGCTCTGGTCCTGTCCATGTTCAAGCGGGAGCTGGGGGGGGCTTTGGAGTGTTTGCAGAGCATCTCACAAACTGTTGGGTGGGGAGGGCCCGGAAGAGCAGGAAGTGTGCCCAGGCCCCTGGGGGACGTGCACAGGGCCGGGCGGGTGATCGGTGGGTGATGGGCCCTAAGCAGGCGCCGGGCCCAGCCGGCAGCAGCCACGGGAGACGGGGCGGCATGGGCGGCATCAGGGGGGCCGGGGGGTTGGGTGGGGGGTGTGGGGAGCCAGAAGCTGTGTCTGCGCTGTGATCGCAGGGCACCAGTGGGCTCTGCCGTGTAACGTCTGACGCGGGCGGGCGGGTTGGGTGGAGCGTGCCTCGGGGAGGGGACCCTGGCAGCCGCTGTCCATTCTGAGTCCCCCCTGCAGGCTCCGCGGTGCCACCCGGCTCTCCTGACCCACCATCCCGGGAGCACCGGGGGGATGCCTGGCCGGCCCCGCTCCCCTTCTCTTCCCTGGCTCCGGGGGCGGCCGGGCCTCGGGAAGTTCCGGGGCGGCGTTCCCGAGCTGGGGTTCGGGGCCATCGTGCAGCTCTGCCCGCTCCCTCCGGCCGGCACTGGCCAGAGTTCCTCCGGCGCCCAGCTCGGGGGCAGCGAGTTCTCGGGGCCAGGCTCCGGGGCCAGCCGCAGAGGGCACTTTTTTGGCGTTTGTTATAAAATGCTGAGGCTTTACGCAATTTTCTATAAAACGGATACTTCGGGAAGACACAATGGGGTTGTCCGGAGGGGGGGGGGGGTTTGCAATCTGGTTTGAGCCACTCCGCCCTGGAGGACAGGCCTCCCCCCTGGACGGACCAGAGGCCTGGGGTCACTGAGGGGGCGGCCTGCGTGGGAAAGGGGGGGGGATGGAGGGGTGGGAGTGAGGCTCCTTCAAGGTCCGTTCTTCAGTGTCTCCTCGCCCTCCACGTCGGAAGGGGAGGAAGGGGAAGTCCTGAGCTCTGGAAGCCGCGGCAGGAAAGAGGGGCGCGGGGACACGAGCTCACTCCCCGTCGCTTTTGGGGCCAACAAGCAGTTTCCGTAAAGGCTCGGGAGGCAAACGTTTCGGGCTTTTGGCCCGCCCGGTGTCTGTGTCTGTCACAGCCGCCCGGCTCCGAGGGTGCGGCCTCTACGCAGCCACACGCCGCCCCGCAGAGAGGCCCGCCGTCGGGGAGCGCCTTCAGCGGAGCGGCGGGACGGGGCCGCGGGGGCCGCCTGCAGACCCGACCCCGCTGCGCTGACCTGCCAGCAGGACGGGGCCCTTAGCCAGCCCCCTTCTTGATCCTCATTTAATCCACCTGGGAAATCGCAACGGGAGCGCCGGCCCGGGGCAGCCACCCTGTTTTGGCTCCCCGGACACACACGTGCACCCACACATGTGCCCACACACTCGTGCCCCCCCCACATGTGCGCACACACACGTGCCCACACACGTGTGCCCACACACTCGTGCCCACACACACGTGCGCACACACGTGTGCCCACACACTCGTGGCCCCCCCCCCACACGTGCGCACACACACGTGCGCACACACGGCTCATCGCCCAGCTGGGTTTAGTCTCTGGGTGAGCGCGGGGCATCAGGACAACTTGCTCTCCTGCCTCCTGAGTCCCCGCAGGCTGGCATTGGCACCTGGGCCCTCTAGCAGGTACAGCCGCTCTTCTGCGCTCTCCCCGTGCTTCCACGCAAGGGTTTGGAAATGCTCCTAGCCCCCCCAGCCCTGAGACCACGATTCCCTTTACTTTCTCCACGTAGCTTTTTGCCCAACGTGGAGACGGTGAAAAACGTACCAGCCGGGCCATTTACTTTTAAAAGGAAGATAATGTACTTGAGGTTGAAATATATTCAGCGGAGCATGTTGACTTGGCATCCGGGAGTCTTGGGGTCGGCAAACTGCAGTTCGAGAGCCACATGCGGCTCTTTGGCCCCTGGAGTGTGGCTCTTCCACACAACACCACGGCCTGGGCGAGGCTATGTTGAAGGAGTGGCGTTAGAAGAAGCTTAAGTTTAAAAAATGTGGCTCTCCAAAGAAATTTCAAGCATTGGACTGTTGATATTTGGCTCTGCTGACTAATGACTTTGCCGACCACTGCAGCAAAGGCCAGGAGACCCATTTCTATCGGACCCCGCCTCCTGCATCAAGGAAATATTTGGAAATGCCTCGGAGGCGCCTCTCCACTGAGCCACACCGGCCAGGGCAATATTCTTGAATGGACGAGTAGGAAAGGGACAAGCCTTGAGTTGGATAGATTTAAAAAAATTTTTATTTTATTTTATTTATTTATTTTTAAAAAATATTTTATTGATATTTTACAGAAAGGAAGGGAGAAAGAAGAGAGCTAGAAACATCGATGAGAGAGAAACATCGACCAGCTGCCTCCTGCACCCCCCCCCCCCCCCCCCCGCCACTGGGGATGTGCCCGCAACCAGTGTACATGCCCTTGACCGGAATCAAACCCGGGACCTTTCAGTCCACAGACCAATGCTCTACCACTGAGCCAAACCGGTTTCGGCTATTTTTATTTAATTGATTTTTTTACAGAGAGGAAGGGAGAGGGACAGAGAACTAGAAATATCGACCAGCTGCCTCCTGCATACCCCCCAACGGGGATGTGCCCTTGACCGGAATCGAACCTGGGACCCTCCAGTCCGCAGGCCGACATTCTATCCACTGAGCCAAACCAGTTTTGGCGAGTCGGGTAGATTTATATATCAGTGACTCTTATCTCTGTGGGGGTCCCCGATCCTTTTGGATGCTGGGCTAAAGCTTAGCATCCTCTCCCCACACAATGTGAAATTGTCCACAGTTTATATCGCCATTCAGAGGGCTCACGCACAAGAGCAAGTGTCTGCTACTGTAGGTACTGTGCTAGCCCCTGGGTTATGCCGTGGCTGGCACAGAGTAAGGTTGGAGCAGAGGCTTCTGGAGCTGCCCTCCCTGTGCCAGGCCACATCCCATTGCCCTCACCACTGCCATGCAGACCTGCCCAGCTGCCAGCTGCAGTTCCTGTGCTTCTGCCCCTCAGCCTTTCTCGTAGAGCTGGTCCCTCCCCCCTGGAGAGCCAGGAAATGCAAGCCTGCTGGGAACAGCCCTCGGTCAATGATTGACAGGAGTGTAGCCACCCCAGCTCCCTGCCCTCAGGTGCGGCCAATCCAAGGCACGTGCTCTGTGTTCTCTCCCAGTTTGCTCATTGGGATTCAGCTCCGCTGCCCACGCTGGTGGCTGTCTTCATTTTCCCACTCCTCACCAGTACTCCTGTCTCTGTCAAATCCATCAGTTGGCGCTGGAATCTTTGTGTCAGAGATTGCTTATGGCGGACTCAAACTTCAGATTATGTTTCTAGGTGTAAGGGACCTATTCCTTATGACGTCAAGGAGGGTCTAACCTTAATGGATATTCATTTTACCGATGGGAAAGGCTGACATATAGACAGGCTCAGTGACAAGCTCACAGGTCCCTAGCCAAGGTTGATCTAAGCCAGGGGTGGGCAAACTTTTTGACTGGAGGGCCACAGTGGGTTCTTAAACTGGACTGGAGGGCCGGAACAAAAGCAACCTGACCGTGCTGGCACTCTCATCTTGGGCTGCTGGTGAAGGAGCGGAGGGGAGAGCAAGAGAACCCTCCGCTCTTTCGGCTCCACGGGCCGGATTCGGCCCTCGGGCCGTAGTTTGACCACAGCTGATCTAAGCTCAACCTGGACCAATGTCTCTTTGTCCCCCCCCTTTTCCCCTCATTTATTTAGGCGATAAAACTGCTATGTGCCGGGCATTGGGTGAAATATTGGGGTCACACAGGACAGAAAGTCAGGTAAGGTCCCTCACTATATGGAGCTGGTATTCCAGGAAGAGGAAAGAGACAACAAGCACATATAACAAGGGAATAATTGCAGGCTGTGAGGAGGACTATAAAAGAACTACATAGCATGGTATAATAAAAAATAATACAGGTGGAGGACGGTCAACCTTAGGCAGGGTTTGGGAGAGTCCTCATCCTCCTGGGATCTCCATCTTGGTCCCTTACCCTCCCTTATTTGCCTCCAACAAACACTGAACGTGTGCGATGTACCAGCAAAGACACTGGACACAGTCACTGCTGTTAAGGAGTTTACCTTCCAGGAGAAGAGATGGGGAATAAATAAATAAGTAAATAACTGAGAGAAAATACCAGCATGTAATAAGCACTTTTAGAAGAAGAAGAAGGAGGAGGAGGAGGAGGAGAAGGAGGAGAAGGAGAAGGAGAAACAGGTGATGAAAGATCATATTTTGCCTTTTCAATAGGGGTCCCCTAGAGCAGTGTTTCCCAAACTTCTGACATATGTGTACCCCTTCTATAATTTTTGTAACACTGAGTACCCCTCGTAAAAAAATGGATGTATTTTAATAACAATCAAAATATATTTATTTATTTATTTTTTGATACATACACAAAATAATAAACGAAAAATAAAATTATTCATAATAAAATATAAATAAAAGTTATATTATAAATAACATTTATTTGCACACTGCACCATCTCACGCCTCACAAGACTCTCTTGACTTGACTCATGAGAACGTAGATTAGGTGCAGCTAAGCACGGTGCAGTGCATATCCCCACCACACTCCGGTGCAACTCGTACCCCACCAAACTCTTCCCGTACCCCTGGGGGTACGCGTACCACACTTTGGGAAACACTGCCCTAGAGAATTAAGCCCAACAATCCCAAGGCATATCATTGGAGAGAATGAACTCGCTTCTCTTCTATCCATTTAGAAAAACACGAATCCTGTACAGTCCTTAGGAAAAGTGAATGGATGGGGGAGTTACTGGAATCATTTGCTGTGTTCTGTGGTTCAGATGAGGAAGCCCAGTTGAGAAAGGCTTGCTTGGGGATGTAATCAGGCCTCTGGATGTCAAGAAGAAGCTAGCCAGCAAGGATCAGATCTCACAAGGTAGGAAGAAAGGTGCGGCAAAGCCCAGAAGAAGCCGAGAAAGGATAATCACTGAGTTAGGAACTAGTGGTGTCATGAAGACAAAGAGGAAACATGTTTTCTGAAAGCAAGGTGGTCAATGATGATCAATGTTGCTGGAAGGTCAAGCAAGCAAAGAACATCCGTGAGACCCTTAGGTGTCACCCGCTGGAAGGCCTTGTCCGGGTGGATGAGATGATTCTCTCTAGGACACAAAGCCACCTGCTCCTGGAGAAATCTAGTCTAGGCTTCCGAAACGGGCTAAGAACCTTTGGAAATGTCCTTGGAAAGACCACAGCAAGCTCAGGACAACTTGGACACATGGGAATTTCTTTTAAAAAAATATATATTTTATTGATTTTTTACAGAGAGGAAGGGAGAGTAATAGAGAGCTAGAAATATCGATGAGAAAGAAACATTGACCAGCTGCCTCCTGCACACCCCCTACTGGGGTTGTGCCTGCAACCCAGTTACATGCCCTTGACCGGAATCGAACCTGGGACCCTTCAGTCCGCAGGCCAACGCTCTATCCACTGAGCCAAACCGGTTTCGGCACATGGAAATTTCTTGAGGTGAAAGAACCGACCGGTGTCCTAAGCTCAGAAAACATGGCTATTTATTTCAGAAAACAGAGGGTCTCCAAGGGCTCTGCCTTACTCCGTGGCTGTTCTGGGACCGTCATTAATGCGGTCTGTTGCTGCCACCACACAGCTTCTAACGCACCATCTCTTCCAACTCCCAGGCCAGCGCTGCTTGCTAGCAGATCCTGCTGCCTCAGCAGAGCTTCCCGGCTGGTTACATAAAACGCAATGTGGGAAAGAGTTAATTGGCGAACGGAGTGACTGCATTTGCAACCCAAGAAGGCTTGCTGTGACTTGTTATCTGCAGAGCTAAGCAGCTTGCTGTACAAGTGATATTCGAAGCTCATTGCTCTTAATGCCAACGGGGGCACTTAACACCTATGTAAATGGCCTCAAGATTAATATCTCGCCATTTATTTTATGTTATTTCTCCCCCCCGCCCCTTTGGAGGGGGAAGCCTTTTCTCATCTGTTGCCTCCGGGAGCCAGAGCCCAGAGAAGGTCAGGTCTGGCAGAAACCGGGGCTCAGGTGCTAACGTGACATTGCCTCCCATGCTTTCTCCCGGGGCAGCATGAATCATAAAGTTGGGGAATTACTCAGCAGAATGGGAAGATCACGGGTTTGGGGATCAAACACCCGCATTCAACACGAAACAAAAGAGCTACCTAGTTCACTCAGCTTTTTTTATTTTTTATTTTTTTGGTGTTTGTTAAAATAAAAAAATAAAAAATGAAACCTAGATCACAGACTTATTATGAAAAAGTCTTCTTCTAATCTGGCTTCTGTCTGCTCCCTGGACTGAAGCTAGTCTTGAGTGCTATCATTTCAATAGTATTTTCATCACCACGGACCCCCTTCCTCCCCAAAACGTACTCTGAGACCTCATCCAATTTGGGTTTTCTCTCTACCCCTCTGGCTGCGCCTGCTCAGCCTTCTGTGCTGGCCTCTCCTCCTCCATCTGATATCAGAACCTGAAATAGGTCCTCTCCTCTCCTCTCTTCTCTCTACAACCTCTCTCTAGATCGTCGCATCATCATCTAACTACACAGCACGTGTGTGCTGACAGCCCTTGAATGTAATCTCTCCCACCTTGCTGTGTCTTTGGAGGTACCGTCTCGCCCATCCACCTGCCCAGCTGGCCTTGCACCTGGGCGCTTCTCAGATCCCTTACGCTGCCTGTGCCCGTTCATCTGGAGCTTCTTCAAAATCCATCCTACCCCAAGTCTGCCACAGATTAGTCAAGAGCATCATCATCAACCTCAGGGCTCTACATAGAAGCCGAAGATTCATGGTTAATGCCTCCTTGTCCTCTGCTCTCCATATAAAATGGCGCCCACCTGCCCCTCATGGAAGTTCTCTGTCAAGGGTATTTTGAACTCTTTATTTACCTTTTATCTCCACTGGCACCTGGTGGCATATTTTTCCATCTCCCCTTCTGGTCTGTCCCCCAGCCGTGGTCTATCCTGCCCTGCTCTGCTCCTCAGCAGGCTGGCCTGAGGGAGCGGCACCCAGAGCTTCCCTGCTGGCGGCTCCTGATGGGACTCAGGTAGCGGGAGCACGAGCAGGGCGTTGGATGAAGGAGAAGTGTGAGGGTGGGTGTGAGTTCCGGGGACTACCTTCTTCCAGGATTGCCCTTGGAAATTCTTAGTTCATGTCAGGAGAAAGCCTTATTAAAACACACACACACACACACACACACACACACACACACACATTTTATTGACTTTTTACAGAGAGGAAGGGAGAGGGATAGATTGTTAGAAACATTGATGAGCTGCCTTCTGCACACCCCCTACTGGGGATGTGCTGGCAACCAAGGTACATGTCCTTGACTGGAATCGAACCTGGGATCCTTCTGTCCGTAGGCTGACGCTCTATCCACTGAGCCACACCGGTTAGGGCTGGAGGAAGCCTTTTATCTCCCTGTTCCAGTCACCTCTCCCTTCACCAGCCCCTTTGTGTCAGGTGTAGTAATGGCTGCTTCTGTTCCTTTTCCTCAAGGACACACAACTGGAAAGTGACAACGTAAGGGCTTAAATTGTGGGCGTGTTGAGTCCAGGTCTTATCACTTTCCTGCTTTGGTGTGCAAAGCCAGCGGAAATGGTCCAGGGTCCTTTCATTCATTCATTCATTCATTCATTCATTCTGTTTTTGTGTTTAGGCAACACTTTTTATTTTTTTTATTTTTATACTTGTAACAAAAGTCTGACATCCTTTCTTATTCCGCCCCCCATCCCCCCGAAGGCCAAGGGGTAGCGCCCACCTCTGGTGGTTGCTGGGGCAGTCATCTGTCACCTCCCACTTCTGTGTGGCGCCACCTACAGGATCATCAAAATAATTTATCCCGAGGGCTTTACTCAGTCAAGGTGCCAAGAAAAAGGAAGGAGAAGGCAAGGGAGCTTTTCTCTGCCGTCTTTATAATTACTTTTTATGGGCGATGTGACAGCGACGTCTAATGACATCTGTCAGGATTCCGTATACCCCCATTGCTCTCTATGCTCCCCCCCCCGCCTTTGACTTCCCTGGGTGTGCCCAGTTCTAATCGTTCCTAAGAATGCCAACTCCCCTGTGTATGTGGCATCTCCCCTTGGATGCTCGTTGAATCTCGAAATTAACACGTGAAAAAGGGAACTTTTGATACCTTCCTCCCACGGCCTTTCACAACCTGGTAAATGGCAGCTCCGTTCTGCCACTGTCCGGGTTATGATGTCGATGCTCATCCCTCCCTGCTCTCTCCCACGCCCCAAATCCGGTCTGTCCTCACCCCCTCCTTCTCAATTCTAGCCACACTGTCCTCTGAGCAGTTTCAGGCACTTTCCAAGCCTGTCTCCGCCTCAGGGAATTTTGCTTGCCATTCCCATTGCCACGCTGTCCATCTGCAGAGCTCCCTGCCCGCCTTCTGGGTCTGTGTCCAAATAGCATCTGACTTAAGAAGTCTTCCCATGCCCAGCTGGCATGGCTCAGTGGTTGAGCGTCGACCTAGGAACCAGGAGGTCACAGTTCAATTCCCGGTCAGGGCACAGGCCTGGGTTGTGGGCTGGAGCCCCAGTGTGGGGTGTGCAGGAGGCAGCTGATCAAGGATTCTCTCTCATCATCGATGTGTCTGTCTATCTCTGCCTCTCCCTTCCTCTCTGAAATCGATAAAAATGTATTTAAAAAAATAAAAGTCTCCCCAGCTTGCTTTAGACCAATGGTTGGCAAACTCATTAGTCAACAGAGCCAAATATCAACAGTGCAACAATTGAATTTTCTTTTAAAAAATATATTTTACTGACTTTTTACAGTGATGAAGGGAGAGATAGAGCGTTAGAAACATCAATCAGTTGCCTCCTGGACACCCCCCACTGGGGATGTGCCCTCAACCAAGGTACATGCCCTTGACCGGAATCGAACCCGGGACCTCTCAGTCTGCAGGGCTATGCTCTATCTATCCACTGAGCCAAACCGGTTTTGGCTGAAATTCCTTTTGAGAGCCAGATTTTTTAAAGCTTAAACTTCTTCTAACGCCACTTCTTCAACATAGACTCACCCAGGCCGTGGTATTTTGTGGAAGAGCCACACTCAAGGGGCCAAGGAGTCGCATGTGGCTCGCAAGCCGCTTGTTTGCCGACCGCTGCCTTAGACAAATGAGCACCCTCCCTACCTCTCTCTCTCCCCCTCTTACTTGGCTCCTGTACCTCTCCTCTTACCCCCCTATCTCCACGTGCTGTGTGCACTCCTTTGTATGTTCTCTGTCCCCCTACTAGAACGCGAGCACCATGAAAGCAGAAAGTTCATTGTAGTCATTACTTTGTCACCTGTGGCTTGTGGAGCGCCCAGAACATAATTAACGCTCAATTACTGACTTTTGGGGTGAATCTAGAATGTTCCTCTGTTGCCTACTGTGCAGCAGGCACGGGCTGAGCACTTTCGCAGACACTGGTCTCAGGGGCCCCTTTCCGCACCTCGGCAGGAGGGGCCCTTGCTCTCCCCTCGGCGTTCCATAAACTGGGGAGGATGTCCCCGAAACAATGCGCAGGGAGCGTGGTCACAGGAAGGGGCCGTGTCTCCGGTGTGCTCACCACTGGCCATTCCCGAGGCCTGAGCCACCGCTTCCCCCCAGGTGGCAGCTGAGGGAAGCGCTGTCTCTTTAAAATAACTCACACCGAGATGCTAATAATACATCGGAGTCCTGCGGTTTTTCCCAAAAAGATTAAGCCCAGGTATCCTTCCCCAGAAATCCAGTTCCCGCCACAACGGGCATCCTGTTTACCCTGCCCCTGATAATAGAATCCCGGCCCGGGGGTGTCGGAGGGAGTGACAGGCCAAAGCCCATAGGGTGTAGCGTTTTCCTCTTTGCTGAATACATCTCACACCGCTGCCTGGCATCAGTGCCTTTTCACCGTGGTAAAATATATTATATTTTATTGATTTTTCACAGAGAGGAAGGGAGAGAGAGAGAGACTTGAAACATCGATGAGAGATACATCTACCAGCTGCCTCCTGCACACCCCCAACGGGGATGTGCCCACAACCAATGTACATGCCCTTGACCAGAATCGAACCCGGGAC
This sequence comes from Vespertilio murinus, assembly GCA_963924515.1. NCBI lineage: Eukaryota > Metazoa > Chordata > Mammalia > Chiroptera > Vespertilionidae > Vespertilio > Vespertilio murinus. The sequence continues at coordinate 5,816,374 of OZ004717.1, read as the reverse complement.
CTTTTGGTCCACAGACCGACGCTCTACCGCTGAGCCAAACTGGTTTCAGCATGGACCGTGATTTAATTATCTCTGAGTCAGTGTGGCTCAGTGGCTGAGCATCGACCTGTGAACCGGGAGGTCACAGTTCAATTCTAAGTGAGAGCCTGGGTTGCAGGCTCGATCCCCAGTGTGGGGTGTGCAGGAGGCAGTCGATCACCGATCCTCTCTCATCATTGATGTGTCTCTCCCTCTCCCTCTCCCTCCCTCTCTGAAAACAATAAAAATATATTAAATAATACATGCACAACATAAAAGTGATCATTTTAGCCATTTTAAATAGCTTTGTTTTAACGTTCTGTGGAGTTCCGCGGCAGTAAGTACATTCCCGATGTCCTGTCACCGTCACTGCCATCCGTCTCCAGGTCTTCCTCTGGCCCAGGAAACACAGACAGCCCGCTCTGCCCTCCCTGCCAAGCCCCTGGCGACCACCCTGCGTTCTCCATTCTGCCTCTGACCTGGACCCCTATGGAGAGCTCTCCTGTCAGAGAAACCATACAGGGTCCGTTCGTTGGTGTTGGGCTGTTGCACTGTGTATGACGCCTTCCAGGGCTAGCCAGGCTGGAGCATGGGTCAGAGTGTCTCTCCTCCTTCGGGCTGAGTAGCACTCCATCCTATGTGTACTCCACACCCGGCTTTGGCATTCCTGGGTTGCGTTCCCCTTTTGGCCATTATGGATAGTGTTGTTATGACGAGGGACGTGCTAATATCTGTTCAAGACCCTGCGTTTAATTCTTTGGGGTGTATGTAAGTGGAATCGCTTAGTGGTAATTATAGGTTTATTTTCTTTTTTTGAGGAACTGCCATACCATTTCCCAATCAGTCTTTCATTCAAGGTCTCTGAAGTTAACATTTAAAAACCTCGTTTCGAAGACTGGTTTTCAGAAATGTGCCGGAATAATACAAAGCGCTGGTCTTCTTTTTGTTATCAGGACTTCTAGGCTGCCTGTCCCGAGGGCCACTTTATGGTCATCAGAAGGCACAGACGGGCGTGCTGTGTTTTTTTCCTGTGTTTTGTTCCCCACGTGAGTCAGCTGAGGAAGCTCCGAGGCTGAGGGAACAATGCCAAGCTTCTTGTGTTTCCTCCCTCCCTGCTCCCCGAAGCCCACCAACTCACTGTCACTCCACCTGAGCCAGTGAGCCAAGCATCCGGGCTGTTTCCTTACAACCCGCCTGTGACCTCCTGAACTCCCACAGGGGTGTTAGCGGACCTTGCCAGAACCACACATGCTAACGTTAACTCGGCCCCGGGTGGGAGGAGCAAGCATGTGAACGCCTGCACGTCAGGGTCTGAGCTCAGCCCTGGACACGGCAGCCAGAGGTGGGGCTGGTTCCCATTCCGTGCTCTGCTCCCGTCCCATGTAGCGGGATCTTGTCCAAACCCAGGTCACTCTGGAGTGAAATAGTCCTTCTCTCAATCTGTCTTTAAGTCAATAGGTTCCCAAAGACCAAATAAAATATTACACAGAATCTTAGTATATGAAAAAATTACCTTGTTTCCCCGAAAATAAGACAGTGTCTTATATTAATTTTTGCTCCCAAAGATGCGCTAGGTCTTATTTTCAGGGGATGCCTTATGTTTCCATGAAGAAGAATACGGTACACATTTATTGTTAAATGAAAATAAAGGGAATTTATTACCTGTATACGGTACGGTAGTACGGTAGTTGTTAACACAAACCAGACAAACTGTGAATCCTACAGTATCAAGAATTTACTCATTTATTCAATGACAATCATGTCATCCTCTTCTGGAATATCATCATAACAATCCAATTCCTGAATTTCCTGGTGAATTTCTTGTGACTCCATTTCTTTCAGAATCAGTGGACCCAATCTCTCATGTTTAGCAATAGCACTGTCTTGAAGTGAGTACTTCTTGTCAAGGTAGCCTGCTCGCAGTGCATTTGCAATGCAACTGTCAGTGATTTTTCTCCCATGAATTCTTCACCCAAGTCACAACTTCTTGCAGTTTAGGTTTCACCAAGTTTCCATGCTGATTTCTCTCAATTCACACAGCAGTGACGTCAGGACTCCGCGTAACATCACTGGTTGCTAGACGCCAGTTGGGGCGGCCCTAGCGACCAGTTTATGGTAAATTAATTTTCATTCTGAGACAGAGCCTGGGGGCCTTATTTTCAGGGGGGATGCCTTATATTACACTCAGAAGGAAACCTGTATGTAGGTCTTATTTTCGGAGGATGTCTTATTTTCTGGGAAACACGGTAATAATCAAGGTGCTAAAGGAAATTTCTTTTTTCCCCTCACAATACTTCTGACACCCAATATGTGGGATTTTTCCTCACGCCAGCAACTAATTTTCCATCTCCCAATGCCAGCTGGGTGTCCTGCGGCTTACTCGGTCGGACACTCTCTACCTGGAGTTAGTGCGGGCCCCGCAGGTGAAGGGCTCAGCTCCACAGCAGTGGCCCTCACTGGGCATGCCAACCACAAGTCTACACTGCCACCCAAAATTTGACCAACTGGCCATAAATGGGGAGTTCCTACAATTTTCTAAAATAGCTCAGACACCCCAGTAGGGAGGCCCCTCTAATTCCGAACCGAATTTCTAACTGCATTTCACAAACACAGTTGTTGGTCGTAAGGATGTGGACACAGTCATACATTTGGGCGAGGAGCAGAGCTGATGCCCTTTGCGCTCTGACGCATTGCTGCGTTTGGGTTGATGCAAGTTTGCCAGTCTTTGAAGATGGACAAACGGAGGCTTAGAGAGCCCTCATGGCTTTCCCAATGCCATGGGGCCAGTGGGCAGAGGAGCCCCAATTTGCACCCAGGGAATCTGGCTCCCTGGGTCTGCGCTTCAGCAACGTTCTGCATCGAGCCTGCCTTTAACGCGTCAGTGGACACGCAGGGACGCTTCTGTAGACAGCAGGTGTGGGAGACAAGAGCGGCATCCTTTGTTCTGCCCACACCTGTGGCTCTAATGCCACTGTGAGAGGTGCCCGTCCCTGACCAAAGCCACGGACCTTCTTCCCTCCAGAGAGCCAGTCCCCTGGCCAGCCCGGGGCCCATACCTAACACCCACCCAGCATTCTAGCAAGTTCCAGCCATCACAGTGACTCCGTGCAAGGTTCCGAGCTACAAAACAATTCATCTGGCCCAAGATTGGGTCTTTGGGATTGAATTTCCCATCAGTTTCTTTGTCTCTTTTGCTCTTTCTTCTCACCTTGTAGGAGGGTTGGGGGGTGGGTGGGGAGACACCCGTCCTTTTTAATTATGCAGGTGCTCCCTCTTAGTTCTAATTTCCTTCCTGGGGGCTCCCCGCAGAGACTTGGCTGTAGCTGATTGCCAAGGAGATTATTGATCCCAGGGGCAGAGTTCAGGAATATTCTGATAAATGGATCATGTTGTTAATAAAGGGCTGGCCCCAAAGGGCTCCAGGGCAGGGATGGTGCTAAAATCAGAGCTCTGGGCAGTGGTAGCAAGAGAGAGGAAATGCCCCGGTGACCCAAAGTCAAGAAGGGAGATTAAGAGAAGAGAGAGAGACGGGATCAAAATGACCATTTATCAACACCTCTCGGGGGCTAGAATCCTGGCTCTGCAGACACTACCCCCGTGACCTTGGACAGGCTTCTTAGCCTCTCAAATCTCAGCTTCCTCAACGGCAAAGGGATAGAAACTAGGTCTTCAGAGGGTGTTGACTCCATGAAATAAGGACCATAAAGTGCTTTGCATAGATGCTACCACATAATAGCACAGACAGAGTGCTTGTCACGGCTGTTAGCACTGTTATTATTGGTGCTTTTGTTAAGCCCTCACCAGCCCCTCGAAGGGATAGGAACCCAATGGAATCCCGGTTTCACAGTCACAAAGCGAAGATGGCGCACAGCTCATGCTGTTGGGGTGACGGGCTAGCTTCTGGGCAAGCAGATACTGCAGAGGAAGGAAGCCACCTGAGGGGCATGTCCGTAATTTGGTGTCTGTGAGGGGTGCAGGCAGGTGGGTCAATTATATCGCCCCCTAGCTTTCTCTGATGGGGAGTGAGGAGGTCGTGTCAGTTGAACTCGAGGTCTGATTGTTCTTGGACAGTCAGTGTCCAGGGCTGTTGATGGACCATTGAAAGTCACTCATGGCATCTGAAGGCTCCTGGGCTTGGTGGTACAATTAAGTGGGCACCCATTTCAAAGCTGGCAACACAAACCCTTTGGACACAGGCCCAGTTGTATTGCCTACCAGTGCCCGTCACTGAGCTTCTGTTCAGATTTATGACACAGCAATTCCCAAGTGTGTGTGTGTGTGTGTATGTACCTATGTAAGGCAACGGTTTCCAACATATCATATATCACATTTTGGAGTTATTTTCAATGACCAATGAGAATGATTGTGGCAACGTGCACAGGCTCTGTGCATGGGTTTGCCATTTGGGCTGTGTGACATTGGACGGCTTACATGACCTCTCTCTGCGTCTTAGTTTTCTCCTCCTAAAAATTGGGGGCTAATCACTGTATCTGCCACACTGGACTACTTTACATAGATGAGCCATGTAGCATGACCGTGGGACTGTCCAATTAAGTTTTAGTTGTGATTAGACATTAGCATCTCAGAAGACATGTGAGAAACATTATGAAGGGCAATGCCTTTGAATTTTCGTTCTTTAGGAGGCAGTTCTTTTCTGTACAAAAGCATTTGCTGATTCATGGGTGTCGGAGGTCTCTGATTTCTTGCCTGTGTCAAAGCTAGCCAGCTTTTATTTTATTCTATTTTTTATTTAGAGGAACAGGATATTTTGAAGTATGCGATGATAAGAACATATTCATAATCACAGCCGTTACTTGTGGAGCACATACCTGTGCCAGGCGTTTTGTAGCCCGTGTTTCTGCTTTATGATGCCCTCGCAAAATAGATATAATTCTGTCCATTTGTCCGATTTGGAAACGGGGGTTCAGCGGAGTGGAACACCCACCCACCCTTCCCAAGTGCCAGGACCTGGATTGCAACCCAAATGAGCCCGTCTCCAGAGCTCAGAGAATTTCACCTCCACCTGCCGGAAGGAACCTATGTTTCCAGGAGAAACGCGGAGGAACCTTGCTCTAACCGAGGGGGAATGTGTGTGTCCGCGTGTGCAGAGATTTCAATTGTCACTTAAGACATTGTGTACGCTCTGAAGACCTCACTACTCACAGGAATCACATAATAATCCTTTTTAAAAAATATATGTTTAAAAATATATATATGTTTGTCTGGAAAACAGCTGGCCCAGACCACTGGTGTGGAAATCTTCATTCTGCTCTGCCCGGCGCTGTGCAAACGCGTGGTGACTTCCTGGTGACATGGGTAAGGGGGCTTTTCCGATTTCACCCCCCGCTGCTCTGTCCTCAAGGAGAGAGCCTGGGCCCGGGAGCACTGGACTGGCCGGATGGCCAGAAGCCCCTGGGCAAGCGGGGGTCTGAGCCAGGACCCCTCCCGCCTCCCAGGCCCCCATGCTCTCCCGCACCCTCAAACAGAAGGCCCTTTCAGAGGGCAGGAGGGATCTGTCTCTGTCAGGGTGCTGCCGCCACAGGATGGAGGAGGGAAAAGCAGAGACCAGAGGAGCCCCGGGCTCTGGCTGGTGGGGAGGGCTGCGGGAAGGTGGGCCCCGGAGCCCCCTCGATGTGTGGGGGCCCCGCCCGGGGGTCTCCCCCACTCGCTCGCTCGTGACAGTTCAAAGGCCGGTGCATGGAGCCAGACGGTGGCGGGGCCAGTGGCCTTCACCGCTCACGCATGTGGAAGACATTTAGGGGCTGGGGGATTTGGGCCCCCCTGGGTGGGGGAAGGAAGGGTGAAGACGGTGCTGAGAAGGCGCGGGCCCGGCCCCAAAGGCCTGTGAGCAGCGCTGCCCGGGTGGGGGGTCGGGGGTCACTGAAAGGTTGCTTCCCGCTAATGCCCTTGACTGGCGGCGGGTCAGGCGAGTGACCTCTGCCCTTTGGCTGCCGTGATCCATAGGCCGGCCGCTCCCCTCCACGTTAACCCATGTGGTGTCTGAACAGCTCTTTGTTGCAGACGAGAGAGGCCAGTGTGGGGTCGGGATGCCCCCTTCTCTTGGCGGCCCCTGTGTTCTGCGGGGAGCCCTCGGGGGCCTGGTCCCCTCATCCTGCTGGCCAGGCCTCCCTCTGTGGTCAGCATCGAGGCCGCGGGGTGCAGCGCCATCTGGGCAGACTCGAACCCCTGGGGCTCGAGGCCTGTTTTGGGGTTGCCAGTTTTTTTTATTTTATTATTTCATTGATTTCTTACAGAGAGGAAGGGAGAGGGATAGAGAGTTAGAAACATCGATGAGAGAGAGACATCATTGACCAGCTGCCTCCTGCACACCCCCTATCAGGGATGTGCCCGCAACCAAGGTACATGCCCTTGACTGGAATCGAACCTGGGACCTTCAGTCCGCAGGCCGACGCTCTATCCACTGAGCCACACCGGTTTTGGCGGGGTTGCCAGTTTCAGTTCAGGACTCGGTTGCACTGGCATTGCACATGACCAGCTAGCTCTCCCGGGACATACTTCTCCTCGTTTGTTCCCGTCGTTTCCACAAAACTCCGTTTACCCGGGTGTCCTATGCTGCCTTGGCTGGACCTGGATGCATGAAGGTCGGCAAGGGTGAGACCTGCATCCGGGACATGAAGAAGGTGATGGCTGAGGGCAAGCAAAAACAACAGCGGTGACAGAGCCCTTCCATTCCTTCCCAGCGCTTTTGCAGGTGTGGAGATGCAGCCACTTGGAAGCCTTGTACTGACTCCCGCTATGTGGCTGGCATCACGATGGGGACATGAAGGCGAATGAAGCAGATTAGTGTGATTCGGGGGAGACAGGATACATCTACTTCTGGTTTTCTCTAGCATCTTATTAACATTTATGTTTGAACTGCGTCAGACCCTCTGCTTGACGTTTTATTTTCTGTGAGGGATTGTAGTATCTTCCTCACGTGTTCCACGCTGTCTGTGCTACACACACACACACACACACACACACACACACACACACACCAAAATAAAAAAAACAAAACAAGGAACTGAGTTGGTAAAAAATCAACCTGCTCTGTTCTGGATCTTGCCTCGAAAGATCTCCTACGGGGTGACCACCACGTCTTAACATTGGCACCAGACTTCTGCCCCCAAAGTCAGGCATCAAACCAAGTGAGCCATGAGGGCGGCAGGCAGCAGCGGGCCTGGCATTATCAGTGTGTGTGTGTGTGTGTGTGTGTGTGTGTGTCTCAGGTAGGTTCCACCACCCAAGGAGAACACGTGGTTTCGAAGTGGGATGAGCCCCGGGAGGCTGGCCTGTCCCCGCAGAGGAAATGGAGGGCAGAGGCGACAGCTCCCTCCACCAGCCCGCCACCTCCTGTCCACACTCCAGCCAGAGAGCCCGTTTAGAAACGCTTAAGCTCCCTCTTCCCCTCTCTTTCATCCTTTATCTCCGGGGGTGGCTTTGTTTCCCTCTCTGGACTCCGGTTTACTGACGGAAAAGCTACAGCCCAGCTCTTACGACACCCAGTTCTGGGGAGTCCGGGGCGGGTGACTCAGAGACATCTGGATCTAATTTCCTCGTTAACAGACACGGGGATTAGAAATTAAGGAAAAAGGTTATTGGCAAGCAGTCGTGGGGGAGACCGTCAAGCCCCAAACTGAACGCACAACCCAAAATAGAAAGGGATGAATTCACCGGCTCCTTCTCTCCACACCCATTTGTTCCGCCGGCGCCTCTGGTGAGGCTGGCGGGGGTCTGCGCCCTGAGAGGCCGAGGTGGGCTGGGCAGGGCGGGGCGGGAAAGGGATGTGTGGACCTGGAAAGCAACAGATTGCTTAGGTGTGGCGAGGAGGGCAGAGCAGGGTCTGCCGTAGTGCCCGCGCCAAGGAGGCTGGGAACGACGTTGTGATGGATGTTGTGATGTTGCTGCTTGGTGCGGGGTGTGTCGGGAGCCCCCTCACGCCCAGAAGGGATGATGGGAGCTGAAACCTCCAGCACCCCAGAAGCTTTGGAGGTTGTGTGGAGCTCAGTGATAAGCGGCCCTCAGGCTCCCACAGGCCCTGGCTTTATGAATCCCCAGGCTCGGGCCTTCATTCTTTCTCCTGGGGGGGTGGCTCTTCCCTCACACCTCGAGGTCTGGTTCAAGTGAGGCCAGAAGAAGAGAGAAGCAGGGCGAAGAAGCCCATGGATTTTGAAGTCAGACTTGGTTAAACCATTAGCTTCACCATTTAATAATAGCGTTATTATCTTATATACACTCTGAACGCATAATAATCTGGTCACTCAGTGTGTGTGTGTGTGTGTGTGTGTGTGTGTGTGTGTGTGTGTGTTTTAGAGGCCCAGTGCATGAATTCATGCATGGGTGGGGTCCAGCCAGCCTGGCCAGGAGGAAGGGACATGGGCAGTTGGCTGGCTTGCCTGCTGCTTGAACTCCTGGTCAAGGGGACAATTTGCATATTAACCTTTTATTACATAGAATATACACTGAGTGGCCAAATTATTATGCATTCAGAGATCATAATAATCTGGCCACTCAGTGTATATTGTACATGTAATTGTGTGCGGTTAAATTAGACAATTTTGTAAGTTTTGACATGTATATACACCTGTAAATCATCACAGAAATCAGGAAAATGAACATATCCATCATCTTCAAGGTTTTCTTTTGTTTTTGAAGTCACTAGAACAAGTGTAATGAGAAAAACACGCAGTACTCTTATTTACATTTGCCTTCTTCGGAATTCATTTAAAGCGTAGCATTAGTTGTTCCTGGAAAGTGATGTGACATGCTCTCTCTCCTTAAAATATACCAGTTCCTTTTCTATCCCTTCTTTTGTTGTAGTTAATCCTCACCTGAAGATATTTTTTCCATTGCTTTTTAGGGAGAGTGAGGAGAGAAAGAGAGAGAGAGAGAGAATGAGAAAGAGAGAGAGAGAGAAACAGGGATGTGAGAGAGGCACATCAATTGGTTGCCCACCAAACATACACCAGCTGGGACCAGGGATTAAACCCACAATCCAGGTACATGTCCTTGACCAGGGATTGAACTGGAGACCCCTTGATGGGTGGGCCAAATGCTCTAACCACTTAGAAATGCCAGCCAGGGCGATCGCTTCTTTTTTAAATTAAACTTATTGGGTGATGTTGGTTTATAGGATCATATAGGTTTCAAGTGTACATTTCTCTGGTACAGGATATGTGTGTTGCCTTGTGTGTCTACCACCCAACGTCAACTCATCTTCCGTCACCACTCAACGCTTTCCCAGGACCCTTCCCTCACCACATTCTCCCCCTCCCATCACCAGGCAGCAAGCAAGATGCTTTCTTTCATTATGGACGGACTCGCACTTTCTACACTTTTCCGTAAATTGGATCATACACTTTCGGGGCCGCCTGGTTTCTTTCATGGAATGATGTTGAGACCCAGCCAGGCAGCACTCACTGCGCATTTATCGGTCACTCCGTTAGGGTTGTGACAGCTAGGATCGTTTCACTCCCACATCAACCCCCGGAGGCTGAGGAGAGAGTCCACAGGTGGGGACGCCGGGGGTGTGCAGAGTTCAGGCCTCCTGCCTGACCCAGCACGGCCAGCAGTTGGCAGGGTCAGGATCCGAATCTGGGTCCGCCTGGTTCTGGAATTCTCCTGTCCTTTATGCTAACTGATTGTGCCAGGAGTTGCGGAAGTCTGCCAGAGACATGTCAGGAGAGGGCTCACGCTGAGGCTGGGTCCCAGGAGAGAAACGGAGGCATCCTTCCATAGGTTGGAAAAGACACATGAAAGGCCGAGAAGGCTGCTGGGGAAGCGGGTAAGAGCACCATTGCCCCAGGCGACCGGCTGGGCTCAGAGGTTCACTCCTTGGAGGAACTGGAAAGGTGTCCAGCCCTTGGATCTTGGACAGAAGGTGGAGCCACTGGAGGGGCATTTTCACCTAGGGCCGTGGTCGGAAAAACTGCGGCTCGAGAGCCACATGCGGCTCTTTGGCCCCTTTAGTTTTTAGCAAAGACCAGCTTAGGAGGACCCTAATTAAGTTAATAACAAGGTACCTACCTATATCGTTTGAGTTTAAAAAATGTGGTTCTCAAAAGAAATTTCAGTTGTTGTACTGTTGATATTTGGCTCTGTTGACTGATGAGTTTGCCGACCACTGACCTAGGGGATCACTGAAGCTATCACAAGATACCCTCACCCATAGCCGAGGTGGTGTCTCCACATGCCTCGAGGTGGAGGCGCACCTGACACTTTTTGGTAAAAAAAAAAAAAAAAAAAAAAAAAAAAGGGAGATCATACTTTTCCTTGGACTGTGTTTTCTAAACGGACGCAGGTGCTATGCCTACATTAACCATTCAATAGCTCTGTGACCTTGGACAAATTAGTTAAGCTCTCTGAGCCTCGGTTTTCTCATCTGGAAAATGGGGGTAATATGAAGACTCCCCCTCATCATTACAGGTCAGCCGGAAGGAGGCTGGGACAAGCAAGGGCTGGGGCAAGATATAGCCTTAACAGTAGATGCTGTTAAGTGATCTTTCTAGTTCTGAGCCTTTCTGATACAAAATTTGACCAAGTATTGAATCTTTACTGATGGAAACCCGTGGTTAAATATACTAAGGCAGTAATATACCTAGCACCTCTCAAAAAATGTCCTACCTACCCAGGCATTTGTATCTAAGACCTATCCTTTTTGCACTCAGAGAGAGAAAAAAAGAAAGAAATCTAAGTTCAATGAGTATTTGTAATAAGGCAGTGTACTTTCCATTTTCTGTTCATTATGGTATTTTAAAACATATATTTTAATTGATTTTGGAGAAAAGAAGGGAGAGGGATTGAGAGACAGATACACGGATGAGCGAGAAACATCTACTGGCTGCCTCCTGCGGACCCCCTCCTGGGGATCGAGCCTGCAACCTGGGCATGTGCCCAGAGCTCGGACCTCTGACCCCAGGCTGGGAATCAAACCATGACCTCCTGGTTCATGGGCTGATGCTCAGCCACTGAACCACACCGGCCAGGCCCTCGGGGCATTCAGTTTCGCACAGATACATTTGGCAAATAGTCACCGCATTGTTTTGCACGTGAGAGAAATAATATACACCGTGCAAGAAATAAAGTTCCCCCAAGTCGTGAAGCCCAGAGCTGGAGGACCCAGGATCCTAACCCACCTCTCTCTAACTTCAAAGTGTGTGTGAGCCACCCCGCCTCCCTTCCAGGCTGGGCCCCGACAGACCAGTTCCGAAAATAGGCCCACTTCCCAGCTTCACTGGTTCCTGTGTCTGAACTTGGACAAGTCCAAAGGGGGCTGGCCTTCCCGGGGAGCGGGGCATTGTTTCTCAGCGGCCCATCACCACGTCTAACTTGCCCGCATCCCGCATCCCGGCACTCCGGCTTCCTGCCCCGGCGGATAACCGATAACCCGGCCGCCTGCACCGCTGGCCTCCTCACCCCGCTGATAGCGGCCCCTGGCCGGGGAGATTGATGGCTCGCTCCAGATGGGCAGTGAGGGGCGCTGCTCTGTAAACAACAAACCCCAAACCTGTAAATAAACAAAGCTCGCCCCCCCTGAGCAGACACTCCGCGCTCCCCTGCCCCCTGGGAGGGACAATCCCTTTCCTCCCCTCTTATCGCCTTCCTTTAAAGTGTGTCTGGAAGCGCTGCAAAGGGAAAGTATAAACAATGGCGCGGGTGGTGCTGGCTTGAAGGGAAGTGGAGGCCTCGCATCCTGTCCTTCTCTCAAAAGAATAAATAAGTGAATGAACTGGCCAGACAGTGGGGTGCGTTCTGGGCCCTGCCACGGAGCTCTGGCTAACGTAAATGGAGAGATAAGGCGTGTGAGCCCTTAAGCAATCCCAGGGCCCACTTTCCGACTTTCATGTGGAAATGAAAGGCACCAGCGTCCAGCCCTTTACCCCTTAGCACCCTAACAGCCCGTTCTTTATAATTCCAGGAATTTCCCTTAATGTCCCCCCCACCCCCCAAAGGTAACATCATGGGGTTTGGGTTAGAATGACAGGCTGAGGTGGAAGTAAAGGCAGTGGGAGCAAACGGGAGACCCCACGTGTGACACCTTCTGACCTGTATGTTTTACTTGACCTTAATGACATTTTTGGGAGATGCGAACCAAGATTTAATAGTTGATCGTTTTGTGTGTTTTTTTGAAAATAGGACTTTTGGGGTGATGCTGAAAAGTGAACGTGATGACGAGGCCGGGCGGGTGATGCCCTTTGGCCACGATTGGATGGAGTTCAGTGGTCACTGCCTCCTGTAGGGGAGGCGAGCCGGGCTCATTATCTGGCCCCTCCTCCCGCTGTGTCCCCCACATCGAGGCCAAGGATCAGCTGTCCCTTGTGCCATTCCATTGCCTTCTCTTTCTCTCCCCATGCATCTGCCAAAAATAGGGCCCCACGTTCTGCACCGGGCTGGTGTTTTCTTCACTTCCGGTTCAGTGTCGGAGAACATTTCCTTGGGCAGGTGGTAAGACTTCGCTATGGAGAGAGACTCACTAATGACCTTCCGGGGTAAGAGAACAGGAAGAAAGGGCAGAGATGTGTGGTGGTTGCAGGCCAAGGCCTCATTAACATAACCGTTAGCATCCAGGAGCCCTGACCTCTGACCCCAGCTCCATCAGTCATCAGCTGAGAGTACTAACACAAACCATTCCTTTCTTCTCAGCCAGCCGGCCACTCATGAATGACATTTTAATTTCCTAGCCGGGACCGTCATTCATAAAAGGAGGGGGAAGATAACACGATTCCGTGGTGGGTTCCCCAGAGGGCCTTCATGGAATGCTGTGTTCATGGGACATTAATGGATGGCATCTGAAAAAAGCATCCTGCGAGCAAGCTGACTGAGGAAATAGCAGCCAGATGAAACCAAACTGGATTACTCAGGACGTTTTCGATTTTTTTTTAATATGCAAATAGTATTCTGAATTTTGCAATAGAATTTGCAATAGATTTTTTAAATATGCAAATAGAATTCTGAATGGGAGAAATTTTATATGCAGAAATGTCCAACGTATTTGATTACAGAACCTCGTTATACAGACGATCATGAGGGGCTGGTGTTGATGTGTGGTTGATCCTGATAAGCATGTTCCTTGCGCTGTGCGAGGCTCTGCAAAGAGGTAGTGTACAGACAGAACATGGATGGAGAGCCAGCCACATGGACTGGCTATGAATCTGAAAAAGCTTGCTTATCCTTTTGAAACTAAACTTTCTTCTCTATCAACAGGGATAATAAGACCTGCCTTGTGCTCGTTGTTAGAATACATGGGGACAGAAAATCTCTCACCTGATGGCACAGTTGCTGGAACTAAGTAAATGTTACTTAATAAATGTTACGTGTCTCTCTCTCTCTCTCTCTCTCTCTCTCTCTCTCTCCCCGTTCCTACCGAATGGTGTTGTGCTTCAGTGAGGGCTGAAGGGCAGCGTGGCTGATGGCACGTGGGGGGCGGGACTGGTGAACCTCACGCTTTGGGACGCTTTGCGTAAGGAAGAGGGAGGGGAGAGCAACCATTTTTACACCCAAACGTTGCCGATCTGGAAGAGCGAAAGGAACACTCCTGCAGCGCAGTGTGACCAGATGTTCACACACTTACGCTTTCCTAGGATCACAGACATTTGTCTGCACGTGTGTGTTCATGTGTTTGAAGTGGCCATACGAGGAAAGGACTGGAGATCTCTTCTGGGCCTGAGGTCGCCAAAGAGTCGGTGTACCAGGCCAAGCTGTCGTGAGGTCTTACCTTTCCCCACATCTCCTGTCACTTGAGCTTCCCTGGCCGTGATATTCTCCTTTGGACAGAACCTCTAGACCTGATCGCCCACTGGTGGTCCTTGGCCCGCTGGTGGTCCGTGAGGTCTGGAAGCTTGGTGACCGCTGCTCTTGACCGCGCTTGCTCCAGAGATGGCCAACATTAGAGAGGCTGGGCGGCCTCAATAGCGGCCTCTATCTAATAAAACATGGGTGGATGATTGCAAGGGTGAGTGGCCATTACTAAGCACCGACCACGCTGGCTTCCTGGGCTAATGTAACAAGACATCGGCCAACAGAGGCCAACAGAGTAGATAGAAACAGGACACACCCGGCCGCTCTCTCGTGGCTCCAGTGAGTTTCTGCTTCTTAAACACCAAGAATCCAAGCAGCTTAGGAGTCCACGAATCCCCCTGCCTCAACATTCCCACTCTGTCTCCTCCAGAGGTCTCCCAGCTGGGATAGAACGGACATATCCGCTTGCTTTGGTTCCTTTCAAGCTTCAGCGTTACTTCTGTCCTCTCAGGTCCGAGCCCAGAGGAGGGGAGGTGGTCCCTGAGCTGATTCCCCGGGAAGGTTCACTTCAAAGTGCCGGAGGGATGCGGAGCGGCGCGAGTTAGTGCAGATCCAGCCTGCCGCTCCGAGCTTGGGTGGACTCTCTCTCTCGCTTGCTTGGCCACAGCTTTGATGCTGTGCCAGGTGAAGCCATCCGCGGCCATTCGCTGCTTTGATGACATCAGACAGGTATTCCCTGGCAATGGCAGCCTCGCATTCCTGTGGGAGCTCGGGTTGATCCTGGAGGATCCTCTGAAAAATCGTGTTTTGTTTTGTTTTGTTTTGTACTTTTTGGGGGCTTTCTTAACAACATTGCGCTAATATTTCTCTTCCCAGATGAGGTCAATAGCTATCCTAATCCTTTCCTCCTTTGCAAAGCCACAGATCCGCCCAGCCAGGGACCCGGGCCAGCTATTGTCTCTTTTTCTTCTTTTTTCCCCCCTTTTCTTTTTTTTTTTTTTTGCAGAGTTTTATGGGGCCCCCACATGGCAGTGGCTGTTGAAATGGAAAGGAACAGGCACTGTTCTGGGCGTGCTGAATCTCTGGCTTCAACGCATGCTCCTCCACCAGCCCTCTCTGCCTTCTGAGCAGATGCCTCCTCATCGCCCGGCCCTCACCTCCCAAGCTGGGTAACAGTCAGACGACGAGAGCGAAAAGGCTTCTCTGGCCATCCTGGTGTCCCACTGCCTCTGCGTGGCAGCTGAAAACACGTAGTGTTTGTGCAGGAGGCTCTTGCCTGGGCCAGAGCTGCTTCTGAGCAAGCTTGCCACTGGGCATCCAGTCCCCGTTCTTCTAGGGAGCGCCCCCTGGCTGCCTCTGCAGGGGCCCTGCTGCTCCCGCTCCCCCTCTCTGACTCTTTAGGAGGAGCTGACCAGTCCCAGTTCCGGGGTGAACGCTGGCTTCACAGGATGAGTGATCTGCTGAGGGATGGGTCATAACTCAATACAGGCTCATCGGAGACAATGCGCCTCAATTAGAAACTTTGGCATTGGGAATTGCCATTCCTACCAGGGTGACTGGCAGTGAAGGTAGAGCAAGAAGAGGATTGAGTCCTGTAGATACCAGTTGAGTCTACACAGCCGGCCATGGGCCAGACTGCCCTGGTTTACCAGCTCTGCCACTAGCAAGCTGTGTGTTCTCCTGAGCAAGTCACTTGCTCTGTGTATGTCTCGGTCACCTCATCTGTAAAAGAAGCTAACGAATGGGAACCTACCTCATACGGTTACTGTGAAAAATGAGCGTGTGTGTGTGTGTGTGTGTGTGTGTGTGTGTGTGTTAGAGCAGGGCTTGGCATATAGTAAGTGCTACATGACTGTGCTAATATTAATATTATTACTCTGGTTGTTACTGGACTTTTCAGTGTTATATGAGCCAGTAAATTTCATCCTTTGTTTAAGCCAGTTTGATCTCTGACAATATTGATTAGTCATCAAATGAGTGGCAGATCTTAAAACCTGGTCTTCGGACTCCCATTTCAGACAAATTACCTCCCCATCACTACAATCATGTCGCGAGGACCAGGTTGTACGGTCTCTGAGTTCATTGGATTACATGCCAATTGATGTTAAATCTGAGTATTCAATACCAGGAATTGTTGGTGTGGTGTTGGTAGGTGTGATAGCGTTGTGTCACACCGGAAAATGTTCTCTTTTGGTTTAGAGAGATACACATTAAAGCACGTAAGGTCCATGTTATAATGTCTATGATTTACCTTGGAATAATTTAGCAAAAGCCACAAAACAAGATGAGGCAAAAAAAAATGCCAAAATGCTAGCAACTGCTATCCAATTGAATGATGGCTAATTGGATAGTCATTATAAAATTCTCCAACTTGTCTGTATGTTTGAAAATTTTTATAATATAAATGTTGGTTTCAATTGCTGGCTTAATTATATGTCTTCCCTCCTTCACTGTAGGAGCCGTAAGGGTAAGGAACACATCTGCCTTGTTTCGTGTTTTATCCCGATGGCTGTAATATGGTTCATGCTTACTAAGTCTATAATCAAAGAGGGACAGGTTAGGCCTTGCCAGATGAGGCGGGCCTTCAGGTGTAGCTGAAGCTGTGGGTGCTCTGCCATACCCCTCATTACCCAGCATTCCCAGGCGTGCCGATAGCTTCCAAGGACAGGTACACGGGACTCCCTTCCCATGAGCTATCCTCTGGGCACTTCGCTTCTGCAAGAGGCTGTCCAGGAGAACTGAGAAGCTAGCATCCCCCAAGAGTAACCCTGAACAGACGAATAACAGAAACGGGAGGATAAATATTTTAGCTTCCTTGTCCCTTGAGTGGAATAACTCTGAAGTTAAGTCTACATTATCTCCCAGAAGTCCTCAGTGTGACTGAGCCCACCATAGCCTCTCGCAGCAACCTGCTCATGAATACACCCTTCCCTCTCTTACACCTGCCCTTCCTACCAATGCTTGTTGGGAATCACTTCTGAAGTAAACTGTTTGACTTTAAATCCCAAGATTCAACTTCCGGGGAAAAGGTAAGGCAGAAAGGGAGAGAAGTTGAGTCTGAATAAAGTCCCCAGGTAGATACAGAGAAGAGAGATTGATGGGAAAGCTTTCTGGCTAGATGGAGCAAACCTTGGTCTCCTGTTAGCGTGGGGTTATTAAGAGGCAGGCATTTCTCTCTTGGGACATTCCTGGTCTATGCTCAGGTCCCCAGGCTGCCTGAGCAGTGGACATTGGGGAAACCGTGTGTTCAACACCAGCTCTACTCTTTCTAGAATTCATTTACTCAGTTATTCCACTCTTACCCTCCTCTCCCCCCTCTCAGCTTTCTCCATGGAGGTATTTCCTGGTGCTGGTTTTTGAATCACCAGCCAAATATTCCTTTCCTCTCTGCATGGTGACTTTGCAGTGCAGTAAAGACATATGCTCTTTCCCGAGAGCCAACCCTAATTCCATCCTGGCTTCTTCAAACGCCCTTGGATGAAAATAGACATTCCTTTCTCCTGCAATCCTTGTGTTAATTCTTATTCATTAGACATGCTATGTTAAATCCATTAATGGGAGCTCTGAATTTGTAGCCAACTCAAAATAAAGGCCTCACAAAATGAAACACAAAGAGGAGGGGGGAAAAATACAGTTCCCTTAGCTACTCCTGGTCTCTGGGGTGTAATATAATCTGCTCAGTGTGACAAGAAAGGACCTCAAAGACTCAAAGCCCCCACAGTAGTGGAATGGATCAAGCAGACCTAAATGTGGTTTAGGACTGTTCTACCACCCTTCCGGGTGGCTTGGGATCTGTGCCCCGAGTTTATTATCTCTCCAAACAAACAGCGGCACACACAATCCGCTATGGCAGGTCCCCTCGAATTTCCCCCTGGCAAATGAGGAGCTTGCTTCTCATGAGAGAACCACGTTAAAGGGATGAGAGAATCACACAATACATTCTTTATCTTACTTTACATTTCCAAACATTCCCACTGGGTTGCTGTAAAACTCATCACCTGGGTATGAAAATTTGGAGTATTTGGTGATTCAAAATATCCAAACCAAAGTATTCTCAATTTTTCTCACTTACACGTTCCCCAACGGTCTTCCTAAATCCCTTTGGTGCTGTGTTCACAAGGACCACTCAGACAGTCACTGACCTTTACGCTCCCACCTCCCTGCCAATGAAGGGACAGACCCCTTTACCTACTGGCTGTAAAATGCCAATGGTTTTCTAACTGCTTCCCGCATCACCTCCTCATCACCACCCCAGGTGCCCTCACTCCCATCTCTCTTTTTACCCTGCTACCATTCTGATCGTCCTGAACATGGGTTTTATCAACATAGTGTCTGGTTCTCAGATATTCAGCAGCCCCTCCCCCGAATTCTACTTTGTCTCTAGCTGACTAGATCCAGCGTTTTCCTCCATCCAGTACCTGGAATCCTACACTTTATCCGCACAAGCCCTGGATTGTTCTCTTAATTTTTCTGCCATCGTTTCTTTGTGTAAGCTTCCCCCAGCCCTGTTGCCCTTTCTCAACTACACATTTTTCAAAGTCCCTCATATAATTTCATTTCATCCCCAAGTAGACATGAATTTCCTTACTCATAATGCCATAGTGCATGGCTTCCCTATAATACAATGTGCTATCCTGTTTGTTTTCTTTGTTTGCCAGGGAGCTCTTAGAAGGCAGCCGCTGTTTTATTTATTTCCAAATTGCCCTAAGAACTCTGTAATGCACATCGGAGGGGCACAATAAATGGAAGTCCCTAGAACTATCATCGCAGAGGATGGGGTTTTGTTCTTGGAAATGCAAATGAGAATGAAGTAATGCTCTTCGGTTGATAGTCTCTCCTTCAAGATATGATTTAAAGAAACAAAACTTCCAGGCATCCATTCTGGTGGGCAGTTGCTGTTATGACTCTAAATGATCCTTACCTCCTGCTTTATGTGTTGGGTAATCCTCCCTGTTTGGGTATGGGCTGGCTCTCAGGATTTGCTGCCAATGAATAAGATCTGGCAGAAAGTGGTGAGCTCCCAAAAGGCTATGATGCCCTCATGGGCAGCACTTTCTCATTCCCTGGCCCTCTCTTTTGCCCTCTTGCTCACTTGCTGCCATGTTGTAAGATGTGCTACGGAGAGCCACATAGCAAGGGACCCAGCGTGGTTTCTGACCAACAAATCGCAAGGAACTGAGGCCTCCGCCCAACAGCCTTGAGGGGCTGAGTCCTGCCAGTAACCCCATGAATGAGCTAAGAAGCAAGTCCTCCCTGTTGGGCCTCGAGGTGACCGCAGCCACGTGAGAGACCCAGAGCCAGAGAACCCAGCTAATCTGTCCCAGATTCCTGGCTCACAGGCTGAGATAATAAATACTGATGCTTCAAGCCATTATGTAATTTGTAATGCAGCAAGCGATAACCAAGGCATCGGTCTTCGAAGATTCTGACCATGCTCAGGCTATCATGATGGATTTTCTTTTTTGATAGATGGTCAGTGGCATCCGTTTACATTTCCTTTCCATCTTTTCCAAGTCTTTCCATGTTGGGGCTTTGTATAAAAATCATGAACTCCTGAGGGCATGGCTTATGCATTTATCTGCATCGAGCTGGTGCTGAATCCTGTAAAGCTAGCTCTTTAGTAGATAAGAACTTAAATCTTAGTGAGAATATATCAGTTATGGATTGCCTACTCATTTATGCATTTATGTGTTGTTGGACACATTTCCAGTTCTACAAATAAGGAAAATGAGAATTATTTTAAGACCTCTCCTCACGGGCCCGCACCCAGAGAGTGCTGAAATCTGACGGCCAGCTGAAACGTGCATACTGTCAAAACCTAGCTTTTCCCCTTACACGGAAGTTCTCAGCTGTGGCTGCCCGTTGTAATCACCTGGGGAATAGGAAATAAACTTTGAGAGATTCTGATGAATTCTTCTGGGGACACATCCTGGACATTGGGGTTTTTAAAAGTCTTCCCAGATGATGTAAATATGTTACCAAATTTGAGACCTACCAGACTGTACCACAGACCCTCCCAAACGGTGTTCATTCTCAGTGACATTTAGCCACACTGTGATTGCTCCCAGTTCCGCAGCTTGAAATGAAGACACTCAAATCCTTGCAAGAATTGACTAAAAAAAAAAGTAAAATAAAATCGCCAACATAGAAGCATCTGTTGAGTACGAGCTGTAGAGAGAACTGTTCTAGGCAAGGAGGGAATAGAGGGGAGAGAAACTCTGACCTTGAGGTGCTCTGACATCGAATGGGGGAGGAGATTTTATTACACACCAGGAAGCTGGTCAGCAGTTTCCCCTGCATCTTATAAAGCTACACTGCTTACTCATATTTCACTTGCCCTTGAGTAACGGTTAGTTCCCTTGCTTCAACGATAGCATATTAGAGCTAGAAGAGAACCTAGAATTTAATTATTTTATATGCCCCTAAAACCCTGAATTTTAGAGAGAGGAGGTTCCCCCCCCCCTAAAGGCCACACAGTGAATTAGTGGCAAAATTTGAGTTTACCTTTAATATTTAGACCAGCCGTGGGCAAACTATGGCCCATGGGCCAGATCCGGCCCGTTCGGCTGTTCTATCTGGCCTGAGGAGCCGAAAGAGCAGAGGGTTCTCTTGCTCTCCCTTCCGCTCCTTCACCAGCAGCCCAAGATGAGAGTGCCAGCACGGTCAGGTTGCTTTTGTTCCGGCCCTCCGGTCCAGTTTAAGAACCCATTGTGGTCCTCGAGTCAAAAAGTTTGCCCCCCCATGATTTAGACTGTCTCTGCCCAAATGTATCCTTACTAGTAGAGGGTCCTGTGCTGACCAGTAAAACAACAGCCATCTCTCACATCCGCTGTTCCCTTTACTCTATTCCCCCATAGCCTTTACCACCAATGACTTTTCTCAGTTATTTATACCTACCTCTCTCCCTTATCCCACGAGAATGAAAACTGCATAAGAGCAGGATCTTTGTCTCGTTTACTCACAGCTGCACCCTTAATGTCTGGTGGCCCGAAGGAGGAACTAATTGGTAAGTATTAGCTAATTACATGCAGAATAGTCAAATCCTTAAAAAAAACCAAAAAACCCACTCCCAAGGATCTGTTATTACTGATTTCAGAGAAAGGAGGGGAGAGGGTGATAGAGAAACATCGATGTGAGAGAGAAACATCAGTTGGTTTCCTCCTATATGTGCCCTGTCTAGGGATTGAGCCTGCATCCTGGGTATATGCCCTGACTGGAAATGGAACCCACAACCTTTCAGTGTACGGGACAATGCTCTAACCAACTGAGCCACACTGGCCAGAGCTAAATAGTCAAATATTTAAAGATGACTCAGCATGAGATTTAAATTCAGCGTCAAGAAATACAACCATTTCACATTTTCAGCAGCAGTCTATGAAGAGTCCAGTTCTTCACCTTTTCAATCAATATTTGTTAATATCGATCTTACTATAGGCATCCTAATGGGTGTGAAGGGGTTGGCATATCACTGTGGTTTTGATTTTCATTTCCCTAATAATTAATGATGTTGGATATCTCCCCATGTGCTTATAGGCCACTTGCAAATATTTTTTTGGGGGGGAAATGTTTATTTATATATATTGCCTATTTTTAATTGGGTTGTCTTTCTATTTTTGAGTTGTATTTGGACTATAAGTTACTTGTCAGACATATTATCTGCAAGTATTTTTTTTCAGTCTTTGGGTTGTCTTTTCCCTTTCTTGGTATCTTTTGAAGTACAAATATTTTAAAATTTTGATTAAGTCCAATTTTTTTTCTTTTTGCTTAATCCATGGTAATAAATCTTTATTCCTATGTCTTAGTTGTTGTATTTAGGTCTATGGCCCATGTTAAGTTCATTGTTTATTATGGTGTGAGGTAGGAGTCCAAGTTCATTCCTTTGCACATGGATATTCAGTTTTCTCTTCATTATTTTTTTCAAGAGACTATTGTTATCTCATTAAATTGTTTTGACTCTTGTTGAAAATAATTTGACCATACGTATCAGGGTCTGTTCCTAGACTATTGCTTTTTGTAGCTTCTTTAGGATTTTTTGTATAAAACATCATGTTATCTGCAAATGGATTTGGATTTCTTTTATTATTTACCCTAATGGCCCTGGCTTGAACTGACAGTACAGTGGTCAAGAGGAGTGACAAAGTGAACAATCATTTCTTCTTTATCTTGGGGGGAAAGCGTCCAGTCTTTCACCGTGAAGTATCCTGTGAGCTGTGGGTTTTTGATAGATGCCCTTTATCAGATTGAGGAAGAAAGGTCTCTTCTATTCCTGGATTGTTGAGTGCTCTGTTATGAAAGAGTGTTGTTTATGCGTTTTAGAAAACTGGCACACCAAGGATCTTACGTCATCTCCACCGATACCCTGTAAATGGAGATAGCAGTCCTTATTCTGTAGATGTAAAAACTGAAGCTGAGAGTCACACAGACTTTCAATAGTTCACAGCATAATTGGAATCAAAATTCAGATCTCTAAATTCAGACCCAGTGCCCATAAACAGATAAACAAGTAAGTCAATACAAGCACGCCAGACATAAGCCAGGACCTCGTTTGTCTTTTTCTCCTTTTACTCTTGGCACCTAGAATAATACCTTGCACTTGGGTGAAAGAAATGATTGAGTCTTGCCAACCACAATCTGCTTAATGAGTGGTCAAAAATCCTGTTGGCTTCCACAGGGGCTCAGCACGCAAATGGCTCCTAGGAGCCAGAAAGTTTTAACCAAGAGCAGATGTTCGGCCCCAGCTCCCCAGCTCCCCGCGCAAGCTGAATCCACTCCTTCATTGGGAAGTTTCTGTTTCAGAAGGCACCAGGGACTGGGCTCAGCACAGGACTGCTCAGAGGGAGGAGAGCTGGCTGCCCTGTGAGCTGGTGGTGAGGAGGCTGGGCAGTGGGCAGGGACTGAGGGCCATGGGAAAGGCAGTTGTCACTTGAAAAACATGCTCTGTTTCCAGTCCCTCCCAGGAGCTCTGCAAGATGTGACCATGGTTTGTTTTGGAAGGTAAATTTGTCCCAAACCTTATGCCCTCTGCGAAACATCCTTGGACCTTATATCAATGTATCAGTTCCTAATAGAGCATTTGTGAGTCATTAAACATTATTTGATTTAGATTGTGGCATGACAAAGGATTGCAGAATTTTCAAAACTCAAAGCATAAAAGTTATTGCATATTGTATTTTATTCACTCACGTGTTCATAGATATCTCATCTACAGGTAGCTTGGTTTATAGTAGGGAGAAACAGGAAATCTGGATGCCCCGTTATTTATATCCAATGGAGTAACCCTTTATCTTCGAATCACCAAATCCTTCTCTATAAAAACAGGGATTGATAATTATTAAGAACCTTCCAAGTTTACAGTTCATTTACTCGAGTTTTGCAAATTGAGAAGCTTCAAGTGCTGTGATTGATTCTGTTGTTACTGTTGCTCCTAATCCTAGTTAAAAAGAATGAGGATTAAGTTACATCTGTGACATATTTTTATAGTGATAAAAAATGGTTTCAACCAAATTAAATATTTGCTCTAGCAATATTTTGTGTTTGCCTATCATCTTGCAATTATTTAAAATAACATGGATTATTTTATTTGTTTTACCTTTTCCACAGTAACTCTTAAGGAGAGCAGAGAGGTAGTGGGGAGTGAAGGGAAATATTCCCATTTTAAATAGAAAACAACCTCAAATAATTTCAGTAATTGAACTAAAATATTGTGACTAAACTAATGGAAGAGGTGGAACCAAATACTAGGTCATCTGATGCATGTACCAGACCTTTTAAAATGATTATTGAACTAGAGGCCTGGTGCACGAATTTGTGCACGAGTGGGGTCTGGCCAGGGGGTGGTGCCGTGGTCAGTTGGTGGGCCAGCCCCACCCCCAGTCGAACTCCCAGTCAAGTGAACAATTTGCATATTAGCCTTTTATTATATAGTATAACTACTTATGTGTAAAGTATCATATTAGACACTGGACATGTCTTTAAAATAAGACATGTTCCAGCTTTCCAGGAGCTTCCAATATTGTAAAATTATAATTTGGTAATTTTTTTGTGGGAATTGACATGTAAGTGTGAGTTAAGGGGATTCATAACAGGGAGGAGCACAGCCCAACTCAGGGGGCTCATTAAAGGTTTATGTAGGAGATGCCACTTAACTGTGGTCTTAAGAAGTGGATGAATTAGCCAGGCACAGAATAGAGGAAGGGTTTTCCTGGTGGGAAGAACAACATGAACCAAGGTACAAGGATAGAAATCAGCACTTCTAGTAAAGGAAAGATCAGCACAGGTTGGAGAGCAGGATTACCCTCACATGAAGCCGGAAAGGTAACTGGGGTCAGGTAATGGAAGGCTGTATTTGCCTGGCTAAGGTGCCAAGACCTTCGCCAGGAGGATGCAAGTGAAAAGCTATTGAAGGATTTTATATGGTGGCATGAGCTGGTCTCATTACAGAAGAGCTGCCATGTGGCTACATACGGACAGGACAGGAGGCAGGGAAATCAGTTTGGAGGCTTTGGCATGGATGGGCTTTTCTCAGATGTCCTTTATGGGGCTTTCACAGTTAGAAAGCAAAGGCAAGTTAAATGAGTAGAAAACAGAATGAAAGCAATTATCTAAGCAATTATCCAGGGGAAAGTGAGCTAGTGTAGCTCAGCCCTGGGTTGTTTAAAGTGTGCCCATCAATTCTCTTAGAGCTGTGAATGATGGCCGCATCTCATTGGACTCACCCTGTGGTCGGCAAACTGCAGCTGGCGAGCCACATGCGGCTCCCTGGCCCCTTGAGTGTGGCTCTTCCACAAAACACCATGGCCTGGGTGAGTCTGTTTTGAAGAAGTGGCATTAGAAAAAGTTTAAGTTTAAAAAATGTGGCTCTCCAAAGAAATTTCAATCGTTGTAGTGTTGATATTTGGCTTTGTGGACTAATGAGTTTGCCGACCACTGGACTAACCTAACAATATGCCATAAACAAGATAAAGCTGCAACTACTAATAATACATAAACTTGATTGGCTACTGTAGTGCAGGCAGCGAACTGAGCCCTGTAGATCCATACATTATCCAGTATTCCCCACAGCTTTGTGAAGTACGCATACTTACCACAGATGGGGAAATCCAAGCACAGCAAATAAGTTACCCGCTAAAGGTCCCAGAGCTAGGCTGTGATCAACTAGAATTCAAATCCAGAGAGGACGGTTTCCTTAACTGTAGTTTGTAATTGCTCCAGGGTCTTAATAATAATCAAACAAGAGAAAGAGTGGAAGGAGAGGAGGAGGTATTGTGCATTCAGGGATGCGTGTTCCATGAATACAGCTTGTTGGCAGTTCTGAAACTATGGCTTATTGGTGTCCAAGATCCTGGTGTTCTCACCAAGGAATAGGCAAAGGCCTTGCATAGTTGCTCTCCGAGCCCTGCAGAAATAATGCAAAACTACTTTGCAGACTTGGATGACAGATCAGTGGATGGGGTTAGAATTTCCCTGACTGCTACTGTGGCCCTTCCCATTTTTGGTTTCTTACATCGATTCTATGTTCCCAGTCCTCCCAGATTTTTCTCTTATTATTTAAAACATATTTTGGGAAATTTTCCAAATGGTTGGCGGTACTTCATTTTTCATGACTATTATGTTTGCTATGGGCTAAAATATCCACTTGACATGCCCTGGCCAATGTGGCTGAGTTGGTTGAGCATCATCCCATACACAAAGAGGTATCTAGTTTGATTCCTGGTCAGGGGACATGCCAGGTTTCAGGCTAGATCCCTAATAGATGGTATGCAGAAGGCAGCCAATTGATGGTTCTCTTTCTCTTCTCATTTTCTCTCTCTCTCTCTCTCTCTCTCTCTCTCTCTCTCTCTCTCTCTCGCATAAAAACATTTAAAAAGTCTACTTGACTTGTTTCTTCTGGATTATTTTAATTTTTCTTCAGCCTCTGGCTTGGAAATGAGGGAAGGCAGGGAAAAGGTATTTTGAAGATGAAAAATTGTGTTATGTTGTAATTCATTACATTACCCCACTAGGTATACAATTAATATTTATAACACACCAGAGCAATTTAAAGTGTTATCACTTTTCAGTAGAATGTATTATGTGAGCTCTCTGAAGGCCAGTAGAATGGTATGTCTGTCTTTTTCACAAAAGTATCCCCATTGCTAGAATTGTGCCTGGCACACTCAAGAAACACCTGTCATTTGAATAAATAAATCAATAAATAGTATTTAACCAGTCTTTCCCTCCTTGATTTCAGATTATAGATGACCCTATTAATTTCCAGAAGCCCCAGTACCTGTGATACTTAGGTAGAAGGGATGCCAATGTAGGGACATAGAGCTAATTTCAGAGTGGAAAGTCTGCCTTTGGAAGAGGGAGTAAGTTGGTTCAGCAATGTTCTGAAAGTCAGAACCAGGACCAGTTGGTACAAACTCCAAGTAAGCAGTTTTCAGTTCTTCAAAGGAAATACTCTGGCAGCTAGAACAACCATACAGTTTGGTTTCTGATCTTGTAAGAAGCATGTTAACAGATCACATTAGATGAAGACTGAGAATGATTCTTGGACTTGCCAAGATGGAGCTCACCCATAACTTTGACAAGATGGTTTCTTTTCTTTTTTTAAAATATATTTTATTGATATTTTACAGAGAGGAAGGGAGAGAGATAGAGAGCTAGAAACGTTGATGAGAGAGAAACATCGACCAGCTGCCTCTTGCACACCCCCTACTGGGGATGTGCCCGCAACCAATGTACATGCCCTTGACCGGAATCGAACCAGGGACCTTTCAGTCCGCAGACCGACGCTCTACCACTGAGCCAAATCGACTTCGGATTGACAAGATGGTTTCAATGGAGCAAAAACCTACTGGAAACGAGAAATAGAGGATAATTGGAGATGGAGGGTGAGTTTACAAGTGTGTGAGTGTGTGTGTGTGTGTGAGTGTGTGTGTGTGTGTGTGTGTGTGTATTTTTTTGTTTTGTTTTTTTACTTTGGAAAGTAGAATAACATGATTATATGCAGGAGATTTATATAATCTAACGGAGAAAATACTTGATGGTAGTGTTGATTTCTGGAGCGATAACCTTGGGTAGGTGAAGGGTTAGCCTTAGCCTGGGGCATGCCCAGGTCAGTTGTAGTAAAGGGGAAGGTACATGTCCCTCACTGAGTACAGATGCTTATGGGTTGGTAGGTGGGTGTGGGGTGGGAGATGGTGGAAGTTCTCTACCAAACTTGTTACATGTTGTATTTGGCTTGTAATTTTTTCTCTCACATCTGGATGAGAGGTCTCCTTTGAGGGAGGGACTTAGACTTATTTTTGCTGTTTTTAGCTATGTGGCATTCGGTAGGTACCTTTAAATAAGTAAACGAAGAACTAAAATATGCACCTTCATTTTCTAAATATCAGAGTAACACTAGAAGTCTCCAGGAAAAGGAGGTGGTGGTAGGGAGTGAAGCCTAATCACAGCGGTGTTTAATGAACAGGAGGAATGTGATGCAGCCATGAAAAGGCTGTGAAGTGAGCATTAACGAGGTGGGTGGAGAGCAGAATTTATGGCATCAGTCAGCAGGTTTTATTAAGATCCTCCCAGAACCCAGCCCTATGGCCTGCACTGTTGGGACTTGAAGAGAAGAAAGATGTGGAATGACTTTTGAAGACTTTATAATCGGGTGTTGAGTCAAAACCAGGTTAAAAATCATATGGCTCTGACTGGAAGCCTTCTAGCACATTAGTTAATAGCACAGGTTCTGATGTTAAAAAAAAAAAAATACCTGGATTTGGCCAAGTGTAGTCAGTGGATAATCCTGGCCAAGTTATTTTCTCTGTGCCTCAGTTTCTGCATCTTTAAAATGATGAAAACAATTATCCCACAGTGTAGGCTGTTATGTGGATTGAATGACTCAATATATTTAAAATACTAAAAAAGCATTTGACACATAGAAGTGACCTCTATGTGTTAGACGCGATTATATTAGGAGAAAGTGTGGGCTAGAGAGGGCCCTTTCTGGGTAGCTGCTTATATGCAAATTAAGTGCTCCCCATGGAAGATTCTTATATGCCTTGATGTGTGAAATGTAGATTTGCTAGCTGTCTTTCTAGGTGAAATAAATTTCTGAAAAGGAATGAGGTGATACAAGCCCATAATGGAGACACTAGGAAGGAAGAACTGAAGAGAACAGATCATTTGAGACAGCCCGACAAAAACATTTCTGTGACTAAGCCACCAATGGGAAAAGAAGGACAAGGAAGAAGAATAGGCAGTGACCCAAAGTAGAAAATGTATGACGGGTCTCTTCCCCAGAAAGCAACCTGACATGGAGATTAGCCTGCAGATGTGTTTGTACGGAGTGTGTTTGAAATCAAGACACATGGAAAGGCACGGAGGGAAGTAGGATTGGGAAGTGGGAGATGTCATGTTGCAATGAGGCCTCAATGGAACCCTCAGCCGACCCTGGGGGGAATTCTGAAGATGAGATGGCCCTTCTGAGTTGTCAGGAATTGGACCAAGAGGGATTGGCCATCCTCCTCCGGCATCAAGTGGTCTCCAGATGTAGGCTACTCAACAGAGGGACATGCTCTCTGGTAAGGCAGCTCCTTTCAGCAGAGGCACTCTTAAAGGGCAAGGAGAGAAGGGTGTCTGACAGCTGCACTGCCAGCAGCTGGGGTAACAGTCTGTGACTGTGGAAGGGGGCGTCTGGGCAGCATATCACAGTGTTCAGCAAAAGGCAAGTAAACAGGGAGACAGAGTAATGAGGTTATAAAACTATCAGGCGCTCAACCTTGGACCCAAGTAGCCTTAGTTCCATCCATCAGTATACCAGTGGCCAAAATTATCATAGTGACCTCAATTCAATTATGAAAATGCAGAATTACTTGTTTGTCTTTTTGTGATGGGACAATGCTAGACAACCCAGTATTCTGTGCACAGTGCATTGCCTGTAGTAGATTTTGCAGCAAATGGCTGTTACGTGAATGAGTGGCCAAGGAATGCCATTGGATTACTAGAGAGCTGAATATTCTGTTACATTTTATGAATCTCTACTCATTGCCTTTGAAGCCTCCTACATTGTCTTTCCACCTCAATCCTGATCAATATCCAGACTGTCCATCTTCCTGGTCTCAAGCTTGAGTTAATTTTTTTTCCTTTCTAGATTCGAAAGGTACCTCCTTTGTACACTGTCTTTCCTCTTTGGCATGGAAGGGAGTTTTGCTCCTTTGTTCTTTTTGCACCTGAGGGGTGTGTGTGTGTGTGTGTGTGTGTGTGTGTGTGTGTGTGTCTGTGTGTGTTTGATCTTTAGTACACCTGGCCTGGAATGAAAGTGTCTCATTTACAACATTCCATTTTCACGACCCAGGCACAGACAGATCCTTGTGAAAACTCAAATAAAAGTGCATAGGAAGGAGGGGCGTTCTCTTAGCAATGTCCTTTGGCCAGTTGCCCAGATTGTAGTTAAGCTTTTCTTGCTGGAATCTAAGCTCTGGGCAGTCTAGGACTTCTCTCCTAGCTTTGGTGAAATCTAGATGGAATGGGAAATTCACAGATTCAAAAGATGAGGATCAAAATAGGTAGTCCTAGGTCACAGTGGTCAGCAAACTTCGGCTCGAGAGCCACATGCGGTTCTTTGGCCCCTTGAGTGTGGCTCTTCTACAAAATACCATGACCTGGGCAAGTCTATTTTGAAGAAGTGGCATTAGAAGAAGTTTTAAGGTTAAAAAATTTGGCTCTCAAGAGAAATTTCAATCCTTGTACTGCTGATATTTGGCTCTGTTGACTAATGAGTTTGCCGACCACTGGCTTAGGAGATCATGAAACTAGGAAGAGAAAAAGAGGATGGATTACAAATGAATTTCCCTTCTCTAAGCCCACATGTTCTCATCTACAGAGATAATAATACCTAATTCACATCTATTGTTAGGATTAAATACAAGCATATGGACAGAAGAGTGCGGAGGGATAGCATTTGGGACTTTCTCAAATCAGGTCATAGTACCTGCTACAAACAGAATCAACTCTGTGAGGCCTCCATCTGTGAAGAGGTCACTGGCTCAGCACCACTAAATGACTGCATGTCTGGGCTGACCAGACACACCCATTGTGATGTCTACGCTACAGAGATGGGGCCCTGCCTGACAGACCCTTTATCTAAAGCCATTCAAATCCTCCTTCCTGTCTCTATCCTCCCTCAGTTATCTCTGCCTCAGCTAGTCAGGTGGTGGCGGCCAAAAACAGAAGCAGCAGAAAGAGGTTCATCACCACCATGGTTAGGGGCACATCCTTGGCCCACATTGAAGGGAAGTTTGAGATTTGCCATTTTCCTCCAACACCCTTTGTTTTTGTTTCCTATTCAGGGGTTATATTTTTTTAGTGCTTTTTAAATGTTTTGCTAGGTCTAAGGAAGTTAGAACAGTAGCTTTCTCATGCCTGTGGACCAGACCATCAGCCTGTGAACTTCTAAGGAGCATTTATTGAGTGCTAGGACTTGAGGGGATTGTTGCCTATAAAAGTCTGCAGTGTACCGGTGCCCTTAGAATGGCTGCACTTTGGCTTGTTTCTACGAGCCAGTTATCTGACATCTGTCCTTCAGAGCTCCAAGAATTTCCGTGACGAAGATAGTGTGTTTGAAGCCATGGAGTTTAGAGCCCTTGGTATTTACTGCAGGAAGAAAATTGTCCATATATATATTTTCCATTACAATTACTGGTCACATAGAGCACACAAATCCAAGACTTGATTTCTAGCCACCCTTCTGATGATATGCAGGAATCATTGGGTTCTAGGAATGAGGTCTACCTGATGTCATCTCATCGCACTCCATTAGCTTGGGGATGAGGAATCAGAAGTGGTTAGGCAATACGTCAGAATAATTTCCTCGTTCGTGGTGAGACTCACACCCCCATTTTCTATCTCAAAGTAGTATTCTTTCTATAACACTTCACTGAGACAAGTGGAATTACCGTCTCTATACATTGCAACTTACAGCAATGCAACAATATTCACTCAGCA
The DNA here is from genome assembly GCA_963924515.1 of Vespertilio murinus. NCBI lineage: Eukaryota > Metazoa > Chordata > Mammalia > Chiroptera > Vespertilionidae > Vespertilio > Vespertilio murinus. Next base: position 5,785,642 of record OZ004717.1, on the reverse strand, counting down.
TCTATTAAAAAAAACAGAAAGAAATTGATCATTTAAAATATGACAAATCATACCACTCTGACAGCTCCACAGGCATATTCTATGCTGGGCATAGCTGCAATTTAGGGTCTGCTCTTCCCTGGGTTAAGCTCAAGTCTTAAAAGACACTTGGTCCATCATCTGCCTCTTGGTATGCTTCTGAGGTCTTACAATTTGTATTTTTTTGTTACAAATCCAAGCACCGTATTCCATTACTCAAATCTCTCTAAAAACAAAAACCATAAGACAAACTGGTTTTGTTTGCTATGCCTGCATGGAGACTGTTAGGTGCACCGGTGCCCAAAATTCCCAATAGATTTCTTTTTAGGGAAATTAACTCTGAACACAGTTTTCCTTTGCATTGACTCTAGACTGTAGGCTTTGCCTCTCCCACATCTGTTCCTGGTATGAGGGGAATCCAACATCTTATTAGTGGTCGTCTCTATTCTTCATCAGCATATGATTTAATCCTTAGAGTGGACATACCTTTATTAAATATTTAAGCTCCTATTTAAGTGTTTCCTTCTTTTACAGAATACATTCTTCCCATAGTCATAATTGCCAGCTTCCTTCGCTTGGAAATTTATCTTCTACATCAGCCTCCCTCACTTTGGCCTCATTAAATCCTTTTATGATTAATATGTTTGTGGCTTATCTCCACACTTAGACTTTACGTTCATTAAAGGATCCATTTCTTTTACCTTGGATCTTATTGTCATAGTGTCTTACACACCAGGCATCAAATCATACCTCCTGGAGATGTATTCTGAGAGAAGTAACATGATTTAACTCTCCTTAAGCACTTTCTACGCACCATTTCCAAAATGCTAAGGGGCAAGACATTTTGAAGAAACCAACTATTCAGATGCAGAAACGGAGCGAAATTAGAAGCTTAGGCTCCACAGCCATGTTCTCTGGGTTTGCTTCCGGCTCAACCAGTTGTGTGACCCGGAGCTAGTTTTTTTTTATCCTTTATCTCTGGCATTGTTTCTTCACATGGCTACCGAGGATAATATGCCTCTCATACAATTATGAAGCTTAAGTAAGTTTTTCCACGTGTTATGCTTAAAATGGTGCTTCACAGGTAATAAATACTCCACGGAGTTAATTTCTGCTTTTGAATTCTTATTAGAATCTGTCTGGCTTGGCTCTTAGACAGTCCAGACCCCAGGAAATGGCTGCAAAGCCATTCTCCCAGACACGGAGTCATGTATGACTTCCCTTTACAAGTCTGTTGTCTCGTCCCCCCGGACTGGGGCTTACTCCAACGAGTAGGTCTTGCTGCCTTCATTCTCCTCCCGCCCTAGCCCAGAGCCGGGGCACCTCAGCGTATTTACCTTAGAAAAGCGTGCTGTGGAATTGGTATCAGATCTGATCTCTCTAACCGAGAAGTCTTACAGCTCAGGGCCTGAGCTATCCGCGCACCTACTTCTCCTCATTGGATAGCTGAGGCAATGGCCCGGAGGGGTTGGAATTAGCCACAGATGCCTGGTTAGTCAGTAGCTGATTCTTCAAAGCAGGGCCCTTGGCTTCTATACAGCACCCCATACTCACCAATCAGTTAAACATTAAGAAGAAGAAGAAGGAGGAGGAGGAGGAGGAAGAGGAAGAGGAAGGAAGAGGAAGAAGAAAGAAGGAGGAGGAGGAGGAAAGAGGAAGAAAGAAGGAGGAGGAAGGAGGGGGAAGGAGGAGAAAGGAGGGAGGAGGAAGGAGGGGGAAGGAGAAGGAAGGAGGAAGAAGGAGGAAGGAAGAAAGGGAGGGAAGGAGGGAGGAAGGGGGGAGGAAGGAAGGAAGGAAGGAAAGAAGGAAGGAAGGAAGGAAGGAAGGAAGGAAGGAGAAGAAGAAGAAGAAGAAGAAGAAGAAGAAGAAGAAGAAGAAGAAGAAGAAGAAGAAGAAATAACTTAAGGATTGTAATAATTGTTTTAAAAATGTAAAATTATGTTCCTCTTTTGTATGTTTTCCAGTGTGGAGTGCTGAGAGGTAAAACCACCTTCTGCCGGGCATTCACCTGATCCGATAAGAAATACAAATGAGTCTGATGCCCTGAGAGCACCTCCGCACTTACTGGCATCCTCTGTCTGGTCCAGGTTCAAAGGGCAGTGCGACAACAAAAGGAGAGCTCGCTAAGGGACAGGGTGGTGGTGTGGGCTGCATCTTGGGCTCGGTAGACTTCGTGGCTCCTACTCACTTCCCTTCGGCCTGGCCTGGCCGCTTCCCACCTCAGAATCACCGTTTCTCCCTCTTGTAAGTAAAAATAACTGGAATAGCTGGGTTTCAGGTTCTCTGTCCATTCTTCCAGTCAGGGAGGCCAGGAAGAGCCGCTACGCGGCTGGGCTGTGTGCACAAGCCTTTCATTGATCACTACCTCATGCTCCAGCGAGGAGGGTCTGCATTGCCAACATTCTCTTCACACAATGCACCCCTTTGACTGACACCCGGATGGCTGTGAAACACCCCTGTAACGTGAGGATCCGTGTTAAATTAGTGTAAAGGCTGCACAGCTCACAACTTCCAGATGTCAGAGCCTCGTCATGTGGCCGTTTGTCTTCCCCTCCCTTCAGATGCTCCTACAAACGGAAGACAAATGAATGCGGGAGCCACCTTCCAACTAAACATTCCTTTCCACTTGCTCCTGGGTCACCTCTCTCCGAGGGCTCACCGAGGCCCCCCCGGAATATCACAGCCCCGTGGGTGCCTCCCCACGGCCCCGCCTGAAACATTGGCTCCCGTGCGACTCTGAACACTCGAAAGCACAGACAGCCTGGTGGGAGATAGTATTTACCCAAATTAGAGGAATTAAACTCTGAACTGTTCGAGTTTCAAGCAATCAGTTCCAGTTGGTACACACTCGATTCCAACCTCAGGCGTCTGAAGAGAAAATGTGATTTTTGGCGGCGAGGGCTGCCGGTAGGGGTTTAAGTCCCAATCAACATAAAATGTGCATTAAGTGCCAACGCTGAATATTGATCAGGAGGTTCCTCTCGCCGGCTCTGCATCGGCTGGGGGACGGGAAGGCTGTCATTTTTATCGGAGGAGAAGACAAAGAAGATGCAAAGCATCTTGAAGAGCAGGTTAAATCTTCTTTTTATGGAACAGGGAGGTTATAAAGTCACGCCAGAAAAGCCATACTTTATTGTACCTTCAAAATCCTTGCTGCTTGAATCTTTTTTATTAACGAGGATACGGAATTCCTTGGTGATGGACACCTTGGGAGGAAATGTGCTTTTTAAAAAATATATATTTTATTGATATTTCACAGAGAGGAAGGGAGAGAGATAGAGAGCTAGAAACGTCGATGAGAGAGAAACATCCACCTGCCGCCTCTTACACACCCCCTACTGGGGATGTGCCCACAACCAATGTACATGCCCTTGACTGGAATCGAACCCGGGACCTTTCAGTCCGCAGACCGACGCTCTACCACTGAGCCAAACCGGTTTCGGCGGAAATGTGCTTTTTGTTCCAGCAGGTGTGGCTCCTCTTGTGCCCTACACGTGTATTCACTGCATAGAAAGGGCAGTGCCCCCTGGAGGTGTTCAGTGGCCCGGCCCTGACTGTCTGAATGGGAACGTGGGATAAAAAGCAATGTTGAGTCAACCAAGAACATAGTGTAGGTAGACATGTTCTATGTTTGGGTCAGTCTGAGGACCCTTTGAAATATAACACAGATGAGGAAACTGAAGTTCCAAGAACTTAAGCCACTGGCTCTGCCAGGCTGGGTGGGCTAGCTGCTTTGACAAAGGAACTCAGAGACTCACCATTTCAACACAGTCAGGTATCTATTTCTACATCACAGTCTGATTGGCTATGTGGCAGGTGGACTTCCAAGTGGAGATTCAGAAGCCCAGGTTCCTTCTGTCTGACGGCTCCAACATATGACTCTGAGTCCTGCAGAGAATCCTTCGTATTAGGTGTGCAGACAGGGAAGAGAGAGTTTTCAGAGCCTCCTGGAAAATCCTAGGTAGGACCAGTTTGGAAGTGCTTGGCCCCTGACTTCTGTCCACATTCAATTGGTCAAAAGTCAGGCATATGGCCCGATCTCACTGCAGGGGGACTTGGGAAATGTAGTCTTTCTGTGTGCCCAGGAGGAAAAAGAAATGAATCCGATGCACATACTGCATTGTCTTTTTAGCGTACAGGGAGGTTACCTTGTATTTGGCACGTGCCAGCAGAATTACTAAAAAATAACAGGGACCTCTTCCCTGTAGCCCCAAATCCTGTTATTTCCATCATGCCAGCTTGTGGAATTCATCTTCTGAATGATTTTTGACCCAAATTATAGGCAGAAGTATATATCAGTTCTTGAGAGCACTAAAAATCGACAGATGCTCTGAAAATGAGTCATCTTTACTTTATGGACACAAAATTTTAATATTTGACCAAATTTCCCAGATCTAATTTATATCTTGCTCAGATGCTACCTAGCAGTTTCCTGGAGATAGTTGGTCCAGCTTTATTTATGATGCAAGATGCAATCTTGGGAAGGTTCTTGTCCCTATTAATTTTTCCCTTCTCTCTCTATGACCTCATCTTTGAGAATTGAGCTACTTCTCCTTTCAACTCTCAACATCACATGGCTTACCCAACAACGCATATTCTCATCATCTCTTCTGAGCTGATAGGCTGATAATCAACTGCCTGCTGATCACCTCCTCGGGGTCACACATCCTTCTATAACCAACATTAGAACTTTAATATTTATTTATTTTTCCTCTCAAACGTGTCTTTGTTGCCATCTTCCTAGTTACTTATGTTATTAAGTTGTGATTTATCTGTAGATACAGGTTGTATGGGGTCTGAAGCTTTAACACCTTTTTTGTAATACAGCATTAAGAATACAAATTAAATTTGAGAATAAATATTTACAATGAGGAAAGCAATTTTTAAAAAAGGTTCATAATCATGGTAAATGCTATAGTCACACAAAGCAGAAAAATGTAGTTTTATTATATTTTTACTAGTAACTTCCGGACATATACCTGTGGTATTTTTTCTTACATTTATTTTAGCTGCATAAAGAGAAGAAAAACCCTACTCAGTCTTATTTCTGCATCATCTCATTTTTGCCACTGTTGATAGCAATTTGTTCTTGTAGTTGCCAGTTTATTAGAGTCTTCTTGGCATCTAAACTCATTAATAATGCCATGTAAATGTCCAGATTTTTTGTTGAATTTGAAAAACTGTCAGATTCTTTCATGGCACTTTATATTTTCTTTTGAAGTGGTTAATCTTCAATGCCCCTTGAATTAGCAATACTTGTTCACACTGGCGAGGTCCCTGCCAGGGCCTTAGAAGGGGTCTGTGTAAGCGAGGGGCCATGAACTTAGAATTCATTAACGCCATGGTAGGCCTACTCTTGTTTACCTGCCTTCGTCCCACTCTCCTTTCCCACAATCAACTGCCAAAGTACTTTCAACACTTCCTTCTTCATCCCCCAAGCCTTTTAAAGACATTATTGCTGTAGATAAGAGCCACTGCAAACTTCTAAACTTTTCACCTGCGGTCTTTGCCTTCTTCTTGTCATTCTGAAAAATGATTCCAAATTAATCATTTCCATTTTTAAAAACCTTCCTGCTTGCCCGACAATGTCCAAATCCTTTTACCTGATTTTCATGACCTGGTTCTAACTCACATTTCCAGCGTGATCTTCTTCCATTTCATTCTTGTCTAGAGACTTGGACTTCACCTAAGCAAGGCTTACTAACATGCCATTTCTTCCATCTTGAACATGATTCCTTCTTACATTAGAGAGACAGCATTCTTAGCAGCTGCTAAGTGTCTTATGCACAGTTATTAGAAAATCCCGAAGTAGCTCACTGGCCCCCTATCCTCCTCCTCCCCCACCGTGATTTTTCTCCATGACCTTTAAAACCAGGACATTATTATTTTTAAAAATATATTTTATTGATTTTTTACAGAGAGGAAGGGAGAGGGATAGAGAGCTATAAACATGGATGAGAGAGAAATATTGACCAACTGTTTCCTGCACACCCACTACCAGGGTTGTGCCCGCAACCAACATACATGCCCTTGACCGGAATCGAACCTGGGACCTTTCAGTCTGCAGACGGGAGGCTCTATCCACCGAACCAAACCAGTTTCTGCAAAACCTGGACATTCTAAGTATTATACTTTGTTTCCATTTACAAGTTCACAGGCTCCACGAGGTAGACAGTGTTTGGTTTGTTTTGTTCATGACTGCATCTCCACTGCCTATAAGAGTGTCTGGTGTTACAAAAATTTCTTGAAAATGCTAAAATACTGGCCACATTTTGCTTATGAGATCATGAGAAATGATTTAAAGCCGGGGTTTCTACATCTCTAAAGTCGCAGTGACCATATTAAACATTTCATACTCTTATTGTCAAGAGTTGGTGATTAAAAATCAATTACAGCTCGTAGCAGAGTGCGTGGCACATAGTAAGCGTTCCATAAATATTTTCTAGCACTTCGTTTTAATTAGAACCTTCATGAGGGAGGGCCGAGAAAGCGGCCTCATGGGACAGCATAAGGGGTTTCAGAAGTTCATTCCCAGGGGGATCTGATGTTACCGTTGACTAGCGTGTAACTAACATACTTTGATTTTCTGAGCCTCAGTTTGATATAGTTGCATATTGAAAACAACTGTGCCACAAAGCTACGATGGGGATTAAATGAGATCTTTAAAAAATCTAATCCGTCCTATAAAATATTATTAGGACAGGTATTGGAGTATGGGGACTCTCCTTGGGCCCTTCGCAGGCAGCTGTCTGAGGGTGCCCGCTGTGCTGTTTATGTAGTGTGGCGAGGCCATTGAGAATCCCTGAGGAACTGTGCTGTGGAAGCAAAAAGTATTGTTTTAATTGTAAACTCTAAAATGTCTTTACAGAATAACATCGATGATTAACACTTCTAATTTTGGAGATAAAAAGAAATCCGAAGATAATCACTTGAGATAATTTTGCCAGACAAGAATTAGATTTTAAATTTGTCTTATTTCTGGCCAACTTTCTTCCTTGTGTAGTCTGGGGAGACCTTTCCCCCTTCTTATCTGCTGTGTTTAAGGGGTGGGGAGGGGCCTGCTTTCCCCCTCTGGGAAGGACACAGGCCAGGGCCAGAAGGTGAGTGAAGCCAGCTTGACTAGAGGTTTTCGAGCTTTGAAACAAAGCCAAGGCCAGATCGGAACCGGAATAATAATTTCTCCAAGCTGCGACAAACAATAAAAATCCAAAATAGAAACTACCATTGTGATCCAAAGAAGGAAGCAAATCTGATTAGAGGCCATTCTGGAAGGAGAAAGACGAAGTGTTGGGATGGTCTTAGTGGGGGCTACATTGATTCCATATTAGATATCAGATTTATTCATACAGCAGAAAATAATTATGACCAGACCCACAAAGGGGAGCTGGCCCCCAATCCTGGCCAGAACCTTTCGTTTTCAGTGGTGGCGGTTGAAGGGTTGTGGTGCAATGGTGGAGACAAAATCCTCTCCTCACAGGGAAGGCAGGACATCCCTGTGGTTAGGACAGAAGATGAATTGTCTTCAGGTGATAGGAAAAGAAGAGCCCAACCTTTATTAAGAGACATTTATCATGGTGGTTGTGGGCATAGACGCTGGAGGTGGGTGATCTGGAGGTATCCCGGTACCACTCTATAGACGCCATGCGATCTTTTTTTGTAAAAAAATGTTTTTATTAATTTTGGAGAGGAGAAGAGAGGAAGAGAGAAACATCAATGATGAGAGAGAATCATTGATCTGCTGCCTTCTGCACGCCCCACACTGGGGATTGAGCCCACAACCCAGGCGTGTGCCCTGACCCTGAGTTGAACCACAACCTTCTGGTTCATGAGTCAATGCTCAACCCCTGAGCTATGCAGGCCAGGCAAAGCCATGCAATCGTGACCAAGTTATTTAACCTCTGAGCCTCCATGCCCATCAGTAAAAAAAAAAAAAAAAAAAAAAAAAAGGTTAATCATAATATCTCACAAGGCTGTTGTGAAGACTGAATTGATTGTGGAAGGCCTTTAGATAAGCAAGTCACTCTGCTAAATTCTTTGCCTGAACCTGAACCTTCTTCTTTAACCCTCATCATTCTATGGTGCAGGTATTGCCAACCTCATTCGATGGATAAGAAATCTAAGCTCCCAGCTCTCGTGCTAACAAGGTGTGTTATCGTTGTTATGTCTGTGTATATGTCTATCTTACCGGAGGGAAAAGACCATCTCTACTTACTCATCTTTGTACTCATTGTCTCTAGCACCATGACTGGCAGATAGGGGGAGGGACAAAAGTGTTGGATGGATGTGTGGATGGAAGGATAGATGGATGGATGGACAGATGCATAGATGGATATGTGGGTACATGAAAGATTATGTAGATTCTTTCTTCAATATCTTCAGAATTACCTAAAACACTTTCTGTATATCAGATAAAATGAATTATTTCATGTTTCCTGCAACACTGCCTCTGTTTGAGACATGATTTTCTTTGTTATGGGTTTAGCATATAGTAATCGGATATTTCTAAGAACAGGAAAAAAAATAGATATGATCTGACATAGTAGCCAGTAGAAATCAAATGTTTCCTCACTGTGAGCTTTGCTTGAAAACTTTCAACTCAGTATAAGTATTTTCTATGAACTCTTTCCCAGTTTATATGTATGTTTTTCTGTGTGTGCACGTGTGTGTAGACTTGATGATTTATCTCTTATACCAAGAGGAAAGAGAACTGTAGAGGAATCATACACAATCCCTTAGATAATCAGAAAGGCAAAGTGAATTTGTGTGCACATATCCTATTTTATGGGTAGCCAACCAGATCTGGACATGACCTAGTGACTGTTTTGGTTAAATACCACCTTGATTTAAAATCTCTGCTATTGTGATTTCTATATGATGTATGCAGTGGCTCAGCCCTGCCTACATCTTAATTCTGAGACATGGAAGTAAGGAGGTTTCTGGGTTCTTTGAGCGAAAGAACAATAATAGACTTTTGCGTTTTGGATTTTAAATTTACCATAATTTGAATTTCTTTTTTCTGTGCATCTTTTCTTTTGTAGTCTCATTAGCTCAGAAGGTCAAAGTTGAGATGCCCGTCTAGGCAGTCAAAACATAGAACAATGAGCCCATGACAAAAGCGAGGCATGATATTAATTGTTCATTGAGCTTTATAGGTCTTTGAGTCATTCATCCCTCTGACAGTCATAATAGGAATCCCGAGTGCTATTATATTTCCTTCATGCCAAAGATTATAAAAGGCGGGAGAAAGTGTACATGCTTCTCCCACATCTTATCAGTGCTCAGACAGTGCCTACAAGTGTGCGTGCATAATCATAGTGAGTTCCAAAAGGTCTCACCTTCACACTTGTGCTTATTTAATTCAATATAACAGACATTTACTGAGCATCTATTATGTACTAGACACAGTGCCTGGTGAAGGGGATAGAGAAATGCCTAAGTCTTTGCAAAAAAAAAAAATAGAAATAGGAAGTAGAGACATGTGCTTTTGGGTTATGTTTCAAGTTAAATTTGGATTCCTCTTAGCAGGTGGATTCATACAGGGTACCAGCTCTCCTTAAGTACTATTTGTGTGACTTTGGTTAAGTCAGTCACCCCTGTAGGTATTAGTTTCGTCACCTATAAATGGAGCCTACTTGACCCCAGATAACCCAGATATTTTGTCCTTCATATATATTAGAATTTGATGTTTGTTCTATCAGAAAAAATCTGCTAAGAACGACTCTGGGACCTGAAGTCTGGGGTGAAAGAAGCTGTAGTAACAGCAGTTAATCCACACTCGAAGTAGCATGTCTGCAGGAGGTTTTGTCTTTGGAGCATCATGGGAAGTAGCATCCTTTGTGTTCTCACCATTTCCTGAGGGGGCTCGACAAAGAAATTCTTCATAATACTTTTTCAAACACCTTTACCCCATTCTTTGAGAATGTATTTGGATGGAGAGGAGAGAAAGTCAATCGCAACACATGAGTAGCTCATGGAACCACTCCTCCTTTCTTGATGTATTGTTTTTGTAGTAAATTAGGATAATGCGGTTAATTTTAATGAAGTTAAAATACTAGATGTTTTTTTGACGTGCATTTCTCATTTGACTTTATTTAAAAAAAAATGAAGTCAAATGAGAAAATAACATTGAGGCCCCGGGCAGGTAAAGGTAGGCTATATCAGTTTACCATTATCAAGTCTATGCCCACTGGACTGAACGTGGTATTGCTGTTTTGTTTTGTGGTTGGCCGTAAGGTGGCCATCGGTGTTTAATGAATGATATAAAAACAGCCATTGTAGGATGACTCACCAAGTTTTGACCCTGGACACACATTAATCAAACAATCTGAGCCTCAGTTTTCTCCTGTCTGGAATGGGTATTATAATTAGTGTTGGCAAGAGGTTAAAATGGAAGGATACAGCATAGAACCCAGAGGGATGCAGACCCTGAATATGTATGATTTTCTTTACCAAACTCATTCACCAAGTTAGCAGAACAGTCCAATATAAAAAGAGACCCAAGCCTCTGCATTCCAAACCAAGCACTCTTGCCACACTCCCATCCTATTTCCCCGTCACCACTTCCCTGTTGGCTGCAGTTGCCACTTAGCAACGGGATCAGACACTGTAATAATAGCCACAGCCAGGATAGGAGTTTGGGGAGGAGAAACCCCCATGAACAAGCTACTTTCCTATAAGCAACATGTTTAAGTCTTATGTTGACACCAGCCACTTGGGGTAGGACTTGTTTTACCTGAATTCGGTGTTCCACCTACTTGACAAGCTGTGGGGGATAAAAGTATTTCTTCTCTTAAAACAAGGGGACTGAGAGCTTGGCTGGAAATATAGGGTGGGCTTGCAGCAGCCCAGAAAACATTGCAGTAGTTGCACCCTTCCTTTTGGTCCTGATTGTAATGGTTTCCCGGGGACGGTTTGTTTGCTGTAACTTAATGTGTAGTTACAACAGGTAGGCATTTTCCCAAGGTGTTATATAGCAGGGCTGACCTGGTAGTAACCTGGAAATTTTTCAGTGCCCCAGAGGGCAGGAGAACACCAACCCACAGTGCCATGTACCACCCCCTTCGAAGTCCCTACTCAGGGCAGAAGTAGAGGAGAAAGGAGGTGGCTCTAATGTTGTCCTTGGCACATGCTTTGCATACCATACATCATAGTTAATCTCTTGCTTAGTGCTGCCTCCAGCTCTCCTGCCTTTCACTGTTAGGAGTGTGTGTTGAAGGGCCACAGCTGGGAGCATTGTTGGGTTTTTTTTTTTTCTTTCATGATGCTGTCTAATGTTCAAAGCCATCCTTTGAACCTTCCATTGAACCCTTGAGGGTGAAACCTTGAGAAGGTTCGTTTATGTGGTAACTTCCTCTCATTCTCTTCACTATTGTTGGCAACACCATCTATTATCCTGGGAAGCCATTCCTACTCATGTAGGATATCCTGTTATGTGCCCAAATACTGTCTTTACAATTTAGCACCGGCTACAAATAGAAGAGAAAGGAAATGAATATTTATTGGGAGTTTACTTAGCGTCAAGTCCTCAACATAATGATCTCATTTAGTCTTCGTAATAAAAGGACAAAGGAGAGATTTTTAGTCTTATTTTATTGCAAGGGAATGAAGGTATAACACACTCATGTAATTTTTGCAAGGCCACTTAGCTAATAAGTGACTGAGTTAGGAGTAGAATCCACATGTCTAACGCCCAAGGTGAGATTTCTGTTCCATCATGTGGTAGCCTACAAATGATTCCTTCTGGGTAGCAGCAAATATGAACAAATTAGTATTTTCCCTCAATTTAGATATATTTACATCCATGTTAATAAACACACATTTATATGTACTTACAGTGGTTTAGGATCTGAAAGTATAGCAGTGAAATAGATATGGTTCCTGCCTTCAAGGATTTTAAAATGAATATACATATATTCCAGGGTGAAAAGTGATATAATGGTGGAAGTTTGATGTTACAGGAGGGTACACAGAAGTGGGAATGAGTTCATGCTTAGGAAATGCTTTAGGAAGAACCAATGTCTTAACAAAAATTCTTAGGAACTGTAGGAGATAAAATGGAGATGAGATTTGGACAGAAGGATCAGTAAATACAAAGATCTTGAGGCAAGAGAGAACTCTGTCTGTTGGGGGAAGTGAAAGTTGTTCTACATAAATTGTATGGAAAGAATTATTTACCAGCACATCACTACCTTGCCCAATTTCTTACCCTTAGCATCCCAGGTGCTGGGGATACAAAGATGAATAAGCCACAGTGTGTCTCCTTGGGGAGTGTACATCCAGAAATAACCAAGGAGCAAGGGATGCTAGAATGAAAAAAGAGAAGTTAATTCACAAACTTGGGGAGTGGGGAGATGAAGACACAGCAGACTTCAGAAAGGCTCCGAAGACTGAACAATTTAGAAGGTCAAGGTCCAGCAGAGACCCACTAGGAAGGGATGCCAGGAAAGCGAGTGAGTTCCAGACAGAGGACATGGAATTGCAATAGGGGGCTGGGGAGGATGCCTTTCCTGGAGATTGGAGAAGCACTCATTAGTCATGTCCTTTTCTGGATTCATTTGGATACATTCTTCACCAAGGGACAGAAGGATACAAGATGATATCAGGGTGTTTTTACTAGAAGTTGTAATTCCAGTCCATTGAACGTTCCCTGTTGACCATAAGTGGGTAGGAAAAGAAGCTGGAGGAAAAGCGACTTTTAAAGGAAACAGGTTGTCTGGCTACATCAGCACTGGCCTTCCAGTCAGTCATTACCAAATTTGAGGCCGTGTAAAAGTCAAGGATTTGGGCTGCTTCTCTCTTTCAGTTCTATGTTCTCCAAATCCAGCTCAGTGTCTGACGCACAGTAGGTGTTCAAAATATTTATCAAATAAGTGCAAAAGTAAGAGGTATCTCAACCTTGCTGAGGTTCAGCTCTGGGAAAATTGGGATTATGCGCTCTGGTTAACCACATATCTGGGCTAGGCTTGAGTTTGAATTCTGCTCTGCGACACACTCCCTGCTTCCCTTTTGGGCAAACTACTAGTCCTTAGCTTCTAGGGAATATGAAGTGCCCATCTGGAATGTGGAGTTGACATTAGCTCCTCACAGGAATGGTGAAGATAAAATGAAACAAGGCATAAAAATGACTTAGAGTGGGGCTGGACACATAGACAGCTCTTATTAACTAACATCACGACAATTGTTAAAGGATAATTTTCAAAAAAATTATAAAGTCATGTCTCTCATACGGCTATAAAATTAAACCCATGCTAAAGATCCCATTTACCTCATTAATGAGGGAATTAGTGCGGTGTTAACAGCCAGTTCAAAGGAGATTTCAAAGAACAGACACATTTATAGATCAGATGTTACAAGGAATGTTCAGATGGAGGGAAAATTAGTCTCTTCTGCAGTTGGGGAGGAAGAGCAAGGGAACGTTCACTGGCCGTACCTGACCAAATGTACATGTCTATGGGCAAGAACCACTTTGCATTGCTGTCAGCAATCTATAATATACAGAATTGTGACTCTAGTGGTCACTCCTCTTGAGGGAGGTAGAATGTATTAACTGATTAGCATTGGAGAGATTGGCAAAAACAGACCAGAGCTCACAGATCCCACCTTTATTCTCCATTCTCTTTCAGATCCAGCCTGCTCCTGGGTCCACTGCACGTCGTGAATTTCTTCCCATGGTAAGAGAGACCAGCTGTTGATAAATGGCTTTGCTAACCTTGAGTTCATTCAAATCTGGGAGGAGTAGTTGGGGGGCCTGTTTTGGTTTGGGGCCCTTTAAGCAGAGTTTTCTGTTCCCAATTCACTAGCAATGGTCCACGGTGTATTTCACACAATCAGTGCAGAGAATTTGGTAGGCAAAGTGTGTAACTGATTTAACCAATTGTCAAATGCATGATTCTTATTATAACCAGCATTTTATCACAACCAGTTGTGTTATTTTCTTCTGAAAAATCCCAAAGAGGTAGGCACTAGCGTTATCTTTGTCTTACAGGTAAATTTGACAATAGAAGAAGTTCGATGACTAGTTGAGTTTCTTAAAAGCTATTAAGAAGTTGGGCTGAAGTTTGAATCCATTATTCACTTAACCAGCATTTTGGTATTGGACATTATGCATGTGGGCTATTGGTGCACAAAACAGGTATAGTCCACAGCTATGTGGAATTTATAGCTCATGGAGGAAGACAAATGTTCATTGCATAACCATGTACAATTATGTAATTATAAGCTGCAATCATATCTTCAAAGTCTATTTTCTTAATGATTAATGGATCCTGCTTTGACTTAGAGATTTGCTAGTAGTACTAAAATTCACAGTATGCCTTTATCTTGTGTTCTTTGGTTGAATCATTCTGTCATCCGTTATTTAATTGCTTTATTATGAGCAACTGACACATAGGCAGACCCAAAAGCCACCGACTTGTTAAGATCAGAGTTTCCATGCTGCCAGCAGTCCACGCCCTACTACCTCTGTTGCCCTCTCCCAGGGACAGAATGGTTGCTAACATCTAGAAGATCAAGAAATCAGAGTCCCTGATAGAGAACATCAATTGTAGGAAAAAGACTGAGACATCATCCAGCTGAGCCTTCTTACCTTTCGGAAGAGAAGACCCCCCCCCATAGCTCTGGGAGATTGAGGGACCCACTGAAAGGTCACCTCCTTTGTAGAGGAGGGTTACCAAGGTTGGGTCTACTGGCTCCTAGCTTTTAAAATATTAGCTTAAGTTCTCTCTATATTGAAATTACCTGAAGCCGGGCCTCATCTTAAGAAGAAGTCACGATAAAGCAAACTTCCTCCTGTTCTTTAACTGACAGGAGATGGGGGACTCAAAGGGCCCAAAATTGAGCTTTCCCCTGGGAATAATTTCCCTGCTACGGGATTCACAATCGGAGAAAGTGATTATTCCTCCCTCTCCCCCCACTTTTTGAAGAATACGGAGTGGTTTTGTAAATGGTACAGTACAAGGCGCCTAGAACACACCGGATAAATGTTTTCTTTTGTGGTTGCCTTGTTGTTGATGATGTTGTCTTATTGTTACCTTGGCATATCATGTTTTAAATAACTTTACATCTTAATGCCAAGGTGTAGGGGGTTCCTGGAGGGAGAAACGGGGGGCACACGTTTCAGGGAAACGCTTCTGATGTAAATTGACTTTATTCTAATTCCTACCTGATTGGAAACCACTGCTTTGTAAGTCTGTTGCATTTTTTAAGATCTATTTTAGTTCTCCACCTGAGCTTCACGCAGAGTACACGTTGAAGAAGTCTGCACACAACAATGATTGTAATTTGGCGAGGGAGGAAACCGAATCAAGGTTAGTTAGTGGGAGAGTCTTGTCTAGACTTCGAGTCTCTCCAGCCCTAATTTGCTTCTCCTCCCCAGACAGTGGAACCAACCAAAACACTCGCTTCGTTTCAGCCCGCAGCTAAGGCCGTTCCCTCTACGGCAGACTGTTCTCCGGGCCCATTCACACGATCTGCCTGCCCACCCGCCCGTCCTCCCCCACCCCATTTCCATTTCCATTTTCCTGACTTCAGGCCCTGCCACTTGATGAAGGCAAAATGTTTTCCCTACCAATTAGTTGAGCGGAAACCTCACATGTTTGGCATTGTCGCAGATAATGTTTCATTCTGCTCCCTTGATTCGAACAGAGAGATGGCTGTTCCTGACAGCAGCCCAAGCACACGGGGAAGGGTAGGGTTACTGAGTTACAGCCCAGAACCGGAGACCACAAGGGAGGCTGGGCTCAGTGAGAAAATGCATCGGCAAGTGCGGGCACAGAGGAATGCTCAAGGAGAGATGTTATGATCAGCATCAATAGATGTGTGTGTTTTATGAATAAGAATGAGTGTATTCATGCTCGCGACGTGCTTTCACATTCTCTGGCTGAAAGGCGCCCTTAAGATTTGCTCTTGGGGCTCTCCCTGGAATGGTATGCCCTTCTGCATGCAGGAAAAGGCGAGGCAGGGGTCCCTGAGACTCCCGCACCCTGGTGGGAGGTTGTATCTTAATTGTTTAAGATCCCAAACGCGTGTTTTATAGTGTTTCTGCAGCAAAAAAAGCTAACGCCAATGGTCAAAGCTTATTTCAGATGATCCATGTTTAAAATAGGTTGCCAATGGTTGATTACAAAATAAACCAATGCATGCAATTTCTCTTTGGAGGTAGGGAATATGAAGAGTTGGGTAGGAGAAGAACACTCCAGGTGGAGGGTTTGATAATGGAACGGCCTAAAGCAGTGGTCGGCAAACTCATTAGTCAACAGAGCCAAATATCAACAGTACAACGATTGAAATTTCTTTTGAGAGCCAGCTTTTGCGTATGGGCCACAAAGTTTCAATCACACTGTATGTGCGCGCCCGCAAGTGGTGTTTTGTGGAAGAGCCACACTCAAGGGGCCAAAGAGCCATATGTGGCTTGGGAGCCGCAGTTTGCCGACCACTGGCCTAAAGGCACAAGGCATCAAGGCTGTTGGAACATCAACTGCAGGCAAGAATAGCTGAAAAGAAAGTTGGAGAGACAGGGATATACCTATCCCTGCAAGTGTCTTGTATGCCAGGTTATATGCCATTTGATTAAAAAGATTGGCTGCAGCCGAAACCGGTTTGGCTCAGTGGTAGAGCGTCGGTTGGTCTGAGGACTGAAGGGTCCCGGGTTCGATTCCGGTCAGGAGCATGTACCTTGGTTGCGGGCGCCTCCCCGGTAGGGGGTGTGCAAGAGGCAGCTGGTCGATGTTTCTCTCTCATCGACGTTTCTGGCTCTCTAACTCTCTCCCTTCCTCTCTGTAAAATATCAATAAAATATGTTTAAAAAAAAAGATTGGCTGCATGTAGATTTTACACTTGTATTATGTACATTTACATTTGTAATTTACACGGTCTACCAAGTCCTTCTTTTATGAAACGGGAATGTCGATATCCATTTTACGTTCTTCCAGCACTTTTCAAATGTCCCTGGAGATCTCAAACGTGGAGTTTGTTACTCTTAAAAAACGATGCTAATCATCAGAACAACTTGTAACTTCATTATGTCATTGAATCCTCGCGATAACCCTAGGAACAAGGCACTCACCATTGGTTTTATGATTTCCATTATATAGTTGGGAACCCTGAGGCTTAGAGATAGCAAATGACACCGGAAATGGCATGACAGGTTTCCTGTGCTATTCTTAGTTAGGCCATTAAACTTCCCTGACTGTCTCGAGTATTTCTTCCAGAGCCACTCTCCCCCGACCTGTCTCAATAAGTTATATGACATTCCAGGCCCGACTTCAACTTGTGGTAAATGCCTAACTTCACTTCTCCTTCATCTAGATTGTTTTCAACCTAATGTGCAGATCTCCCTGGTCTGCAGTGAGAGCAAGTCATACATTTTTAAATCAAAATGTAGGGCATTATCTATTTCACGTAACATGTTTCAGCTTGCCTTGTCTGGATAATTTGATTTTTTTTTATTTTCCTAATATTGTCATCTAGCATGTTAACTATCTCCTCTAGCTGTGTGTCCTCCTTGAATTTGAAACCAGGAGTTAGCAAAGCTCTACAGGAATGAGAAGCAGGATTTTTCCAGGAGACAGAGAGGTGGTACTTGTCACAGTCCTTGATCTGTAGGAGGACATGATGACAAAGCTAGGTCTTGGGGGCACAATGCCTCCTAACAAAAAATGGAGACAAAATGAACACCATACCTCACAGCTTTGCTAATGGTTAGCTTGACCAACCTATGAAAAATCCTGCCTGCCTTCATTGTGGGAGAGCCAAGCTCCATTTCTAAAGAAATTCAGGCTACTCTGTCCTTATACTCAGTGGCACACATTTACCCCCAACAATGCGGATGTCTTAGTCACACTGACCAGCTTGTCTCAGAGCCAGTGATGATCTATCTCTTCATGGTCTCCAGCAGGTATGAGTTTGAGAGTTTCCTCATCTCCATGTGGGGCACTGTGGTGGTGGGTGCTAAGAATATATATCTTTTGCTGCCCTCAAAGTGGTTACTGTCTGACAAATTTCTCCAAGGCATTGTTTGGTCAACATAGTTGGATGTGATTTGCTTCCCTCTGACTCTTTCTGTTGCCCCCTTTTTAAGTTATTTTGGAGAAGAGATTTTCAAAGTTGTCTTTCCATGGAAACATACACTGGCAGCCTAAGAGGTGATTTCATTATCTTGGTTTAGAGTCTATTTATGCTAAAGTAAAGGATGAGCTTCTTATAGTTAAAGTTTAGAAAGCTTTGGAGTGAGAGGTAATTAACTAATTCCTTCAACCTTTGTCTCCCTTAAACAGGACAAATTTACCCATCTCGAAAGCAATTACAGTTGTCCAAATATTGGCCTTCTTCATGACTTTTGGATCTTGACAACCATCCAAATTTGGCAAGCAGCCCCTACCTGCCTGGCAGGAAGTTATATTTAGATCAGTGTGAAACTTTATTTTCCAGTTTCAGGCATCCTCAACCGTTGTTGTTGAGTCCCAACCCTCACACTTCCAAATAAGGAGATTTTCTGGAATCCTCCTATGGCTTGGTAGATGCTTTGAAAAAAGGGTCTCATCAAATCCAGAATAACTTATATCCGCTAGGCCTCCACGGCTCAGAGACAGTCTATTGTTGCGTGGCCAAATGAAACAAGCCCAATCTTTGTAATTTCTTTGCTTGTTTGTCAGTCTAACCAATGTCTAAAGGGAGCCTTTCGGCATTTAAAACCACATAATCAAATTTGCTTAAAAAAAAGAGAGAGAGAATTGAAAAAGTTTGAAGTGAGACTCAGTTTGTGTTTATTCAGGCGTGTCACTATAACATAAAAAAATGACATCTCAAAATCACATTTGAAAACCTGATGTGGTGCTGACACTCAGTTGTAATGCTAGATTTGTGTGAAAATTCAGAATTTGTCCTCGTATTTCCTTTCCTTGTACATATGCTTTGTTTCTCAACATTCTTGAGTAGTAGTGTGATGAAATCCAGGATACCACAGTACCTAGTTAAGTCTCATCTCCTCCTTCTTCACAATGCCACCCCCTTCTCTTAATGGCTATTTACCTTTGTAAAAAGTCAACATTTCTGATCTTCAGATCCTTCATCTGCAGCATAAGGATAGTAAATGATCTGTCACACTGTCTCAAAAGACTCTTGTGAATGGAGGTTGCCGATAACTATTCCAACAGATGTATTTAATCCAGACCTAGAGAAGAGCAGATATACAATAAATGTTGGATGATTGAATGGATAAATGGATGAATGAATGAAAGCAATTTATGAAGGAAAATATTTTATATACTATAAAGCAGGCCACAGCAGTAGTGCTCACTTAAAGTTCAACTAGCTGACTGGCATGGCTCAGTGGTTCAGTGTTGACCTATGAATCAAGAGTTCATGGCTCCATTTCCGGTCAGGGCATATGCCTGGTTGCAGGCTCGATCCCCAGAGTGGGACTTCCAGGAGGCAGCTGATTAATGATTCTCTTTCATCGTTGATGTTTCTATCTCTTTCACTCTCCCTTCTTCTCTGAAATCAGTAAAAATAAAAATAATTTTAAAAAGAAAGCTAATCTATAGGGCTTGTCCAAGCCTTGTATGTTCATGGTGATTTTCCATGAAGGGGATTCTGGGTGAAGCATTTCCTAGGACTGGACTTCTGAGAACACTCTTTAGGTAATCATGATCAGACAGTTAATAATGGTGTAGCAGATTGTACAGTAGGACTTTACCTGTTGTTCCAAAATTATTACTAGGAGCTAAGGCTGTAGGAAATCATTAGGAACCAAAAATATCTATATAGAGCCACACATAATCACAGACAAGAGACTCCATTGGAGATTGATTAAAAGGCGCATATGCTGTTTCCTACCCTCACCCAGGCCCTCATCTACTTCCCATGTAATTTAACATAAGAAGACACCTTGAATGAGAGGTCAAAGGAGTTGAAAAATTGTCAGAATCATGAGTTTTTGGATTAGCAGAATGTTCAGTAAAGTCTTCCTATACTTTCTGAAGCCAAGAGAAGGAAGTGGCTTCACGGGAACCACACATAGATACGAATGCCTGCCTAGGTAGCTTAGCCTGCACTGGTCTATGGACTGCAGGGGAGAAGAAATGGGAGAATGACAGAAGGGGAGATAAAGCACCCTCTCCCCCCACCCTTTAGTGAGGGTGTGTGAATTCCCACAGGTCAAATACAAAACAAGAAGGGAGTACCTTGAACATAAAGAGCCATCTGGGATGTGGACTGAGGCCAGACACCACAGCATCAAAGGCTGTAAGATGTACAGGCAGACCTGACAGATTTAAGAGATTGCCGGGCATGACTCACATTAGGCCACGGAGGAAGCCCTTACAAGGCCTACGGAAGAGCTCACATAGGCCCCTCGGAAAGTCAGCATTTGGATCCTTTCTAGGATAAGGCACGAAGAGCAGTAGGTATTGCCAAAGAGGCAAAGGCACCAACAGTTTAGCAATGTTTGTGCCCTTCTTCTCACACTCCTCTGAGCCCCAGGGCATGCCCACAGGTGGAAAGAGATCACGCTGGGGCTTAACATGGCCTTTAATCATTGCAAGTGGAAACAAATCTTTTGGAATTTCTCAAGGTCACGGGTGAAAGGGTATAAAACGACAGGGTAAGCTCTTTGGTATTTATAAACAGGGGACAGCTATAGAATGTGGAAGCAGATGATGCAGAATCGGTTTGTGCAGGCCTCACTGAAGTTAAATGCCTTGGGCACCCCAACTGGCCGCCCATGCATTTGACCTGCGTCTCTCCTTGGGCCCATGATTTCCACACTCTTCCCAGAATGCCAGGGGGAAGAACTCAGCAGCTACCCTGCCCCAGGGAGTGTTTCTCAATAATTTAACTGATTGTCCAGTTTCAGACATAAGACCGTTCCATATCTGGATCATTCAGCTGCTAGGAATCATCCTTCCAGTTCAGGGAAAGCTGTCCTCCTTATAGTTCTCGTGCTTGCCTGCTCCTTTTGAACAATCTACGTGTAGCCTGGCTACATGGACTAATAGCAATTATTGTCATCAGCCTGTCTTACATGGAGAAACGTGCAGGTCTCTGGGTAGAAGTTGTAGAATTGGAAAGGAAAATCAACAATTTTAAAGTTATTAACCATTTTATTCTTGGAGAGATCCTTTCTAGCAGAATGTGGAAATGTTTCTCAGGGTTGAATAGCATCTATTTTCAAGCTGTTGGGCTAGGTCGAGTCTTCCGTGTACAATATTTTAACCAGAAGTTGGCAGTTGTTTTTTTTTCCCCTGTCAAAAGTCAGGTGGTAACTGATTTTGGGTTTGTGGGTCCATATAGTCTCAATTGCAACTACTCAGTCTGTCGTCTTAGTATAAACACAGCCATGAACAACATACGAATGAGTCAGTAGTAGTGCTCTCATATTTATGTACAAAAGCAGGTGGCAGGTTGGACTTGACCTTTGGGCTTTACTTAGCTGACCCCTGTACCGGAACATCTTGCTGCTGGAGTTTTGTTAGGGAACTTTATTGGACTTTTATCACGATTATGAAAACACACACACACACACACACACACACACACATGCTTATTAGAGAAAAGAGCTGCAATACAGAATAACAGAGAGAAACATTACTAGCATTCTCAGATAATCACTATTATATCAGTGTATTTTCCTTTCCTTTTACGTACGTTGTTTTATGTACCATGGACCTGCTGTTTAAACAGTTTTATTATACTGCTTTTATCTTTAACATGACATTATAAGCTTTACTATGTTATTTCAAACTCTTTATTGGCATTATTTTTTAATAGCTGCATAATATTTCATTGAATAAAAGGACCAAAGTACAAGGCACATAAGCAACCCTTTCTCCTCTTTTAATTATTTAGGTTGCTCCTTGTGTTGTTTTTTTTATGTTGGAAAAAATACTGCAGGGAATCACATTTATGGTTTCCCCCTGTATTTTAAGTTATTTCCATAGGTTAGATGTTGACAAATATAATTATTAGGTCGAGGTTTTGAACACTTGAAGGTCAGGAATACAGACTGCTCAGTCACATTCCAAAGGGTCATGGTCATCTACATTCCCAACAGTCACATAGAGCCATGTATATTTCAATGAACCCGTAGCATAACTAGGGCTTATCATTAAAAGGAAAAAAAGTAACGTGTGTTGCATTATGTAAAAAAAAAAAAGTATCGCTGTTTTAACTTATTTATTTTGGACACCTTTCCTTGTCTATTAGACATTTATTATTTTCCCTCTTGCGGCACGTTTGTTTATAAGAAGACCATTTTTCTAGCACGGCGATTAATCGGAAGCGCAAACATAAGGCGCGAGAAGATTTCTCAATAAAAGTAAGAGCGATGAATCGCAGAATGCTTACCATGTGCCAGACAATTCTATATAATTGCGTTTGTGTGGGTAATTTTATTTAAACCTCACAGTGACATTATATGGTTGTTATCGGAGCCTTTTAATGTAGGCTGGCTTCCCATACTCACCCAGGGGCACATAAAACACAGTTCAAAGACTGGATTTGGTCTGCATTTTGCTCCCAGTAACACCAGCCTGCACGTCCTAAGCACTTAGACCCGGGAGTTGTGCAAAATGTATCATCTCAGCTAAATCTCATGATCGCTCCACAATGAGGCGATCCTTCTTCCAATGTTAGCAGTGAAGAAGCCATAATCTGGGGAAATGGAATATGTTTTCCTGGACATTGTGACTTGGAAGGGGTGTAGGCAGGGACCTGGGAGTGCCCGCCTGCAAACCCCGTGCTGAAGCACGTGCTGGTGTGGGGTTTTTGGCCCCATGATCCTGCTGCGTCTGTTTCACATGCCTCTGTTTGGGGTCTCAGTGGATGCCTCTTTGGACTTCATGGGCTCCAAGTTTCTAAAACAGCTCTATTCTCCCCTTCCCCTCCAACTCTGCTTTTGCCACAGATATGCATCGTGCACACACAGAGACATGGATACACACAGGCATGTACATACATACACAGCACGTGCACAATTTCAGATAACAGACACTTTGTTCCAGAATACTTCCCGGGACGCTAGCGCAGGGCTTCGAGGAGCTAGCCCTCCGACATGGAGGTGGCTTTTAATGCTTGATACCGGAGTTCTTTCACTGAAGGCGATCTGGATTTTGAAAAGAAACGTCCTCAAACACTGCCTTTAAAAAATATATATTTTATTGATATTTTACAGAGAGGAAGGGAAAGAGAGAGAGAGAGCTAGAAACGTCGATGAGAGAGAAACATCGACCAGCTGCCTCTTGCACACCCACTACCGGGAATGTGCCCGCAACCAATGTACATGCCCTTGACCGGAATCGAACCTGGGACCTTTCAGTCCGCAGATCGATGCTCTACCACTGAGCCAAACCGGTTTCGGCTGTCCGCTTGATTCTCAGGTAATTTACATCCATAAGGCGGGCCCAGAGTGTAATATCACAGGAGCTTATTGTTAAAGGAGAACAAACCTGTATTGCATTATGTAAAAAGGGCAGTTCTAATGGACAGATTAGCTTACACCATTTTAACAAGGCTGATGCCCTCTTTTACCTGTGCGAGGAGCTTCGTAGTCAAATCTCTTTTTTCTCTCTATGCAAATGAGCTACAACCAAATAGCAGCTGATCTCCACCCTCCTCCTCCCCTTCCAGGCTCTTCTTAGTTCCTTCTTGGCCCAGGGAAGGAGACACAGATTTGAATGTCCTTTCTGCGTTAGGTTTTAAATTTGCTTGTGGTTTGCACTGAGAAAAACTGCCCTACACTGCAAGGGTACACCTCCACAGTTTGCTCAAAAAGCTTGTTCCAATCTAGTCTCTTTTCAGAATCTGGGTATTGTCAGACCAATGCCTATTCTGCATCTCTCATGGAGTATTGCAAACTTTAAATGGCTTGGACATTCCAGATGGTTAGGGATGGATTCTTTTTTTTTCTCTCTTAACTATATTTTAATTGATTTTAGAGAGGGCGAGAGAGAGAGAAACATCAATGATGAGAATCATTGATCGGCTGCCTCCTGCACACCCCACACTTGAGATCGAGCCAGCACCCCGGGCATGTGCCCTGACCGGGAATCGAACTGTGACCTCCTGGTTCATAGGTCGACGCTCAACCGCTGAGCCATGCCAGCTGGGCTGGATTCTTCATTTGACTCTCACTTCTCCCGGGATTCCATGTTGTCAGCCCTCTGCCCACACATTCTGCAAAGAGCTCAGCGCTGACCCGGCCCCACTGCCTGGTGCTCCATCCTGTGCCCTCTACGTGCTGGTTTAGTCACAGGTTTAATACCACCCAAGGGGGATCAGCTGCCTGAGCAAGATCACCTGGCAGCAATCATCCTTATCTTCCAGCAAAATCTGCCCTCCTTGGAGTTCACGCTCTTGCATGCTCCTTTAGAACACTATTCACTGCAGGGCTAAATTGACTAATAGAAAATATCAGTAGTGACCTGTCTTAAATGAAGAAATCTAGAGGGATCTGTGTAGATATTATGAAATCGGAATAACCAAACAGCCAGCTTAACATACCAGCCATTGCATCATTCCGAAGGCACTTTCTAGTGGAATGTTGAAATGACCCTCCAGATTGATACCATCAATTGCTAAGCTGTGGGGTTACATCCTGGCCCCATATGGATGGGGAGTAAGGCCTTGAAAGACGCCTGCATTGGTAGGTGTGTGGTCCGGTGTCCTCCTTCCTGGGAATTCTGTAAAGGATAGACTGAGAAGTCCTACTGGATCAGAAGTTGTTTGCCTAGAGCAGTGTTTCCCAAACTTTTGACATATGTGTACCCCTTTTATAATTTTCGTAACGCTGAGTACCCCTCGTCAAAAAAAGGGATGTATTTTAAGAACAATCAAAATATATTTATTTTTTATTTTTTTTGGTACATACACAAAATAATAAACAAAAAATAAAATTATTCATAATAAAATATAAATAAAAATTATATTATTAACAACATTTATTTGCACACCGGACCATCTCACGCCTCACAAGACTGTTTTGACTTGACTCATGAGAACGTAGAATTAGGCGCAGCTAAGCATGGTGCGGTGCATGTCCCCACCAAAATCCGGTGCAACAGGTACCCTCACCAAACTCTTCCCGTGCCCCTGGGGTTACGCGTACCACACTTTGGGAAACACTGGAGCAATGGTCGGCCAACTCATAGTCAACAGACCCAAATATCAACAGTACAACGTCTGAAATTTCTTTTGAGAGCCACATTTTTAAAACTTAAACTTCTTCCAATGCCACTTCTTCAACATAGACTCGGCCAGGCCATGGTAATTTGTAGAAGAGCCACACTCAAGGGGCCAAAGAGCGACATGTGGCTCTGAAGCCACAGTTTGCCGACCACTGAGTTAGCATATCTTCCCGATACACCAAGGTTGCCAGCTCAATCCCCAGTCAGGCCACGGACAAGAACCAGCCAGTGAATGCACAGGTCCGTGGAGGGCCGTGGTCCTTTATCAGTCCCGGCTCAGGCTGCCCTTCCAGCGCCCAGGACGTGAGAGGCAGCCGGGAACTTGACACGGGATCGTCAAGGCTTCCCACACAAGTCTCATACCACGTGAGCTGCAGGTTGGCTCACTAAATCATTCCCCCAGGCTACGGCCGTGATATCGGGGAAGGATGTTGATTCATCTGACATGAATCTGAAAATGTTTCTCCAACAACTGCTTTTGAAGTGTGCGAGTTAAATAAACATTTGCAGTGAACCCAAGCTTTTCTCCTTGGCCCCTTTCCTCAAGTCCCTATCAAAATCTTCTCTTGGCCGGCGTTCAAAGGAGATGATGAAGACAGCACGGGCTTACAACCCCTGCTTCCCGGGTCATAGGATTCATGAGCTAGGAGAACCGCGCTGCTGTATATTTTCATATATCCCACCGCTTGTCCTCAAAGGACTGAGGACAAATATGCCTTCTTCCCCAAAAAATGTATGTAGGAGACCTGAATGCCCACCACTGTCCTGCAATGTATGTGGAATTTTCATCTCTAGATCAGGAAATCAAAACTGAGATCCGCTACTCTAACAGATGCTATTGATTTTCTTTCTCCTCCACCTCACCAAAGTCCGCGCTGAGTCCACCTGAAGCAGACAACTTTTGACTTCAAGTACTTTTCCATTCATGTGCACAACAGCCTTGACATGACAGGGGCAACTCTCCCACAGGGAGAGACAGGGGTAAGTGGCTAAATATCCCAGAGGCTCTGTCCCTTAGCAGGGAAACACAGACCTGCACTTTCCAGGATCACCAAGGTGATTTCTAGAAGGATGGAGCTCCAGAGGTCCACAGTAGTCAAGGATCATTCAGATACTTGTTATTGCTTTGTTTCCCTTCTCTGTCTCACTTTCCCAATTCCCTCTATTATTTGGAATTAAGTTCAAAATAAACTCATTGCTCCAAGTCGCCTCTTCCCCCCAGATGTGTTTCAGGGACTCATGGACAGCTGAGTGATTTGATTAAGGCCACACATACAGTGAAGGCTCACTCGGATTCATCCTTTTTCTTCTGTATTGCAGAGAAAGGGCGCTATGATGCTGGTGTGGAGTTCAGTGCTTACCTGTTTTTGTCAACACCCTCTAGTAGAGCATGGCAATGTGCAAATATGTAAGAGCTGATGGAGATTTATTTGATAAGCCAGTAGTCACTGGATTATCATAAACCCCAAGCCATTTAGCCTTTTGTGTCACAAGTTATCTTTCACAGTTCACTTTTCTAAAGTTCTGTTACTGTTGATTTCCCTGACACCTGCACGAATGGGCAGGAACATAATGCCTGATATGTAATAGATTCTTAATTTGTTGAGTCGATCAATAAATCATGTAGTACATTTCAGGTTATGAAATAGGGGCCCAACATTGTGAATACCATTAAAGGTCCACATGGCTGGTTCATAACCCAGAAAGGACAGAAAGCCCAATCACTTCCAGTCTTATCTTGTGCTTTTTTTTCTCTTCTTTTCTTCATCTCATAATACCCTGGAAGGTCAAATGCTTTCCCAATAGCTTTCAATCACTGGAAGAAAAGTTATATTGTTTAGTGAAATCTGTTATATGAGTATTATGCAAAGGAAGCAATTATCCATAACAGATTTATACTGAAAAATTCCAGTTTGAATTTGGGGACAGAGAAGGTCTATTGGCAGCTGAATATGAAAAACGTAGTGATTGGTACAGGGAGCACTCTGGGTAGATTTTGAACAAAGCACAACTCTAAGCAAGACTCTCTTGGAGCCTAAAATAATCTCTAGCTACACCCTCTGAAATGATGGCAGTGTCTGATGATACTCCTTTATCTATCAGTCAGTAAACATGTTTTGTACAGCTGTTATGTGCTGAGCCCGAGGGTAGGTGCTTCTGAAAATATGGGTGTGAAGGGTTCTCTGCCATCAAGATGATAAATTCCCCTATGCCTGTTTCTTCCCATCTTCTACCACCACCCTAAATATAGGCCACCACCCCAATGTTAGCATCTCTTGTGGATATCATTGAAATAGCTCCTTACCTAATGTTTGCATTCGGTTCTTGGTAAATACCCTTTGTCAAGTTATAGAAGTTTTTTTATGTCATTCCTTAAGATATTTAACCTTATTAAATGATTATTCTTTATCTGTTGAGATACTCATAAGATTGTTTTTCTTTAATATGTTAATGTAAACAGTTTTTAATTTTCTAATGTTAAACCAACTTTTATTTCCTTGGGGGGGGCAAGTTGGTCATGATATATTTTCATTTTTATAATGAAAATAGTATATTGGAGGAGTAGCTACAGAGAGATTAGAATGAGGCCATCTATGCAAACATGATGGATAATGAGGGAAAGGGGCTGGTTGTCTACCTGTTTTCTATAGATTTTTAAATGTTCACACACACACACACACACACACACACACACACACACACACGCTGTAATCTTCTCTCAGCAGCTGATCCCCCAGCTAGCCTTATTCTTGTATCCATTCCCAGAATAACTGCCTAAATTATTGCTGATTTAACTTGTCCCTTTTCTCCTGAGGGTACAGAGTTTATATGCCCTGGCATGTAGTGAACCCTAGAAATAAGTGTTCCATGTATGAATGAGGGTGTCGTTGGTCATTCTGCTTTCATGAGCCTCGATGTGAAACACAAGTGAGGTCAAGATGTTATCTTTCATTTGGACAAACCTCTATTCGCTTGATTAACAGACCTGAGGCTTTTTCTTAAGACAGTTTGATGCTGACCAGAACCTGATGCTCTTATGGCTTAATGATTAAGGGACTAGATATGAAGTATACCACGATACTGTTAGGCAGAACCAAGCTAGCTTGAATTAAGGAGAAGAATCATATTAAAGAAATGGGGTTCCTGTACAGATAGAGTCTGTGAGTGTCAGAGAGAGGCGGGGTGGCACCGTGACCGAAGTGTAAAGGCAGTTCTAGGGAGATGAGCAGTGAGACAGGCACAACTCCCAACGTTGACCTCCGGGAGGTGGCGTGACGAAGTGTAAGGCACATGCGCTGTGACATTGGCCTCGTTTGGAGTTGAGTCCCAAGTCTGCTGCTTATTCACATTGGTACCTTGGAGAAATTAATTTAGTCTGAGCATCAGTTACAACCTGAGCTGGGTTGATAATGAGGATTAGAGAAAATTGAACAAAGCTCCCGACACATAGTAGGTGGTAGCTTTCATCACTATCGCCAGCTTTCAAGTCATCAACTATTGTTCCCTTTCTTTCCCACAGGCTTTGAGGGTTTCTTAGATCCCACCTATGCACTCCCTAAGAGTTGCCCAATGGTCCCGTAGGTGTCAGACAGGTTACTACTCTTCCTAACATGCCCCGCGCTTCCCGCGATGAAATTCAGCTGTAGAAAACTGAGCCGAAGGTGGCGGGGAGAGGGGCCTTCGGTAGAAAGTCATTAGGAGCTGGCCTACCGGTCGTATCCCAGCAAGCGGCATGAGTCACCGTTTCCCAGCCAACATGTATGTGTAAATACAGGGCAAGGTTAAGCAACTACCTGTTCTTACTTTATTCTCCGTGGCCCTAACCTGCTGTCATAGCAGCGGCTTGTGAAATGATGAAAAATGCCATGATTGCATGACCTAGTTCAGGCCTGGTGCTTCCAGCGGGGAACATGTGTGGGCCTCGCGTTTTCCTACTCACACGGAGCCTAGAGCAATCAGCAGGGATTTTGAAACAGGTCCTTGTGGAAATAAATCCAGGACTCTCCACCTACTCCTTACATAACTCGAGGTTAAGGAAACAAAGCCCTGTGGACGGGTGTGCCTGGGTATGCAAGCCAAAGAGATATACTCAGGATACCAGAGCCCTACCCTATCCTTACTAAACAAAAAAAAAAAAAAAAAAAAAAAGAGCCAGAAATGACCTCTTTTTATCATGGATGGCTAGAATGTTCTCTTCTGAAGAAAGACAAGTGGGAGGAGGAAAGGAGATTAACATCTGAGAGCACCTCCTATGTATTAAACAACAGGCCAGGTGATTTTGCTAAACGTATCTCAATCTTCACAGCAGTTGAGCTGCACTCAATGAGGTCATAATCCTCAAATCGTGGACGAAGAAATTGGAACCCAGAAGAGGGGAGTCTCATTGCTATGCATGGCAGTGCAAGCTCCCGGCAGATACATTGGTGTGCCACAGGCGCGTGTGCTAGCTCAGCGTCTTGTTGGAGCCGACAAGAAACAGGCCTCCAGGCCTATCTTGTGAGGCGGTCTGAGAGGAAGGTCAGGGTGCCGTTCACCTTCACTTGACAGGCAGCCTCAGCCCACCAGGAATGAATTCACCTCTATTGCATCTTTTTGGATGCACCATCCATACCCTGTTTCCCCGAAAATAAGACAGTGTCTTATATTAATTTTTGCTTCCAAAGACGCGCTAGGTCTTATTTTCAGGGGATGTCTTATTTTTCCATGAAGAAGGATACGGTACACATTTATTGTTAAATGAAAATAAAGGATATTTATTACCTGTATACAGTATGGTAGTACGGTAGTTGTCAATACAAATCAGGCAAACTGTGAATCCTACAGTATCAAGAATTTATTCAATGACAGTCATGTCATCATCTTCTGGAACATCATCATAACAATCCAATTCCTGAATTTCCTGGTGAATTTCTTGTGCCTCCATTTCTTTCAGAATCAGTGGACCAAATCTCTCATGTTTAGCAATAGCACTGTCTTGAAATGAGTACTTCTTGTCAAGGTAGCCTGCTCGCAGTGCATTTGCAATGCAACTGTCAGTGATTTTCTCCCATGAATTCTTCACCCAAGTCACAACTTCTTGCAGTTTAGGTTTCACAAAGTTTCCACGCTGATTTCTCTCCATTCACATAGCAGTGACGTCAGGACTCTGCCTAACGTCACTGATTGCTAGACACCAGTGGGGGCGGCCCTAGCAACCAGTTTATGGTAAATTAATTTTCATCCGGAGACAGAGCCGGGGGGGGGGGGGCTTTTTTTTTTTTTGGTGATGCCTTATATTTCACTCAGAAGGAAACCTGTAAGTAGGTCTTATTTTCGGAGGATGTCTTATTTTCGGGGAAACACGGTAGTAGCCACAATGCCATGCCGAAGGGGCTGTAAACGTAACACAAAGTGCTCCATCCATTTTGGGGCTTCCCAAGTTCACCTTCATTTTTGCACAAGCTTCTCAGCAAGAAATATGGCAACAGACTAAAAAAGACTCAAAGACTCAAAGACTAAAAAACAAACCTTGCTGTGTTATCCAGATACAAGTTTATTTTCTGTTTGTTTTTAAATGTTGATGCAGTGACCAAGAAAATACCTTTATTTTTCATTGTCCTCTGAAACCCAACACGTTAGTGTCCAAACAGGAGGGTCCACATTTCAAAATAGTTCATTCCTTCTTGACTTGATGCATCTATTTGTTTCCTTAAAAAACAATACATATTATTGATTCGTTATTAAATGCCAGGCATTATGCCCGTGGCAGACATGGCAGAAATAATTTAGGCATAGACCCTCCCCTGAGGGGATCTAGTAGCGAGAACAGTGAGACCTGGGCAGTGGTCCACATCAGTGCAGGGTACGGAAAAGGCCCAGACAGTGGGCTTCTCCACGGAGGAGTCCCACGCTTCTGTTAAGCATTGTGACTCTGCTGGAGCAGAGAGGCAGGGACGCACCCGCCGGAGACCCGGGGAAATGGGGAAGGACAGTGTCTCCAGTAGGATGACCATGGGCAAAAGGCGAAGAGGCACGGAAGAGTGTTATGCTTTTCCGAAACAGCAAGTAGCCCCCAAAGTGGGCCTGCGCAGCGTGAAGGATATATGAAAGGAGTTGGAATTAAATACATAAACAGCTAGATCAGGCCGGGGGCTAAGGATTTGCTCAGGATCACAAAGTTTGTCAAGTAGTAGGCAGGAGCCTCAAGCCTTTTGCTTCAGATTATAGCGATCTGTTCACTATACAGTACTAAATATATATTTTTTTATAATTTCTGATCCTGATAGACTGAAAGGGAATAGATGTTGGTTGTTGGTTAAGACAGTAAGTTATACAGAAATGAGTGAGTAGATTATGAGTAGTGTTCCCAGTGGAAAGACCAAACAACACAGAATACTGCTTCTTACGGTGGTTGCCTTTGCTGTTCTTTCTTCTCTTCATCTACCCAAACTTGCCTATGTCTAAAGGACCAATTCAGATGCTAACTTCTCAATACATCTCTCTCTCTGATCGTCACCCTAGTCCATAATGATCTCTGTCTTCTTTGAGGTCAAGACCAAGAGTTCACAGGCCTGCGGGACCCTTGCTGATTTGTCAAAGAAACACATGCTCAGGCCCTGCCCCAGACCTGCTGAGTCATAATCCACAGGGTGGGGACCAAGCATCTTTACTGGCCTGGCATCCATCCGTGGGCTGGTGTGGCTCAGCCTTTGGAAACTATTCATCTAGACCACAAATCTGAGCACGAGGTTACCCACTGCCTCCCAATACCCTCTCATTTCAATGTCTTTCAATATTGTAAAAGCAGAACCCTGTCCCTTTGTACGTTCACTTACTGAAGATTTGTTGGGCTCTTGCTTTTTTTTGCGGGGCATTTGTACCAGGGGGTGGCAATACGGAGATGAATAAGCACAGGATCTATCTCCAGGAGATCTGAGGCAGTGACTCAGGGAGGCAGCTGGAGGTGGGATGAAGTAACATGCTCAGCTGGTACTGAAAAGCCCTGGAGCTCTTGGGAGCACAGTCAGCCGGGAGAACTGGTAGGGCCAGGATGAGAAGGCTGCCTCTCGTCTGCTCTCTCTCCTTCCTTCTACCCCAGACCTGTTCGAGCACAAAATCCTTTCCCCACTTCAGCGCTTTCCTCGATATTCAATGTTGCTTGTAGAAAACACTGTCTTCAGAGAGGACCTCACAATACGTTCTCTGGACTCTGTACCTTCCAAGGGATCGCCTGGCACACGGGAGAGTCAGTACGCTAACAGACCATTTCACAATGATATATTCAGCACTTGTTAATTCCAGGCTACTGTGCTAAGCAATTTTCCCCTCCATTCTCTGCTCAGAGCAACACTTTGAATCAAGCATTTATATCTTAACCCCTTGCTTACCCCGTCTTCTCCCTTCCTGCTACCCTTGCCTCTGCACCTTCCGTACTAAGTGCCTCTAACAGTATCCTCACCATCATTTATGTCTGGCCTGGCCCCAGCTTGCACAAGCATCTCCCTAAGAATATGTTTTCCAACATTACCCTTCAGCCCAATGTGTTATTTTCCTATTACAGCTGTTTTTTTTTAAAAAAATGACCACAAACTTAGTGGCTGAAGCCAACGCACATTTATAATCGTACAGTTCAGAAGTAAAATAGGGGTCTTTCTGGGCTAACATCGAAATGACAATAGGGTCCACTGTCTCTCCAGGGAAGAATCCATTTCCTTGCCTGTTCTAGCTTCCACGAGCTGCCTGTGTTCCTTGGCTCCTATCCCCCCTTTTTTAAAAATCTTCAAAGTCAGCACTGTAACATCACCTCTCTGCTCTGAAATCCTGTTTCCCTCTTGCAAAGACCCTTATGATTACATTGAACCCGGATGGATAAGCCAAGATAATCTCTCCCTCTCTAGATCCTTACCTGAGTCACATCTTCAAATACTCTTTGGCCGTGTAGGCGAAATATTCACAGCTTCTGGGAAAGTTAGAATGTGGACATCCGCGGGAGAGCCATTATCCTGCCTATTACACACACAGTTTCCTGAGCAGTGGGCTGCCCTACTGTGGAAAATTCTCTTCTTCTCTACCTTCCACTGGGCCCATTTCATGTAAGGATCAGAGGGAAGAAAGCTGAAGTCCATGCCAGAGTGGTTAGGTCTCCTTCAGAGCTCAGCAGAATCTAAGGGTGCAGAGCATTGGGTCTCATTATTATCTTTATCAGATGTCTGATCCTACTATCTCTACCCTGCTCCCAAATTGCAGTTTTCCTTGGCAACTGGACAAAGCAAGGCTCTCAGGGAATACTTACTCCTCACTGTGATTTTGTGAATTTCCTCTCTTTTCACTTACCCCTCATTCTCACTTTGTATTGTGGAAGGTACCTTTGCTAACCCCATGGACCATACCAGTATACACCCCCAAGCTCTTCTGCCTCCACCCGCTTGCTTTTAGTGACACCCAGTTAATCTGCAAACAGACCACATTCACTCATGTTTATTGACATACATCCCACTCTTTCAGATTCTCTCCATCTTAGATTCCATACTTCACATTCCAACCCCTCTCTTGTCTGTTCTCTTCCTTGGCTTCCACTGGCCTACACCCTACCCACGCGTGAATCCCTGCTGCCTTCTCTGCGCATTCCCCCTACATTCTGAGAGCACTGAGAGTAAATGACGTAACTGAGCAGATGGGCATCCTTATAAGTGCAGAGTCACCAACAGCAAGTGGGTTCTCAACTCTGCTCCCTGGCCTGACAGTGTTTCTCCAGGTGCCTTCTCCCCTCACCATTTCAGCATTCTCATGCTTTTACTACACTCCAAAGCCTAGCCAGCTGTCTTCTTCTCCCTGACTGGTTAGCTGAAATCACCTGCGCTGTTTACAACCCATGCCTTCCTCCTACCAATTCCCAGAACGCGTCTGTGCTTTTCTTGGGACGTCCCAATGCTCTTCCTTGGAACATATTGTACCAAGTTCTTATCCTTCACGAGTCTGTAAGATCTTCAAAGCAGGTTTTATTTCTTTTTGCCTTTTACTCTCTCTATCCCCTAGAAACGGGTCCATAGTTGGCCCCAAATGCCAGTTTGTCAAATGTATGAATGAACAGATGAACACAAAACACCGAGACTTTCTTCAATGACACCATTCTGATCAGTTGGAAACTCATTCGGTGGCGTTTATGAAAGCCAGTGTTTTCCTTCAACGTTCTTTTCTCTGACAGGAGCTCAGAATACCAATTAGGGAGAAGAACCTCCAGTCACTTGTAGTGACAAGATTTCTTTCTCAAGCTTGCAAATGCCTGTTCTAAAAACAACAACCACCAAAAATAAAAAGTGAGGCACGCATGAAATGCATGTATATGTAGGTAGACATAGAAATCTTTTCAAAACCAAGCTCTAAACAAAATATTGAAATTGCAATGTTTTACCAACATGGTGTAATAATAGTCAGATTCCCTAAATTATTGTGTCTCCACCTTCCTGGCTTTGTAACCTTTCCTGGCAGAGCCAGAAGAGGAGCAGAGATGAAGTAAATGGAGGCAACGAGGGAAGGATGTAAGAAGGAAATGCTTCCAAACTAAATCACAGAAAATGGAACACCCCTTCCAGAAATGAGGCTCCATGCAGCTTCTTGACAGCGGTTCAAAGCTGTCACGCTTCTTTAATTCCTGGATGCGTCAGCCAAGAAAGATTTTAGTATTCCCACCGAAACCAGAGCTACTTCAGATTTATGTGATCCACACCCTTGGAATCAAGGCACTAACATGTTTTGCTGGAGGCACTGAAAAGCTTAACATCTCTCTTTCAAAAAGGAAGGTTTCCTGTAAAACAAATGGAGCCAGTCACAGATGGAGCAGGTCCAGGGTATTAAAGGAGCTCGCGGGGCTGAGGTGAGATGGCTACAAGAGGGTTGATGCTTGTTCTTCACCTCACTTTTGTCTGTCCGATTGGGTTCCTCACCCTTGAGTCTCAGTGGCTGGGCAGACCACGCTGTGTGCTTGTGAGCGCTCCAGGAATTTAGAAAAAAAGAAAAAAGAAAAAAAAACCACTCTGGCCTGGCCTAATTTTCTCCACTCCTGGACAAGCATATGACTCAGCTTCATCAAGTGCCCTGGGAATTCAGTGATGATGGGTAATTGTCCTTTAATGCCAAGCTGATGAGCTCTTGAAGCACTTAGCTACTGTTAACTAATTAAGCTACATAGGGGCACTCACCTGCCATGGCGAAAGACCAAGTGGAGGCTAATAAGCAGAGAGACAGATTCGCTTGGTAAGGTTCAGATTCTATGTCTGTTGTCGAAGCTCATCAGAAGGGTGGCTTTCATTAAAGTCCCCAGGAATCAAGAGCAATGAGAAATCAAGTGACTTTCCCTGCAGGAACAATTCCTAACCGGGGCATCTGTCCCTTTAAGGGGCCTTATGGGTTCTGTTGTGGGGACCAGGGGTGTCAAATTCAGTATATTTTTGAAACACCCTGCTAAGGATGGCTTGCTTCCCAGTCTCCATTTGAGATAGTGAGCTCACTAATACTACTGGGATTCCATAATGGTATTCTTCAAGTTATGTGGGAAGAAAAAGTGTGGCTAACCACTGACCTCGAAATATGTTTGAATTCCAATATTTGCATATTATAGTAGGAACCCAGACCTATTTAATTAAAGTTGATATCAATCCATTGCTGCACATATGAATCATTTCTGGTTACTTAAAAAAAAAAACCTCTGGAGCCAAAGTCCCTTCCCTGAGAATTATACCTCATTAAATCTGCGTGATTCTTATCTCCCCTCCTCCTACACTTCTTAACCAAGGTGATTTCTATTGAATCTTTAAATCTCAGCTCAGAGAGACTTACCCATGGAACCTTCCTTGACATCTGCTACAAGCCCCGTTTCCTGTAAATTCTACAACCTAAGCCTACTTCTTGTCTCATAGTCTCTCATGAGACCCTGTTTGTTGCTCAGGACTCGTGTATAAGTTTGAAATTCTCTAGTCAGTAATGCAATTATTTACTTAGTATGCCTCTTTATCTTCCTCAGCAGATAGACAGCATTGGAAGGACAGGAACAGGGTCCACTGTTCTGCCCCTGAGGTCCACGCTGCCTGCGCCAGAGAACGCTCAAGGACTATATGGTCCCAAGAACTGTTAGAATGAATAAGTAAATGGTAGAGAGAGATCCTTTCAGTACAAGAGCTAACAGGGAAGGTAACAAACAGTTACAGGGATTCAATACCAAATTCATGTACTTTTTGCCAAAAAGACTTGGGACTGAAAGAAGTGAGACTAGGAGTTTACTGGAGAGCCATTAACCTAGGCCCCTCTCTGAAGTGGGTGTGGGGGGACGGGGGAGAAAGTAAACAGGACACCACTTTCATACCCTGCACAACATTCATTGGTCAGTGCTTTACCAACCACACATTGGGGCAGGTGCAAAGGTCAGGCTTGGCAGCAAGTTCTTAAATTACTCCTCTTATTTTACCCCTTCACTTTCACCTTTTAAGTAATTGCAATAGTTTAATTGGTAAGTTGTTAGAGCAACTTCACAACATGCTTAGATGGGCAGGATCAAGAAGTAGATTGCCTGGGTTGAATTCCTAGCTCTACCTCTAATTAGCATGAGAAGAGGGAAAGATCTTTATCACTCCATACCTCAGTTTCCTCATGTATGAAATGGGGGTGCTAGCAGAACCTGCTCTCTGGGATTGTAATGAGAATGAATGTAAATTAAGTATCTAGTTCACATCTTGGCATATGGTAAGT
Organism: Vespertilio murinus; assembly: GCA_963924515.1. Classification (NCBI taxonomy): domain Eukaryota; kingdom Metazoa; phylum Chordata; class Mammalia; order Chiroptera; family Vespertilionidae; genus Vespertilio; species Vespertilio murinus. The sequence goes on along the minus strand of OZ004717.1, from coordinate 5,748,725 downwards.
TCACATTATTTTACTAGTGCTCAATTACTATTAGCTGGTTTAAGAATGAAAAGGGAAACATGGGCTCTAATACTTACAAACACCTACTATGTGTCAGGAACAACCAAAAGTACTTTGGATCCAAGTAATTCTCATGCTATCCCCACAACAGTTCCAAGAGGTAATTAATACTGGTGTCTAGTTCTCTTACTCAGGGAATGTTGTTCCTTAAGGAGCAGAAAGAGATTCTATCTTGCTGGAATATTTGTTATGAAACTTATTGTTAAAGTAAATTCTTTACAACCCATTAAGGCAATGTTTGTATCCATGGCAACTCTCTCTACTTTGAAGACAATGGCCATCATTCCGACTTCCCCATGCACAACCTCAAAGAATATTGAGCTTAAATCATTCTCATGGAGAAAAGCCAAGTCTTGGCATCAAAAAGTCCTGGTAGTTTTGGGAACTTAAGCCATTTCCCTAACTTCTGTGAACTTCAATTTCCTTTTATTAAATAAAAGGGAAGTCTGGCCAGTGTGGCTCAGTGGGTGAGTGTCTGTTGACCTATGAACCAGGAGGTCACAGTTCAATTCCTTGTCAAGGCACATGCCCAGGTTGCAGGCTTGACCTTCAGTAGGGGGCATGCAGGAGGCAGATCAATGATTCTCATCGATATTTCTCTCTCTCTTCCTCTCCCTTCCTCTCTGAAATCAAAAAATATATTAAAAATAAAATAAAAGGGAATGGTAAATTGGGATCATAATGACAGCCTTCTCTGCCTCACAGTGTTGTATAGAGAATTAAATCTGTGCCATTCACGGACCACTTCTAAGCTACAACCAGCAGTCCCAACCCAGACCCACATGGGGGCGGGTCCAGAAATCTATGTTAACAATATTCTTCAAGGTGATTCTCTTGCATGTTAAAATCTGAGAACAGAATTAAGTGCACTAGATTTTTAAAAGCATTTCATAAGCTGTAAAACATTTATACAAGCATAAATGCATTCTATTCCTGCTCAGTTCTCCACCCACATTCCACCTCCGCTTCTCCCTGCTCTTTTCTCCCCTACACTCTCTCCTCACTGTCTCTCATCCACATCACCTTTTCCTCTTCCCACCGAACTGAAAATACTACGTCTGTAGAGAGTCGGTACCTTCCCTAATCCTCAGGCTTCTATAAACAACAGATGCTCAAATAATGTTTGATGAATGAATAAATGGACAGGAGAACAGATTGCACTGGGTGTCACACTACGTTAGCATTTTTTCCCCCTTTTTATAGGCTAAGTCTTATTTCATCTACATAAAAGTTTTGTTTAAAAAAAAAAACAACCTCAAGTGCTTTCACATGTACCAACTCATGCATCTCATCTCCACATGATCTTCCCGAACATCAGGCAGAGACAGGTGCCCACCCCACCCCCATCTCACCCTACCCCAGCCCCAACCTGGACAGGTGCTGAAATAGAAAGTGAGAGAGTTGGGATGCTTGACTCATAATAGACAGAAAGAAGAAGAGTCTGATTGGATACTGGTATTTAGATGTCCCACCTCTTGACCAGTGCCTTTGGATTTCGGGGGAATGGAGGAGGTGAACTCCAGCTCTCCTCTCTTCAACAGGTGGGCCTTAGGAAGAACACGTGACGTGACCTACCTTGATGTTTGCAGGCTTAAACTAGAGAGCATTTATCAAATGCCTGGAGTATAGTAGTGCTTGGCAAATATGACATCTCTTTGCCCATATTCTTTGGGGTTGGCTCCTGCAAATGCTATCCGTGTACTTGGCTCATGGGCAGCAAAGTGTAGTCCTGCCCTTTGGTTTGCATTCCTTCAACAGCTGGGGTGAAGGGCTTGTGTAAGCCGAGAGTGAAAAATGCAGCCAGTCCAGGTTTCTCAGTATTTGTTCCTTGGATTACCTAAATCAGAATCCTTGGGCTTTTCTTTAAATGCAGATTCCTATGTCCTAGCCAAGAACTACCCAGATTCCCAGGGAGTGGATCCTAGAAATATGTATTTTTTTTTTTTTTTGCATTCACATCAGGTAATCCTTATGTCCATTCAAATTTGAGAAATATTGCTTTAGTTAATTAGGTGTGAGCCTTGACCGTGCATTAGAAAGAACTGGGAAACTTGTAAAAATAAAATGGTAGCCCAGGTGCTATCCAGAATGAATGACTAAGAATATGGAGTGGGGGTCAGGGTGGGGATTGGATGAGGAGTAGGATGGATGGTGGAAGTGAAGGGGGGAAGAGCCAACAATTAGTTCTCTTTTGTCCTCTAATTAATCCACCAGATTTAAATAGTTTATCTACTGTGGGAGGAGAAAGAAAACGAGGAAAAAAATTATATAAATACATTTTTTTAAAAAAATTTCTTTCTCAATTAATTGTATACTCTGAGCTGAGCTGTGCATGGCATTTTGAAAGGAAGTCCTTTTCTCTCTTTCTGTAGAGGATTCACTAAAAGTCTGAGGTCAAAATGAACTGAAGGTGAGTTCAAGTTTCTTTCTTGAGCTACCTTCTAACAAAGACGCTCTTCTCATCGTATTAAGCGCATTGCTGCATCGAGGAGCTCACCCAGCATTGAGACAGCCTGCACTTTTAATTATTGTGCTAACATTTTGTCAACTGTCAAATGCTCAGAAATAATTTAATATCCTCCCATCTCTAATGCAACACATTTATTGATATTCATGAAGCGAGTTTCTTCAGCAGCGTCTAGACGGAATGTCAATAGGGTCTGCTGACGGAGATACTTTCCACGGAGGGAGGATATTAATAATGGAATTCAGAAATTATTTTTAATTTTGGTCTAATAAAAGATTAGAAGGGACAAAGACCATCGTGCCCCCTTAATCATCTAATGCATAAATGAATGTAACATGGCCAAGCCATTTTGAATAGCAAAGATGAGAAATGATCATCTTAACATAATTCACGTTTAGCTGATACCATCTTCATAATTTTACCAGCCAAGGTCTAGTCTTCTGTGTTATACCAGAGAGGTGTTTGCCTGTGTCCTTTGCAAACGGAATCATGAATTTGGGGAGGTAGCCTCTCACTTTGGGAAACCTGAATTAGGAAAAAGAAGGAAAACTGGATTTTGCAGCCATCCATGAGGGCCCTGGGGATGTCCGTTGGAAAACAGTCCAAGCTTCATGGTGAGAAATAAAGGAGAACTGCTCTGGATTCAAGGATCTTATAAAACCACTAGAGGCCTGATGCATGAAGATTTGTGCAAGAATGGTCCTTGACTGCCAACACCGCCTTCACTCTGGCCCAGAGCCGCCTTTCTGCCTTCCCATGCTTCCCAGAGGCCCCACCCCTGGCCACTTGGCTCCTGTGTATGCAAATTAACCCACCATCTTTGTTGGGTTAATTTGCATACTCACTCCTGATTGGATGGTGGGTGACATAAAGGTATGGTTAGTTTGCATCATTTTTTTATTTTTTAAATATATTTTATTGATATTTTACAGAGAGGAAGGGAGAGAGATAGAGAGCCAGAAACGTCAATGAGAGAGAAACATTGACCAGCCACCCCCTACCAGGGATGTGCCCACAACCAATGTACATGACCTTGACCTGAATCGAACCAGGGACCTTTCAGTCTGCAGGATGACGCTCTATCCACTGAGCCAAATCAGTTTTGGCTATGGCATTTTTAAAAAGTATTTATCTATACAAGGTGTTCTTTCATTTAATTAAGAATTTATCCTTTTTTAATCCCAGGGCCCTACTTCCATTCCCTCCCTTACCCCACAGGTAACAGATCTATTGCATTTAGTGTGTGTGTGTGTGTGTGTGTGTGTGTGTGTGTTTTGTTGTTGTTTGAATGTGTATAATGTATAATTTGTGAACTGTAAAAATGTCATAGTTGTTTCTTATAATAGGAGGCAACTAAGGCTTAGAAAGGGAACCCAGTTGTCCAGCTCAGCACCACGTGGGCATTAACCTGCAGAACTTGTCCCCAGTTTTACTCTGAAGATAACGCTCTTGACTGTCCCCCTGTTTTACTTCCCTATGAAAATGCTCTGCTGTTTCCCACCACAGCCTGGGAAGTTCAGAGAGGTTAAGTAACTGGTCCAAGGACGCTCAGCTGGTTGGTAGCAGAGTTCCCATTACATATCAGGTCTGACCCCTGAACCCGAGGGCTTTTGATTTTTCGATCCGATGATCTGTCACTGCTGCCGCCCTCAGGGTTGTTAGCTCACTCTGCCGGCCCCTTGCTCTGTGTGTTACTGTCTGGTGAGCTGGAGACAGGGACAGCTTTCCTTAGCTAACAGCACAGGGTGTGGGATAAACCATCTCGCGGAGAGGGGCCTCGGGGTTTGTGGCAGTTCCAATACCACCACGGCTGCCACCAAGGTGCTTAGTCTCGAAGGAACCTACGGGGCCAGGGAAGGTGACACGGGCACTCTCTCCTCTCAGCGTGGCTTTCTGCCAAGGTCTCACGCTGGCACGGTGCGAGATCTGCTGCGTGCTTTCTCCAAGGCTGGCATGATGCAATGGGTCTGGTGACAGGAGGTTTTCTTTTCTGCAGTTGCCCTTGGACTCTGGCTTTGTCTGCCGGGATTATGTAAGGTTACATGGAGGCCTTGGCGGGTGGCCCTCCACTGCATTGTCCTTGCTGGTCAGCTTCCAAGCAGAGGGAGGTGAGGCGTCTGTCCTCCGTCATAACTTCCGGAGGTCACAGGTCCAGGCCCCTAGCCCGGAGCCTGGTCTTGTCGACCAAGGTGCTTACAGCGAAGTAACTGACGGTGCCAAACTGTGCCTGGCTGCGTTGGCATTTGTCTTCAGCTGTTTGCAGCCAGCCGGCCGTTGTAGATAACGCACCTTTTTGGACATCAAACATAAGGACAGAAGACTGAAACTTTAGAAGTATTGGATGGAGTTTTGTTTTCTGTGTTGATACCAATTCAACAGGTTGTCTTATGTGGGGAAAATGTGATGCATCTTATTTTTTTATTTTTATTTATGTATTTATATTTGTTGTTTGAAGTATTACAAATAGTGGTACATATCTCCTTTTCCCCCTCCCACTGACCTCCCCCCATCCTCTCCTACACCTCCCCAGTATATGCCCTCACCTGCCCTCCCCTTCACACACACACACACACACACATACACACACACCTGCCCCAGGGTCTTGTGATGTGATGCATTTTAGAGTCAAACAGAACATCTCACACTCACTTCTTATTTCCAATCTGATCTCGGGCAAGTGACTTAACCTCTCATTATTTTTCTTCTCACACTTGAACTGGAAACAATGACATCCATCTCACAATGCTCTTATGAAATAACATGAGAAAAATGCATCTGAAGTACCTGTCACATGAGGAGGCATTTGCCGAACCTTAGGTCACCTCGGAAAGAGGAGATGGGTGAATACGTTTGTGCCTCAGCTCACTGTAAAGACTCTGCCAGTCGGAGTTAAATTATAGATTTTTATTTTCCCCTTTGCCCTTTTATTTCCTTGTGGCAGAGGACAGCTTAGCCGGCTGGGCCTTGCAGCGTCTGGAAGGTCATTCTGTGCGTGAATTTGTTTTGGCATTTATCTCTGCCTGCTTGCTTTTATTTTATCCGCTGCCAAGGGGGCATTTTGATTGGCACGGGAGCCAAGTGAAACGGGGCCCTCCCTCCCGGGCACAGCCTCGGCCACAGCCACGCAGGAGCTCTGTGAGAATCGCCCCCTTCCTGTCTGGTGGCCCCCCCCTCCCCTGTGTTTCTGAGGGATTTGTGATGTGTCCCTGGCCCTGTCAGTGCCATTCCTGGCCTGCCTCGTTCACCGACACCACGGGCACTATCAGCTCCCACCCAGACCCGGCATGCCAACGCGGAATCCATTTAGACACGGTAACGTCTGGCCGGGGGCTCACAGGGACTGTGACTAAATTTATTTTCAAGCCTGGATGGAGGGAAGGGCTGCGCTGCCTGCCTGTCTGACACAGTCTCACGTCTCAGCCTCCTCCCCGGCCATAAGGATCGTGCTCACCGCCCCTCGCCCCTGAGCTCCCCGTGCCCGTTGGCAGTGCCTGTGATCAGTGGCTCCAGAAGGAATCGCCTGAAAATCCCTGCCGGGTGAAGCAGAGCCCCTGGAAGGCCATCTAGGGGTGCAGGGCATCACCCAGGCAGCGCCCCAAGGCCCTCAGGAGAGGCTGTGACTGTCTGGGGGAGGCTCTGAGGGCACAGTACTCAGAGTGTGACTGTGTTACACGTTGCACGGAAAAATCCTCAGGAAGGAAACCCGTGTGATATGCAGCAAGGCTGCTTAGAGTGAGTTGGTGGGGGCTGCAAACCTCAGACCCAGAGCCCTGCTCTCTCCACACGTGGCCCCTCACTGGCAACCCAGGCGCCTCTCCTTGGCTTCTTAACCAGGAGAGTTGTTGTTTGCTTGCTAATCTTTATTTATTTTTATTTTTTACCAACAAATCATTCTCTTTTTAAAAATAATGTCAGTTATTATTTAGAAAAAAAAAATATATATATACACACACACATATCTATATCTATATCTATATCTATATCTATAGCTATAGCTATATACCCTAACTAATAAAGAGGGGTATGCTAATTGACCATTACACCCTCACAAAGATGGAAGCACTCACAGCCAATAAGGAGGGACTATACTAATTGACTGCTACGCCCTGAAAGATGGCGGCTTCCACAGCCACAAGATGGTGGTGCCCAGTTCCCTCAGCTCCCCTGGGGCAGCAGGCATGTAGCACAGTCAGGCCTGCCCCCAGGCGAGTCCGGCCACTCTGCATGCCTGCCTCTGGAGTCACCCTGTCCCTTCAGCCCCCCAGCTGCCCAGGACCAGTCCGAGGCTCAGGTAACCAGGGCCGGCCAAGGCCTGCGCTGCTGGCAGTGACAGCAGCAGAGGTGTAATGATGGGGCATAACCTTCCCCTGACCACCTGTTTACCTCCCGCCCCTGAGGGCTCCCAGATTGTGAGAAGGGGCAGGCCAAGCTGAGGGATCGCCCCCTCCAGTGCATGAATTTTCATGCACCGGGCCTTTAATATATATATACTTCAGAGAGGGATGATTGACTGCCTCCTGCATGCTCCCCACTTGGGATCAAGTCCAAACCCAGGCATGTGCCTTGACCAGGAATAGAACCGTGACCTCCTGACTCATAGGTCGATGCTTAACCGCTGGGCAACACCAGCCAGGTCAAATAATTCTTTTAAATAGCAAAATCTTGTGCATGAATTTAAATAGTCACAGATAGGATCTTCCACAGAATGTTCCTCCTCCTCTGAAATTGGCTTCAACACCCTCTGTGTTGCTTTGGACAAGTAAATAAGCCTTGTATTTCTTATTTTAAAATTGGAATAATAATCCTTTTTTTTTTTTTTACTGGGTTATTAGGGACATCAAGGAAGATGAGTATATGAAATGCATGAATCAATTGGGACTCTTAGTGTTCATCAACCAAACACCCAACTTAAATTGGTGTAAGCAAAAAATGTGGAAAGTTATTTGCTCTTTGTAACCAAAAAGTCACAGGGAAATCCTCAAGCTGGATTCAGAGGCAAGAAGTGAATTGTTTTGTTTGCATGTTGTTGTTGTTTATCCACTTTCCAGTTCCAGATTTCTCTTTTCTTTTTTAAGTTTTATTGTATTTATTGGGGTGGCATTGGTTAATAAAGTTACTTAGGTTTCAGGTGTACAATTTTATAATACATCATCTGTATACTGATTGGTTACTAATCTTTTTATATAAATCCAGAGGTTTTTATTTGCATAGAAATAACTTGCCTCAAAGCAAATATTTGAGTTTCTGCTCAAGTTTCATTAAACTATGGAGGAACTTAGAGACACCTGAAGCTATCTGAGTGCAGAATAGCTCTAGGCTTTTACAACCACATCCTAATCTTCTACAACTGTGTTGCCCACACCTATTTAAAAAGAAAAGAAAACAAAAGGAAAAAGATAAATCACCCTTACTGATTTTTGAAAAAATATATTTTTTTGATTTTTTCCAGAGAGGAAACGATAGGGATAGAGAGTTAGAAACATCAATGAAAGAGAAAAATCTATCAGGTCAGCTGCCTCCTGCACACCCCCTACTGGGGATGAGCCCACAACTAAGGTACATGCCCTTGACCAGAATTGAACCTGAGACCCTTCAGTCCATAGACTGACGCTCTATCCACTGAGCCAAACCGGTTAGGGCACCCTCACTGTTGTGTGTGTGTGTGTGTGTGTGTGTGTGTGTGTGTGTGTGTGTTTTTAACAATATGTTCAACTTATTGTCATTGAAACAAATGTGTTTTTTTTTCCTACTCACATTTTTTTTTAATTTAAAAAAAATAAGTGCAGTATGAATGGACAAGTTTAGGAACAAGCACAGCTCTCTCTTGGTGAGACCCGTGGGAGTAGTACAGGAGAACCAAATACTAGGTGGTTGTTGGCGTGGAGTGTAGTTAGGAGCAAGGGAACAGAATATCAGTCTCAAATGAAAGAAAATAGGGTTTATTTAGGAGCTATCCTATTAAGTTTTATTTACTTATAATGTATACACTGGTATTATGATTTACCAAGATTAAGTGGAACAGTAAATCAGCACCAATCATTTTATTGCCATTGCCCATCCTTGATGTCTTGAAACCAAAATTCATTCTTTTTACAAATCCCACGAATTCCCATTTGTTGGAAGCCTCCCAGCTGCCTCCCATCCATCCTCAGAACGCTTGGCTAATGTACTTTCCAGTTATCTTTCTAGATCATTAGGTAATTTCTAGTCTCCTTTCTCTTTTTTCCACATTTTAAGTGTAAATCTCTGGAATGCGATAGGCCAGTGGTCAGCAAACTGAGGCTTGCGAGCCACATGCGGCTCTTTGCCCCCTTGAGTGTGGCTCTTCCACAAAATACCACGGCCTGGGCGAGTCTATTTTGAAGAAGTGGCATTAGAAGAAGTTTAAGTTTGTTTATGTGTGTTGTTGTTTATCCACTTCCCAGTTCCAGATTTCTCTTTTCTTTTTTAAATTTTATTGTCTTTATCGGGGTGGCGTTGGTCAATCTTTGTACTGTTAATATTTGGCTCTGTTGACTAATGAGTTTGCCGACCACTGCGATAGGCCCATCTTTTTTCATGGCGACCACAAAGACATAGTCTAACTTATGAGTATATATTTTATTATGGGAGTTTCTTTTTTATTGGGGGAAAAAACAAGTGTTCATATGCATTTTATGCTTTATAGTGTACAAAGCACTCTCAGCTCCCTTTTTTATTAACCAAACAAATATCATTGAGCAATCCCGTGCTCCCAGGATGAGTCTCTACCTCGGAGAGCTGGAGAGGTCAGAGAAGGCCTCTCTGAGAAGGTGACAGTGAGCTGAGATAGGAATGTGAGAAAGAAGCATACTTGTGCCAGAGAGGGCAAGCATTCTGCTGGCTGGAGACACAGGAGCCGAACATACTGAGTGGAGGAGAGTGCCTAGAAGTGAGGTCAGGAGGGGTGGAAGTCCAGGTATGGGCTGGCAAAACTGATTTTATTCGGAGTCAAATGGGGAATCCTTGAAGATGTTTAAGGAAGGGAATGACATGGCCCACTTAAAAGTTCACCCTTCCCGGCCGCTGACTGAAGATTTATGAAAGCTGGAAGATCAGTTGGCAGGCTAATGCGGATTAATTTCACAGACATTATGTTGAACAAGAGAAGCCAGACACAAAACGGCACATGCTGTGATATATATTGATTTCTATACATTGTGAATATGCAGTGTTCTATACACTCATTTGTGTGTGGTTTACCAGTAAGCCAAGGCAGCAGAGAGAGGATGATGAGTGAACTAGTGTGGTGAGGGAAAGGTGTTTAGTGTAATGAGCCACAATATAAACTGTTCAATGGGGAAGGATGGGTGAAATCATTCTCCACATTACATAGATGAGAAAACAGGTAAAAAACAAAACAAAACAAAACAAAAACCAAACGCCTTATCTAAAGTCATGGAGCTAATAGCAGTGGATCTAGGTCTCAAGTTCAGGTTATTCTACTCATTTTAATAACTCAGGTATATATGTACATTTACACACACACACACACACACACACACACACACAGAACTTTAATTCATCAATGAAAGGGAGAAAAATGACAGGTCATGCAACAATATAGATCAATACCATGGACAGTCCTGTGAGTAAAAGAAGCCAAACACAAAGAGTGCATGTTCTATGAAGCTCTACAACAGGAAAAACAAATCCACAGCCTATGGTGAAAGATTTAAGAAAAGTGATTATATCTTTGTGGATGCAGGGGATTGACTGACAGGGCCACGAGAGAACTGTCTACAGTGATGGAAATGTGGTACAACTTAATCCGTGTATTCCTTAAATGGGTCTATCTACTAGTAACTGCTGAAATATGATGAACTAGATTTTTTTTGGGGGGAAAAGGTTCAAAATATGTAAGTGATTTGCTAAGAATATATGGTCAACATATGACAGCGCTGGGTTGAGAATCCAGTTTTCTGAAGTCAGGTCATATGCTCTTACCTTAAAGTTATAGATCTTGGGCCCTACGCTACTAGAGAATCTCAGTTCTGACCTCTTAGTCAAGTATCATGATATACTTGTTACCAGGCCAACCCTCTTCTTTTTGAAGATTGACCTAATAAAACCAGAAACTCAAGGACATGTCCCACATGGGCAATGTGAGCATCCTTCTAGAACAAGGGAACCTGTGCCGAGTATTGGAGAATTTTTTAGGACAATAGGTTTTAGGTCCTGAACCACGTGGGAATGCTCTCCCAGGAAAAGCTCTCAAGATTCGAAATGAGACAAAGAACCACAATAGCTTAAAATAAGCCCAGCAAAAGAACTGGGTGAGCTTATCAGCGGTTAAAGCCACTCTAATGACACCTTGGACAATGGTGTCCATGTGATTGATGCCGCTGAGCTGATAGTGGGACGTGATACCCTTACAGGAATGGCATTTTGGCAAAACGCAATATCTTCTGACTAACAGTTCATTTTTTAAAAGAGTCTATTCGTGGACTGCATACTTGGACAATCTCATTAGTCGCCATTAATCATTGCTAAGTCTGCATGTATGCTGACTTTCAAGGCTTGAATTTGCATGTGTGAAAACAACATGTTCCATGTCTTGTTAATGCTGGCTTCATAAGATGAACTCGGAGTGTTTACTTTGCTTCAGTTTTTTGGAAGGGTTTGAAAAATTTTGGTATTAATTCTTCTTTAAATGTTTAGTATCATTCACCAGTGAATGTATCTATTCTTGGGGGGTTTTTAATGACCGATTCGATTCTATCTCCTTCCCTCTTATTGGTCTTTTTAGACCTTCTATTTCTTCATGATTTATTCTTGTCAGGTTGTCTGTTTCTAGGAATGTGTCCATTTCTTCTGGGTTGTCCCCCCTGGATCCAGAGCTCCCACTAAGGCATTTTGGTTGAATATGTGGACATATGGTAGGTAGCCATCTCGCAATGCCACCAGGGTTAGTTTTTTCTGTGAGCTATGATGAAAAGATGTGTTCCAGGCCTTTCTCCTGGGCTTACAGATGACCCTGTTCTCTGTGTGTTTTCTCAAATTGCCCTCTCCATATGCAGGTTTCCATCCAAATTTCCCCTTTTTATAAGGATACCAGTGACATGAGTTAGGTTCCACCTTAATGAACTCATTTCCATTTGATTACCTTTGTAAAGACCCTATCTTCAAATGAAATCACATTCTTAGGTAGTGGGGTTTAGGGCTCCAATATAATGGTTTTGGGGTGGTGTCATAATTTAACCCCAAAAATATTCTGATCATTTAGTCTGAAAAACAGGTATATTTACCTCCTTGTGATTTAAAAGTGAAAATTGGTCAATGTATGCAAAGCACTTAGTAAGCTGAATATTTCTATATAAAAGTAAGGCAGTTAATGAGAGATAACTACATAGAGATGCATAATAATAAAAATCTCTCTCTATTAAGAACAACCAAGTACCTGACACAGTTCTAAATGCATTAACTCATTAGCCTTCCAAATCTCCTGTGGCCATAGGGGGTAGTAGTACCCTCATTTTCAAGATGAGGAAACTAAGGTTCAGCAAGTTTGATCAACTTGTTAAGGATGCAAGGTTTGTGGGTGGTGTGGCCTCCACCAGAGGTCAGAGCCTGCAGGCTCAATCTTCCCTCCCCTGTGCAGGTGCTAGTAACAGAACTGACTTCACATTTATAGAATGGAGACTGTTACAAAGATAAAAATAAATATTAAGGAATAAAAATAGAAATAATTTCTGTAGACAATCAGATAAATGGAAAAACAGTTGAATATGTGGATATAATGGTGGGTAGCTAAATATAACATGCTATTATTATGGAGTACTATATATAGTGAATAAAATTAAAAATAGATACAGGTAGAGAAAACCATTAACTTTCATTCTTCTTGTAGTAGAAGTCCAATTAAAGCAACAAAGTAGAGTGGTAAAGAGCAACACCTTTCTTCCTGAGTTCAAATTCTGAATACAGCATTTACTAACTTTATGACTTGGCTGTGTTACTATCTATGCCTCAGTTTCCTCATTTTAAAAAAATGGGTAAAGCATTACTTTTGAAAGTTGTTATGGAAATCAAATGTATTTATAAAATACTAAGGAAAAAAATGGTTGCCATAAAGTAAACTAAAAACTCAAGGTAATTCCAGAGTAGAAATAAGAACTTGAAGGATAACCTGGAGAGAGTTAATACAGTAGCCTAGCAGCAGTACTTTCAACCTACAGATAGTTGAAACCTTTTTAAAAAATATATATTTTATTGAATTTTTTACAGAGAGGAAGGGAGTGGGAGAGAGAGCTAGAGACATCGATGAAAGAGAAACATCAATCAGCTGCCTCCTGCACACCCCCAAGTGGGGATGTGCCCACAACCAAGGTACATGCCCCTGACTGGAATCGAACCTGGAACCCTTCAGTCCACAGGCCGACGCTCTATCCACTGAGCCAAACCAGTTAGGGCAGTTGAAACTTTTTTAAAGAGAAAGGAAACTAAAATTATTTTTAGGACCTACTATGTGCAAGGTTTTTATCTAATATATATATTAGATAAAACATCTCATCTCTCAGTGGTCCAGAGTGCATAATCTGTTGATAAACCAGATTACACTGAGGATGATTACATTGAGGGGATGGTTACATTGAGACTTGCCCAGGGTTAGACAGTCTTCAACTAGTGTATTTTGTCTCAATGCCCATGTTATTTTCCACTAAATGAAGTAACCAAAAATATAAACCACCTATCCTTGTCTTTATATCTCCTCTTTGAGTCTAGTAGTAGATACTAATACCTCCAAGTACTTGAAATGATCCTGGACATTGCCAGGTTATAAGTCATTGAGTTAAAAAAAGAATTTCTTCTTCCAAAGGGATGGTCTCTTACAATTTCTCTGCGATGTTTCCCTCTCTCCTAGTGAACTATCCATAAGAACTATCCAGAGGAACATATATCTACAGGTTTCTCCTTAATCTATTGTCTTTGGATTCTGCTTGATGGTGACAGAATGGTCCATGGGAACAGTTTTTCAATGGATGTTTTCAACACTGATGGGAACACTGGGCTAAATAGAGCATCAAGAGGCATTTAATGCATTTGAGACACCTGGTCTGTGTTTGTGGCAGAATTAGTATAATAGTGCCGTCTGATTATTATCATCATCTCAGAATCATTAGGACTCAGAAGGATACCTCTGATTGCAGAGGCGGGAGGGTTCCCCGGTGGAGGGAAAGAAGTTTCCAGCCCCACAGTTTAATTTTAGAGAATAAAGTGTTTGTGCATCCTAACCTAAGCTTGATGCACTTACTCCATCTATGCCAAGGCACAGGGGCATTTAGGAAAAGGGTAGAGAGAGGGGAGGGGAGGCACCTCGGGATGAATCAGGGAAACCAGAGGTAAATAGGCCAGGCTGATGGCTCAAAGGTGCCATTCTGTAGAAGGAACACATATGCCCAGGAATGAGGAAAGGGACTCCCAAATATATGACTACTTAAAGGAGAAGGAGGCCTTCCAGATGTCTGCGGAAATGCCAGGTGACACTGAGTTTTAGTCCCAACTTGGTCCCTGCAGGATCCTGGGCAAGGTCCATATGCTCTCTGCTGGAGCTCTTGGGCCCATTTGAAGAGCAAAGGCCTGAGGTGAGACAAGCCTTGGCCACTCCCAAGACTCCTGCCTGTTCCAGCGTGGCCAAGGGTTCCAGGGTGCAGGTGGGCTTTGTTTTGGCTCTTCATAACGGAGTTTCCTCAAAGCAGGGAATCATTCTGTTTTGGCATCCTTCAAGATTTAAGGTCTGGGTGGGGCAGGGACCAGGTGGAAGGGAACAATGGGGGTGGGGGGGAGGGAGATGGTATTTATACATCCCTCACACTCCCAAACAATAAAGATAAAAAAAAGAAAAATAACTAAAGTGTAGTTCCCAATATGTGGATACATCCTAGCATTTAGTTGACTGAATGGGAAAAAACAAAACAAAAGAAAGGTTTTTGTATCAAAAATTCTAAGTTCAAAGACAGGTGTAAGTACTGTTAGCACATTATCCAACCTTTCCCCAGTTTACTCACCTGCAAAAGGGAATGCTGAGATCTCACTGCCAATAAAATAGTGGGGAAGGGAAGAGTATTAATGCCATCCCCCTATTAGCACACTACCTTGTGCCAGGGGTTGACACTCATTTAATTTGAGTCTCTCAGCAACTGCGTGAAATAGCATTCCCCCCCCCCTCATTCCAAGGACACAGTGAGCATGGAGGTAGAATCCTCAGCCACCAACGGCAGTGATTCCATGTTGAGGATCTTCTCCAAGTAGGTCCTTCTTCTTCGTCAGGGATGCTCACCAGAGAGACACCAGCTAATAAAGATGGCGGCACTTGGTCCGTCATGAATATGCTTCTCATATACCATGTAGTGTGCAAAGGAGCATGGTCTTGGGGCCAGACTGGCCCAGGGGCCTCTGCCATTTACCACGCCATTACCTCCTGGAATGGGGAATTAAATTCCCATTAGCCTCAGCCTTCGTGTGTTTAAGTGGAGGACCTTGCTATTTTTTACCTTTTGGTTTTGTTTAAAGAATTAGGATAGGAGGGCTTTCCATTCCCTTGGTCTTTTCATTCCCATCCAGAGGGAGTTTGCTAATGTCTTACTTCTGGCTTCATCTGGCCCTTCATTCTTTCAGTCTTAATGAGGGGTGACTTCCAGATGACAGGTCCTGAGACTTCCGCTTCATTAGCCTCACAGCGAACAGACCTGTGCCCACAGGCAGGGACTGCGTGCTTGACCTGGAGAGCGTGTCTCCTTGTAGGTCTCATTGCCTCCCCTGGGCTGTACAGCTGGCCATGAAGCATCTGCTTTCAGAAGCACTGTCTTTCACATGGGGCTTCTCCTGCAATCTTTAAGAGAAACAATGAAGGACAGGTGAGCACTGTTGCTATCTCCAGAGCATTGCTGTAGGACCCATGTAAATGCTGTGTGTAGTGGTCTTTGGTTGGAAGATGCATGATGTGTCATTTAGGTGTAGAAATTCGGTGTCTTAGAATACGTGACTCAGGAGCAGTGTCCTTGCTTGTCAATGGCCAAAGAAATAGACAAATTCAGGGTATTACTAAGCGAAGGAAGGCCGTCTGTGATGGCTACATACGGTATGATTGTGACAACAGTCCATTCTGGGAAAAAGGCAAGACCCTGGAGACAGTAGAAGAGCTAGTGATGGTCAGGGGTTAGGGAGAGAGAAATGGGAGGAACGCAGGATTTTTGGGACAGGGAAACTACTTCGCAGGCACCACAATGAAGCGTATATGTTGTTACACATTTGCTCCAATCCATGGAATGCACAACACCAAAAGGGAACCCTCTGAAATTATGGACTTTGAGTGACCATGATGTGTCAATGTAGGCTCATTTGTAACAAAGGTACTGGTCTAGCGGGGATGCTGAGAGTGGGGGATATTTTGTCTGTGTATGTCTGTGTGTATGTGTGTGGGGGGGGGTAAGGGGGAGCAGGAGATAGATGGGGACTCTCTCTACTTTTTTGCCCATTGTTTCTGTGAACCAAAAACTGCTATAGAAAACTAAACTGTATTTGAAGCAAAAACAAATCCAGACTAAGGGTAGTAGAAACTTGATTTGAAAGGATTATTGCAAGAGAAGGGGGGAAACTATTGCAAGAGAGAGAACTATCTGGCTGGAAGTCTACAAGCATCTCAAGCCTCTGGCAGAAAAGGGCTTTGCTTTTCTAGGGAGAATTAGCAGGGCTAGAAAGAACCCTGGGCAGGGCAAGGAGAGGAACAGGAGGCTGTGGTCTGATTGGATAGTAGATCAGAGAATGTGTGACCCCGAGGCCAGCCTATTTATGAGAGGGGCTAGTAAGGGGGTGGAGGGACATACGCTTGGCTCAGACTGAAAATGAAGCAAATTCGAGGGGTCTCAGGGGAAGGTAAACGCTGAATCAAATGTTGATCAACTCAGGTGAATGGGCATTTTGTCCCCACTGATAAGTTCAGCTCATCTTTCATGAAGCCATGATTGGGAGTTGGAAGATGGGTGTCTAGTCTTGTGTCAGAGGTAAACAATGAGGGAATTTGTGATTCTTTTATCACTGGGGGATGGGGGATGGTGGGGAGGAAGGTGATTCTTTGGAATAAGCCATTTCCCAGAACATAAAAGGAAGGGGGAAGTTCCTTAACCATTGCTCTTCTCCAGAGACCCAAGGCTCAGGTAAAATTCAAAACTGTCACAAACCAGTTTCTTTCCCAGGCGAAGGAACAATTTTCACAAATGACTATTAAAGTGTCCCTAGCCCAATAGAATGGGAGATTTTTCCGAGGGTCTTCTGTAATGGAATCCCTGCTCCATTTCACATGATGGCTGTGCGGCTTAGCTTCATCATGGATAACATTCAGCTGATCATATTCCCCCTGCCGGTCCCGGTAAATTGTGAGGGTTCAATGAGGTGATGCTCAGTCACTTACTGGTGAGTGTGTTCGACGTGTCAATTCTCTTCTTCTCATTACTTCTACCTACCAAGTGATTTCCCAGTGCGATCCAGAGCTGCCACCAGTTTGTGAGCTCATGCACAGATGGATGGCTTCCCTCTGGTGCAGGGTCTGTCCCTGATTGTGGTGGCAGCGTGACGCATGCATGATGCAACTTTCTTGAGCTGCAACTGGTACTTGAGGTTCTCTGGATGTGTTACTTCCATCCCAGGTTAATCTCCGTGAGCCAAAAGGAAGAGTAAGGAAAGGTAGCAGGAAGCAGAAGAGCAGGCAATCAGGGTATCCTACCCTCAGGCCAACGAGGTAGAAAAGCATCCCTCAGAGCAGCACCTCGAATAAGCATCAGAGATTGATGGGACAACCTCAGAATGCAGATGCCAGCGAGCCCGCGGCTGAAAGCAGAAGACCAAATGAAATGGTCCCTTTTTTCTGCTTCCAGCACAGTGGAATATACGGCTAATTAGGGTTTTGGTGTAATTGTTTTGTATTGGGGAAAAAATAGGTGTTATGAATCATAATGTAAATATTTGTGTTTTCTGATGGTCTCAGTTGATCCTGCTAGCGGTTCTCATCCTGTGGGTCATGACCCACTGCTGTAGAGCTTAAGACCATCGGGAAACATAGGTATTTATATTATGATTCATTAACAGTAGCAAAACTTGAACATAAAAACTTGGTAAACTAGGAAGTGATTTCAGCTGTATATTAGTGTCCTAGAAGGCTTCCAATAGAAAATTAGTTAAAATAATTTCAGTAATTATTTGATTATTTTATCCAATTCACGAAATCAAAGTAAAGTTCTTTGCATCATTACTATACTCTTCAATCATTCTTTCTCTGCAGGGATATATGAAAGATACTTGCTCATCTCTTTAAGGTGGTACTAGTAATGCATTATCTAGATCAGCATCCCTAGGCACATGTAAACTATACAGTGTTATTAGATGCCGATAGTGACTGACTAAATGAGGGTGGCTCTGGAAACTTCTTCATATTATAGACTTTCCCCTCTTCTCTTGGAGTATCTTCTCTAATTTTTATAGAAGACAAATGATTGTCTTGTTGAGCAACTGAGAACATCAGTGCCTAATTAAGTATAAGTAAATCTCAATTTGTTTCTTTTTCTTTTAGACAGCAACACTAGAAAAAAAATTTCTAAAATTTTCTTTTCAATACCAAGGAATCATTTGTCACTGCTCACTTCGGAGGTCATTGCTTTGGATCAGAGGTTGGTAAAAGTTTTTCTCTAAGGGACAGATTGTAAATAATTTAGGCTATGAGGTTCTCACAGCCTCTGCTGTGACTATTCAATGCTTCCATCGTAGCATGAAGGCAGCCAAGAAGGTATGTAAATGGATGAGCATGTTTGTGTTCCAATAAAACTTAATTTACAAGAGCAGGTGCAGGCTGGATTTGTTCCACGGGCCATAGTTAATCAGCCTTTGACATAGATGAGTAATTATGGAGCCAAATTTGTTTTGAAAGTGAGATCTGAAGATACCTCACGTATAGGGAGGGCTTACAAGAACCTGGGATTGCTAGGCATTGAGTGAGTGAGGTTTTGAGAGAATAGCAGTGTTAGAAGTTGAAGAACTATGATGTCAGTGCTTAAGACTCTGATATTAGAAAACTAAGGATGGTGAGAAGGGCAATAGTTGGGCCATAATGCGGGTGGCTGAAATGCAGGGAAGGTATGATTTGTTGAAAATCAGTACACTTAGCCCTTCCCATTAGAAGCCCTCCTCGTATCTTCCTCCTTCCTTTGCCCCCACCAGGTGGCCTCCCTACTATCCGCACAGACTTCTCCTGTAGCAGTTTCTACACACTCTGTGTCAGTGTCTACAGACAAGAACACTTTCGGGCAGTGGTTCTCAACCTTCCTAATGCCACGACCCTTTCATACAGCTCCTCATGTTGTGGTGACCCCCAACCATGAAATTATTTTCGTTGCTACTTCATAACTATAATTTTGCTACTGTTAAGGGAATAGTAATGTAAATATCTGTGTTTTTTGATGGTCTTAGGCTCTACAGCAGCGGTTCTCAACCTGTGGGTCTCGACCATCGAAAAACACAGATATTTACATTACCATTCATTAACAGTAGCAACATTACAGTTATGAAGTAGCAACAAAAATAATGTTACGGTTGGGGGTCACCACCACATGAGGAACTGTATGAAAGGGCCGCGGCATCAGAAAGGTTGAGAACCACTGCTTTAGAGTATGAGCTTTGGCATTAGGGTCCCAGTGACTGGATCTTATTCAACTTTAAATCTCCAGTGTTTACCACAGTACCCAGTCCCCGGGTACTCAGTCAATGTCCACTGAATGAATGGATGGCAACTAAAGAAGCTGTCTCCTCTAGGATCCTTTATATAGCAAAAATTCTCAGCCCTCTGTTTCCCCACCCACAGTCCCTGATTATGGCTACACAGCATCCCACACTCCAGCACCCTTTCTCTGCGTGCACACCTACCTTGGGTGACCTGCTGCATCGTTAGGCTGCTCCTTTTTTCAGAAAAATTCTTCGAGCAGAAACTTCACTCAAGCATCTTCTAGCTTTGGGGATTAACTTTTCCATCTGGAACAAAGAAGCCTACAGGCTTTTTAAATAATATAATCTTTCCCACATTTAAGACAGTTACTTGTGGATTTTCTTTCACTATTATTTGTGCCTCAGGAAAAATACCTAGTTCTCTCTGTCATTCATTCATTCATTCATTCTTTTAATAACTCATTCATTCACCCATTTATTTGCTTATCCACTCAACTTACCCTTTATTCTACAAATAGTCTGAGTTCCTATGATACCCCAGATACTTTTCCAGAACTGAAGGTGTAATATTGAACACAGTAGCTGGAAATCCCAGCCTTCTCCTCTGCATTTATAGTTTGATGAGGGGCGCTTCACAATATGGGTGATAAATGCTGTGATTAGAGAAATGCTGGGTGACCGGGGAACACAGGGTGGCACTTATGTCAGAGTGGAGGAGGCAGGGAATGCTTCCCTCTGAATGGCATCTAAGCTGAAGCTAAGTAGGGGTCACAAGGGTCAATGAAGGGGCAGGAGAGTGTTTCAATCAGAGGCCACAATATGTACTGAGGTGGAGGAATGGGAGGTGAGAGAGAATAACAGAGTGTTTCAACAAAGAAAAGATGAGTGATACCTTAAAACGGACAGGTCCAAAGATTATAGCTTAGAGCTGTGTCAAAGAACGTAGATTGTATCCTAACTGAAATGGATTTCCACTATGTGTTGGAGGAGGGGGGAATCAAGTGGCCAAGTTTTTATTATACAGAAATCACTTCTATGCTTTTGTTTTGATTTCCTGACGCCTCCTTTCTGGATCTCTCAAGTTTAGATTTGCCAAAAATTGCTACAATTTCTGATGACGAGCCCAAACTAAAAATGGGTTGGGGAATGAGAGCGCATGTCCTTGTTTAGCGACGCAAGCACGTTGTTCTAAGGATGTGCTCTCTGACGTGATGGAAAGTATCTGAGGCTTTCTGCTGGGCCCTGGAAAAGAAGACACCTGTTGCCAGGAATGTCCCGCCCCTTCTAACTGGGCAGCTGCCCCCTCTAAGCTGGTGACACTCGGGATGTGGCCGATTGAAGAGGCTGGCCATGCCATTTGGTGAACCCGTGTGACTTTTTCCATCAGCTCTATTTCTGCAATGCCATGTGTCCACAGAGGGGACCCAAGATGACTTTATAATTCCTGGACCATGTTTTAATAGCAATATACCCAGGGCCTTAAGAGCAAGGATTATGACTGAAATGTCAAATGGGGACTCAATGACCTTAATTGGTGGTCGGCAAACTCATTAGTCAACAGAGCAGCAAACCGCAGATTGCAAGCTGCATGTGGCTTGCGAGCCGCAGTTTGCCTGCCAGCTAAAGGATATGTCCCCTAAGAACCTGTGTCATCTGGGTGAGGTTTCTAAACAGGGATAACTCAAACCATGAACTTTCAAATAGGGAGAGTCAGGCACCCCTCTCTGGCCATGAGGAAAATGATGGAATGACATTGCAGAAGAGGTGGACAGATGAGCTAACTTTCCATAGAAGCTGTCAGCGCCACAAACCTGCCCAGTCCCAGCTGGCCCGGGACCACACATGGTGTTTCCCTTGCATGGTTAGTCTCTTGTCTTTATCGCTGCTTTCCTCTCTTCCTCTGTCCCACCTTTTAGCTGCACCGCTGACCTCCTACCCGTGAGTTCCAACCTGTGAGATCATATGCCTTCTGCATTCTGGTCTCTCGGCCTCCATGTTTTTTGAATCAGTCCGTTCTTTCCTTTTATTTATTTATATTTTTAAAAATACATTTTAATTGATTTCAGAGAGAGAGCAAGCTAGAAACATCAATGATGACAGAGAATCATTGGTTAGCTGCCTCCTGCACGGCCCTGCTGGGGATGGTGCCCCACAACCTGGGCATGTGTCGGGACTGGGAATCGAACCGTGACCTCCTGGTTCATAAGTCAATGCTCAGCCCCTGAGCCATGCCGGCCAGGCATGTCTTTCCTTTTTGATTCCTCTCCAGCCTGAGTAGGACAATCCTGCGCTTCAGGGGGAAACTGGGCATTGTTAAGTCACCTCCCAGGCTCTGTGTGTCTGCTCTTCCGCTGTCTTTGGGCCGTCTTACACCTCTGTGACCTCGGAGCAATCTCAGCCTGGAAGGCTGCCCCTGCCAGAGGCGAAGTGTGGGTAAGTCCAGAAGTGAGCCCGCGCTGCCTGCTACGGGGAAATGCCAGTTACCGTAAACCAGCCTGACACAGAGGAAAGCCAAGCACCCTTTCACTGCACACTCCCTGCCTCTGAGCCAGGTGCCAGGTGCCAGGTGCCAGGTGATCTCCCAAGGAAGCCAGATATCCCACCGCCAGCTTGATCTTTCTTAGGTAGCTGGTATACCAGATGCCACCAAACATCTGGATGCTTGGTGCCGTGTGTCCTAAACAGCTGGGTCGATAAAGCCATTCCTCTCCACCCAGATGTTGGTTGTCAAGCCTGTCACAGCTTCCAGGAGTCCCCGGGACCTCCAGGAGGGAGAGCAGCGTATACTCCTGCCTGCGCTCAGGGCAGGTTCTGGGCCCCGCACCTGTCTCCAACAGGACAGGGCTTAGCTCATGGGACTTGCTGTGGGCTGGATCTGTGGAGCTGGAGGTCGCTCTGACTGCCCCACACCCTGCCTATGGAGATTTTGTAAAAGTTCTCGCTACGCTACAGAAGGACTTTTAAAGCTGATTACCCCACTTGGCTGCTCGGCAGAGACGAGTCACACGTGTGACACGCACTGTAGACAGAGCAGGCTTTGTAAATGCTGACAATTATAATTATTTCCACACTAATCACGTGGGGGAATTGATTTTCCACCCGTTCAGATGTTTAGCTTTTGAAGGCACTGGCTACATTCCAAGTGGTCTTCGTTTTGCCTTTATGGTGGCAACTCTTTTCATCTCTGTCCCCATCAGGAGGGCGCCTGCCCCTGACTCGGGCACTTCTCTGACACCAGTCCCAGAGCCGTTCTGTATCAGAGGCACATTCCTTACACCTTTTTTGTCTTCTCTCCTCTCCATCAGGAGTAAATTAATAATTTTCCTCTCTCATTCACACAGGGTAACTTTCTGCCTCTCTGAGCCCCTTTGCTCGCTGACCCCAACGATAAGCAGATATATCGCCTCTGCTCCAAGCACTTTGAGAAGTATTTTGTTTTCATGCAGACAGAGTTCCTTCTCAAGGTGAATTCATTGCATCTTTCTTCCCCCTCTGTTTGCCTTTACCTCCTTTTGTATGCAGTTCATTTTCTATGTAGATTGAACAGTCCTCTGGACCACAGATCTTAATTGTATGTCTCTCCTCCCCCTTTCCACCAGGCATAATGTGTCCGTGTAACCGACTCCGTGAATTTTTAATGGAGGAGTGTCTGGGGAGAGATGGGAGGCGGGCCTGGGCAGCTGGCCTGCAGAGGTTGGGACTGTCTTGGTCAACGATACATCCTCAGAGCTTAGAACACAGTCTTGCATGTAGCAGGCCTAAATGAAAAAAAAAATTTTTAATGGATAAATCAATTTAAAATAGAAGTTTCTTAGGCACAACCTTTAGACAAATCCAGGTTTATGTTGTGGGCAGAATCATGTCTCCCCCCACTTCTCCCCTCCCCAAATGCCTAATCTCCATGTCCTGCGGATATTAATTTGTATGGCAAAAAGGACCTCACATTTGTGATTGAGTCAAGGACCTTGTGATGGGGAGATTATCCTGAAATGTCCAGGTGGTCCCAACCAACTTAAACACTGGGGTCCTTATTAGCGACAGGGAGACAGGAACGTCGGAGTGAAAGGATAAAAAAGGGGTGCCAACAGAAGCAGAGGTTGGGAGGATGTGACTGCTGGCCTTGAAGGGGGAAAGGCCACAGCTATGGAATGCAAGTGCCTCCGGAAGTGGGCAAAGGCAGCCAAGAACACTGTCGCCTTGGCCTCAGAAGGAAAGCAGAGACTCCTTGCCTTTAGCCCAGTGACCCCCATTTCAGGCTTCTGATACCCAGACCTATCCTGTATAATCAAAGGCTGATATGCAAATCATCCCCTCAGGAATTCAAGGGCCAGGAGTTTGACTGCTCACTATGACGTGCACTGACCACCAGGGGGTGGCACGGAATGAAGGAAGACCCAGGAAGGCAGCCGGCAGTTGAGGGAAGGAAGGCCCTGATTGGTCCTGATCACTGGTCAGGCCTAGGACCCTACCCGTGCACAAATTTTGTGCACCGGGCCTCTAGTAAGGTACTAAAACTGTGTTGTTTTAAGCCACTCAATTTGTGGTCATTTGTTATAGCAGCCACAGGAAACGAATACATTCAAGTTCAATTAATATCTCTCCACATTCTCCAGGCCTCATATTCCTATTGTTTTAAAGGCTGAAAACAATGCTTTTAACAGCCCACCAACGCACACAGATTGTTTACTACAGAGATTGGCATTTGTCTGGGCGCTAAATGGATGTGAGGTTTAAGTTAAAGACTATAAATTAAATGCTTAGTGTTATTTCTAATAAAAAGTGTGTCCTTTAAAAGGCAGGAGTGAGCCCTGGCTTCTGTGACTCAGTGATTAGAATGTCAGCCTGCATACCAAAGTGTCTTGGGTTCGATTCCAAGGGCACATACCTGGGCTGCAGGTTTGATGTGGGACCCTAGTCAGGATGTCTGTGGGAGGCAACCAATAGGTGTGTTTCTCTCACAGTTTCTCTCTCTCTCTCTCTCTCTCTCCCTCCCTCCCTCCCTCCCTTTCTTCCTTCCTCTCTCCCTCCCTCCCTCCATCCCTCCTTCCTTTCCTCCCTCTCTCCTCCTACCTTCCTTCTACTCTCTCTCTCTCTCAAAAAAAAAAAATCAATGAAAAAAATATCCTCAGATGAGGATTAACAACAATAAAATATAGGAGTTAGATTCTGAAAACCTACAAAGTATGCGAGTTGACAAGGAGCGAGGTCATTTAATTTCAGGAACCAAAGGAAAGTGGAATGAAGAACCGGGGTTGCTAATAAATCTATACAGTTCCTTATGAATAAATATTTCATTGATGAAGATAGAATACAGTAAGGATATCATAAGGAAGGTAATGCTAATATTTTACACATTTTAAACATGCTGTAGCAAATCCTTCACTCTTCATGGGCCTTTAGAATTCCTTTCCAGTAAAAACACTTCAGAAAGTAACTTCTCTGTTTCAAATGTGTCCTGAGCTTCGTTGGGGTAACACACCCATCAGGCGCTTGCTTTTCTATTCTCCCCAAGACCGGTCCTCCCCCCTCTGCCTGTTGGATCCACTGACCCTAGGAGTGCTTACCACCCAACAGTCCCCACCCCCTGCCTCTCCGAGGCCCGAGCTAGTAGCACCTCTTCTACCTACTCCACTTCCAAACTCGCTGCAGTTCTAAAATTGGGTTCTGTTTTCCCTCATCCTCATTGGCTTTTTCAAAGCTTCAGAAGAAAGTATCTTTACTATGCTGCCGCTGCTTTCTCTTTATCTCCTACCCGTACCCCCTCATTTTCTAGCTACAGCAGGCATCACAAAATCCACATCTGCTGGAACGGAAATTGTCCTGGTTGCAGAAAACATGCAGATACACATTCTTGGATAATGACATTTTGCGTAAGGGAAACTCGATGGGGGAGGGAAGGCTACGCTCACTCAATGGTGCTTCCCCTCCCTGGCCCTCTCTGCCCCCAGACCAGTCTGCCAATCAACGAGATGCCAGCTCACTGCAGCCCCCGGGCTCTGCTCTGGGGATTAAGACACAGTATTATCGAGTTTTAATTAAACTGTCCCTCATAAAGCGGTCACGTGGCTTAAAAATCTTCCTGCAGAGAAACTGCAAAGCACCAATAATGCAAGCCCCGAGCCATGCCACGAAAACGGAGGAGCTGGTACCTCCCCTGATTCACCCAGATTAAGGACAAACAGCAGGGGTGATCCAATCAGATCCCACGGTACATCATCCCAAAACTCTGATAGCACCCACAAGTCCGTTTGGAATATGGACTCACATCCTCTAACATGAACTATGAAGCTCACCTCGAGTGTGTCTGTGCCTTGAGCTATCAGTGAATAACAGTACGAGGGCATCACAAGGAGCCGAGCATTCAGTGAGCAAGAGGAAGAGCTGAGAACAAATAGCAGCAGGGTTTTATTTTTTTATTTTTTTATTTTTTTGCAGGAATGCCTTACGCATTTCATTTTAGGAAATTTGAGTAAATGTAATGATTTAGAATATCGTTTAATTTAGTTAAAAAACATTTTATTGATTTCAGAAAGAGAGAGAGAGAAAGAGAGAGAAAGAGAAAGAGAGAGAGATGGAAACATTAATGATGAGAGGGAATCATTGATTGGCTGCCTCCTGCACGCCCCCTACTAGGGATGGAGCCTGCAACCGGGACTTGTGCCCTTGACCAGGAATGGAACGGTGAGCTCCTGGCTCATTGGTCCATGCTCAACCACTGAGCCATGCCAGCTGGGTTAATTTTCTTAATTGATTTTTAGAAGATAAAAAAGTCACATATCACTGTGATACAGGGGAAAAAACCCAGATAATAGATTGAAAAGAACATGGTTACAAGCCCAGTGTATTCCTTCCTGAACATATACCATGATGCCCTGGAGGGACAACATTGCTAAATATTTAAAGAGATAAACACACAAGCAATTACAAAACAGAATGCTGTACTGGGAAACGAAAGCACAAGCGTTTCCCACACGTTTCGAGTTATGGAATTTTCTAGATTCTCATTTAATATTAAAAGTATGTGAAAAAACATGCTTGTCTGTGAGCCTAAAAGGCAAGGATGCCCTCCCACACACGTGGACCTAATAAGTACTATGATACTCTCATTAGAAATAGAGCAGGGGGCCGAAACCGGTTTGGCTCAGTGGTGGAGCGTCGGTCTGCGGACTGAAAGGTCCCGGGTTCGATTCCGGTCAAGGGCATGTACATTGGTTGCAGGCACATCCCCAGTAGGGGGTGTGCAAGAAGCAGCTGGTGGATATTTCTCTCTCATTGACGTTTCTAGCTCTCTAGCTCTCTCCCTTCCTCTCTGTAAAATATCAATAAAATATATTTAAAAAAGAAAAGAAAAGAAAGAAATAGGGGTGGGGGTGGAAGGATGGTGTCGGTTTCGCAGAGGGCACCGCACTGAGAAGTTATTTACTGCATAAGTCATAGACCAAATGCACCCAAGCTGAAGCAGGATGTGTAAGCAAATGCTATAGAGAAGGCAGTTAATGCGGTCAGTGTCTCTTAGACAAGAATGAATCAAGGACACTTTTTGCCGCATTTCCAAGGGATGGGAACTGGCTGGAGAGGTCTTTTACGTGCTGTACATTTTATTGTGGAAATCATCCCGCAGCCCACAATTTAAAGGGGCTGCGGCACGATAAAGAGAGGTTATGCATTCCTCTTTTACGGAAAAGGCCAGTGTTCTAAATCTGGAGACCTTCTTTCTGTGGAGTGAGACCCGGCTGTCTGTAGCCAGCAGACTCATTTGTCAAGATGAACCACGTGATCTGTCCCTGCAGAAGGTAGAGGGGCGTTTCCCAGGGAGCATTTCCCAGGGCCACAGAGAGAGCATGTTGAAAATGTGCATTTGGGAATATTTACTTGGTTATGTACATTTAGTTATTTTTTTATTTACTGGGTCCAAGGAAATTGAATTGGACTAAGCTTAATTTATTTCATACAACGTGAGTGGGCTTTATCCCCCAGGGAGACAGCTCTGATCATCCGGAGAGTCAGGAGCCCTTCCCTTGATCCCGGTCCCTTCACCTCCTGCGCACGTGCTGCTGCTGAGCTTGTAATGCTGTGTTAGAGGATGCTGTGTACATTTGGACCTCATCCGCTGGGTTGTGAGCTTACTGGGGATCAGGAACAAAGCAGTTGTCCCACCAGGGTGAGATCAGAATTCCTCAAAGTTGTTCTGTAAATGTGTGGCGGTTGAATTGGAAATCAAACCTAAAATGGACCTCGCCTAGCGGCCTCGCTCAGTTGATTAGAGCATCGTCCCAATGCATCCCAGTACGCCGAGGTTGTGGGTTCCATCTCTGGCCAAGGCAACCAATGAATTCGGGAAGAAGTGGAACAACAACTCCATGTCTGGGTCTCAGGCTTTGTCTTTCTCTCTTTCGCTTCCCCACTGGCCTTGGCAGCAAAGCGTGAACTGGCCCCTTGCCATCTGGGTTTGGTGGGAAAGGAAGCCCAGCGGTTCTCCCTCCTTGAGGCCAGGATTCGGGTATCTGTGTGTTAGGAGGAGGGAGCACCACCTGAAGGTGCTGGTACTTGGGCAACTCTGCCACTGAGGCAAGGAATTTAACTTTTTTTAAATATATATTTTATTGATTTTTTACAGAGAGGAAGGGAGAAGGATAGAGAGTTAGAAACATTGATGGGAGAGAAACATCGATCAGCTGCCTCCTGCACACCCCCCACTGGGGATGTGCCCGCAACCAGTGTACATGCCCGCAACCAATGTACATGCCCTTGACCAGAATCGAACCTGGGACCTTTCAGTCCGCAGGCCAATGCTCTATCCACTGAGCCAAACTGGTTTCGGCAGGAATTTAACTTTTTAAAGCTTATTTCATTCACTTAGAAAATGGGGGTGAACATACTCACCCGTCAAGGATGCAAAGGACTTGAAAGACACAGCACGTCATTAAGCGCCTGTTGTGATGGCTGTCAGGGACTCCCATAAGTCAGCTTCTTCCTGCTCCTTTCTGCTCTGCCTGGTTTTCTGTCATCTCACCTGCTGACATTCACCCCCACCCCTACCTACCCCAACACCAGACAGCAGAAATCCTCCAGGAAGTGATCATTGGGAACTTGAACCCATGGCGAGTATTGCTAAGATCTCTAGACGTGACCCAGAAAACAGAGGTTGGAGTGGGGCTATAGAAGCTTCGTCCACAGATGATTTCACAGGCATCCTTGAAGCCCAAGAAAGGATGAAGCCAACTCCACCACCTGCTCCCCTTCTCTCTCCTGGAAATGGGGTGCCTGGGGAACGAAGCACCAGGAGCTCCAGCCTTTCTCAGAGGGTAAGACTTGGTGAAGGGACGTGGCAATGCCATGAGTTCTGGGGAATTTGACAGGCTCAGACCACAGGGCTGAAGTCCTCAAAATACTGAGGAGACCATGGACAATGCAGCCACCCTGGTCTCTCCCCAGGATGGGTCAGAGGGAGAAAGGCTTGACTTTGTGGCGCCACCAGAATTCAGTGCGCTCCTGCAACACGTGCCAGAGCCTTGGAAAACAAATATCTCAAACTCTCATTAAACTGTCAAACACTTTTCCAGAATTCCTCCTATTATAGCTGATTATCAACACACACACACACACACACACACACACACACACGCACGCACATCTTGATAAGTTACTGGGAAAAGCAGAAAAATGTCTGACAGTTTAATGAGATTTGGGTGAAAGAAAATTCTGAATTTTAATGTTTTCCAGGCCGTGGAAATAATTCATAAATTTCCTGAAATTCATTCAGCTTAGCAGTGTGGTTCTTAAAGTATTTTCATAAATTTTGAGGAACAAATACCATTATCGGGCACTAAAAGGGCTGCAGTCGAATCCATCAGCCATTTCACTCCCATTCACTCAGCTGGGCCTTCCTGACGGCCATCCTCAGACTGAGCGCTGAGCCCCAGGGCTGTGATAGTTCTAGGCGGGTGTTTTCCTCACCCCAAAGGTTGGCTTTCAGGCACACAGGATGACAGCTGGTGGCCTGTCGAGTGGTGATTGTAGCATGTCCTATTCAGAGACACCTGAAGAAGTGTGGATCAATGAGAAGGAAAGACTTTGGCAAGGATGATGCAAAAGGAGAAAGTTCCAGTCAGGCACTGAACAAATCCATTAGTGGGGATTTCAGGGGGGATGGAGGGGATAAAATAAAAGCATTGGATAAGCCAAATGTAATAGATAAACTTTTAAGGCCATTATAAGTACTGAGATTCTAAGATTCAGAGGGGAAGAAAGAAAGTGTTCTGCAACGTGACTTGCTCCCAGCCTCGAATCCACTGAGCCTGAGAGCCACATAGAGCAATTTCCAGTGTGTGTATGGTACATGTGGTTGGCAAACATCTTTCCCGTGTATTGGGTGTGCAATGCAGTTAAAATATGAAATAGGTATTAAAATAATTTGCATTTCAGAGGATCAAAGGCTGAAAAATGACCTCGGACCACTCAGCTCTTGAGTTTCAGAGCGAAGATAGCTCATTGGAATCTGAATCCTGTGATCTTCCTGTTGATGTCTCCTAGGGCAATTAAGGAAGGCAAAACGTTTGTGGACACAATGACGAACTGGACATGGGGAGACTTTGAGAGGGATCAGAGACAACTCCAAAGTTCTGAGCAGGTTTAAAAAGTTCTGCCTTGGTTAGTGTGGCTCATTTGGTTGGGCATCCTCTCATGTACCGAAAGGTCGCCAGTTTGACTCTAGGTTGGGGCAACTGATTGATGTTTCTCTTCCACATCTATTTCTCTCTCTCTCTCTCTCTCTCTCTCTCTCTCTCTCTCTCTCTCTCTTTCTCCCTCCCTCCCTCCCTCCCTCCCTCCCTCCCTCCCTCCCTCCTTCTAAAATCAATAAAACATATTTTTTTCAAAATTATTATTTTTTTTAAAAAAAAGGGAAATGGTGACAACATTGATAGAACTAGAAAAGGCAGTGGAAAAGCTAGATTTGTTTGTAAATTGTTAATGTTTGGGCTATATTAGTTATATTTGAAGATGACTGTGGTTATTAAGAGAACAAAATCCAAAGTAATAACAGCCAACAGCCAACCCAGTTTAATACTTGTAATAACTGCTATCGGTGTGTTTGTATATTAACTCATTTAATGCTCACAACTCTAAGATGAGGCATGATGCCCGGGGAACAGAGGCATAGAGAAGTTAAACAACTGCTCCACATAGCTAATAAAAGGGAGAGCCGGGGATTGAACCCAGGGGTCTTGGCTCCAGCGTGCTCACCTTCAGTCATCACAACATGCATCCAATCGGTAGTCACACAAATTTAGGGGCACCTACCACCCACCTCCGGGCCAATAAGGGGAAGTGTCTCAGAAGAGGTAAAGTTTGAATGAGAGGTAACCATTTCCTTTTCACAGACTGACACGTGATCTTATTTGACCATTTCATGTTTTCTCTCGTAAAAAGTAAGATGAAAGAAAAGGAAAATGGGAACTAGCTCTGTAAAAGTCCATGACAGGGCTCAGGACCCTCAGAGCCTCTTGGTGGCCTTAATTTTTATCTGCTTTTGGGCCTGGCTTGGTTATTCGGACTGAAGGTCCAATCAGTTCACCCAGGTAACACAGCAACCCTGTGTGTGTGTGTCCATCTTTCAAACCAGTTTTCTAACTGAGTGACAATTGTACTTAGAAAAGGCACAGGCATTGCTGGTTGTGTTTACAGACATTGTCAAGTCGCAAGCAGATGGAGAAGATCCCAGCTTCACTTACAATAATGGATATTTAGTCCAGAACTATGTACAATATGGTGGTTAATTATATTTGTTGAAGATGATGTATTGGAGCATTTGGTCCAGGAATGCACAACACCCTCTTACAATACAGGGAGTTGGATTAGGGCAGAGCTCTATGGATGGAAGTTTCTTGAAAGCATTGTGGGAAACAGCATGTGGAGAGGATACTTGGACAAGGAGTTGATTTATTAATATTGGAAGGGTTCATGGGAGAAAGGAAGTGAGAGGTTATGAGAGAATGACCCGCCTGCAATGGTGGCTGGGAGAATTCTTGCAGCGTGTATGTTAGCATGGCTGATTGTGAAGGTCTTTGGATTTCCTGGGGCTGTGCTGGCTAACATGGCAGCCACCGATTACATGTGGCATTGAGCACTTGAAACGTGGCTACTCTGAATGGAGACACGCTGTGTGTGCAAAGCACAAGCTGGATTTCAGACCAAGTATAAAAAATAATGTGAAATATCTCATTAATAATCTATATTTGCCAGGACCGGTTTGGCTCAGCGGATAGAGCGTCGGCCTGCGGACTGAAAGATCCCAGGTTCGATTCCGGTCAAGGGCATGTACCTTGGTTGCGGGCACATCCCCAGTAGGGGGTGTGCAAGAGGCAGCTGATCGATGATTCTCTCTCATCGATGTTTCTAACTCTCTATTCCTCTCTTCCTGTGAAAAATCAATAAAAAAATAAAAAAATAATCTATATTTGACTACCTATTAAAATGATAAAAATTTTAATTCAAATAAAATATGCTACTGAAATTATTTTTAACTTTTTTAATGTTGTGACCAGAAAGTTTAAAGGTCATAGGTGGCTCACATTATATTTCTGTTGGGCAGCACTGCCTTGACCTTTCCAATGTGTTGGGTAAGCCCTGTTGGCATGGAGAAGTCTATCAGAGCGGCTGGTGGGGAGTGAGTGGGGCTATTACCCAGGTGATGCTCAGGCCGCCTGCCAGCCCTGTTCCTTGACTGCACCAAGCCCATCTGGGGAAAATAAGTTAGGACAGGGAGGGAGAGTCGTTTGGATTTAGCTCAGTGGTTCCCCGCGTGGGGTACATGCCCCACATGGGGGCACTTTGATTTTTAAGGAGGGCAATTGGAGAAGAGCGAGTTATTAAGTGTATCTTTGCATTTCTTATAGTTTTATGGGCCTCATGTACAGTAGTTAAATATATATTATGACATATTTATGCATTTCAGTTCTCTGTTACAGGTTTTGAAACTCATTTGCTATTTCTTCATATAACTATTTAAACAGTTTCTTAGCGATTTCTTCTTCAGGACTTAAACTGTTCTTTTATTTTTCCCTTTCATGGATGCCATGTTCTTTGGAAGCTTGTGTGGACCAAGTTAACAGCCTTTTAGGCTTCCTCCACATGCACAGGAGTTCGCTTTTTGGATAATAATTATATATCACAGGAGGGGCATCAGCATTTTAGCGATGCTTAGGTGGGGCATGGCCAAGGAAAGGCTGGGAACCACCGATGTAGCTGGAGGCAGGACAGAAAGAGCCAGTGGCTGGCTTGATAGAGGCCAGAGCAGGGGTGGGCAAACTTTTTGACTCGAGGGCCACAATGGGCTCTTCAACTGGACCAGAGGGCCGGAACAAAAGCAACCTGACCATGCTGGCACTCTCATCGTGGGCTGCTGGTGAAGGAGTGGAGGGGAGAGCAAGAGAACCCTCCACTCTTTCGGCTCCGCGGGCCGGATAGAATAGCCGGATGGGCCAGATCCAGCCCACGGACTGTAGTTTGCCCACGGCTGGGCCAGAGGCTGCTGGGGAGCCATGGCTCAGTGACTTCTGAGAAACAAGCTGGCATCTCGGAGGCCGGGGACCGGACTCGGTGCATGTTCCAGGCTTGGGGGCTGTTACTGGATTCCTGCCACCCAGTAACCTGCTCCTTGAAACGATATCAGTTGGACTCCATTTGTACTCTCTGCCTTCTATGTTCTCTTTTAGTAAATATTTTTTCTTAATTTCATTGCCCATCATGTTTGCCCTGGGAAACACAGAGAATGTTCGCACAAGCGTAGCCAGGCTTGTAAAGGGAGGAGGGCATGGCTCCAAGAAGCAGGCACACTGCAGGCACTGAGGAAGCTTTTAAATTCGGAACCCCGGACCCCGTGTCTTGACTGCTCTCTGAACCCTGCACCCAGCACCCAGCACCCAGCACAGTGCCTGGATCATGGTGGCTTGATGGGTGAGTTCGGAGCCACTTCTCCCTAGTGGGAGCGACTTGGAATGACTCTTGGGAGACTTTTGCCTTCTGGAAACCAAAGCATGCCACCAAAGAGAAAACTGGATCTCCCACAAATAACAGAGGAAGTGAGTCCAATAAAACAACGATTATAGCTCCTGTCAATGGGGGAGTTCCCATGGGCCAGGGCTAAGAGCTTTCCATGTATTATCTCATTATGGCTGCATCAAAGAATTAACTATGACCTATGTAACATTAAATCTCATTTTATGAATGAGGCAACCGGGATGGAAGGATCAGCCGAAAGTTAAGAGTTAGCCAGGGTGGAGCCAGAATTTGAATTCCGACAGTCTGACTCCAGAATCCATTCTCCTGATCATTATGCCGTAATTGCAATTCAATTAAGTAGCAGCCATAAATAGAAACATGATGCCCATGTCTCTTTGCTCTTCGTGTGTGTACATGTAAACTGCACACGTGTGTTGTCACCAGGATAGAAGACACACCTTTCTCTGTTTCGATCCATTCCAGTATGACATGGATATTTGGGCTCAGCAGTTGAAATATCTTCTCAATAAATTCACCTGTTTGTTCTAATTATGTTAAAAAGTAGTTACTTTCACCGAAACCAGTTTGGCTCAGGGGATAGAGCATTGGCCTGAGGACTGAAGGGTCCCAGGTTCCATTCCGGTCAAGGGCATGTACCTTGGTTGTGGGCACATCCCCAGTGGAGGGTGTGCAAGAGGCAGCTGGTCGATGTTTCTCTCTCATCAATGTTTCTAGCTCTCTGTCTTTCTCCCTTCCTTTCTGTAAAACATCAATAAAATATATATATTTTAAAAAAGTAGTTACTTTCAACGTAATTGCATATGTGTTAAGTTGGTCTTTCAGGTGATCAGATTCTGTGACCAGAGCCAATATTTCTCGTTGTAAAGGGCTGATGTACTACTGTTATTACCACACACACACACACACACACAGTCACACACACACACACACACACACACACACACACACACACACACACATCCATAAGCTCAAAGAGCTTTCTCAGGATTATGTTCCTTACAACTACCGCAGGCATGCCATCTAGAAAACATCAGTCCTAGTCAAATGACAGCACATAGAGACACAGGCTCTGCCTTTATCTTTGGCTGCTTTTTAGTTAGATGCAAAGCTGTTTCTTACAGTGCCATATATTTACTTTTAAAAGATGTGAAAACAAGTAAATGTCAAACGGAAAAAAATATAGCTAAGCAAATTGCAATGATTCCATACGACAGCACATTACGCTCTATTAAAACGATAAGCACAAAGAGGTTATTTATAAGTACAAAGGAGCCATGATTAAAAGTTAAGTGGGAAAAAAATAAGACACAGCTATATTTGCGGAAGGAAGAATAAATAACAGAATAGTGTCAGTGTATCTATCTGAATGGCAGAATTAGGAGTCTCTTTCCTCTATATATTTATACTTTCCAAGTTTTCTATTAACACACACATGTTTATATACTGGTGTGTGTGTGTGTGTGTGTGTGTGTGTGTGTGTGTGTAAAATTTTTATGATTACAAGAAATTTGGAGGGGGCTGTCTGCTCTCAGTGGTGTGATTTTAAAAAGACCATTCTGAAGAGGTGACATGGAATGGGAAACGGGCGGAGGAAAAGAGAGCGGTCATCAAAAGAGCATTCTAGACGGAAGAGGAGCAAACAGCATTGCAAAGCCGCTGGCTTAAGGAACAGAGGATCCCCCCCCGCCCCCTCCCCTTGTCAGCCAGTGCGAACCAAGGCATGTGGGAGCCAGCACAAAGCCAGACAGGGTTCAGGGGGCGTCCTCCACGCGTCACCTGCACACAGATCATCGATGGATGTCTTCGGGGAGGGTGGTGACCTCTCACAGTAGCCACCTTGATCACCAGCCGGTCGGTGTGGCCTCCTGGGCAGCTGTGGCCACGAGAGGAAGTGGCCGGAAGGGAAACCCCATCTCCATGGCCTCCGCTCTCTCCCACCAAGGCGGTGGCGGGCGGGATCGGCCCTTCCTTCCACGCCTGACATTTATGAAGTGAAATGCACATCTGGCAGCTGCTCACAGGAGCAGAGATGGACTGGAAGCTTCGGTGAGGGCCCCCGGACGTTCTCCGCGCAAGGCCCACATTTGGTAGAATCTCTTTACCTTCTGTAACGCTTCCCCTCAGGACTCAGAAGGCAGCGGGGAGGGGGAGCCGTCTGCCTTGATTGCTTTCAGGTGATTAAAACGGGGGCCGAGGGTGTCAAGCTTTTCACGTAGCAGATAATATCGTCTGCCTCTGGAATTGCTTTAATTAAAAAACCACGACTTCCCCGAGATGCTCTCGCAATGCAGAATGCTTACAAGCAGAGCGAGAAAATGAAACGAATCTCCAGCTAACGTCGCTGGCAAACTTCCTCCGTGTGTGTGTGTGTGTGTGTGTGTGTGTGTGTGTGTGTGTTTTCAAACCCCAACGTAATAACGGTTCTGGACTTTTAATTTTCATCCTCTGTGCCGGTGACAAAGAAATCGTCGGACGGCCCTTCATCATAGCTCTCCCCCATCTTCCTAGAAATAGAAATTGCTTGGGGGGGGGGTGCTATCATTTTAGACCAGAAAACACGGGCCAGGTGGCTCCTGGGAAGCTGACCCGCCCAAGGATGTATGTCTTAGGGCCCAGTGTCTCCCCAAGTGTGGTACGCGTGCCCCCAGGGGGACGGGAAGAGTTGGGTGGGGGTACGCATTGCACCGGAGTTTGGTGCGGATATGCACGGCACCTTCCTTAGCTGCGCCTGATTCTACGTTCTCATGAGTCAAGTCAAGACAGTCTTGTGAGGCGTGAGATGGTCCGGTGTGCAAATAAATGTTATTTATAATACAACTTTTATTTATATTTTATTATGAATAATTTTATGTTTCATTTATTATTATTTTGTGTAGTACCCCCAAATAAATAAATAAATAAATAGCCGAAACTCGTTTAGCTCAGTGGTAGAGCATCGGTCTTCGGACTGAAAGGTCCCAGGTTCGATTCCGGTCCAGGGCATGTACATTGGTTGCGGGCACATCCCCGGTGGGGGGTGTGCAAAAGGCAGCTGGTCGATGTTTCTCTCTCATCGACATTTCCAGCTCTCTATCTCTCTCCCTTCCTCTCTGTAAAATATCAATAAAATATATTAAAAAAATAAAATAATAAAAAATAAATATATTTTGATTGTTATTAAAATACATCCTTTTTTATTTTTTTGACGAGTGGTACTCAGCATTACGAAAATTACAGAAGGGGTACCCAAATGTCAAAAGTTTGGGAAACATTGGCTTAGGCAATTCTAATATTGGCTTAGGCAGGGTTCTAAATATGCCTGGGGGGGGGGGCAGGGAGTGATGGGCAGAACCCTCCCTTATACTAACTGCTGACACGTGGCTTTGTTTCTGCGTCTTGGGCCCCGATTGATCCCCATTGGTGGGAAGGAAGCACCGATTGGATAGTGCTCCGTTATTAAAGAGCCAGGCACGCGCCCGCTGCAGGGGGGAGCCCCTCGGGCGCTGCAGGGGGGAGGGGGGGGAGAGCCCTCGCCCAGAAGCAATGGGAAGCCCGCAGGCTGAGGCTCCCGGCCTCCTCCGTCTGGCTCTGCTGCTGAGATTCCCCAGCACACCCCATCAACACGTCCGTCCCAGGCTGTCCGGTCCCGTTTGTTTATCCCAACGGCAGGGTCCAGGGTGGAGAAGAGGAAGAGCTAGCCGGACCCTGGAGGTGACGGCAGGCAGGGGGAGAGAGGCAAAAAAGGAAAAGAGGCCCAGAGTGGGGAAAACAGGAAGCAGGCTAGCGAGGAGAGACCAGGCGCCGGGGTCAGGAAGCAGGCCTGCAGCCGGGCTAATCTCCGCGGCGCAGCTGGCTTGCTGTGGGCTCTGGACAAACCCAGGGGCCGTCTCCGCGTGCCCCGACCGCCTGTCCAATGAGGGCTCGTCTTGGTTGCCAAGAGGAACAGAGGATGCCCTTTCCCGCTACCTGTCCTATTGGACCTCCTTGTCTTCTCAGGGCCTGCCTCTTGATGCCACCCCCTGACCCTGACCTCTCTAGCTCAGGGGGCACCAACGCAGCGCCAGTACTCTTCTGTGTTTTGTTTCCTGCGTGGCCCTTGTCTGTCGTGCTGGTGCGATAGTTTATTATTATTAGTTACTATTATTATTATTATTATACTTGCTTATGGCCTCTTTGCCCAGAGGCGGTAACACTCCAGGAGAGTGGCAATACATCTCTCTTATTACCACCCTGTCGCTGGCGTTTAGCCCGTGCCAAGCCTCTACTAGATGTCTAAGGGATATTTATTAATTGTGCAAGCCAACGAATGAGTTTACCAGATGGTGTAGATAGCACATGAAAGGAACGGTAATTTTGTAAAATGTTCCCTGTCGTTGGCGATATATCTACTTATTAGAACTTTCAAAAATATATTACGAGGCACAAAGCTAACGTGATGGCAGCTAATGAATACTTAACTGAAATAAAATATGTGGAAAGTCAGGAATCCCAGGGATTGCATTTTCAAGAACATCCACTATACGTGTTTAATATTACATTGTTTTTAATATTAAGAACTCGAGAGATCTTCTTGCCACTTTTGACGTCCCCCTTAAAAATACCCCCTAAAACCCAAGTCACTTTATCCTGATAAATTAAGTGCCGCATTGCAATTCCTGGGCAGAACTCAAGCAAGCCTTCTCTCCATTCCTTCCCAGGTATACAATTAACAAAGAGTTAATTATTCTCCGGGAGCAAACTTCTCTCTTCTTTCAGGTTGCCAGTTAGGATGAGGGCCATTTGTTACAGTCACACAAGAGGAAACGGTACGGAGGCCAAGAGGAAATTTGAAAAGGAAATGGGATTGGAGAAATTATTTTGAAAGGCGAAATGGAGGAAAGAGACACAGGAAAAGAAAAATTAGAAATCGGAAATGAAGTCATGCCCGTGCCTCTCGAATAACCCTGCTCCGTGGAAGGGAGGAAGTGGGACTGGACAGAGGCGTCCGGAGGCTGACAAAGCGGGTGCTTCAGGCCAGGGAGCTGGGCTGTGGCCCAGACATGGCCGATTCCCGCTTTCCTCCTCTGGACAATGGGAGCCTCCGGTGCAGTCTTCTTCACAGCTCGGGGGTGAGGTGGAGCCAGGGAACCCCGCAACTCCAGCTCCATTCGTATCGACGTCTTCCCATCCCCCTTTCCCCTCCCCCAGCCTTGCCTGGACCCAAAGCCACCGAGTAAAGGCAGGCAACCGCAACAGATGCTCGTGACTCAGCATCTCTTCTCGTTTCATCCTCTGCACTTGCAGTTCTTCCTCGTGTGAACGATTCTACTTCCCAGCTTCACGGAAACCCCCCTTTGAAAGACAGTGGATGTCCTCTTGATTGGCATGGCCCCTGAAAATTGTCAGGGTTGTAATTTTAAGTAGTTGGTCAGTCCCTTGTATAATATGATAGAGTAACTATTGAACCCACTTCGAACCATATAAGTGTGCATGTATACATATAGTATGTATGTGCATGTATGTTCTATGAGAACATGCATATGTGAGTATATATGAGAATATATATTCTAAACCCTTCCTGCCACCTTGTCTCATTGTCCAGAACCTCTACTCCCGGCTGGTTTGGGGCTGGAGGCCTGAAGTCCACATAACATAACGGAGGAGCCCAGCGTTGCCACAATGCTGATGATGTGGGATAGTGCAGTGAGCCTCATAGATGTAGAGTATTTGGGTTGACTTCCCAAACTCAGATGCCAGAGAGAGCTTCCTGATGCCAAAATCAGACACTCTGGTTAGATGTGTAAGG
Source organism: Vespertilio murinus (assembly GCA_963924515.1). Taxonomy (NCBI): domain Eukaryota; kingdom Metazoa; phylum Chordata; class Mammalia; order Chiroptera; family Vespertilionidae; genus Vespertilio; species Vespertilio murinus. The sequence continues at coordinate 5,709,684 of OZ004717.1, read as the reverse complement.
CAAGACAGCTGTGGGTTCAATGGATGGTGTATGTGGGACAATAGACGTCAGTACTGCCAACACATTCAATTCTGAGGCCACATTAATAAAGATCTTAAGCCCAAAACAGGCAGGTATTTCTCTTGAAGCATCCATCTTGTATAAAAACTGCTGTTTGAATTTTTAACCATGCTATTTGGCTTCTGTAAATTAAACCTTCCCCAGACAAGGTTATCAGTGTTGGCATCAGGCCAGGCCTCTGTTTGAGGTCTCAAGGCCTCAGTACATACAGGCTCTTTAAGAACTTGCAAAAGGGGGTCAGAAACACTCCATATTTGTGAGATATAGAAGGTAAAATCGTATAAATAGGGAGAATTCTTGCATGTTGGGGTCCAGAATTTGAGAGACATTTTCCTCTGGACCCACGCATAATAAATGTAACTCCATCTCTCTGGTATTGCTTTGTTCTTCTTCAGTTTTCTGCAACACTCTTGGGGCGTTTGGCAGTCAGGCCACTCTCTTCAGACAACAACTGTAAACTGAAGGGGTTACCCAGGGTGGCCAGGGTCATAACAGTTTATCCTGGAGAAATAATAAAGGAATGTGGGGTGATTTTCATAAAAGAGAGAACTGACTTCAAACATTTGGGCAATTGGGCAGAAAGAGGGACTAGCTTTATGCTACCTGTTAAGAAAAGCAACAGGAGCTCTGATGTGCAGGAGATAGGGTGAGGCAAAATAGGATTTGCATATCCAAAAAAGGAAAAGATTTTCCAACAGTTAGATCTGTCTGAAAACAAAATGGCAGCGAGCTTTCCTGTCACTGAAAGTATGCACGGTACCCAGTGGGGCTAGTGGGAAACATATCTGGGATGTAAGATTCTCATCAACATTTCTCCGAAGCCTAAAAGGAAGCTTTTATACTAGTTCTTGCCTCGACCCTGATTAGGGGCAGCTGAGCTGCAGCAGATAGAACATACTCTTACAGTCCCTAAGATCTGGTGGAATACAGTGCTGCCACTGCGACACATTAGCCACTACGATGTCTCCATTCCTTGAACTTGCAAGGCTCAGAGCCTATGCATTGGCTATTCCCTTAGCCTGGAATGCTCTTTGCATCCAATTATTCAGGTCTCGGTTCAATGGCACCTCTCTATAGAGGTTTTTACTACCCCTCTAGATAAGGCACTCCCTCGCCCTTTCTGGATACTATTTATCTCAGTATTCTGTTTAGTATTTATCGCTGCCTATGACTTCCTTCTTTATTTGTTTACATATTTTATCTTACTTACTTAATATAAACTCCAGATAGCAGGACTTCATCTTAGTCACCAAGGTATTTTCAGTGCTCAGAGCATTGCTGGCTTAGATAAGGCCCCCTAAAGGTGCTTGGTGAATTAAACAATAACCATGACACTCAGGACAAAATAAAGTTTAGTTAGATGACTCTCTCCCTCTACAATAGTCTATTTCTAATGAGCTTGATCCAAGTAACTCCAACCTTTCTCTCTTACTCAAGAAAGCACCGTGATGAAATGTATGCCTCTATCCATGCACCAACATCCTGCCTCCTTCAGTGGTCACAGTGGATTGGGCTGCCGGGAGGGGGGGGGGGGTTGGGGGGGTGAGGGTCTAACTCAAAACTCACCATTTAGAGACCTTCACAGGAATGGTTGAAACTGGAATGCAGAAAAGAGATGTAGACTTTTGAAGGAGGTGCAAGATGTGGCATAAGAAGCTCACAATTTGTTGGCAATCCCATTCCGCATCCTGTTGGAAGCCAAACTTAGGAAAGGATTTGGTCCCCAGATAGCAACAGAGACAAACGAGAGACGAACAGCTCAGATCTCAAGTCCATTAAGTCTGAGGTAAGGTTGTGATATTTTTCAATTTTCTTTTCATAAATGACCTCTTTGGCCCAAATCAGTTCCAGCAGGTTTTAGCATTGATCAGATAAAGGGTGCAGATCAATATAGAAATTGACTGAATGAGAGTGATAGGGGAAAACCTTGACATGTGGACACACAGAAAGCACTCAGAAATATTCATTGACTTAGGCCCTGACTGGTTTAGCTCAGTGGATAGAGCATCAGCCTATGGACTGAAAGGTCCCAGGTTCGATTCCAGTCAAGGGCATGTACCTTGGTTTGGGGGTACATCCCCCGTAGGGGGTATGCAGGAGGCAGCTGATCAATGTTTCTCTCTCATCAATGTTTCTAACTCTCTATCCCTCTCCCTTCTTCTCTGTAAAAAAAATCAATATTCATTGACATAGTTAACAATATTTTTTGGAAATAGTAATTATGATATTCAAACATGACCCAGCCATGCAGTTGAGAGTAGCAACATCCGTGCCATGTGATTTTCCCACCAGGAGTTACATTCTCTTTAAATAACAAGTAAACTGTGTAACCCCTGAGTTAGAGATGGAGCCCAGCTTAAAATAAGAGCCACCATTAAACAAGCTTTGACAAGACCAAATGCTCACAGAGCACACTGGGAGGAGATCTTTGGCAGCTGAAGAGGTACCTGGGAATTTTCCCAAAGAGTGAACAGCAGTGGAGAGGACTTGGGCTAAAGCTGCAGAGTTTCCTCGGGGTCTGAATCCAGGAGTGTGCTGTGCATCCAAGAAGCTCTGGAGGAGACCATAGCAGACCCGGGCATGGGGGAGCACATCCGGGACAACTGTGGGCCAGAACATTTGAAACAACATGCACAGCAACATCCCAGCCAATCGCAAGGGATGCCACCCCACACGCAGAGGTTGTGAAAGCTGCCCAGACCAAGACAGCACATCCAACCGGCCCCTCCCCGGTAGGAGTCTGTGGAGACAGAACTGCATTTGGGGGAGCAACTTCATGCAATCACTTGGTAAGAGAACAAACTGAGCGGAGAAGCCAGATTTCCCCCTCCTGGGTGACATCCTTAGGAGGCCCATAACTCAACCTTTTAACACTTATTGAAGAGAGAAGAGCTAGCCTTGGTGGAGACAGTCATCGGAAAGCCGAAGGCCCAAGGGTGTAGTAGAGCCAGCTGTTTCCACTTCTGAAAATAAAAATAACCGTGCTTAAAATAATACAAAGTTCAAAGTTTAAGAAATGCATCGGAAGCCATTTAACAAATACATCGGAAGCTCCAGCTAGTGTGGAAATGGCATTCTTGGTTTAGAGTTGCTTATGTCTAGCAAAGATATTTGGAGGTAGCAAGATGCGGTGGGAAGGGAGCCGGCATAAATATTAGTTCTGCGCCTCACCTCTTAGGTGAACTTGGAGAAGTCACTCAATCTCTCTGAACATCATAGAAAAATCAGGGTAAGGGTAAATGGCTTTGACCACCCAACACACAGAGACTGCTGACACTAGATAGTGCTTCTGAAAACCGATAGAGCTAAAGGCTGCAATGTGTCTGTGTAGGGGCCTGGGCTTACAGATGGCCACATAACCCTTCGTACAGAGGAAGGATGACTATAGAAAACTAGTGAACTAGTGAAGAGTCATAAAATTATGAAGTGATAATAATAATAGCTGGGGTATAGTAATATGTTTTGGCATGGGTGGGAGAAAAGGGATAAGAGCCTGAACTTAACAGTTTGCTCATTTTCTGAGAGGTAGAAAGAAAAAAATAACATCTGCAAACCACCCTTCACACAGCACCTGAATGAGGGCCCGTGTTAGCTTTACTCAGGATTCTCTCTTCATTGTCCAGCTCAGTATCTGACAAATGATGGGTTGGGTGTTCAGAACATGCGTGTTGAACAGATGCATGAATAATGTGGACGCACCCAGGAATTCCTATCATTATAAGTCTCTATCATTATAAGTGATTCGATGCCAACTTGGGGGGAAAATTATCCCAGAAATTTGTCCCACGTTGAGCACCCATGACTCTTGGGAATGTGCTAACTCCTCTGCACTTCCATGTTTGCATGTTCATGGGTAGGTGCATCCACGAGAAAGGTCTGAAAGCAGGCTCGGGTCCTTGGCAGGCCTTTGGCACTTTGTACAGGAGGGCCATTCTGGGTGTGTCAGGTGGCTTCCGAGTCCCCCTCTGCCTGATTTACTTTAACAACTACCGTATTTGCCGGCATATAAGAGACTGGGCATATAAGATGACCCCCTAACATTTCCACTAAAAAAAATACAGGGTTTGTTATATACTCGCCGTATAAGACTACCCCCCACTTGGAGGCATATTTTTCAGGGCCAAAAAGTCGTCTTATACGCCGGCAAATAAGGTATTTACTGAAAACTTTCTCCAAGCCAAGCCCGGTTCTAAGGCTAAGTTTTGCCTTCAAGGAGAAGTCCATGTAAGGGAAAGACATGTGAGACCAAGTCATTGCAATGCAGTGTAAGAGGCATAGTCGTTGACAAGTGCATGTGGCCTCACCCAGCCCAGTGAAGGAGGAGTGGGCAGGTGTTGGGAAGAACTGACACTCGAACCAGGTTTGGAAGGCTCTCTTAGAGTTTATCAGACTTTCAAGGAAGCAGGAAGGGCATGTGAGGAAATGAAAATCTCATTAGCAAATGCGAAGTGAGGTACCTGGGAGGCACCTGAGACCGGTTTAACATTTAACGTGTTTGGAGCACTACTAGCTACCACATGGGAGAAGCAAGTGAGGCTGGACAAGCCTGAGGGTCCAGGAGGCATCTGACCTTCCTTCTAAAGTATGTCCCTTCCTCTTGTTCCTGCCACCCCAAATACAAACTCACAGTACATTTCTGTTAGCTCTAACCTCCTTTTTCCTCTTTTAAATTTTTAAATCCTCTCCTGAGGATATGTTTTTCTTGATTTTTTTAGAGAGACAGAAAGGGAAAGAGAGAAGGAGAGAGGGAAGAGGAAGGGGGGAGAGAGGGGGGGAGAGAAAGACAGAGAGGGAGAGAGGGAGGAGAGAGAGAAAGAGAAATGTTGATGTGAGAGAAATATCAATCTGTTGCCTCAGGTATACTACACACCCTGTCCAGAGATTGAATCTGCAATCTAGGTATGTGCCATGACTGGGAATCAAATGCATCACCTTCTGGTGTATGAGATGACGCTCCAACCAGCTGAGCCACCTGGCCAGGGCAGCCCTAACCTCTTTTTCATGGCCCTTAATTAGTTCTTAATCCTCAAGCCCAACAACCTGCTGGCAATACCTGCCTAGCATATTCCGCAGGCAGGGCACCTCCTGCCTCCATGGGGGCCCATCTTGCTGCCATTGGCGCTGGCAGATTTACTTCCAGTGTGATTGCTGCAAGAATTTGTCTAACGGAACGAATGATCAACCCTGAGTAAAGGGATTATGAAAAACTTAATAGCATTGTAGCAATGCTGGCTGTTAATGAAATACAGTTGGCTGCTCTCGCCATTTGGCACCAACCAACCCAACACTGTCAACATCACAATACGATATTTGTTCCCAATTATTTTACAGCAACAACTGAAATACAATATGGTATTAATCATATTTATTATAAGTATCAATTTGAGAAATTTCTGACATGCCAGAAGATGAATAGCTTTATTATGAAAAGCAATTCTGCTTGCTGCATGCCGACTGCTGCTGTATAATAAATAGCCTCTGTAAGAAATTTTTAAAAAAGAAATAAAGCAAAAAGCAGCCCTGAAAACAAAAATGAAGCATCAAGACCCTTCAAATGCCTGCCGTTTCCAAGGGCAAGCCATTACCAGGAAACCCTGTGCCTACAGGATGCCAGCAGGTTAAAGTAAGCCTTTGGAACATTCCAGACCTTTAGAAAAGAGAGAAAGAAAGGTTTACATGACTAGAGTCCAAAGGGAAGGGGACACTGGAGGCATATGACACTTTCTGAAAATTCAGCACCCTCCAAACTTTTATAACACTAGCAAGCACTACTTTAGGTGGCTTTTCAAATACCCCCATACCAGAAAGGTCTTTCTGACAACCCCATTAAAAAACAGCCCTCTCCCCCTAAAGCTTATATAGATTTTATTTCCAATAATTCTGTAACCAGACTCATATTTGTCTCTCATAATCTTCCCTCACTCCTGTTAGGCTGTAAACCAATTGAGAGCTGAGCATTTATCTTGTTCACCGCTTTGCACATTTGTGCTGGGTGTTTGAAAGTCAAAAATATTTGCAAAATATACGAATGAACCAATGGATGAATGAACAAATGATTGAATCCATCAGCTCAGTCAGCAGTATCTTAATGAATTAAATCTGGACAATTTCACCTCTTTAAATCAGTTTTCATTTCCTGCTTGTTTTTTTAAAAATATATTTTTATTGATTTCAGATAGGAAGGGAGATGGATAGAGAGAGAGAAATATTCATGAGGGAGAAACATTGGTTGGGTGCCCCCTGCACGCCCCCAATTGGGGACTAAGCCTACAACTCAGAATGAGCCCTGACTGGGAAGTGAACGGTGTCTTCCTAGTTCATGGACCAACGCTCAACCATTGAGCACACGGGCCTGTCGCCTGCTGGTTTTGGTTTTCTCTCTTCCAGCCCCAACACATTCCCTCCATATTGGAGCTTTCTCCAGCACTTCTTCACCTGTTTACTTTTTGAACCCCTTCCATCTGTTCTTGCTATTGCCACCAAAGTAACTCCAAGAAACAAATTGCATTATCTCTTTGCTTCCTTGACGTAGTTAAAAATCTTTGGAGAGTCTCCTATTATGTTAACAATGAAGCTCAGAATCCTCAGTGCGGTGTCCAAACCACTTGGTGATCTGGCTCTCGCCCGTTTTTCCAGCTTCATCTCCTGCCTCCTCCCAACGCACACTTCGGGTGCAATCATTGTGCCTCCTAAATAGGTGACTTTCCATGCGTGCCCATCTTCTCTTTCTTTAAGGCCTTTGCCCAGCGCCTCTCTGTGCCTCATACTTGAGATGCCTGTCTCTTCCCTCTATGAATCTGAAGTCCTTAACCCTATTATAAAATGGCCACATGTTACTTCCATTTATATCGGGGAATTCCTCCTCTGGCCCCTGTGGCATGTTTCTTCATAACTTCTTTTGCTGTTTAGCTATGTCCAACTCCTTGATTTTGTCCTGTGGCTGAAGCAGAAAGAGAGAAAAAGCATGGAGCTTGGGTAAAGATGCTGAGGAAGCCAGAGTTCTTCAGAATTTCATGCACAAGGACAATATCTGTCAGATCAGGCAAGCAACAAGGAGATCTGTTTCCAAGGAGACCTGGTGGAACTCCCCTGAGAAACGATAAAGATGTATGTTGAAGGACTTTCCAATAGTGATCAAAAGTCACCTACAACCTCAGGGATAGTATCACCAGTAGATAAAAATATTCCTGACCGTAAAGGGCTTTTGTACTTAGTTTAATCTTAGAATAGTAGTAAATTATCATTGAGGAAGGATGTTGGGGTAGAATAAGATGCATTTGAATGTCTTCCAAGTCTGAGTTAGGAGGTGGTGGTCAGAACTTTTATTCTTGGCTAAATGATCTCTCAGAATAGTGGAGCTAGCCTCAAAAAAAGGTGGTAATAAGGCCCATATTTACCTACAAGTTTCAAATCAAGTGTCACTTCTCCTGGGAAGATTGCTTATCCACGATAGAGCTGAGAAATTCTCTCCATGTCCCAGGTAACTCTTGGATTTCATTGAAGTACTTGTTGCAGTATATGATGTTTCTTTGCTCAAATGTGCATTTCTCCAGGTAGAGCAGAAGGTTCCTTGCTTCACTCATCTTCTATTCTTAGAGCCATTGTGTCATCAGGCCCATAGTAGGTTCTCTGTGGACCTCAGATGTAGACTGAGATTTGAAGAGGAATAGAAAGTAAGCTCACTAAGTGTAGCACTAAGAGTATCTCCTATGGAATAGAATATTCAGATACTTTATTCTCAGCAGAATGGGCTATGACCATCAAAATGAGCAGCTACTATGGAGAAATGGTGAGGACCTTGGAATGGTGGGAAAATAACTTCATGTAAGTAATTAGTCAAATGCAATAGCAGTAATGTTGATCCATGAAACAGAAATTGCCATCATAGTGCCCGGTATAATATGTGGCATACAGTGAGCAATCGGGTACTCAGTCAGTCTATTGGGACAGAAATTGGCACAAATATTGACACCGGCATGCCATAGGTCTATATAGAACGCTGTCTGCAATTAACCATTTCCCTGCTGGGATAAGGAAGTTATTTGATGATCATTGATAGAAATGTACAACCAAAATAAGTTTCACCTTAGTTATCTTACCCTTGGCTACAGCTTGGTCTTTCATGGACTGGTGTGGCTGGGAAGGCCCATTTCCAAAGAGCACAATGCATCTCTAATTTTTTTTTGCAATAGTTGTTCCAATGCTTACTCTAGTTTACAAAAGGTCTGTAGAAAATCACAGATAACGTCAATTTCTCCTTTGAACTGCTTTGTTGGGTAGAATTTATTTTGCATAGAATTATTTAAGATCACTTTTTAATTACAGATCTTGTCTTACAAGATTTTTAAAATCTCATTTTCTGCTGATGCAAAAACAAAGGGATTGGACTGGACCAGGATTGGGCAAACTACAGCCTTCTGGCCAAATCCCACTGCATGTTTCTGTCTATAAAGTTTTATTGAAACAAAAGTCATGCTGGGCTCATTTTCATACTGTTAGTGGCTGCTTTTGTGCCACTGTGGCAGAGCTGAGTAGTTTCAACAGAGACCACATAGGCTGAAAAGCCTGAACTATTTGCCTCTGGTCCTTTACAGAAAGATTTTGCTGAGCCAGAGCCCAAGAAATCTGTGGTCTCAGGTAATCTTCTAAAGGCCCGGGCATCAAAGTTTCCACGTGTGCCTAGACATGATGAAATGTATTCTTCCTAATCTAGAACACAGCACACGAATCCTTAGACAAAGCTATGTCAATTCACAAATTTAAAATCCATTCACTTGAAAATATAGCAATTTTTCATGCTTATTATCATGCCTGGGTTTTGTATAAAGGGATGTAAGAGGTACAAAAATTCCCTGAGCATTTGGAGTCTATTCTACTTTCATTATGAGACCGTTGAGGCTTTTCTTCAGCAAGAGAGCGAGTATGAAATAGAATAAGGCATCCAAATCAATGGATTAAATGTATTGAAAGGATGAGTAATTGGAGTAATGTTACAGAATATCAAGCAGATTGTTTAGATAGCTCATGAGTTTCCAGTTTCACCGGGTCAATTTGCAGGCCATCAGAGAGAACAGAAGGAAATAGCGGGCTTGGTCCAAGAGCCTTCTGCATTGGAATGTAGTGATTTGTCCTTTTTAGCTATTTAATCTCTTCCTCATGTTCAGAGGAAGAAAGGAAGCAGTGATGAGAGGGAAGTGATGAGATCATACTGTAATTGCTTACACAGATGACAGTAACAGAAGCCTTTTCACACCTGCTAACATTTCATATTGTAGTTACAGCCCTCCCCGCTATGCAGACTTAAGAGCACGAATCGAGGGGTAGATTGGGCAAATTCTAGAGTGGATCTAGGAAAGGGGTTGCCAGTTTTGTCTGGATATCAGAACCTCCAGGGGAGCTGCGGCCCCAGATCTACTCCATCCTGGTCTCTGGGGCCAGACCCCAGGCAGTTCTATCTTTAACTGGATGCTTAGGGCACTTGGATTCCTGCAACCAGGCTTGGGAAGCCCAACCCCCTCACTTTTCAGCAGTGAGACCGAAGCAACTTGTTGCATATCACAGCCCTCAGCACGCCACCATTTATCTCCAGCTCAGTCCCCAGAATGGCCCTGGAGGTGACATATGTGATGTGGCCTATTCTGCCCAGCCACATGCGCCTCCAAGCTCTCCTTCACATACGTGGAGCACACCTGTCCCAGGACGTGGAGCTTTCTGTCTTCACTCCCTGGAATGCTCCTTGCCTGTGTCTACCCAAGTCATTCCCCAAGTCATCCGCGGCCCTGCTCAAAAGGCACCTTGACAGAGAAGCCATCCTTGGCTCTACCTTTACTCTCTTCTTGGCACTTACTGTCACCTGACATTTCATATTCTTACTAGAGGCCTGGTGCATGAAATTTGTGCGGAGGTCAGGGTGGGTCCCTCAGTCCAGCCTGCACCCTCTCCAATCCGGGACATCCCTCTTGCATCCAGGACTGCTGGCCTGCCTGATCACCCCTAACCACCTCTGCCAGCCTGATGCCCCTAACTGCCTCTGCCTGCCAGCCTGATTGCTCCCTAAGTGCTCCCCTCTACCCCCCCGCCAGCCTGGTTGTCCCTAACCACCACTGCTTTGGCCCCCTCCATCGTGACTTTGTCTGGAAGGAGGTCCAGTCTAATTAGCATATTACCCTTTTATTAGTATAGATGTGTTTGTTCATCATCCATTTTTTTTTATGGATCCTATTACTGTCATCTGTGTAAGCAATTATAGTATGATTGATTACAAGTTCTCTGTCAAAACAGAAAGACTGTATATCCCCAACATCTACATCTGGCACATCTTAGACTTCCAGTAAATACTTGTGAGTGAATGAATGAATGAATTAATTAATTAATGAATGGTGGTTCTCCACCCTGTCCTCTGGGCTTCCAGTCCAGTTTATTAGTGGAAGGTGGAATAATGTAAGAGCTTTGAAATGGAACAGATCTGGTGTGGCTCCTTCATGCATGACTCTGAGTGACTGATTCTTGCCCAGTGTCTCTCTCCTGTGTGTCAAGTTGGGCACTCACGCCAGAGACGCGTGTCGGCAGTCACAGGAGGAAGGCCAAATGACAGCTCCCTGGGGAAGTAAGGCTGAAGTGGGCCTCAAGCTTAGGTTTTCCCCACTGGAATTCCAAGGGGCTGGGAGGTTGATTGGATTCCCCAACTGGGCTGCAAAGGAGCCGGAAGAATGCTCTAGTTTCTCAATGCTGGAGGAGGGGGAGGTTGTATAATCTTCAGTGGTGCCCTTTTGAACCACATTTCATCAAGATATTGTGAAATGGGGAACAATAGGGAGCCTCCTCTGGCCAGCGCATCGGGCCTCGTGCTCCGTGGGGTGTGCCAAGGGGAGAGCCAGGTCCTGGGCCGCCTCGCACCGTCCCCTCCACGCCTGTGCTCTCATGGGGCTGGCTGCGTGCGAATGGGAAAGTCCACCCGTGGAGCCGCAGGGCCAAGTCACCAGGCAGTCCCCCGGGGCCACCGAGGACAGCCGTGCCTTCGGTTTGGTGTGTCTCCAGGGGAAGCTGTAGGGCTTCGGAAGGGGGAAGGAAGGGAAGAGAAGAGCATTGGCAATTTGACTTAATCCTATTTATCCATGAGCAGAATCATTGGCCTCCATTTGCAGATGAGGAAGCCAGGTTTGGCAAGGTCTAGTTCTTGACACTGCTGGGTGGCTGGGCAGCACGTGAGCCTGCGGCCCTTGTCCTAAGACTTGATTTTTTTTTTATTATTAACTTTGTAACCAGAGGAGCCATGCCTGAACTCATGTGTTTGCATTCTATGTTGTAAAGCACAATAATAATAATAATAATAATAATAATAACAACAACCACCACAATAACGACTCATTGAACTTGTTATTGAAATCAAATAAGCTGTTGAGGGTAAAGCACTCATCCCAGTGCCTTGTCCATAATATGTGCTCAATAAATGCCTGCCAGTGTTGTTAATATTAGCTTAAGCCAGTGGTCGGCAAACTGCGGCTCTCGAGCCACATGCGGCTCTTTGGCCCCTTGAGTATGGCTCTTCCATGAAATACCATGGCCTGGGAGAGTCTATTTTGAAGAAGTGGCGTTAGAAGAAGTTTAAGTTTAAAAAATGTGGCTCTTCAAAGAAATTCCAATTGTTGTGCTGTCGATATTGGGCTCTGCGGACTCAGGAGTTTGCCGACCACTGGCCTAAACAATCCAACCGAGAGGCAGAGCTCAGATTTTGACTTGGAGCGACCCCGCTTCTATTGCACCACGTTGGTTCCAGTGACCTGGGCCCCAGCATGAACCCGATAGCCCAAGGAATTCACATTCTTAAAAAGCTCCAACAGCATGTCTTCCACGGCCCCTTCCAAACATAAGATTTAGTAATTCCAGGGGGAGGGTCGGCCATCCTTTTCGGTGACGTTTCAAGGAAAGGCTAGACGTCTAGAATCTTCCCCCGGAGTCCCACCCTCTTAGGGCTCCTCCCTTCTCTTCAGGATGCCTCGGCGGATTTCTTCCTGCCATACAATTGGTTCCGCTCACAATTAGTTCCTGGCATGCCATCAAAGGGAGCACTCTCCAAGGACGTGGAACAGGATGAAAAACAAATCTTGGGCTGTGAACTCCAAGTGCGATGAGGAGGGCGCAGCGGAGAAGGAAGGCTCCGTTGTGGGAATTGGGGGGTCAGCAGTGGAAGGCTGGCAGCGGCCTGCCTCCCCCCAGGTGACGTGTGGGGCTGTGCCTGGGCCCTCCTCTGCCCCCGCAAACCTTCCCACAGCAGAGTGATGCTTAAGGAACAGAGCCTCTGAAGATGGCGCCTAAACTTAGCATCCTTTTCCTCTCTTGCTCCAAGTCATAGCAGGCCCCCCCCCCCCCCCCCAGATCCAGAAAGTATCAGGTTTATCCCACAGAATCCTTAGGGCAACTGTGGTTTGCCCCCATCTCCTGACAGCGTGGATGGGGAGAAGGAGCCAAGAGACACAGGATCTCTCTTCCAATGAAAACTCAACTTCAAAGAAGCAAGTGTCCACCGTGAAGGAGATGAAGTCACAGCCCCGGCAGAGCTTTGAAGCCGGGGGAGGAGATGTAAATTAAGTGCGGACAAGCAGGGTATAAAAATACAGTCCTTAAAGGAAGAAGCAAGACTCCTCTGCAGTGGGTGTGAAAGCAAAGGAAGTTGGCCAAGGCAAGGAAGAGATAAACAGGATCGCATGATGTAATCACACAACGAAAAGGCCAATTAGATGAGAAATACAAGAAAATACACGGAAGTTGTAAACTGTGTTTCACCCACGAACTTGTAAGAATCAACGTGGAAACGAAGTCAATTCTCGCAATATTCAATTTATTATAAACCCTCCTGGAGGACAGGAAGCACGAGTTTATTTGCTGTTTGTGCGATAGTGTTATTCTGGGATAGGACAGAGCCATAGGGTTCCGTATTTTGTGTAGGGCTACGTGCCAAGTGTCACTTTTGAGTCCCTTGTGTTTTTTGGAAAGTCTTTTACTAGTTATTAATTTATTTATATACTCATTCATTCATTCAGTAAACCCAGTCCTTTGGTTTTCCCTTCTACATTTGCTGATGTTAACCAAAAGTACAAATGCTGTGTGTAACCAAGACCTCTAATATAGGGTCAATGGTGAATTTTCTGGTTACTCATTTACCACGAACATAATCATCTCTGCTTAATTTTGTCCTTTCCCCTTATGCTTAATTGATATGCTGCTAGAAAGTTTTGCTGTGTTTTTGGCTACCTCTGGCCATGCTGGAAAATTCTATGGTGCACATTTTGTACACATGCTCTGCTTCTGGCTAAAAGAACACTTGGAGTCCTCACTGTCGCTCCATCTGGTATCTCCCCTCTGTTAAACAATATCCAGTTTTTAGACCCCATATATGCCTTGAAGAATGCATAAGAAATAGCACAATTACTTAAGTTTAAGCTGGGCTTTCACCAAGGCATCATCTATGTATGTGGGCTATGTCTGGATCAATCCCTGAACCTTCATAAACCACAGATTGCCTGTAGTCATTTCAATCCCTGGGTCATTACTGCAGTTAAGGAGGCATCATGGGTAAAGCTACTCAGCACAGTGCCTGGCATGGAAGGATACTAAGAATATTCCGTTTTCTCCCTTACTTTCTTCCAATCCTACTATACTTCAAAAATCACCAAGGTCAATGCTACTCTGACCTTGTCAGAGTCTGGCCTTTTTTCTCTTTGCCTGGACTTCTAGCTGCAGTTGATAATGATAAACAGATAAATTACACTAAGTTCCTCTTCAGCCCCCTGCCTTTTAGCTTCCTAGGGTCTTCAGATTGGATAATAATCAACTCAAGGAACTTAGCCCAACTGCGTGCGTGAAGGAGAAGGGGTCATTTTTTTTAAAATTAAATTTATTGGGGTGACATTGTTTAATAGGGTCATATAGGTTTCAAGTGTACATTACTATGATACATGATCTGTATGTTGCATTGTGTACCCGCCACCCATAGTCAATTACCTTCTGTCACCATATATTTGGGCTCCTTTACTCTCTGCGATCTTCCCACCCCTTCCATCTTCTGATAGCCACCATCCTGTTGTCAGTTTTATATGCTACGTATGAATGAAATCATGTTGTTCTTAGCTTTTCCTGACTGACTTATTTCACTTAGCATAATATTCTCAAGGGGTCATTTTATACAGTATGTTGTCAGTCCAATCTATTCTCAAAGCATGCTTTGCTTTGAGTTGAAAAGTTCATGTTTCTTCTAAGGCATATACATTTGTTTAATGGGGAAAACAATATCTCACATCATGATATGTCTATCCCTGTCTTTCCAAACATACCCAAACATTTTACGTGGACCTGCAAGAAATTCTGAGATACATTTTCACTTGGGTGACTTCAGGGCTCATTTGGAGAGCAGCCCATTTTCCCGGAAAAAACAACAGCCTTCTGAACCTGCTCAGTCTTGTGAAGTGATTGATATTGTTACTCCTCCAGAGGCACACATTGCTGATTGTACACCTCCCTTAATTGCGTACGAGAAAAACGGACTTGTTGTGGACACAACTTGATGTCCCATTTGGCATCTGCATTTCCATACCAGTGTAACACAGTTATCAGCACTTGCTTAGACCAGGCTATTAAAACAATTACTTGGAGGGTTTTATCCACCTACTTCTTATCTGATAAGGAATTTACTTCATCCCAATCACTTGTGAATTTCTGGCGATAAATGATTCCTATTGTCAGTGTATGGGTCCACTGACTGATCTAGAAACTTTTCCTTCGTATTCTTCACTCGGGGTCCTTGGCATACCCTATGATACCTCTAGGGTAGCAACTGGCCCCATGGCAAGGATGACTATATAAAGTTTCATCATTCAAACCATGTTCAAGAGTGAAAGGGAGCACATTGATAATTAAGCCAAGACAATGGGTATAAACTTAGAGTGCCCTGAGAAGAAATAGGTCACTCTAATTTAACCATCAGTTCATATCTGTCTACTTCTCTACACATTAAGCTGTCTGACATATTTACCTTATTTTCTACTCCATCTCCAACACGTGGCATAGTCCCTGGCCCAGAGAAGGCTCTCTACCTCAATTATGCTCCCATGTCATAGCAAAAACATAGATAGAGTGATCTCCAATCCTGCAATCCTTTATTTGGAGTAACTAATTTATAGTATATGTTAGTATCACATAGTGCAGTAATTGTCAAACAAGCTCATTTTGTCTGACTAACTATTTGTCCTTTAAGATATCTGAACACAACCACATTAGGGAACAGTAGTGTTTTTGAGCACCCTGTCCTTATATCCTTGCATTAACCATGCTCTGTTATAATTGCTGCTTTATAGTAAGTGCTTGTCTTGGGCCTATGAGCTCCTCTAGGTTCTCTCTCTCTCTCTTTTTTCTTCTAAATATTTTATTGATTTTTTACAGAGAGAAAGGAAGAGGGCTAGAGAGCTAGAAACATCAATGAGAGAGAAACATCGACGAGCTGCCTCCTGCACAGTCCCCACCTGGGATGTGCCTGCAACCAATTTACATGCTCTTGACTGGAATCGAACCTGGGACCTTTCAGTCCACAGACCGATGCTCTGAGCCAAACCGGTTTTGGCTCTGGGTTTTCTTTTACTTATACCCTAGCATTTAACAGAATAAGAAAATAATACATACCAGTTGAATGAACCAATGGATGGATTCATGAATGAAAAAAATGAAGCACCCAGATTGAAAATGAGAAAATCCCATCTGACTATTTGCTTTTTGGTTTTCTTGATCTTAATTATTTAGTTACTTGTAATATGTAGGTAGCTAGCATCATTGACACAGAGACAATATAAACTCAGAGACAATCTAGATATTTGGTAGAAAAGTATTCTAGTACATATTTTATTAGAGACTAAATCTGACACTAGAGTCACCAATGGCATGATGTATTTAAAGGTGAGCATAGGGCTAATGTTCATGTAAAAATTATCCAATGGTATTTGTTGCTGGTTAACATTTTTATTCAATCTCAGGGGAGAACAAAGAAAGTGATTAAGAAACCAGAAAGTAGAAATCATGAGAAAAGGTTAGAAAAATTGGAATTACTTAGCCCAGAGAAAAAGTATATGTAGTCATTCAGTGAAACCTCATTATCCAATATGAATTTATTTAAACAAGGGCATAATTTAAACTGACAGCTATGTTTCCAATGAAAAAATGACCTACTATTTAAAAAAGCAAAAAACAATCTGAAACCACTTGGCTCCATATCATTTTTTTTGCTCTGATTTCTTCTATGTAGGTTATCAAAGATTTGTTTTATGTGAAAACTTCTGGGCCACATTCTGCAGGGCAGTAGAGGTAGCTGTTTACCAGGTAGGATCAAATACGGCCACGCCCCACTCACTCCTGGTCCCTCATTTCCTGTTCTCTAAAATGAAGGTGTTTGTTCATTCATTCAGTAAGTCTTGAGGACCTACCTTGTGCAGTGCTCAGTGCTAGCACTAGCAATGCAGAAGTTATAACAGACTATTTCCACAGAATAATGCACAGAATAAACATGTCCAGTTAAATTCCTCTCCTACCAACCTTAAGAATGCCTAGACATCCATTTGAAATTAATAACTATACTATACTATACTATACTATACTATACTATGCAGTTAAGGCATCTGCAAGCACATATTCAGCTGTTGGGTAAAGGGAAGCAGCAAATGAAGTTATTATCTGATTACTTTTTTATCCACTTGGACCTGTAAGAAATTCTGAGATACATTTTTAGAGGGGGAACCTTTCTAAAACACAACACACACACACACACACACACACACACACACACACACACACACCACACAAATGAGTTTTGAAATATAAAAAATAAAAAATAATAATTTTAGAACAGACCACCCCAAAAAGTGTTAGTTAGAAAGTAGCTAATGATTAGCTGGAAATATGAAGTTCACAGAGGTCAATTGACATGCTCAAGTTAAGGCAATAAGTTAGTAGGAAATGAAGTTCTGGTCTCCTAGTTATCTCGGAGCTCTGCTACTAGTGCTCTCTCCCCCATTTATATTAGTTAGTAATTGCATTCAGTTATCAACAGTAATTATTACTCTATGTTTATTAATGACAGAGCCCAGTATAATGGCATAAAATTTTATCCACTCACATAAAATCCAGTGATACCATAAGTAGCCCAGAGGTGGTATCGGTCACTCTACACATTTGGTCTATAGCTACTGTCTTCATGTAGCTACATGAAGGCTGCTAGGGCTCCAGCGTAGTTTTTAATTAGGTACATTATTGTGTAGTGTACATTTCGTTTTCTATTGCTAAGTGGAGGAAAACAAATATTGGGTAGGAAATTTGTAATCTACATGACATCATTGTTAGGAGACAGTTTCCCTGGGTCTCTAGCATTTCTGCATATTTTACAAGCAGAGGCACTGTTTTCCTTTGTTTTTTTTTCCCCAAGGATGTTTGTGTAACTAGAAATGGTGTTGCCCTCCAGAGCATAAGGCAGGTTTGTTTACGGTCTAGTATAGTAGTCTCACTGGACATGCTTACTGTCCATTATAAAAGATTCAGGTTCCCTAAACTCAGGATTCCTCCCCCTGTAACTCTGCTGACGTCATAAGGTTATGCAGGCATCACACAACCCTATTCGTATCACCCTATGGCATTTGAGGCGCAGGAAATTATCTTAAGAAAACAATGCCACTCTGATTATTATTCTTATTCTAAGTGATCAACTATCCTCTGTCTCTGATCCCCGAGTCAGTTTCCCTGAAACTGTTAAAGGCTAACTTGATAGCTTGTGAGTAAAAATCTCAGACCCCCTTCCCTGTTCTTTTTTTTCTTTTCTTTAGGAGTTATGTACTCCTTTATTTCCATGTTATACATGAGGAAATTGAGACACAGATCAGGCAACCTGACCAGCATCCACAAAGATGTTCATCATAGCATATATTATAGTATCCGAACAAGATAAAGAGGAGAGAATCCAAATATCCAACAGTGGGGAAATTAGATAAAATCAATTCTGCTACAACATTTGATGAAGGTACTTTAATAATAGTCTAGATCAGATTAAGATTTTCTCTTCCTGACAGCCATCCATACTTGCTTTGTATGATATATCTAAAGGGGCCTAACTCCCAGGTGCCTGAACTAGAGTAAGTGAGTAATATATATACTAAAATAAATAAGTAAATGCCTAAGTCAGGAAAAGCCCCCAAAGGACATTTTAATGCATCAACCACTTGATCTGAGGTCCTGGCTCTATCTTTTAGGAGCCTCATGACCTTCAGCAAAGTCACTCACCCTCTCTAACCTCAGCTGCATAAGCCCGCAGTCTGCACTGAACTTGCTCAACCTTTGTTTACTCCCTAACCTACTACTACTATTTGGCTTTGGGCCTCATCACTCCAGGACACTTCTCTTCCAAGATCTCTAGGGACCTGCCGACGGCCACAGCCAACTGACCCTTTCACTCCTTATCTTAGTCCCGCCGCTCTGTTGACATTAACTCCTGATAGCTCTTCCTTCCTTTGTCTTAAGTGAAAACTCTCTCGCCTGGTTTCCTTAAACCTCCAGAAAACTCTTTCCCTGCATCTCTTTCCTTTCTTCATCCTTAAATGTTGTCCTTTCATGAGTGTCCAACCTAATACCTAGCTCTCGTCTCATGCTGTAGAATCAAATCCGTGCAGTTTTATAAAAATCACCTCTTATTACCACACTAGAGGCCCGATGCATGAAATTCATGCAAAGCTAGGCCCTCACAGCCCCAGCTGCCTTGGTCTTTGCAGCCCAGCACCCCGCTCACTGGTCATTCCGGAAGGTCACTCTGCCATCCAATATAATTAGCATATTAGCTCTTTATTATATAGGATGTGTGCTGATAAATACTGAATCTTTTTTTTTTCAAGACTGAACTGCTCTCCTAAGCACCAGGCCTCTCTCTCTCTCTCTCTCTCTCTCTCTATATATATATATATATATATATATATATATACACACACACACACACACACACACACACACATATATATATATATATATATATATATATATATATATATATATTATTAATTGTTTTATAGAGAGAAAAGGCGAGGGGCAGGGATAGAGAGTTAGAAATATAAATGAGAGAGAAACATCGATCAGCTGCCTCCTGCACACCTTTTACTGGGGATGTACCTGCAACTAAGGTGCATGCTCTTGACTGGAATAGAACCTGGGACCATTCAATCTACAGGCCAATGCTCTATCCACTGAGCCAAACTGAATAGGGCAGGTCTATTCTTTTATTCCTTCATTCACTATCTCCACCTGGATTTCCCATTGAAACTTAAAATGAAAACACATTCAAAGACAAATTTACTGATTTTTTCCCCTTCTCGAACCTAGTGCACTGGAATCCCTCCCTTGGTGAATGGTATCACCATCCACCTAATTGACTCTGGTCTACTTTCCTACATGGGTTCTCATACTTATCTCATAAGCAGCCCTCAGAATCCTTATCTTTCTTTCCCAGGGCATCTACATTAGACCTTCATCATCTCAAACTGTGTCCCCGCCTTCAAATTGTGTTTTCAAAATTTCCCCTATTAGATCATAGTTCCCAACAAGGAAAGAACCCACGGGGGGGGGGGGGAACACAAAAAAACTCGTACCACTGCTGCTCTGATTAAAACCTTTGGTTGGCTTTCCTTGCTCAGAACAGGAGACATGCAAACTCTTTAACATGCCATATAAAGTCCTCTGTACCTGCCTACGGCCTGCCTCTTCACTTCCTGTTTCTCTCCATCTCACATCCCCAGTCATAAGGAACCCCTCATTTTCCAGCACGCACCCTGATAGCGCAGACCTCTGCATCTCCAGAGAAACTGATTCGTCTGCTTGCCAGTCAACAGTGAACACCAAGCCCAGTCCCAAGAACCTTGGATCCTTCCAGAAGAGCTCACCTAGCTCCAGCCCTGAGAAGTAGAGACCCTCACTCAGAAGTAGGCTGATGACTCCCTTTCTTGTGCTGCTCTCTACCTTCTCTCCACCTTGAAGAACCTTCTTACAGCATTTATCAGGCCACATTGTACTTCCTTGCTCACCTTCCCAAATCTACCAATAAAACCCGGCTTATTTAGTATCTTTACATGCCCAACACAGATCCAGGTGCACAGAAGCAGTTCAATAAAAGTGTTCTCAACAGTGAAAGCTGGAGAGTTTGAGCGATACTAGAAAAAAAAAAAGTATGTCACCAAAGTAGAATGAAAGGGAGAAAGGACATTTACCTTTTTCACAGTTTGCCTCAAATAAACCCTGGAATGTTCTTAGGCAATCCTCACCCTCCTGGGCCCTAAATTAGAAATCAAGTTCACCGAGAAGTAACAAATTGGGAATTGCACATGCAAGCACAGTGCCTACCTCCCAGGCCCTCCAGAGATAAGCCAGTGGGAGAAAGGGCAGCTGCAAGGCCAAGGTTTGTCTTGAACTCACACATGAAGGACAACTGGCGGACTTTGGGCAGTGTCCTGTTACAGAGGCCCAGTCTGGCCCAGACAGGGCTCCATGGGCAGAGTAGGAGAAAGAGCATCGGGCAGGAGAAGGGGTCAGAGGGCTCGGGTTGAAGGGACACTCCAACACTCGCCACTTCTGGGTCCTTGGGCAGCTTCCTTCACTTCTCTAAGCCTCCATTTCCCCGTATGTAAAATGGGACTAATAATCATACCTACCACATGGGATTGTTCTCAGGATCAGGAAATGTGCATGGAATGTTTTCACCGTGCTCAGAACAGGAAAAGTGCTCAATGCATATTAACTCCTGTTTATAGTAAAAGCATCAGATCATTCACTTATTAAAAAAAAACCTTCATTTTCCTCCCTGAGTTGTGTGACGATTAGGTTAAGGAGTACGTTTCCTACATCGAAATCACTATTCAATTGGGACACTATTACTTAGGCTGTTATCATGAGAAATAAAATTCAAAAACTAGTCAAGAGGAGCCAAAATACACCTGTGTGTTTAGCTCAAACCAGAAGAGCAGCACCTCTCTGTGTGAGCAGCCTGAGAACAAACAAACCGACGAGTGACACGCATTGGAGAAATTAGAACTATGGGGCCTGCATGCTTTTCATTAGTTTATTTACTAACGTACTGATTTCTCCCAGTGATTGTCTTTTTTGGTTGCTATTTTTGTCCTTATTTTAGACTGACAGGTACACGGACTATTAACGTAGGTTACAAACCACAGGAAAACAGGACTCGGCTGTGTCCCAGCTGCTCTGTAAGAGGTGCTTGCTGGCAGCTCAAACTGTGGCTACCGTTGTCATTTATTTGGTTTAGCTCCTCTCTCCTTCCCCTTAGGGTATGTATCAGGATTCCTTAAATTAGGTTGTATTATAAAAATCAATTTGAGAATCATAAGTATTAAAGAGTTGCTGTAGCATTAATTGTCAACAGATTACCTAGAGAATAATAATCCACATGCATGATGCCCTATTGCTGGGTAATTTCTGGGCCCTCCCAGAAGCCAATGGCACCTGCAGCGGGCACTAATTCAGTTTTCCGGACCCTTTCTTTAGGCACATCCTATCACGTCCACTGGTGGTTTCCATGCCACATAACATTTTTATCTCGAACCATTTGCACTCATGTGGTTGCTTCCTCTACACTTGGTTTGATACTAACTGCAATAAACTCAGTCCTTCTGTGATCAGCTTTCAGAATGCACTTCAGGTGTCATCTCCATCAGTTTATTGCAAATACCCACCTGCCTGCTGGTATTTCCACCTGCAGACAACTTACATTTCACAGGTCTACATTTGAACTCATTTTCTTCTTCCCAGTGCAGATTCTCCTACTGTGTCTTATAATCGCGGATACAAATCTCATACCCGGCACACTATAATCTCCAAACCCAGACTTTCAGTTTAACTCCTGGTTCTACTGGTAACTTGCTATGTGACCTGGGGTGAACTAGTAACCCATTTGTGTCTCATTTTTCTCATCTCATATTGATATCATTTAAGTTGTTGAGGTCCCTGCCTTTTCCCCTGATCCCTCCAACTCTACTCAACCCACATCCTTTCCCATAGCTCCGTGGTTGGCAAACTGTGGCTCTCGATCCACATGCGGCTCTTTGGCCTCTTCAGTGTGGGTCACCCACAAAATACACCTGGCAAGTCTATTTTGAAGAAGATGTTAGTTTAAGTTTAAAAAATTTGGCTCTCAAAAGAAATTTCAATCATTGTACTGTTGATATTTGGCTCTGTTGACTAATGAATTTGCCGACCACTGCCATAGCTATTTCTTGAGCTGTTTAGTTTTCCCTGATCCCTAGATCTGTGTTCCTGTAGCATGCGGAACTCTGACCTATCACGAGACAAAATTAAATTCTGGTTTATTTATCTGCCCAAACAATATAGGTTGCATTCGCTAAGAAAATCCTTGCTGGCTTAGCAAATAAACTCTGTCACTTCCGTGGCCTATATTTCACATACAGTAAAAGTCTGCATTTTCTGTTTATGTTAGCAGTTGGATACAACTGTCTACTGTCCAAGTGAGCTTTCTACCTGTGATGCAGGTGACCATGCTCCCCAAGTGTCTGGGGACCTGTATGCATCCTACAAAGGAGGAAAGAGAGAGCAGAGAAGGCACATCTGCTTCCTAGGCTGTTTGTCCAAGCAGTGATGCTCCTTGTTCATCCCATTGGCAGGAGCTCACCGGAAAGCCTCCCAGGACTCTTAAGGGGAAAGTCCTATGCTTAGACACAGCCCCTGTCCAGCAGCAACTGTCATCTCCGGAAGTGGAAGCAAGTATCCGTAGTAGACAACCAGCCCTCTCTGGCACCGTCGGTAAATTCCATGAAGCTAGGGACTGTACCTTGTTTATTGTTTGCTTTCTCTGCTTACCAGTGCACAGAGCAGAAGAGATTCTCAATGAGTGTGTGAAATGAAATGATACTTGCTCCTCTGGCTTCCTAATAACACAGATACAGGGAGGTTGTTTAGGTCTAAAATACATTTTATAATGAGCTGTTACCTTTTTTAAACCTAGAAACTGCATCTCCCAAGTCCTGTGGCTTGTCAGCTCCTCTCTGCCTCTCTACTCTGAGTGCTTGTGGATCACCCCAGGCTGGTTGGTGGGAGGATTTTGATTCTC
Organism: Vespertilio murinus; assembly: GCA_963924515.1. Lineage (NCBI taxonomy): Eukaryota > Metazoa > Chordata > Mammalia > Chiroptera > Vespertilionidae > Vespertilio > Vespertilio murinus. The sequence continues at coordinate 5,686,478 of OZ004717.1, read as the reverse complement.
CACTGGGAAAAATTCTGAATTTCCCATTTCCTGGAAGTCACCACCGAAGATCTTTTCCACAAACTACAGGTCTCTAGAGTAGAGGGAAGGGGTGAAGAATGGGTTAGTTCTTTCATTTCAAATTCAAGGAGAACTTCATTAGAGCTTGAGGGACATCAAAGATCATCTGGTCTAGGGATGGAAAATTCTTGTCATATGTGATACTAATTTTCTAATACACCTATGGCAAGCATCGCTAATTATTCATACTCCAACACTCACCAAGCCTGCTGTGGCTTCAGAATGATTTTCAGCACAGAGATTCTGACTTTGACTCACAACTTACTGGAATTGGTATTGGTATACTTTGATGATTGTCTTTGATCCACTCCATCTCCTTTGCTTTGTGTAGGTATAAGGCAGTTGAAGGAAAGAGACATAAAACAACTTTAGAAAGATCACACAGAAAATTGGTAGCTGAGCTAAAGCGAAAATTTAGGCATCCTAATCCTTAGCAAAAAGTTTTGTTTTATTTATATCACTTAGAAACAGAACACCCAAAGCAATAGGAACCCCTCCAGAAGCCTGGGTGTGGGTTGGAAGAATGAATGTGCTGTGTGCCCTAAAAATAAAATTTGTGTCTCATAATTTGGCAGAGGTCATTCTCAGACATTTAGGAAGATTTTTATGTTGAGTTGAAAGATGCTCATTTGTTTCTCAGTGGCACCAGCTTGCTATGGAATATAGTTAAGATCTTGGGCCCTAGAAACAGGCAAGTACATTTTTTAGATTGTCTCCAGATGTCCAGTAGTTGGGTGACCTGAGGTAAGTTGGCATCTTGTTCCATGCTTCAGTTGCCTCTTCTTCTAAATAGAGTGTACTACAGGATTTTTTGAGGTAATATTAGATAACCCATGGAAAGCATTAAATGCAATATGTCATGGGTATTACAACTATTGCTTTACGCTCAATCTCAGGTCCCAGCACACATTGTCAGAAAAAAGGATGTTTGCCGAAATCGGTTTGGCTCAGTGGATAGAGCATCAGTCTGTGGACTGAAAGGTCCCAGGTTCGATTCTGGTCAAGGGCATGTACCTTGGTTGTGGGCACATCCCTGGTGGCGGTTGTGCAAGAGGCAGCTGATGGATGATTCTCTCATCGATGTTTCTGACTCTATCCTTCTCTCTTTCTCTCTGTGAGAAATCAATAAAATATATGTTTTTTTTTTAAAAAAAAGAAGAAAAAAAGAAAAAGGGATATTTGAAAACTATGAGTAAAATGAAAGAAGAAAAAAAGTACCTCCAGGATCTCCAGCTGGGATTAGTTCTAATTATAGCTTTTCTGCTCTCAGTATGATCTTGGGTGAGTTGCCTTGCTCTCTGATCCTTAGTTTTCTCACCTGTAAAGTGGGAATATTGGAAAAATATATTAAAGGACCCTTTTGAACTTCCATGATTCTATGTTCTCCCACTACCTGAAACCTCATGATTATGTTTCCTGAGCTGTTGCCCTGCACTGAGAAAAAGTTACCAGGAGGGTTGCTAACAAGCTTTATTTTGAGTGCAGTGGCCAGTCACCTTTGCACTTGGCATTTGAGATGAATCTCTGTGAGCAAAGTATGCTCCAAGCATGACCTCAGCCTGCTGGCCCAGCAGAATCCTTGGGTGCTGCCAGCAGGAAATGAGGACTGTTCTAGCCGTGAGGCAACTAACTGTCTTGTTATAATGCATGGATGTGGAAGTGGGGTGCATGTCCTTGGGGCATATCCTTACATCCACCCCAAAAATATCATCTTAGGTAAAGCCACTCTCAAAATAAATATTGGTACAAATGCATGTCCAAAGTGTAGCTTCCAGCTCCTGCAAACCACCAACACAAACAGCGTGAAGATCCAGGATAAGGTGGCTGGGTATGTTTTGGAGGGTGAGTGCCTTGGTCATTCCTTTCTGGTGTATAAATCGCTTTGGGCCAAGCATAGTTGCTAGGTGCTGGACACACTGAAACGACGGAGATGCAAAAATGCATTTTCTGTTTTTAAGGAGATACAGTGGTAACTAAGGCAGTCTTATTACTGCAATATATAATGTGGACATTCACCTAGAGATTAAAATAATGATTTTAGCAGGTGAAGTTGGCATCTGCTGCAGATTATTGATGGGGATAATAAGTCATCCAGAATCACTGCGCAGAGCCTCCCTTAGAAGGACGTAATTCAAAGCACATTGATTCCCCATTGATGACTCCCCCTCAGAAGCAGATTCAGGAGAGGGAGGCTTGATGCTTTTGAAAGAAAAGAGTGTCAAAACCTAGGAGCAGCAGCACCCAGGAAAAAAGGAAGAAGACTGTTTCTGAGTCGGTAATGTAGAAGTTGCTAGACACAGTCCTGGTGTCCTGAGACCAGTCCCTGTCTTTAGCTGTGCCTGCAAGCTGAAAGACCTAAATGCTAGAGCTGTAGTACTTGTAGCTCTAGCCTAGTAAATGTTTATCCCTAGTAAATGTTTATTCTAGAGTGGGAGTGTAGTTTCTCACCCACATCACAATACAGTGAGTTTCCGGATGGGTTCTCCTCCATCCTAACCCTCTGCCCCAGGCACCTATGTCCTTCTACGTTGCCTTGGAAGAAAAAGGAGAGCTGGGAGGTCGGGCTTTTAAAGGCTGTGGCTTTTATATCACTTCCATGCACACTGCGTTGCCCAACCAACATTCAGCCATATGGCTCCCAACCTATTTGCAATGGAGGTTGAGAAGCATCTCCCTGCATTCCCAAGGGGAGAAACAGTGGGAAACATGTTACCCCGGTGGAAACTGATGATCTTCACATTAACTTCTTGGTTATAAGTGAAGGCCCAGAGTCACTCTTGGATTCACCATGCAACTTTGAAAAGTGGCCACGAATGACCTGAAGAAAAAGGGCAGAGCATCTAGGGACATTGACCATCAGCTACTTTGACTTTACAGAGGCCAGCAGGTGGTCCTGTGTTGAGTCCTTAGCACAAGCCCAAGCTAGAGCATCCACAAAGAGCCAGAAGGAACCTTGGTATGAACGGGTGGGCAGAAAAGACTTTGGGGCAGTGATTTAGAACAAATGCACAGAGGAAGACCAAGATAATAATGCATGCTGTTCCTCTGCCTATCAAAATGAAATCTTACTTTTCCTTCAAGTAACATGAAGCAAGGGCACTGACCACTCAACACTCTATTGTTATTTTTTCGTCACCATTTATCCCCCCCTCTGTCCTCTTCCTCCTACACACACTCCCCTTCCCTCCTCCTGATACTTTATGGTTTAATCCTCCCGACTCTCAGAGTGGGCACCAACCTCTCCACCTTATTGCTGAGGAAACTGGGGCTCTGACAGCTTGAAAGACTTCTGATCTTTCAAGTTCCTGATCTCCCAGTTTGTCAGCGGCAGAGCCAATGTCACACCCAAGGTGACCAGAGTCCAAACCCCCAGCTGTGTTCACCAAGCAGCTGGAATAAGCTACAGCTCACTCTGAGAGCCTCAGGAAGACTGGGGGTGAAAAGGAGTCTCACTGGCATGTAGGAGAAGGAATAAAGTATTGGTGTTTATCTAAACTCAGGATTTTTTTTTTTCTCCCTCAGGAGGGACCATGGAGCATCCTCCATCTTTTTCTCTAGAATATATTCTAATAACCCTTCTTTCCACTTGGCTCCTAGTCTCATGTTAAATTTCCGGGGGCAGCAGCTTTTCATTCTGAGCCCGTTACGACATCCCAGCTCGCACGTCACCCATTAGCCCCAGCAGAGTCTCCAGAGCTTAACCGCTCAATGCGCTAGAGGAAAGGTTAGCACTGATTTCCTTCGATAATGAAAGAATTTGCTTACCAAACATGAAACGGGAAAGTTGATTGCGTTCATATGGCAGGTTACTCATTCCCCTGCAGAATGGAACATGGCATATAGTGTTTTATTCCTAACTAATATCTTCTGAATTTCATTTAACTAAGCAAATGTCTATTGTGAGTCCACTCTGCAACAGGCACTGTGGTACACAAGGTAATACAACAGTAAACAGACATAGTCTCTGCATGCCGGCCCTTACCATTTGGCTGGGTGAAGTCAGCAGGCGAGGGAATAAAATGAGTTAAAATAAAGGTCTTTGAGTTCACTTTAGACTAGTCATAAATCCCAAGTTGTCTGATTGCTGAATGAACCGAGTCTTTTTTTAAGTGTGACTATGTCTCACCTGTTGAGAAATGCCTTATTTTGTTTATTTAATTTTTAAAAGATGTCCAGTTACGTGCATTTTGTTTTGATTTCTAAAAATTAAAAATGACATGATGATTTTTTGGATAAATGTGAGGTATCTAGTGGAATTTAAAAGCTGTTTGGTCGCAAAGAGAATAAACAAATTGCACTTTAGTTAATCACACTTTTCAGTTTCTCTGCAATCTTTATCTGAACATTCTTAAAAATTAAGCATGCAAAGTGAATAGGACCATAAAGGAATGATGCACAAGGACTGATCTGGGTAAAGGCACACAACTAAAGAAGCAAAACAGAGCTCACACACAAACCACTGCCCACTCAACTGTAGGTTCTGGCATATGCTTTACCTGCCCAGAACAAAGGGTGCCATTTCCTAATGTGCTACATGGCTTAACATTAATACTAGCCAGAGCAATGCAGAAAAAGTATTATCTGAGAAATTCCTTATTTTAGTTTTGATATTGTTCTCAGTACTTTTCTGAGACAAGAACAGCATATAACCATTGATAATAATGCCATAATTTATTGGGGTACTTGTTATAATTTGGATATTTGAGCTGTGTATTATAGTTAACAAGTGCTCAATGAATATAACCTACTAGAGGATTGGTGCATGGAAATTCATGCACTGGAGTGGAAATCCCTCAGCCCGGCCTGTCCGCTCTCACAGTCTGGGAGCCCTCAGGGGTGGGAGGCGACCTGGTGATCAGGGGAAAGTGATGCCCCATCACACCCCTGCTGCTGCCACTGTCGGCAGTGCAAGCCTTGGCCAGATATGATTACCTGAGCCTTGGGAAGCCCTGGGCGGTTGGGCAGCTGCCATCCAAGGCTTGCCTGTACCTCAGGCTGGCCCTGGGTGGCTGGGGTGCTGAAGGGACTGGGGGACTCCGGAGATGGCCTGCCAGCCTGGTGGGACTGAGGGGATTGGGCGCCGCCATCTTGTGGCTGTGGGTGCTGCCATATTTGAGGGTGTGGTAGTCAATTAACATATTCCCTCCTTATTGGCTGTGGGCACCATCATCTTTGTGATGGCATGAGGGTCAGTTAGCATATTCCCTCTTTATTAGATAGGATTACTATAGAGCTATAATTAATCCCCAAACAACACTAGGGAGTAGATAGAGGTAGTACCCCAATGTTGCAAGTACAGAAACTGAGGCTTAAGCAGTTAATTACCTTGTCCAGAATCACACGAGGAACGTTGTGGATTCATTTGATGTTTACTAAGCTTTCTCTTCAGCTCTTTTAGGGTTGGCCTATGGATAGGTTAGTGCCCGGGTAAAGTGTAATCTTTCTTTTTTTTTTTAATATATTTTATTGATATTTTACAGAGAGGAAGGGAGAGAGATAGAGAGCTAGAAACGTCGATGAGAGAGAAACATCGACCAGCTGCCTCTTGCACACCCCCTACAGGGGATGTGCCCGCAACCAAGGTACATGCCCTTGGCCGGAATCGAACCCGGGACCTTTCAATCCGCAGACCGACGCTCTACCACTGAGCCAAACCGACCTCAGCCAAAGTGTAATCTTTCTGACGACTGTAACAAAATCCCGGGGAATTCAACAAGATCTCTACCCTGAGGTAGAACACATGAACCCAAGCAATTTCCCAGGTCAGTGTGAGGTCAGGAAACTTTGCAGTTTAGGACTCCCTGATAATAATTTGTTGTACAAAAATGCTCTTTGCTTAGTCTCATGAAGTTTCATCCTATGCACATAGAAATTACCTTGTTGTCACGAGGGTACCGGCCCCACGTAGCTTTCTGGAGCCATTTTCCCCAGTATTTCCCCCAACACATTCCTGCTGCTTCTACTTCGACCCCAAATGATTCTGGCTCCTCAATTCAGGAGGCTATCAGGCTGTTTTGGAGACTTCCCCTCGCTCCACAGTTCATAGACTGTGCCCAGGCAAAAAGCTGGATCATTGTAGGGCTGCCCTCATTTGTTTTCCACATTCCAGCATCATGGTCCTGCACTGCCTGTGACCTAGCACTTGAAAATTGTTGTTTTAAGTAGTTCAGAGCATATTTTAATGGTGTGTTACAGGAACCTGAGTCTGAAGAAGGTCACTTGTTCGTGGCTGGAAGCAAATGTTCTACTGTCATAGAACAATATTGGTAGTGTTTTGAATGGGGGAAAAAACATTGTAATGAAACATGTTCAGTCTGGCCCCATTATGGGAAAATATGTTAGAAAAATATGTTAGAAGATATATAAATGAAATGTATTTAGCAGTTTCTAAGTGGGTAAGATTGTAGATGTTCTATTTTTTTCTTCCTTTGGTCTCCGATTGGAAACATACATTACTGCAGTAATGTAGAAAGAAAGGAGAGCTTGTAGGGGAAAATTAAATGATAAAATATACAGTACTCAAAAGCAAAATTGCAATGACAATACGTCATCTATGTTCATCCTTAGAGTTGAGTGGTGCCAATCAGAATCAGGGATATTCTACTAGAAAACTCAATGGCATCATGGATACATCCAGAAATCAGTTCCTGCTCTTTAGGTTACTTTGAATGTTTCTTTTTCTCACACTGAAAAACATTGACCCAATGTGTTCTTAATTGTGCACAACAGCTTTGCAAAATTTCGGCAATGCCTCCTCACAGAGTGTTTCTGCTAAAAGTTGCTCTTGACACACTTGTGGCTCTAAGCAACAAGATGTTTTTAATTGTTTTGGTCATTTGTTTAAATTTTCCTCCTTTATTTTTTCCTCCTCCTCTGGCCTGTTCTACCCTGAGAGGAAAGGGAGTTGAAATTTACTGCTATTGATCAGGCACTGTAGTCTCTTTCATATACTTTGCTCATTTGATTCCCAGAATAACCCTGAAAAGTATTTCTAATTCCCATTCGATATGTGTGGAAACTATGTTTCAAGAGGCAAACTAATTTTTCCAAGACTGTAAAACTAGTAAGTAATAAATCCAAGACTAAGCTCCAGACTCCAGATGTACTTTTTCTTTTTTTAATTGAATTTATTGGGGTGACATTGCTTAATAAAATTATACAGGTTTCAAGTGTACAATTCTACAGTAAATCATTTATATATTGCATTGTGCATTCACCACCCAAAGTCTCCTTCCATCACCATTTATCCCCCTATAGCCTCTTCTACCTCCCCCAACTTCCTTACTTCCTTTCCCTCTGGCAATCACTATATTGTTCTCTCTCTCTCTCTCTCTCTCTCTCTCTCTCTCTCTCTCTCTCTCTCTCCTTAATCCCTTCTCCTTTTCATCCTGCTTCTCACCCTCTTCCTTCTGACAGCTGTCAATCTATTCTCTGTATCTATGAGTCTTTTTCTATATGTACCTTTCAATTTACTGAGAGACTATTATACAGCAATTAAGTAGAATTTCACCCTCCCTGCCCCAACCAATCTTCATCAGTTTTATAAAATGCTAGTTGTTAGTTCACGCACACACACAAAAAATGTGACTCTATCCTTATCAAACCATGTGTCTGGGTACAACACTATATATCTATGTCTATATCTATATCTATATCTATATCTATATCTATATCTATATCTATATCTATAGTTATCTAAATACATATATTATTCACAATATATATATTGAATGTAAAACTGGTGTGTGTGTGTGTGTATATATATATATAAACATATATATATATATATATATATATATATATATATATATATATATATATAGTGTGTGTGTGTGTGTGTGAGAGAGAGAGAGAGAGAGAGAGAGAGAGAGAGAGAGAGAGATTATCTTGATTCCAAAGCAAAAGCAAGCCTTATATCCAGATTTCTGGGGTCATTTTCATTTTGGTCATTATCTTCTCTATGCTTCCACAGCAGTTAGTACATTCATTTATATCTTATTTTATTTACAAGCTTTTGCTTATTAAGTGATATACTTGAGATCCTGGTTAGATAGCAATAGGTAAGTCTCAGTTCCTAGCCTCATACAGAACCATGTGAAGACGCTTGCATGAGGTGTGCATGAATTATGTTAGCAGTAGGAGTTCCATGATTGCACAAGGAAACCTGATCTTATCTGGAAAGGGGGTTAGAGACCTCTTCTTGAAGAAGATCACAACTGAGTCAAATCTTGAAGGATATGGAAGAGTTAGGCTGACAGGATAGGAAAGGGGTCAGGTATTGGAATTATGCAAAAATACTTGTCAGCATGAAAAAGCATGATGGATTTGAAAATTTATAAGCATTTAAATCTGCCTGAAGAATAAGTACGGTGGTAGAATAGTGAGAAGAAGGTGGAAGAATTGGACACAATTCAAATCTCAGGCGAAATGGCATGCAATAATAGAAAGATTATTCCCTGAACTAACACTGAGTCTTCATTGAAGACTTTCAGGAAATGAATGATGTAAACAGATCTCTTAGTGAAATCATGTCAAATCTTGGAGACAGTATACACAGGTACCAGGGGTTAAACTTCAAAATATTTTTTTTGACTCTGGTCAGTGTGGCTCATTTGGTTGGAGTATTGTCCCATACATCAAAAGGTCACAGCTTTGATTCCTAGACAGGGCACATATCCAGGTTATGGGTTCAATTCCCAGTCAATGTACATATGGGAGGCAACTGATCAATGTTTCTCTCTCTTTCTCTCTCCTGCCTCTCTCTTTAAAATCACTAAATTTTTTTAAAAGGACATAATTCAAACCCATAAAAGAAGTTATCAATCTTATAAAGATTCCATCCATATGGCAAGGATATAAAAAAAATGAGGAATATCTGTTGAATTCATCAACAAGGAGGTCATCATTAGGTCCTCAAGAAAATTGGTTTCCCTGGAATGTGTTACCACTATGGCAGAGTGCCTACTTGACAGAACTCAGTCTAGTAGAGAAGTCAAATAGAGATTCAGAGGAAGGCAACCCTTGGAGGGTCGCAGAAAGCTTCCTGGAAAGGGTGAAAACTTGTTGGGACTGACTAGCAGACCCTGAGAGACAGATGAATGATTACTCTGACACAATGTTTCTTGTAAAAGAGAAGCTTAAGGGACTCTCTGGCTAAAGGAACCAGATAGCCTTGTTAGGCTTTTATTGTAAAGGCAACTTGAGATAAAGTTTATCTTTTAGATACAATCAGTAGGATAAGTAATCTTGGGAGGGCACATGTGTTTTCTGTGTCCTTTAAGCAAGGAAACCCAAATATTAAGCATAAGGATCCCAGTAAACAAGCCAGGGATCTGCACTGCATGTGCACAGACTTGTTTGGAAAGGACCAGGAATAATAAGGGGTGCCACTCCCCTAAGTCAGAATTCCGATAAACAGGGCAGGCTGCCTTCAGTTCACTTCGCTTTTCTTGGAATGTCTTCCTTAAAAAACTTTCCAACCAAGTCTAGTGTGCTCCCCAACAATAATTGAACTAGGTTTTCAAAGATGAACAAGAACAAGCCATTCAAAGAGGAAGGAAAAACATTCCACATAGAGAAACAGAGTGGGCAAAGGCACAAAGGACAGGGAAAGCATAGACTGAGTGGTCAGATTATTATGATCTCTGAAAGCATAATAATCTTTCACTGGCCACTCAGTATATGTATATTAGAGGCTCGGTGCATGAATTCATGCATAGGTGGGGTCCTGCCAGCCTGGGCGGGGGGAGGGGACATGGGCATTTGGCTGGCCTGCCTGCTGGTCAAACTCCTGGTCAATGGGACAATTTGCATATTAGCTTTTTATTATATAGGCTATACACTGAGTCGCCAGATTATTATGCTTTCAGAGATCATAATCATCTAGCCACTCAGTGTAGTTTGTGAAGTAACCTGGTATGAAGAGTAGAGAGTCATAGAGTAGAGGGCAGAATGTAAATTACAGAATAATTATTCTGGAAAGGAAATGAACCACCAGGATTCAAACATGGGCCTTCCGAATTTTCGCTTCCCACTCTGCCTCTCTCCTGGCGTCTTGTTTGCCTTTGCCCAGTTCAGGGCCTGCTTTGTGGGAGCCTCATTAGGTTCAGCTTTCACTGGCTGGAAAGGCACGGACTGGCATATGGCGCACACAGGTCAGCCAACGGATATGCAAGGTCAGAAAAAAGACTTTCTGTCAACATTTGTCCTCACTCCGTAACCCCCACCCCCACAACATGAACAAGAAAATAGGAATGCCTGCCCAGCTGTCCTGCTTGATGTCACTGGGTAAATTATCTTTTATTAAGGGGCTGTAATTGTTCTTCACTGAGCTGTGACCTAAATTTAGTCGTGCTGAGGAGTGAGCGCCAGCCAACAGGATTTCCCTGAGAACACGATGAAGTTCCTGTATGGATTCAATTCATTAACCAGCATGAGAGAGCAGGCAGCCAGGATTTTTCCCACCCCCATTCTTCAGTGAATTGTTTGTTTAGCTTGAGCACAATTTTTCTAGGATCAGTCTGAGACTCTGTCAGGAAAAAAAGAGACTGAAGAGCTTATTCAGATTCTTCCTGAGCATCAACTTTGAGGCAGAAAGCAGACTACAGTCAATGAATCTGATTCTCCTGCTTTTGAGGATCCTGGCTTCACTCCCTGGGTATTTTCACTCTCATGGGAAGAAATGCTCTCAACCTGGGTAGGGTGACTTGGATAAATGAAGGGGAACAATATGACTCATCATGAGAGGGGAGAAGAGGAGAAAGAAGAGAGAGAAAAAAATTAATGAAATATAAACCCATTAAAAAAAAGTCCCTAGTGAAAATGTGTGTGCTTTAGGGGGACTAATATGAATACTAAATACATACCAAAATGTCCTTTAATCATGAAATTACAGTTGAGGTCAAGAGAGATGAAGAAATTTACCTAAGGATGCAGTTTTTTAAAAGTATATTTTTATTTATTTCAGAGAGAAAGGAAGAGAGAGAGAGAAATAGAAACATCAATGATGAGAGAAAAACATTGGCAGCCTCCTGCACTCACCCTACGGGGGATTGAGCCTGCAACCCGGTTATGTGCCCTTGACTGGAATTGAACCTGGAACCCTTCAGACTACAGGCTGATGCTCTGTCCACTGAGCCTAACTGGCTAGGGCTAGGACGCAGCTTTTAAGAATGGGGGCAACATTGAAAGCCATGGTTTTGGACTCCATGTCCACTATTCCTCCTCCCCTTTCCCAGCACAGTCTTGGCTTCTGACAGAGTGGACTTCTGATTGGTGATAGTCAGAAAGTTCTTGAATCATTTTAGACTGATGCTCACACAGATGAGAAGCAAATGACTCTAACCTGCATTTTGACAGTAATGCCTCCAAAGAATCACTGAATGCTGCTGCTTCTACCATTCTGGTCAGAGCCATCTGATGACTGATACTTCACTATCTAATCATTCTATGCTCCTTTGTTTGAAAACCACAAAAGCATGGGGAATACAGAGGAGAGGTGACAACATACCCCCTCCCCTTGAAGTTTACTCTTTATTCAAGAGACTAAGTGATGCACAATTCTTGATATTAATTTATATTGGAGTTTTATTGTCTCATTGAGTTTCATAGCAAATCTGTGAGGCAGATAATGCTGTACCCATTTTACAAATCAATAAACAGAGGATTTGAGGGTTGAGTCATTAGCCTAAGGTCACTAAGATACTAAGTGGCAGGACCTACTGGCAAGCCCAGGGTACTGGCTCCTTGTTTAGAGTTTTCCCCACTCTACTGGCAGGACTGTGAAGATTACAGTCATCCTTTGTCAGATTATGACTCTAGGGTCTGCAGATGGAGCTAGAAGTATCACAGGGTCTTCACATAAGAGCCTCCCTCTATGAATCAGGTTTTGGATCTCATCCCTTCTAGGAAAATAGCATAGACTGAGTGGCTTAAATAACAGAAATGTATTTATCACTATTCTGGAGGCTGGGAAGTCCAAGATCAATTTGGTACCTGACGGGGACCCTCTCTCTGGTTTGCAGATGGCCGGGTTCGTGCTGTGTCCTCACCCGGCAGAGAAAGATCACCTCTCTCTTGTCTCATCTCACGAGGGCACAAATTCCATGCATGAGGTCTCCATCCTCATGACCTGATCACCTCCTAGAGGCCCCCCCCATATCCTCACACTGGGGATAGGGAGTTTTGGGGGTTGGGGACACAAACATTCAGTCCACAGCACCTTCAATCTCAGTACTTTACATGGCCAGGCAACCTTAGACAAGTCATTAACTCATTTTGGCCTCAGTTTCCAAATCCATGGGGCAGAAGTTTCAATTGGATAGAGCATTAAATTTATATTGCTTACGTGACTATCAGGACTTGCAGTTTTCTTTCATTTGAAAATATGGACAAATAACCCAAATGTCACATATTATTGGGCTATATCACCCAAATAAAACGCATCCCTGGTCCACATGCTCTGGGGACAGGCCGCTTCTTACTTTCACACACTGTTTCCAACTAAGTCATGGACACTTAGGTATGCGTGGACCCCACAGTGTAGGGTGGTGGCCATGAACATGTATTCCAGAACCAGATGGTCTGGATTCAGATTTGACATTAAGTAGTCGGATGACCTTGGACAAGTCACGTTATTTCCTCCACACCTCCATTTCCCCATCTGTAAAATCAGGGCTACAATAGTGCTTACTCCCTTTGGTGGCTGTGAATATCAGATGATTTGACATGTGTAGATCACTTAAAGCAATTCCTGACACATGGGGAGGAGCTATGTCAATATCAGTGCTTAGCAGAGCTCTCATCCCAGGATGAATGTTTAGAAATAAATCTTTCCCCCTATAGCAACTTAATCATGCTAACTGTAGCTAATGTTCGTGCCCCATTATCACGTGACCCTTCTGGTTAGTGTAGCCTGTTGATCCTGACCTTGGGAGAGACAAAGCAGCTTAAAACCTGCTCCCCGGGGATTAGCCTTTAATGGAATGATCACCCTGCTTCCCCAGGGCCCCGGCCAGCGCTGCTCTATTCACAGCTGTGCTGAAGAGCTTCCTTCCTCGCTTGTGTCTCCTGAAAGCGGAAACTATTGCCAAGCCTCTCAGAGGAAGGAAAGGGGATCTTTTTAATTAGCTTTCTCTTTTGAATGACGTCATCAGGGACCTGATTCATTTCCATGAATTGAAGGGGGGGAAAACATGAGGTGGGTGGGAAGCTCCCTGTGGAGGAACGAGTGAAAACTATCCGGAGAGCACAGATTAGAGGGAAGCTGAGGTTGGAGAAAACAGCCCTGTGAACTTGGCCGTCACCGTGACCCGTGTGCAGGCCAGGCGATGATGTCAAAAATCTAAATTTAAAATGGAGGCGGCAAAATGTCTGCTTCCACGGTTGGACGCTGGAGGCCTAAAGAGGGATGGAGCAACCGGTGTATCTGGAATTTTTCATGAAGGCGTCTCCTGTTCGCAGACCTCTTTCTGTCTGGGTTATTTCACAGGAAGTTTTTCAGGCCATTTCATGGTGTGTGTGTGTGTGAGAGAGCACGTGTGCATGTGTGTGTATAGAGACCTTACATAAACTTACACAAGCTTGAGGCAGCCTATTGAATGTATACCATCATCTCCTGATAATCTTTACACCATGAAAAACCAGTGTGCTCTGGAGAAACTGAAGGAGAGTAAGGACCCAGATTCATAAAGTTGGGATGCAACACCATTTGTTCTAGTACTTTCCACGTGCCAGGCCCAGTATTAATGCATTTAATACTTTACATGTCTGTCCTCACACCAGTCTTCTGAAGTAGATATTAAGCGGATGTAGAATCAGACTCAGTAAAGTCTATTAATTTCTCAGCTAATATAACCACTAAGTGGGATTTAAGTTAGGTTTGACTTCTTTAAAAGCCTATATGCTTTTCATTGCCCCATGCTACCACACACACACACACACACACACACACACACACTATTAAAAAATAAATATGATCAGAAGTTGTGTTCTATAGACTCCAAATAAGGACTAACTTTTCATACTGGTTCCTTACCTACAGCCTCTTTCTCTTCTAATCAGTTTGCCACACTGCAGCCAGAATGTTCTCCGCCTAAAATATATTTGCCATTAAATCTTTGACTGCTTAAGAGACCTTTCAATAGCTTCCTATTGCCCACAAGATCAATAGAAAATTCTTTCAGGAGACTCTTCTCAACCTGTCACTAACATGCCTCTTTTAAGCGTATCCTCTTCCTAAAATGCGGCCCAGTGTCAGGGACATAGGAGATGCTGCCCATTCCCTAAAGTACAATCCAAATTCATGCCACTGAGTTTGTTTACTTCTGCTGAAAGACTTCTGACTTTTTAAGACCTAATGCAAAAACCCTCCGCCATGAGGGTTTTACTGACCTCCCATTGTCTACCACATTCCCCTCGCCAGACACCATCCGTCCCACTTCTGTGATGCCCCAGCGGCATCTTGGCAATTCTACTGAGTCAGTGGTCATATTATACAGCAAGCAAGCATGGCTCTGTGATCACTGATGGACTCCATCATGCTAGATCACATTGTGCTCACCACCAATGCTCAGAGTCTGACTCATGGTGTCAATAAAACTGGTTAATATTTATAGAAGGAAGGATGGGAGGGAAGAAGGAAGGAAGGAAGGAAGGAAGGAAGGAAGGAAGGAAGGAAGGAAGGAAGGAAGGAAGGAAGGAAAGAAGGAAGGAAGGAAGGATGGGGCTTGGGAAGGAGGGAAGGAGGGAAAGAGAGAAGGAAGGGAGAAAGGAGCCTTTTAGACTATTTTCATAAGTAAAATAAACTTAAACAGGAATGACTGTGAAAAGTCTGCTTATTTTTGATTCAGAAAATTGACTCCTGTTCCGGCCTCCTCCACCATATGATTTCTTATACAGCATATGTAGGTATGGGCCTCAGTTTCCCTGAACTGACCAGAGTACATTGTTTGCTTCTAAGTGCTGATTACATACACTGCAGAGGATTTCACTCATTAATCCTTTTCACGTTTGATTCTACCCTGGCTAACACTCACTCAATGCTACAGCAGGAAACCAACTCAAATGGGAAAGGACAAGCTTTGGTGTCCATTTGTGTTCTTATTTGTTTCTCTTGAATCTCAAAGTCAGCCCCAAGTCCACTTATAATACATGTTTCCAACTGAGTCAACAGGTGTCGCTGTTGAGCAGTACAAACATGCCCCCCTCACCCTATCTTTTGGAGCTGAGTGTCCTAGTTGGTTAGAAGGCCCACCTTCCGCTCAATCTTGATCTAACCAAATAAGTTAACTCGGTGCGGAGTTGCCTGAACAGACCTCCAGGAGCACCAATACTTTCTTCGTAAAGGCCTAATGACCGAGTATAACCATAGACCCTCAAAGTGGGCAGATAGGAGGAAGGAACTCTAACCATTTCCATGATAGGAGATGGCATTGTGCAATGGGAGGCACCTCACTGGGAGAGTGAGATAGTCTGAGCCTCAAATGCCTTCACTGTTCCTTACCAGCTCCCAAGGCTGTGACAGGCTCACACCAGAAGCAAGCTGAACAGGAGAGGAGGGAAAGGGTTACAAATGATCAAAAACACCAGGTATGAGTTTAGGCCCCGGATCTCTGAGAAACACCAGTTATTCAGCGAGAATTTGAGAGGGGAATATGCTCACAGAAAACAGGGTAGCTGGAGCCAAAGAAACATGGACATTGTTACCATTATTTTTTAAATCCTCAGGCTGATGGAGCCTGGAAGACATGGAATTAGATATAATGGAATGGAATAAAATAGGGAATGGAATGGGTTGTGATGGGATGTAGGGTAGCGTGCAGTGGAAAATCATGGGATTTGACAGAGAATGTAATGAAGAAAAACTTTAAAATGAGATTAGGTGAGATGGAATATGGAATGGAATGGAATATGGAATGGAATAGACTAGAATATGGAATGGAGTATAAAAGGATGTGGATTGACTGGGTGTGAAATATGTGTTAGAATGCAAACAGACCGAAACGAAATGGGCTAGAATAGACTGGGATATAAAACATTGTGTCAAAATTTTAAAATGGGGATAGAAAAGTTAGTAGAATGTGATGGGCTTTTCCATTAAATGCTTTGAGACGTACAGAGAAGCACTGTGTGTCTTTGGCATGAAAGTAATAAGCAGGCCCAGGAAACTGCCCTCATAATTCTAGTCCAGATGACTAGATTTAGGGACCTAAAAGTGGGGTGCTGTCTTTGAATTAGTCCGCAGGTGGTCACCTGCCTTATGGTTACAGCACACAACTGACACTCTGTAGTAACAACAACCAACATTGTCAGGACTCTGCTAAACCCTTTATATGTGTTACTTCATTTACTTCTCATGTCAGTCAAATGGCACGAATACTATTTTGATCTCTATTTATAGTCACGGAAATGGAGATATCAAAAGATTTAGCTACTTGCCCAAGATCACACAGCTAGAAAGTAGAGAAATTGAAATTCACCATCAAGCCATTTGACTTAAGCTCCCATGGGCTGAACCCCTTTCCACACCTCCTCTTACCATGCCAGGAGCTTGTAACCTATGACACCACAAATAGAAATATTTGGATTGGTACGAACTATGTTTTAACCACGAAATGGCACTTACAGAAAGGCTGGGAACCTTGGCAGAGGCACTGTTCTTATTCAAGTGCCATGGAACAGGGAATGGTCCCGAAGCCACGTAGCACTGCCTCCTTATTCAGCACATCGGGAACCACACTCATCTCTTCTGCCTTTGAACCAGGTCTCATTGGGGCTCCCCTCACCGATGGACCAGTCCTCATCCTAACACTTACTTTGTTCAGTAGACATTTTTTAAGGACCCACTGCGGACTTGATCCTTAATTTATTCATGTAACATTTGGGCATCCTTTCTTTCCCCTGGGGTGTCTAAGAAAGTGGATTCAGGTAATATAGAAAGATTATCCACAACAAGGAAAGGGAGTGCAACTGGAAGTTCAGATAACTGTCCCCTACCCCAACTGAGATCCTAGAATGTCCTTTCATGACAGTGTCTGGTGAGGATACTAACAGCTGCCTTTGTTGAGTATTAGTTACTTCAGAGAGGCTGTATGATCTACAGATCGATGGGGACTGCCTGGATTCAAATCATGGTTCTACTACTACACAGCTCTGGGCCCTTGTGTGAGATACTAAAATTATCTGTGCCTCAAGTCCTCAACTGCTCAATGGGGATAAGAGGATAGTTTGAAAGAAATTTTATATCTATATCTATTTTATATCTCTATCTCTATCTCTATTTATATCTCTGTGTCTATATATAACTAAAGAATGTCATAATTCCAGCTATTATTATTTACCAGGCATCATTTGTTTTATAGGCATGATCTTTTTGAATCCTTATAACCATCCTATGAGGTAGGTATTTTAATTTTCACCATTTCGAAGGTGTGAAAACTAAGGTTCCAAGAAATTAAGTAATTTGCCCAAAGCCACATAGTAAGTAGTACGACTGAGCTTCAAATCCAAGCGAGTCCAACTCAAGAGCCCGTGTTCTTAGCCATTACACAACCCTGCCTCCTTTTCAAGCTGTTAGGGGGGGGGGGGTCTAGCAGAGCTTAGATAAGGACACCCGCAGTTGGGTCGCAATGGAGAGTTTCAAGAGGCCCTAGAGGAGGAACGTTGTGGAAAGGGGAGAAGGGTACATGGGTAGAAAGCAGAAAAACTCAAAAACCACCGGGGCATCAAAGAGAAGTGTCATCTCTTCCTGGAAATAGCTCATGACTTCCTGAGGGCCCCACCCAAAAGACCACATTCGCCCTCCTCCTGCACTTGATCTCTCTACCTGCTTGTTTCCTCCTACCTTTCTCCTACCAAACCCTAATTGAGTCCTTTCTGCTTACCCACATGTAGCCAACGTGGCAACCAATTTATTTAGGAAGACCTGAGAACTCAGCACCTCCAATATGGCCCTGCATTATCAGGCCTTATCTAATGTGATGCCACTCTGGTCCAAGGCTCTACCTTCTCCCTCTTCATCTCTGCAGTCATCTTCTAGCTGGTGTCTCTCCACTTACACTAGTCCTCCAATCCACTCTCTAACCTGCAGCCACAATGAGCTCTAATACAATCAGCTCGCTGTGTTCTGTAATACCAGTGTTTCATCACTCTTAGATATGCAAAATCCTTAACAATAATTATGTGGTACAAAATCTCTGCAATGTGGTTAGTAGGTGAGCAGGTAATGAAAAAGGGTGGGCAGAGGGGAGATTGAGACCCCACAGGGTCCAGAGTCCTAGAACTATAGTACTAACTTTGGTTTGGAACTTTACCAAACTCCATTGGGAGATTATTTTATTTTTAAATATATTTATTTTATTGATATTTTACAGAGAGGAAGGGAGAGAGATAACCAGAAACATCGATGAGAGAGAAACATCGACCAGCTGCCTCCTGCACACCCCCAACCGGGGATGTGCCTGCAACCAATGCACATGCCCTTGACTGCTATCGAACCCGGGACCTTTCAGTCTGCAGACTGATGCTCTACCACTGAGTCAAACCGACCTCGGCTGGGAGATTATTTAATTCACAACATTGCATGGTTCAAATTATAAGTCCCAGAGTCCTCTTCACTTCTCTGTTCCTGTCACACTCCAGATGGAATCATTCAGCAAATCTTGACAACTCTACTTTCACAATGCCGTCACTGATATCACTGCAAACACCCTAGGCCGAGCCACCTTCCTTCTTCTTATTGGAGAGTCACCACAGGGTCCTCAAGGATGATCTTGCTGGTCTCCACCACCCATGCCTCCTACCCACAGTCTAGTCTTCGAGTGTCAGAAGGAACTAATTTTTCCCACTGTGAATCACATATTTTTTTTTCAGTATTAAACATGATTAAAACCAGCACAGAAAATACTAAGTGCGTATGGTAAGAGGTGAGCATGCTGCTATTTCAGTACTTGCTTTTTATAATTTAGTTAAGACAATGAGTGCATAAGAAAGCATCATGAACTCAAGGATGTAGCTGAAGGGTGAAACGGGATACCCTGTGTCCTCTTCTGGCCTCCAGAAGCATTTAAAGGATCGTCAAAATGTTGGGCACCTTCTGTTCAGATCTTGGTTCAGGTGGCTGCCTGTGACGGCTGACTTGTTGGTTTGCTTGTCTTAGCTTGGAGACCAGAGAAGACATCATCCACATCATCATCAAATATAAACCCAGCTTCCACTTTCTGTTTGCACTTTTCTTCTGGGTGTACAGTTAGTTCAGCAATGATATCAATGTTATGATCAAAAAAGATGGGTTCAAATGTTCTTTCTCTTATCTCTTGTTTTTGTGAGGGTTTAATTGTTTCTGTAGCAAATATACCACCCTCAAAAATATCTGTGCTTTTAAGATGACACCCTGCTGACTGTTGAATTTGACTCATTCTTCCTGCTTTTATGATCTAGAAAGAGATCGGCCTCATCTTCCAAGAGAGGGAAAGGGCTGGTTTTCTTTACTGGTTTTGGTTTAATAGACTAAAGGAGGTCATTGTACTACCTGCCTCACCTTGAGCAGGAAACATGGGGCTGAAAGAAGGAATTTTTTAACATCTAAATTAGACCAGATGACGACCCTGTTCAAAACCTTCTGGTACATTCTCATCTCACTCAGAGTAAAACCTGAAGTTTTTATCAGGGCATCACAGGGTTCTATACAAAACTGCCCACCCCTCCCTGTCTGATCTCACTTCTACCATTCTCCTCTTTAAGATCACCACCCTCCTTCCTGATCCTCAAGCATTTCAAACATCCTCCTACCTATCTGTGACCTCCCTTCTCAGAGCATGTTTCCACTATCTACCCACACGACCTGCTTCCTAGCTTCATTCAGGTCTTGACTCAAATGTTACTTTAACAGAGAAAACATCCCCAATCATATATATATTAAATCCTACATAATAAAAGCCTAATATGCAAATAGACCAAATGGTGGAACAACTGGTTGCTATGACACATGTGACCATCAGGGGACAGACACTCAATGCAGGAGCTTCCCCCAGCCCGCAGGTCCCAACTGGTGGCGGTGGCGGGAGGCGGGGCATGTAAGCAGGCAGCACCAGGCCAGCAAGGCAGGTGCCAGCTGGGATCCCCGATCACCCCGCTGGTTGCCCCGGAAAGGGAGGCAACCAGCGGTGGCAGTGGAGGATGGGGCTGGCGAGAAGGTGGCACCAGGCCAGCCAAGACAGTTGCGAGCAAGGGCCATGATCACCTCACCAGTTGCCCCACAGATAGGCCCTGGACTAGGGACCTTACCCATGCACAAATTTCGTGCACTGGGCCTCGTGTGTGTGTGTGTGTGTGTGTGTGTGTGTGTGTGTGTGTGTGTATTTATTTATATATATTTATATATATGGCTAAGTAACTGGCTGGTAGGCATGATGCACACTGACCACCAGGGGGCAGGCAATCAGGAACTGCTGAGTGATAGCAACTTTGCAAATTGCCCTTTCACACTCCGGGACCCCTTGGGGGATGTCAGACTGCTGGTTTTGGCCAAATCTCTGCAGGCCAGGCTGAGGGACCCCACCTGCTGGAGGGACCCCACTCACTCTGAAGTTGTCCTTTGAGCCCCGGCTGTGCTGCCTCAGGTACAACTGTAGGAGGTTGGCTCCAGGGCATGTCTGCCCCATCTCACCCAGTCCTGCTCCGCCTGCCATCTTCTAACTAATTTCCTTTCAATGTGCATGAATCTGTGCACCAGGCCTCTAGTTCTATATAAAGTAGAACTACTCATTGCTCTTTTATTTTCCTGCTTTACTTTTCTCCTATCACTTCCTTCCTCCTGGCATTTTATTGTTTTTTGTGTCTATTGTTTTCTTTCCCACCTTACCCCAAAACAATGTAAGCTATATGAGGGAAGAGACAGTACCTGCTCTTCTCTACTATATGCCTCATGCTAAGAACAATAGTAGGTACCTGATAAATATTTGATACTAATAAATAGGATGTCTTATCTACTCTAAGAGGCTATGGCTCCAGAAAACTAGTGTTATTTGCCATCTATCTCCAATGCAGAGTCCGGCTCATAGAAGATGCTCCATAAACATTGCTGAAGTAATGAGTTAATAGAATAGGCAATGAATGAATGGTTATGGTAGTTCATGCATGGATTGGGATCACAGAAAGCGTAGTAAAAGGATTTAAAATGTGAAGCAGCGTTCTTCCCAGTTAGCATCACCTAAGAAGGTCATCTGGAAAGAATAAGTCAATGTCCCAGTTTCAAAGACCCCAAATTAGATTCCAGACATGAGAATGGGACAGGGCTGAGGGATCAATCTGGAGTTCAGAGGTGGGATATAAATGGGATTTTGGTGCTTTTGGTGCTTTATCCCAGGATATGGGAGCATGTGAACTTTTCCCAGCTTCGGATGAAGACTGACTTTAGAGAAAAAAAAGACAGGAGGGAGTATCCAGTGGATGTCAAGTGGCCCCCATGCAGGTGGGGAAGCTGAGCAGTGCAGAGACATGGAGAGACGAAGCCTTAGGGGGTGGGGGTGGGGGCATTTCCACGTTGGCTGTTGGTTTGCTCAGGAAGGCCTCAGTTGGGTAGTCAGGTAGACTGTTGGGGCATGTGGAGCCTGTGGCCTGTCCTGAAGGTGAGCCCGAGCCTGCGGCAGAGGCCCTGTGCATTCCAAGGTGTTTCATTAGCGTGCAGGCACCACTCCAGTTGCACATTTTGCTGACCCACCCGAAATGCAAATAGAAAGAGCCGGCTCTGCTTCAGCTGTTGCCTTCCCTCCAGCGCTGCAAGAAGTCCGTCAATAGCGATTAAGACACCAGGTTCCAAGGAGCTGCATCTGAAAAGCTGTCTTGATATAAAGAGGGAAAGTCAGTGGAGGGTGGAGGGTATGTCATTCAAATTTCAGAGAACATAAGCCACGCACTGCCTGTGCTATGCATCCCGGAGGCAAGGCGATGGCAGGGAAGGAAGCACCGGGTGCTCTTGGTTTAAGCCTCGGCCCCAGCACCTACAGGCTGTGGGACTTTGAGATGGCACTTACGGTCTCTGAGACTCTTTTATCCAAAAAATATGGTTTCCTCTATACCCTTTAGATTTAACCACAAAGTTAGTAGCAGCAACATCGGCATAGTGTTTTCTCAAGCACTCATGAGTATTCGAATTTAATCTCCTTATTAATCCCACAGAGTGGGAATTATTAGTAGCGTTCTTATGTTACAGGCGAGGAAAGCAAAAACCTGCCTCGGGTCACACACACCTGTTGGAGGTGTCCATGCTATTTCCTGTGCTGGGAGTGATTAAGGTGTCATTTGTTATTTAAGAAGATGACTTTTGGAAAGCACCTAAGGATGGAGGCTGGTTGCCAGGAGAACCGGCCTTGTGATTAGAGGGTGGGGACTGTCAGTCCATGCCCCAGAAGAGAGAGAGGCTGGAGGCGGAATGAGCTCCAGTGGACGATGATTGAATCAGTGAGCCTGTGTAATGAGTCCTCCATACAAGAAAGAGGAAAGGGTTCAGAGAGCGTCCAGGCTGGTGACACCTGGAGGTGCTGGCAGGGGTGCACCTAGAGAAGGCTTCGAGACAATGCACCCATCCCCCTTACACCTCGCCCTATGCAACTCTCCCATCTGGCTGCTCCCGAGTTCCATTTTCTCATAAACCAATGGCATGTCCATGTCAGAAATGTCCAAATGCGTAGAGCATTTTTATGAGTTTATTTGAGCCAAACTGATGGCAATTGCCAGGAAGCAAAATCTCAATGGGTTGAGAACATGCTCCGGAGAATGGCAGGTTTGCACCTCATTTTATACATCAGTGTCAGAGGGAGGGACGTAAGGGGCTACGTGAAACCCACTGGGGTAGAACAGAGAGTCATTTGGGAGCAGCAAAGCAGGGGAATCTCCGGGATTGGGGTGGGGGAGTGAAAGGAATAGGCATGTATTTTGGAGAGGTGGGTAAGGATAGCAGGCAGTTAACAATTAAGAAGTTAACTATAACCTGTGCTCCCCTGCTGTGCACTGATTGGAAAAAGGGAATTTTCAAATTCCAAAGGTATGTTAGTGTAGCTGCAAAAGGACAATAGACAAGTTCTCTTAAGGTAAAGATTGACCTTTGTCAAGGAAAATACCAGCCTAAGTTGAAGCAAAGTTGGAGCAAAGGAAGACCTGACTTCCTTTTCATTGGAAAATTTGAATTTCAGACCATCTTCTATGGTTACTTTAGGTCTCTGGGTTTGTAAGGCCCACCATGCAGGCCTTCCAGAACTTGTCATGTCTAGTATGTGGCCCCTTTGTCATCTCCAGATGTAATAAGTAACTTGTTCTGTGTGCTGTTCTAGAAAGTTAAGTGAACTTTAGGAGGGGGTTATAGGAACTTCTGCTTCATAGTCAGCCACTCAGAAACACAGGTAACACCAGCCTGTGTTAGACACAAAGACAAATAGAGCCATCGGCTCCCTGAGTGTCCCGTCTCTAGGCTGTGTGGACCCCTAAAGTTACCTGTCAAGTTGCCCAATTTTTGTCCCTATGGATAAACTGGGCTAAATGGCCCTCCCATGTTTTTCTAAATGTGTAAAAGAGAAAGGGCTTAGTTTTCACAGGCAGCAGTTAGCATAAAGTTGCTCTATTGGTCAGAGTAGTCAATCACCCCAGAGGCAGTGCAGAGATGGGGACTTTCTGGCCTATATGAGAGTATGGTTGCAGTTTGCTATGGCCCCTTCCAATGTCTCTGGCAAGGGTGCATTAACTGGGGGAGGGGGCATCATGAGACCCCTTTCCTCAGGAGGTATTTGTGTACAGGGAGCTATAAAGACATTATCAATTCCTTTTTCTGAATAAGATATTTTAACAATAATTTCTAATTGCTTCTAAGTAAAGTCATTATGTCAAAAAAAAAAAAAAACCCACAAAACTCAGGGTGATATTAAAGCAACACATCAGATAGAAGAGAATCACTATACTTAGCTTTCAAGTCACATGTAATTAATAGCCACATCATGTTTTTCTCTTCCATGGGCCAAAGAAAGTTTCTTTCTTATGTGATTAGGAGGAATTGGTCATGAGGATTCAATATACCCAGAAATAACAGAAGGCTATATTATTGTCTTTTCTACTTATGCTATGTGGAAAGAATGAAAGGTAAACTTTGCTAGAGATAATTTCATTAGCAGTTTGTGGGAAAGCGGTTCCATTAATAACTCTGTCATTGGAGATACCCATTGCCTAAACGTTTGAAAATCATTGTGAACAAATTTTAATGTCAAGTACATTTGAAGTTCCATAGTAGTGCTCAAGCTTATAAAGGCACAAAGAGCAAAATTTGGCTGTAGAACACAGAAATGAACATGTATGATTATCCTGTGACTAATAGTTAAGAAGATATAGTGAAGAGTTGCCCACATTTATCTTCAATTCTAATTTCTCTAAGATCATTCACACATGTAGACATGTAGAGTTTCGCATACATATACAGTACAACTATTTGTGTACAATCACACATACAAGCTTTATAATTATTAAAACTAAAATAAACTATTTTAGTTGTGCCATTAAAGTTTACTTTAAAACGTTTAAATGACAGTAAGTGAAAAGGCATATCAACTTTCCCATATAGCCACGAACAAAGGAATGAATGAATGTGCGAATGAACAATGGTTAAAGATGGTGAATCACACGTGAGGCCCTTACTGCCACCTGGTGGCAGCATACCTTAGGTGAAGAGTTTGGGGTTTTTTTTGAGGGAAATGAAGCCTAAACATAAAAATAAAAAAATGACAAATCACATCACATGAGACAATATAATACAAATGAAAGATTAGAGGGTGACAAACCTGTGTACTTTAAATACAATACTCGTATTTAAATGTTCTATTTTAAGTAAGGAAGAGAAACGAAACTCTCTGGTCTTCAGTAGAAGGGTGGTTTCCCTTAGGCTCTGCGAAGACTGTTTACTTAGTGAGCCACAAAGCTCTTTTACCCCTAAGGTGGCCCCAGGCCTATTCAGGGGTCACATTGACTAAAAAGGTCTATGTCATCTCTATGGGTATCGTGTAGTGGACATAACATTGGCAATGGATCTAAATCAGCAGTGGCTTCTAAAGATAGCTACTCTCTACTCTTCAACAATCTCTGTAGTTCAGTGGATTCGTGCACTTACTTATTTACGAAAGATCGTTTTATTAAATGAATCCCAACAACCAGGCCATAATTCAGGCCCTTTACATTATTATCTCTAGAGGACGAAACAGGCATCCATGTTTTTATTAAAGCTTCCAGGGCTCTCCGATGTGCAGCCTGTGTGGAAAAGCACCGGACAGCAATAAGGAGAATGTTGAAACGTGGAAAGGCCAAGGAAAGGTGATTTTCCTGCTTAAAATGAGGCAACCCCGCAGCAGAGCTAATTACAACATTCAAGGGCATAATGAAAGTAAGCAGCCGAAAACCGAAATGCTGTTGGCGTCTTTCCTCCCAAGTTCTTCAGAAACGCCGAAGCATGATGGAACGCAAACTGGCTTTAATCGGCAGCTCTCTGTGCAGGTGCTTTCTGCACTCATTTCGTTGAATCTTCACCCACACGGTCGGTAGACTTGACTGTTCCTGTGGCTCTAACAATTTCAGAAACTGAAGCAAAAATAGATGAGTGTGAGATCGTGCAAGTTATAAATAGCATAGAGCATAGCACCGATTTCAACTTAAGACAGCCTGGATCCAAACCCATGGGTGTTCTCGTGACACCTGGCCAAGTTCACGTTGTTTAAGAAACAGAAGAGCCGTCAGATTTCCGAGGGTCTCCTTTCAGTCATTAACAACTTCTTGAGCCTTATAATCCACGAGGGCCAAAGCCTGTTCCAGCTCAAAGCCTAGACTCAGCTCAATGACTTATCTGTCCTCTATCTCTTCTCCCCATTTACCAGCCAACCTAGTTAAAGAAACTCCAGTTCCAATGCAAAGAAGGTGGTGAGTAACGTCTGATTAGGAGATGAATCAAAGATGGGTTTTCAGTGGGAAGTTTGGGTCCAAAGAATGACTTTTCAGCTGTGGAGAGCCCGCCCTGACAGTTTCAAATTGAGGTGGGGCGCGATGTCTGACCTACCGTGTCCTCTGTTTTTGGACTCTGGACAATTTTCTGGACTTGCCCAGCCACCTGGTGCCATTTATCTCATTTTATAAGCAAATACTTGTTTGTGTGGGTGTTTGATGAAATCTGGCTCTCCCCCTCACCTCTGACCTCCACGAGGGCAGGGGCAAGGTCTACATTTCGGTGTTTACCACCAAGCCAGACCCAAAGTCACCATTCAGTAGGTGCTTGTTGACGGAACACCAGCATGTGAAAGTCAAGTTGAGAGCAAAGTGGTTTAAAGGTAGTTACCACTTCCTAGCTGTGAGAACTTCATCAGGTTACACAACCACTTATATCTTGTTTTCATATCAGCAAGCTGAACGTACACACGGCAGGTGCCAATAAATGCCCTTGAAAGGGACAGGAGATGAGTGATTTAATGTCAAGTGAAAAACAAATATGCATTTTATCCTCAGATACTTTTAGAAATACAGGGGATTATCAGCTCCTGTATTGATTAGGTACTATCAACACACACACACACACACACACACACACACACACACACACACACACACCACTGCTCTTTGTGCCATTTGTGTAAAAAGAAGGATGGAAGTAGATAGCAAAGAAAGACAGCAGCCTTAACTCTCCTCCGAAAGGGTCTTTGTAACCCTCAGCTGCCTTTTTAAAAATTTTATTCAGTAGCAGGTGGAGAAAATTTCCCACCTACCACCTGATCAAAAACACCCAGGATTTGTCTTTAAGCCCCTGATATTTTTAGTGCTGGAAAATCTATCAGAATGATCCCACAGACTCACACTTTACAAGAGTAGAAGCAACAAAAAAACCACGGGTAGACTGAAATGAGACAGTCATCAGTAGTGAGTTTGAGGTTGACTGCTCTTAAAAAAAGAGAAGAAAGAAAGAAAGAAACAAACCCGTTTCTTCTGTTTTTCCAGTGGGGCCAGACCTCAGGGGCCCCTCTTTGTACTCCGTGAGAGGCAGCTCTGTGCCAGTCCCTTTCCGGTTTCCTGCCCTTGCGTTTGAAATACGCACTTTGCATATTGGAGGTGAGCACCAGAATAGCCTCTGCAGTGAAGTTGACCTTCATACGTTAAAAATACCCTGATTTCAGAAACCCAGTGCTCCGGGGGTTACAAGTGATGACCATCTTGCTGTTCCCACCTGGGCAGATGACAGCTTCTGTAAATCCCTAAACGTGAAGCACTATTTTTTTTCCTCTCTCACATTCTCTCTTTTTAATTTCCCCTAACCCAAGCTATATATCACAACTTTCCCAAAGCACGGTGACAGAAAGCAGTTTCAAAAAAGCACGAGAGAGTTTTACCAAAGAGAAATAGATCACAGTAAAGGTTTAAAATACCTCTGGGCAACAGGCTCCCATAATCCCAGCGTTCTTTGGATCGGATGTGTATGCGTTAGCTCAGGCCAGACTGCGATAACAAATAGATCCGGATTTGTGACGGTGCAGCGCTCAACAAAATGTTCCTTGTGTCATTATGTAACAGCTCTGCGAGGTGGCAATTAAAGGGCATGTGGTGGGGGCATGGGCTCTGCTCCGCAGCCTTTCAGGAATTCTCACTGATGCTTCTGTCATCTGGACCCAGTGGCTCCCAGTGTCACCTGGAGATTGGCATTGCAGTCAGCAGAAGAGGAATGGGAATAAAGATCCGCTCACGGTCCATTGGCCCATGCTGAGCCTCAGAGCCACCATTCACTGCTGAAGAAGCTGGGTGGTGGCATGTGTGTATCTGAAATAAAAAGAGGGAAGATGGACATCGATTAAAAAATACACACAAGAAAAAATGGAAGCTTTCAATAAACATTGTTCATCGATAGCATTTCCCATTTCTTCTCCAAGTGGCCCTTCTCTCAGCCACTAGACCAGCTTTCACACTGTCCTCCATACTGCACGCCTCTTCCAGACTGCCTGCCTGCAGCTCCTCCGTGTCTCCCTTCCATCCGGGCTGCACACAGTGCCCAGGGCCTCTTTTCCACCTGGAAATGCAGTCCTCTCGCGAGTCCTTCTCCAGTCACTTCCAGTGACGCCCTGGATGAGGGGACATGGTCATGGTGGACAGGCTCCTTCTTAACCCAGCTCTTTGGTTTCGCGATGTGGAGCTTGGGGACACGCATTCCGCAGCCACAGGGCCTGGGCTTGATTTGTGTCTGTGCCCCTGATCGGCCGGGTAACGCTGAGCAAGACTTCACGTCTCGCCGAGTTACTTTCCTCATCTCTAAGACGGGGATGGAACTGCTGTCTGCCTCACTGGGTTCTTGTGAGTTTTAATGGACTTCATGTAGGTACAGCACGTGAATAGCAAACACCTGCTTGAATTATTACCGTCCTGTCACCTGACCTTCCACAACTCTATCCTGCACACCTCGGTCCAGCTGTACACAATGTCGAGAGCAAAACATGATCAACAAAAAGAACCAACTGTTCTATAGGCCGGGAGCTGGGACATGATAAGCCTCGTGTGCTAAGCTACGAAAGTTTGGGGCACTTTACCTTCCCTCGGGAAGGTAACGGGAGGTCATCTCTCTTTTATTTCATCTCTCTCTGCCCACACTTCTCAAAGCCTCTGGTTCTCCTTTTAGAACAGAGATCTTACCCATTTCACCAAGTTATTGGGAGCATTAGATTCAATGACTACTTGAGGCCAAACCACGTGTTAGAAGGGATAGGAAAGTGTTTGACTCCATGCCCAGAACTTAGATAGGGTTTAGTAAACATTTAGGTACATCCTCCTTCTCCCAGGATAAGCCACTGCCGGTGTCTCCTCACTACCAGCCTTCCTTTCTAGACATCAGGATGGTTTACTGAATACATCCTTACACGTAACTATCAGCTCCTCCAGCGGTCTCTGGCTGAGGACGTTGGGAAGAATTGTTTTTAGGCCAATGCTAAGCATGCCTAAATTTAAGTGTTAATTTTGTATGTGTAACACACATGAGGATACCGAGGCACAGGGAAATGAGTAACTTGACCACTGTCACTCCATCAGGCAGGCTCTCTGCCGTTCCCAGTGTCACACCGCAGGGTCTTTCTTGTCGCGTTCCTGAGCAATCATTTTAAGCTGCAATAAAGGCAGTGTGGCTGTACAAGGACTGGGTACATTGACAACAAAGGAAATGCAATGGAAATTTGCAAGCACAGGAAAAATGTAAATGTATAAAACAGTAAGAGATTTCACCTGGGCACGGAATGCCTCGGGGAGTACACTCCGCGCACTTTATTGAGAGGATGTGTAGAAATCGCTGTACAACCCTGAGTGCGTCCCCGGGTTTCTGGGGACCAGGCATTTACATTTGCGGGAGACTAGATGCTCTGGGACCTTTCATTATCTGTCCTTGAAATCTAAACGGTGAATGTTGCAAGGACTCAGCAAGCTCATTCTTATCCTCATCACACAGACTCTCAGAACACAGGATCTAAGACCATTCGAGTTTCAGAGTCTTGACGAGGGAAGAGACAAGTCAGGAAAATGAAGCATAGAAAAGATGAGGTGAGCTCTTTTCTGGAGGAAGATTCTTGGGGAGGGATGCGGGAGGAGTGGGTAGGGTGGTACCTTTAGGGCTGGCCAGGAAGCACCAGTGATTGCCTGCTCTTTGATTTCTTTGCCAGTATCTTCACCAAATTTACGTCAGAAGTCTGCTTCCACTGGAAAGCCACACAGGTTTAGTGATGATAGGGAACATGTATGACGTCAGTGCTGTTCTCAGACAGACAATTAAGTGTGTGTTACACACATAAGGATACCGGGGCACAGGGAAATGAGTAACTTGACCACGGTCACACACCAAATAGGTGCTAACTGCAGGCTCTCTGATTCTAGGGCCAGCCTTGTCCCAAAGGGTACCCATCATAATGACTTACCAAAATAAATAAAAACACCTTGAATACAAACTCTTTACAGTAGACAATGTTGTTGTTTTTACACATGGATTGCTCATATTCCAAAATGGTCCTATTCATTTCCATTTCATAGCTGGAGAATCTAAGGCCATACGAGTTTAAGAGTCTTGACCAATATCACTTAGCGCGTGAGTGTTAGAACTAGGAACCTCATATTTATCCTGCCAGCTTCACTACTTAACAGCGATTGATTGAGTGAGTTGCTTCACCCTCTAAACCTCTTTAAACAAATTTCCTAAATCTATGAAATGGGAATAGTAAGTTTCTACCTAATGGATTTGTTGGAGCATCCAATTAGGTTATATATGTAAAGCGTTCAGCAACCATTCATGGTGCTTAGCAAGTGTGTGATACATGTTTGCTGTCATCATCAGTAAAATATTTACAGATAAAGTATCTTCAGTAAAAAATTATGAGTGGACTTGATTTGCCTTTATAGATTTCTGGGCAAACAGAGTGGGTAATCATCAACTGAGTTTTATCATTTAAAGTGTATACTCCCCACTCTTAAAACTTCCTACTTGGAAGAAATTTGTCGATGTTAGACTTGGAACAAAGAAAAACCCTGCCCTAGCAGGAAACTGGTGAATAGAAAGGTGAAGTTTTCCTTCATAAGCACTTTTCTTCACTCTCCTGGAGGTGGACACTGAATGATTTGTGTGTGTGCACTTGTCTATGCAGCTCTCAAAGTTAAAATTCTTTACAAGAAACGGTTGAAAACTAATCATTCAAACAAGCTTTAAAAATAACATCTTGAAGAGCTCCTGGGTGCCAGTTCATCAAAGTTAGCAATGATTCAACTGTGATTCTTTATTTGGATTCGTCTCTCCCACAACACTAAGTACCATACAGCTTTGCATCGTTGTATCTCAATAAATGAAGACACTAAGGAGAAAGTATGGGCGAGTGAGTGGGTGGAGAACCATGAGATATATCCACTCTAGCAGCTCTCAACAAACAAACTAAAATAAAAAGCTCTATAGAAAGAAGGATCACTTTTCCTTGACAATTTCCGCACTTAATAGTGCAGCGATAGGGTCACCTGTCTCTAACAATAGGAGATCTGTCTCCAGGTTACAATTAGCCTTTCTATATCACCTTCAAAAACATTTTCCACCAGCATTACCTCAGCCAGCCCTGCTGTAATCCTAAAACGTGAACGATATTGTGTTCCTGTTTTACAGAAGAGGGAACTGAGCCACAGAGAGGTTATGTACTCAGTAACACGGAAAGCCAGGAATGACACGGTTTTCCTTCTCCAAATCTGTTCTTCACACAATTATTAGTAACTCAGGAATAATTGACATAAACAGCTCCGTAGAATAAATAGAATGCCTCAGATGAAGTCCAAGGTTTAAAAGGTAGGAACATCTAACTACAAATTAAATGCCAGTCATCTACACTAATAAAAGAGTAATATGCAAATTGACCGTACCTTCACAACACCCACCAGCCAATCAGGAGTGAGTATGCAAACTAACCCAACAAAGATAGTGGGTTAATTTGCATATGCAGGCACCAAGTGGCTGGGGGTGGGGTGGGATAATTGCATCATTGCCATGGCGATGACACAGGCATTCTGCACTGCACCTGGTCTCTCTGGGCCTCTGGGCAGCAAGGGAAGGTAGGAAGGTGGGTCTGGCCAGAGTGAAGGCGATGCCAGCAGCCAGGGGAAGGAAGACCCAATCTTGCATGAATCTTCGTGTATCAGGCCTCTAGTTTAACAATATTTATTGAGCACAGACCAGGGGTACACATGAACTCCAAGGCCCAGAGTCTGCTCACCGGAAGAGAAATATAAACTGGGTAGCAAATGACATAAAATGGAAATTGGTCATTGCTTCAGACCAGCTTTTCCTAAATTGAAAGTTGTCTTTCTGGTTCTTCAAGGTGTTAGTCATTGCTCTGCCTTTAAAATCTTGGGGGAAGGGGAGTGTTTCATGTAGGGGAAGATATCTTATAGAAACATAAGCATCCTTTCTTAGAGATTCACAGTGTGCACTAGCCCATCAAAGTGTGCCATAAAGTTCCACAGAAGATGAAAACCTGCTTTGCTTTATTGAGTCAGCATCTTTTAAGCATTTCATCATGAAACACATTTCCTTACAAAGTCTTGTTGAGGAGGAACCAGTGTCCTAGAAAGAACTCAAACATGAGAATACATACAAATCACTAAGAAAAAAAGTAATAAAACAAAAATTCCTTGGTTCCACTCCAGAAATTCTGACTCAGGAAGTCTTGGGTGAAGTCTGAGAATTTGTACATTTGTAGGCAACCAGCTGATCCTAGGTTGCAGGGTTGAGAATGAAATTTGGGGAGCATCTACGGAATTGTTTCTAAAAGATCACTCCAGAATGCTACGTCCTTACTATGGACTGAATGGTACCTCTCCCCTCAGATTTATATGTTGAATCCACAACCCCAATGTGATTATATTTGGAGATAGGGCTGATAGGAGGTATGTAAGGTTAAATGAGTCAGAAAGATGAGGTCCTAATCCTATAGGACTGGTGGTCTTAGAAGAAGGGAAGAGAGAAAAGTCTCTTCCCAAGCAGGTGCCCAGGAAAGGCTGTGTGAGAACCCATAAGGTGGCCCCTGTGAGCTAGGAATAAAGCCCTTGTGGGCCCCAGGCAGTGCTGGCACCTCAATCTTAGACTTCCAGCTTCCAGGACTATGAGCCAGCCAGACTATGGCATTTTGTTGTGGCAGTCCTGGGGCCCTGCTTTTTTTTATAGTATTTATGACTGCATCCAAATAATCTCATTATCACATATGCATAATGCACCCCTTTCATGGACATGCCACAAAGAAGACCTGATCTAAACAGGAAAAGGGAATAAAGGGAAGAAGGTATTATTAGAAGAACATCATTCAAATTCTATATCTACCGTTTTTAAGGTGTATACTTCCACTTATATGTGGAATCTCAAGAACAAAATAAACCAACAAGCAAAACTGAAACAGACTCATAGACACAAGAAACAGAATGATGGTTACCAGAGGGGAGGCAGTTGGGGGGCTGGCAGAATTCCCTATCACATCAAACCTAATAAAATATACCCATATCACATATTTCTGGGTCAAAGGCTATGCAAGTCTTCAATTTCCCTATATGTTATAACATCTAGTTATGAGAGTTCCTGCTTACCTTGATTCTTCATTTTCCTATTTGCATGGAGCACAAATGACCTACGGGCCAGGTCGAGGAGGAAGATGGTTGCTAAAGCCAAGGTGAGAGATGCTGAGGGTCCGAGGTACACAGACACACAAGAGACAAAGTAGGGGAGGAAAGCAGTTAACTTATCTAGCAACAATACTCATAGGACTTGATAATGGGCTATGCAGACGCGAGGAAGTAGAAAGAATTAAGAATAAATCTTCTGTTTCTAGCTTGATCACAAGGATTGGAAGCTTCTGTAGAGTTAGGGCAAAGATGGATTCCCTTAGAAACTGTTGCTTTTGGAGGAGCAGGAGGAAGCTAGAGAGCACTATCCATCAAGCACTTGTATATTTAGCACTTACTTCCTTCCCCGATGTGTTTTTCTGCACAGCATGTAACATCTTCCATGACAACATAGAGTTCACTTTCTTTATTGTCCGCTCCCATTGAAAGGTCATTCCGACTAGGGGATTGGATCCAGGCGGCACTGAGAATAGATCAAGACAGAAAATGCAAATTCTGGAATCGCCCAAATAGGTGACAGTGGAAGAATTGGATTAGGGAAAGCGTGTAGAAACAGAAGAAAAGTGAGCTGCGAAAATATCCCTTGGGAACATTAATGTTTAAAGGGGTGTAGAAGGAACAGAAGATAGTGCTGGACTCAGACATTACAGGAGGAGCCAACATGTGCGATATCGTGGCAGCCGGAGAAATAGAGTTTTCAGGAGTGAGTCGTCAACCACATTAAATGCAGCGAGGAAACCAAGAAGATGAAACCGAAAGTTCAGCATTAATGTGGCAATGAGGCCGTGGACTCCTTATTAAAGGCGGTTTGAGTGGAAGCAGAGATGTAAATGACCGCAGCTGGTAAAGGAATTGAAAAGAAGAATACCAAAGGCAGAGAGTTAATTTTTATAAGTTGAGTGGTCTGCAATTAGACAGATGGAGCTTAGGTGCAAGATAATTACTAGAAATCAATGCGTGTGAAAGGAACAAGAATGAACCTAGGAAACTTGACTTTAGGGTCCTTGAATCTAACCACTATGTTATAAGGCCTCTCTATCCTCAAGAGGAAAAAAAAATAAATCCATCTCCTGCCACCAGAGTCAGACTCATCAAATCCATTCTGTGCTATGGGCCCTATTTTCATCCTTATAAACTTAATAGGGAAAACTGAAGCAAAGGATTAGGAGAGCAAGGAACATAATGGAGATGTGGGTTTCCCACTCACTTTTGCCTTCTTTGACTTTCCACCTTGCTGCTTGAATGGGCACTCAGAAAACTCTGACATGAACGTGGGCCGGCCCCACGGTTATGAATTGTGACCTCCAGTAACAGAAAGACCAAAGGTGTGGCTGTCTGACCTCTGTGGCTGGAGACTGGGGAGGCAGGTGACTTAAGCTCATTGAACCTGATTGTGAATAGAAATAATCACAGTACCTGTTCTATATATATCTTATTTATTTTTTACAGAGAGACAGGGAGAGGGATATTGAGTTAGAAACATGGATGGGAGAGAAACATTGATCAGCTGCCTCCTGCACACACCCCCCTACTGGGGATGTGCCCTTGACCGGAATCAAACGTGGGACCCTTCAGTCCACAGGCCAATGCTCTATCCACTGAGCCAAACCAGCTGGGCAGCACAATATCTACTCTTAATCATAGGGTTGCTGTGAAGGGTCAGTGAGAGCTCACTGTTGGGCTCAGCTTCTGGCACACAACAGGGCTCCCTGCGTGGCAGCTCTGGGTGCCTCTACGCATCAGTGTTGATGGAGAAGGAGCAAGGGCAGCCTGAGGATCCTTGGGTGCTCACCGAGAAGAGCTGGAATGAAGCCGAGAGGACAGGGAGCTAGCAGAGGTGTCTGCTGTTTAAGAGAGACTTTAGTTCACTTTCAGTCAACTTTCTTAGGAGCTAAGGTGTGAAAGCTGAACTTGACTCTCAAGGAACACACCAGCTGTTAACTGGGCCCCCAGGAGGAAGTCAACAAGCTCCACCACTGCTTGCAGCTCTTCCCCCGGCTCAGACAGCTCTACACCTCGCTCTTCCGCACTCCAAATGGGGGAGGATGAATGGGCACCAAGGGGAAATTATTTCACTTCCTTCCCAGCGACAAGAAGGGGGTGAAGAAGTCAACATGTACTGACCATCCACTTTGTGCTGGCTGCCTTGTATTTGTTGTGCAGTATTAATACCACCAGGACACAAAGGGGGATACTCAGGCTCAGCGACCTTTTTAAGACTCCCATCTGGTTATTAGAGAGCTGGTGCCCTGTCAGCCTGGTACCCAAGTCCCTCCTCTTTCTATAATTACACGAGATGTTTCTCTGGATAGTCTGTCTGTGTTTCAGGATGAGGATCCCACATGAAGGTGGCTGCCGGTTGGAAACTATCTCCATAGGGAGATTTCCAACATCACCCACCTTCCTCCTTATGATCTCAGTGCCTACTCTTGGGCCCTTCTCCAGGAGTTTGCGGTCCCAGAAGAGAGATGGGCACACGAGGGAATTATTTCAACGTAATATAGTAAGTGCAAAGCTAGAGGAATGCATTGGCGACCATAAAGAGTGGAGGATTGGGGACACCTAATTCAACATAGGGGCCCACAGCAGTTTCTCAAGGAGAAACTCCAGAGAGAAGTGGACGTAAAAAGAGGAGGGAAAAGGGAATTCCAGAGAGAGAGAAAAGGTGAAGAGGCACGAAACAGCTTGGAATCTTTGGGGGAATTACAAGCAGACTGGCATCATTAAAGAATGGAGCGTCGGCTCAAGAGAAGATAAGAAAAGCTGAACAGATAAACAGGGTCAGCTTACAAAGAGTCCGGACTGGGGTAAATTCCAGGTACTGCTGTAGGGAGACAAATAAGAGAACTTACAGGGACTATGTTAAGACCCTGTAAAACCTTTTAAGAACTCGAGTAGGCATTTCATTAAGCATTCCTGTCTTTGGAGTCAGAATCCCATATCATATCAAACCTAATGAAATGTACCCACATCACATATTGACACATCTACTCAACAAGCACTTATTGAGCAACTACTAGGTGCCAGGCACTCTCTGACATCTCAGCATTAAAAACAGATCACACAAAAAAAAGACACACTACTCTACTTGACGTCACATTGTAGTGTGAGCAGGCAATGAAGGGAACAAGTGAATTCTGTATTATCACAGGTGAGTGTTATGCAGAAAGATCCATCAGGGAAGAGAGTAAGACTTGTTAAAAAGGGGTTACATAGCCTTGGCTGGTGTGGACCAGTGGATAGAGTGCCAGCCTAAGCACTGAAGAGCCACAGGTGTGATTCCTGGTCAAGGGCACATGCCTGGGTTTGCAGGTTCAATCCCGTCTAGTCGGGTACATGTGGAAGGCATCTCACATCAATATTTCTCTCTCTCTCTCAAAAATAAAGCGGGGAGTTACAATAAATAGAATTTTCATAAAGAGCTGACTTGAGCAGGTCACGTGTGAGCATACACCTGAGGGTATGAGGGAGTTGGCCACGCTGGCCTAGGGGAGGAGCCAGCCAGGTGTGCTGGCATCTCTGAAGAGGGTCGGGGAGGCCAATATGGAAAAAGCAGACTAACCCGGGGAACCGTGGTATGAATGAGGTAAAGAAGCACTAAGAGAAGAAGGCTTTTTAGGTCTCTGGGGATTTATTTTTCCCCCGGAGAGGGAAGGAAGCCATTGGCAGGCTGAGCAGATGATCTAACTCAGGTTTGTTTGTTTTTTAAAATTTTTAAGATATATTTTTATTAATTTTTTACAGAAAGGAAGATGATTAGAAAGTCAGAAACATCAGTGAGAGAGAATCATTGATCAGCTGCCTCTTGCACACCCCTAATGGGGATGTGCCCGCAACCAAGGTACATGCCCTTGACCGGAATCAAACCTGGGACCTTTCAGTCCACAGGCCGACGCTCTACCACTGAGCCAAACCGGTTTCGGCCTAACTCAGGTTTTAACTGGATCATTTCAGGGCAAGAGTGGGAGCAGGCTGGCCGGTGAGGAAACAGTTGCAATGACTGACAGGAGGCATGCAGGCATGGGCCGTCGGTGAGCAGTAGAGGCCGTGAGAAGCTACTGGGCGCTGGGTAGAAGAAAGGGTGGGAAGCAGAGGGGGTCAAGGATGGTAAAATTCATCATATTTGACGGCACATAGCAGGCATTTCATAAATACTTGGAGAGGAATGTGAACGAATGTTTGTGGAATAAAAAAATCACCACCTTTCTCAGTCTTGGTCCTCAGTTTTGTGAGATGGGTGAAGAACAGGACAGAAAAAAGAAAAAGAAAAAAGAAGAAAAAGCACACAAAAACACAACAGGTCAAAAATGCTTCAGCAAGACACTGTCATAACGTGTGATTCCAATGGGAAAGAAACTGGTTCAGAAAGCAAAGCCCAGATGCACGGGGAGGGGGGAGGGGGCTTTCTAGTTCAGGGCCTGGAGTTGGAGGGGGAACTGAAGCTGGCGCTCCCGGAGAAGCCGTGATGGCCAGACGCTGTGTGTAACGGGAAGATGCACAGTTAATTGTCGTCTACAATCACGACAGCGCGAATTTCCAGAGAAAACAGGATCCTGACAAGAGCAAGGCTCGCCCTGGCTTTTCACAGAATTTTGTGGTTCTTTGCACCTCTTTCTTCAAAGCTGGAACTTTTGAGGCCACTACTGGTGGAAGGCAAAAGCTAGCGATGCTTATCTCTGTTCAGAGCTAGAAAGATGCCCTCTTCCGCCCCCTGGGTTGGCCCCGTTGCTGCTCAGGCACTGGCTGCGAGAAGAACACCCACAGCAGACGGAAAAGATGAATCCACAGCGCGCATGCTCTTCTAGGAGAGGCGCAGGCCCTGCAGAGCGGGCCCACCCCGTCTCAGGGCGACCACACCTTCCTGAAAAGGGGCAGCAGTGGTGGGCTGCTAATGGGCAGCTGGTTCTGTGGGTCGCACCCGGAGCAAGAGTCAGACGATCCAAACTGTAGCCTAAGATCGACTGCTTGCTAGTATCCCCTCCCTGGCACAGCGGGGTCCGTGCCCATGCCCATGCCCATGCCCATGCCCGTGCCCATGCCCAGGCCTGATTAGTCATTTATTCACGTACCGAATGCGCCTGCAGTCAACGCCTGCCATGCATGCCAGGGGCTGTGCGGCACTTGAACACATAGATTCGTTTCCTACAAAATCCTGCAACCAAGAAATCACCACCTACAACCAAAGGACTTGTGTGCACACATATGAGCCTAACCAGTGGTCACGGACAACAGGGGAGTGGGGAGATGTGTGGGGAGGGGTTTGGGGTGGGAATGGGGGGGGTGAGGACAAATATGTGATACCTTAATAAATTAAAAAATAAAAATAAAAAAGTGGTCATCACAGGCTGGATTACAAAAAAATAAATAAAGAAAGAAAGAAAGAAAGAAAGAAAGAAAGAAAGAAAGAAAGAAAGATAAATCACCATCTAGTGAAGGGGAAGAGCATGAATGCAAATAATGAGCTTAGCAAAAATTCATCGAGTTCTCACTGAGGTCTACAAAAAGTGCACAAGAACTTGGAGGAAAGAGAGAACAGCTCACCCTGTGCTGGGCGTGGAGGCTCTCGTTACAGTGAGGCTCATTGTCGGAGTCTTAAAATACGTGGGAGAATTTGTCATATAAAGTGGGCAGAGAGAATGTTCCAGACAGAGGAGGTTCTAAGGCAGTGAGTCATGACATGGTGTCCAGTCCAGAGAAGCCACATTAAATATTTGTTTTATGAATGAGTGAGTGAGTGAATGAATGAATGAATTTAGAGAAGCATAAAAAAATGTGTTATCCCTGGATGGATGGTGTAAGATGTAGAGAAGATAGCACTGTGGATGTAAACTATGGGAAAGTCTAAAATAAATTGAAACACACAAGTGAGTAGCTTTGACCTAATTGTATTTTTCTACGTGAATTTCCTTGCGGGCTTCTGGCTGAACTATTGAGGAGGGGATGTGGCAGAGGGAGGAGGATGGCTTCCAGGGATAGTGGCCTTTAATTACCAAGTTCAAGGATATTGAAGGCCATGGTCTGGGTCCCATTTTTCTCATCATGAACATGGGTCTCTGAACTCTCACCTGAAGCATGGAGCTGCTGGATGGAGTGTCCGTCGGTACCTTGTTTTGCTATAAAAAAAATACAAATATTCCTTATTAATTCTTTCATGCAACTAATGTGAGCCAGCCATGTTATATCGGGACCAGGAAGTCAGTAGTGAATTTGTGCTTCATTCAATAATACCATTTTTGTCTTGTGTAAAAATACATCGCTCACCTGAGACAAGATGATGTATGTCTACATTCTAGCCATAGGGAGGGGGAGAGAAGGTGTTCGACAGGCAAAGGTA
Organism: Vespertilio murinus; assembly: GCA_963924515.1. Taxonomy (NCBI): domain Eukaryota; kingdom Metazoa; phylum Chordata; class Mammalia; order Chiroptera; family Vespertilionidae; genus Vespertilio; species Vespertilio murinus. The sequence continues at coordinate 5,646,910 of OZ004717.1, read as the reverse complement.
GCAGTGGTAGCCAGTCTCTCTTATCTTTTAGATATTTTCTAAAGAAGTAGGCACCCACACCAGTTCCCAGTGCTGGGTAGTGGATGAAAGGAAAGGCACAGAGATGCTCAAGAAATAACGAACTGGAAAGTGGAGGAATAAATGGGGGGGGGGGGGCACACACTGGCCAGTGTGGCTCAGTGGTTGAGTATCAACCTGTGAACCAGGAGGTCATGGCTCAATGCCCAGTCGGGGCACATGCCCGGGTTGTTGTCTTGATCCCTGGCAGAGTGCGTATGTAGGAGGCAGCCAATCAGTGATTCTCTTTCATCATTGACATCTCTCTCTCTCTCTCTCTCTCTCTCTCTCTCTCTCTCTCTCTCTCTCCCATTTCTTCCTCTCTGAAATCAATTAAAAAATTTTTAATTTCCTAAAAAAAGAGCCCAAATAAGCCAGGCAGAGAAAAATAAATATCACATGACCTCACTCATTGATGGAATACAATGAACAACATAAACTGATGAACAAAAATAGATCCAGAGACAGAGAAACATCAGTCAGAATGTCAAACCTCAGGGAAGGTAGGAGTCAGTGGGGGTAAAGGGGAGAGATCAACCAAAGGACTTGTATGCATGCATATAAGCCCAACCAATGGGTACAGACAGCAGGGGGGTGAGGGCATGAATGGGAGGTGGGGGGTAATGGGGGAATAAGGACACACATGTAATACCTTAATCAATAAAGAAATGTTTTTTGTTTTTTAAAAAAATGCCCAAATACACTGGGTTAACAGGGTTCTGTGTGTTCATCTGGGAGTCTGAGTATTTTGAGTCTGTCATTTCCTTCCTCCACAAAGAGTACAAAGTCAGTGCCGTGCCAGTGTGTGTATTGCACACACACACACACACACACACACACTTGGGTAAGGGTGTTTACCTGCATGATGAGTGTACATGGATCCGTACTGGATTCTGTGTACATGCGTGCTTACATGTGCATGTGTTTCTTAGTGGTTGTGTGCGGGGATGCAGGTATGTGCAATGTGTGCTCCTATGTGTGAGTGGGTGTACCTAAAAGCTGTTCTGGTTTGATCTTACTCGAAAAGCTGAGTAATAACAGAAAAGGAGTGTGAGTCAGAGAGGTGAAGGGTTAGCCGTTTAATAAATGAGACATTCATTCAGAAAACTGCGCTTTGTACCTGCTAAGAGGAAGTATCGGATAGCTTCTCGTAAAATTACAATGGCCAGTCCTGCAGAGGAAACCCCTCCCCGCCTGGAATTCCGGAGCGTTTTCTGGAGTTTGCAAGGGGGGCAAAAAGGGACCAGGCACTGGACAGAGACGGGGACGGAGTGGGGATACTGGCGCGGCGGGTGTGAATCATCTTCCTTTTCCACTCACTCTTCCTTTCCCTCAGTCTCCGCTAATGTAAGGAGGAAGCGAGTGGAGCTGTGCTGGTGGGTTTATACTCCACTTCTGTTTCCTCGTGCCCTGTTTCCTGGTGTGGCCCGTGGCACAGCTCAGGGGAAACCTGGCACGCTGGAGTGGGGCTCTTCTCCCACTACATAGCCTCAGTTTCCCCTCCCCCCTGCCAAATGGGTAGAGTAATTCTTAGCTCAAGTAATTCTTAGCTCAGCTGTGAGCATCAGCTGAGCATCAGCTTATGGATTATAGTCTGCAAACTGCGAAGAAGTGGGACATACTCCTGCTTTGTTTACTTTTGTATACAAGGAGGGGCAAAAGTAGATTTACAGTTGTGAGTACGTGAGCAGATTTTATTCTTGTATTATTATTTTTTAAATAATAATTGTATTATTATTGATTAATTAGGAACAACTGTAAATCTCCTTTTGCCCCTCCCTGCGTTTAGTGTTTAGCACAGTGATATGTAATACTAATCCATTGGATGCGATTATAACATCACTTGGTAATGGTGAAAGAGAAGTGGGGAGGTTGTATGCTACAGCCATTTAAGGGCGGGAGAAGGAAGGCCATTTGTGGGTAGGAGATGGCAGCTGCAGTCAGCAAGACGGACTGAGGTCACTCATGCTTACAGAACAGGCTTTCTTCTCCACTACCTGGCCCCTTCCCTGATGAATCCCTGGCCCTGAATCCATGTACTCTCCCCTCCCTCCCCCCACCCCACACACACACCTCTCACAAACACAAATCCCTCCATCCACCGACAGGGGGTGCTCTCCTAATGAGCCTGGCACTGACATTGCTGTCCTCTGCCCAGCACAGTGGAGAAAACAGGACCTGCAGCTCAGGCAGAGACAGGTTCACATTCCTAATCCAGCACATACATAATCAACCCCTGGCATTGGGATTATATTGACATAGAATAAAGCAACATCGGACACATCATTTCATTAGCATAAAATACACAGTGAAACACAAAACCAATGGTCTGATAGCACAGAAGGTTCCAGTCAGCCTTCCTATAGGACAGAATGGTGACAATGTACAAGCAAGTACCCCAAATACTCAGTAGTCTTCCCTGTGACCTACTAACTTTAGGAGGGCAAGCCACCTACACACCCTCTCTCCCACCCGAGGCCATTCACTGCTTGGATTCCAAGCTGCTGTCTCCACCTTGTCTGAACTATTTGCAATCATCACAGTATGTTTTTTTCTTCCCCTTGGTCGGGGGTCAGTTTATAGTTTCCTTAAGTGACCTCATTTTATTTATGCCCAGACAGCCCATGCCCAGGAAGTATAGGTCAGGCTGGGTTAGGAGCTCCAGGCTCAGCCATCAGTGGGCAGAATCCTTTTCCTTCTGAAGGCCACCAATGCAGTGATTCCTTTATTGCTGCAACCAGCTGCATCATTTTCGTCCTCTTTTCTGAACACCATGCAAACGCTTCAAGGCTCTTTATGTCCTTTTGTTCCCACCACAGCTCTCTATTATAGGCGCTCTCATTGGACGCATTTTTAAATATGAGGACCCGAAGCTGAAAATGGTTGCATAACCTGCCTCACACCGCTCACGTTACTGATTAGGAATTCAAATTCGCCTTCAAACAGTCAGACTCCTAAATTGGAAGCCACTACTGTGGCAGGAAAGAGAAGTGAATCAAGTGGAAGAAAGCCATCTAAGTGACCGTAGAAGTCAGTGGAGGGGGAATCCCCTTGTAGTGTCTTTAAAGATGAGTAGAAAAGGGCAGTTGGAGGTGAGATGTGAAGGCATTCTAGGAGGAAGAGACAGCATTTACAGAACATCCGAGAATTACAGAATCTCCCATCATGCTCTGAGAATGTGATGCCGAAGTTACCAGTGAGCGCCCTGTCCCCCATCCCAACTGCCAATGGGGTTGGGTGGTGGTGAAAAAGCAGAGATGGGAATGAGGCTGGAAGAATTCCAAATTTCCTCAGTCAAATCGTGAATGGCCGTTTTCTCAATGCCAAAGGTGGCCTCAATCTTTGTGTGAGCTCTAGAGGTGAAAATGTGGGTAAGCTGGGAGATTATCATGATGAGTCAAATCAGAGCAGAGCCTCCAACTCATAAGGCAGGTTTTCTTATGTGGCTCCTCTGTGACCCTAGAACATGGTACCTAAAGTTCATCCAATGTGTTTCCATCAAGAACATCAGACCTGCAGTGGTCCAGAGGAGACCATGGGTAAGAACGGATACGCTCCCGGGTGGCAGTTCAGGAGTGGTGGAAGAGATGAGTGACCTTTCCAACCATCTGCATCTAATCAGAAGTGTGATTGCCTTCCCCGGCTTATCCTGACCTGTGCCTGGGACTGAAAATACCACACCCTCCTATTCTCATTTCAAAGGGATCTCAGGAGATGAATCCTGGGCACGCAGAGATGTAAATGAGACAGTCACCACCAGAACACATTTGCTTGGAAGAAAAATATACAAACTAGCCAATAAAAGGGATAGGTGAGATATCTTTTTTCCCCCTTTTCTCTATAAATGCTACTTAGCCATCCATCACCTTTCTTAGGTGCTGCGTCCCATACTTACAAAGGAATAATTTGCATGTGATGCTTGGTGCGTTTTTTAATGGTCAGCCGAAAGATGTGATATACATACCTTGTAGAATGATTACCGAGATCAAGATAATTGACACATCCATCACTTCACATAATGGACTAGGTAACTCATGTGTGTGTGTGTGTGTGTGTGTGTGTGTGTGTGTGTGTAAGATCTTTCAACAACTTTCAAGTCTAGAATACCATATCATTATTATTAACTGTCTTCAACATGCTGTACATTAGTTCCTCAGAACGTCTTCTTCTTGGAAATGAAAAGGTGTGTCCTTTGTCCTATATTACCCCATGTGGCATGTTGACAAAGACTCTTCAGGCTGGTGCCTGAACCTGGCAGGGAAATTATGGCAACAAGGAAGCCGTGTCCTCACCTCTCTCTCAAAATGTCCAGCTCTGGGGCTGAATGCTTTCCCCCATGAAATCCCCGTTGAAAACAGAAACCAGAACTGTACACTAAAAAACAGCTATTTGAATTTTCCTTCCGGTAAACAGCCTTTTTTTTTTTTTTTTTTTTTAAGCTATTTTAGTGTCTTTTCTTGGTGGCTGAAGCATAGCTAACAGAGTGGGGTTTCTTTCCCACAGACATCACATTTCTCTGAATAGTACACGGGACAGCACAGATACAGGGCATGTAGCACCCAGCATCAAAGCCACTGGAGGAAACGTGCAGGGAGTGGGAGTGGGAAAGCAGCAGTGGGTACGTACCACCCCACTTGGGGACCCATTACTCAGAGGTCACCAGGTAACCTCAGGTGATGTGTGAGAGTTTCACAAAGGAAAGACTTTTCTCTCCTGCATATTGGCTGTGCCAGCCCTGCAGCCCACTAATTCTGGAAGTGAAGTGAGCAAGACCTCGGTGCCAAAAGCTGATCGATGATGACTGAAGAATCACAGAATTGCAGTGTTGGGAACTGGCCATTAGATGCAAAGTCCAGAGGAGACCCAAGCCAGCCCTTTGAGCAGCAGCAACAGCAGCAGCAGGAGGAGGCCATGAGCTATTAATACTGATTTTGGGGATCAGATCACAGGGGACCAGAGGTGTTCAGGCATCCTCCTCTGGTACACAGGTGGGCTCCCGGAAGCAGGCTGCCGGTCCTGACAGTGGAGTGGGGATTCTCTTTCCGTGATCACAGTAGCTCCTCTGCCCATCTGCTTGCTGATTAAAATCTGGCTGTGCCAAAAATCTGCATTTTCGTCAAGCCGGCAGGGGTGGAAAACACGAGCTTCCCCTGCGCACGCATACCTCTGAAGGGTGTACAAAGAATGTGGAACAGGTCATCACCCCTGAGGCTCAGCTTTGGGATTTCCTAATACTCAGAGCAGCATAAGCAAAACTGCCTCGCTTTGCATAGCTGAACACAGCACAGAGAAAAGTTCTGTGGGTGCTCAGTTCTCATTTGTACAGATATTTTTAAATACTCAGTTTTTATGCGTTATCGAAATAATGGGTGTTGATGGTGAAAATAAAACAGCTAAATATAGTGATGCCTTCACAAAGATATCACTCTGCAATTACAGACGTGGTTTTTTAGCAGGAGTCAGCAAACTTGTCCTCTGAAGAGCCAGATGGTAAATATTTTAGGCTGTGAGGGCCTGTGGTCTCCATCACAGCTATGCGGCCCTGCTGTTGTAGTGCAGAAGCAGTCCAGCCTATCCATAAGGAGCAAGGGTGCTTGTTTCAGTGATCTACAGTTTGCCAACTCCTGGCACACAGAACTTGGAGTTTTTCCCCATGCGTACCATAGCATGTATACAACTGTGTATCTTGCTCTTTTCACGTCATCTTCTTACTGCGTTCTCAAGTTATGGAACATTTTATACAATATTCTGCACTCAGCTTGCATAGTATTAATTTTATGAACATGCCAAAATTTGCATGGCCATTGGACATTTCAAGGTATTACAGTTTTCTTACTCCATTACATGCTGTGATAACATCTGGGTACAGGCACCCCTCACAGATGTTGCATGTCCAGCTCCAACACAGCAACAAAGCAAGTATTGCAGTCATGTGGATCACAATCATCTTGCCAGTGGAGGGTCTTTTCTTCAATTAGTGTTTTTTTTTTTAAAAAAAAAAAAAGCATTATCTATGAAGCACAATAAAATGAGGGGTGCCTGTACATTAAACTTTTGTCTGCTTTTCGGGTTATTCCATATGATAGATTTCCAGACCTGGAATGTTTTAAACACTCTTAGAAAACATTGCCAAATTTTTGTCTCAAAGGGCTTCCCCAGTTTACTCCCAGATCTGTGTAGGAAACTGTCCATTGCCCCCACAACCACACCAACACTGCACATGACCACCTGGTCAGCCATTGCTAATTTGATGATGGGAACCGGAGTGTCTTAGGCAAGTGAGGAGCTGTACCAACATGGCACTCAGGTGGCCCGGCCTCCTCAGCCTTCACTCACAGGATGACTACAACCCAAGGGAATGCTGAAAGGTCACCACCCTCCTTTCCTGCACCCCCCAAATCCACTCCCTCCCCTGCTCCAGGCAGAGGGCAGAGAATGGAGCCCATTATCTTTCTGAGAGTTCCTTCCCTCTTCCTGCCCATCTCACATCTGGACCGAATACAAATCCCCTTGCTTCCTGTTTCTCTCCCTACAAAAGCTCTTAAATGTCCATTTTAAATTACCACCAACCTCCCCTCTGCCTCCCCCCCACCCCCATTTTATTTTTATTGTTCCTTCTCTATCTTATTCCAGCTCCAAACCCATTTACTGGCATTTTCGTATTGTCTCAAAGTGAGCTTTAATAAGCTCTGCCTCTTTAACACACTCCATCGGACCACTCTTGATTAGGTCCCTAAGTTGAGGCAGCCAGTTCACACAATATGTGAAAAGGCCTTGTGGACGACAGGGAGTAGTGGGGTCTGTGGCGCAGGTCATTCAAATCCAAAACCTTCCAACCATGTACCAGGCCCACAAGATGGTCTGTTGATGAGACCAAACCTATAGGGACTTCCATTTGCAATCCTGGTTCTAGCTCGTTAGCTTCTTCTACCCATTAGGTCTTTTGTATTTTTCTCAGATATGAGGCTGGGGTCAGGTAAGCTACATTCAAATTTTGGCTGTGAAACTGATTAAGTATGTGACCTACGATAAGTCATCTAGCCACCATACTTTTGTGTTTTTGTTTGTTTTTTTTAATCTGTGAAGTGGAGGTAATAGATACCTTCCTTCTGAAGTTATGATGAGAAACTAATATGATTCCACAGTCTTAGAACTCTGTCTTCCTATTCCCTTTCATCTTCACTGCCATCCACTAAGTTCTGGCCCAAACTATTGCGGCATACGTCTTTGCTCACCAGCCAGGCACACCAGGCCCTCACAGCCTTCCCCTGTGCACACCTTTACTGCTGCTTCTCCCCCCGAAGTGCCTAGGAGCCCACTTCCCAGTGTGCTCAGCTGCCCCCCACACAGCTGAGCCCTGTTGGTCTTTTGCTCATAGTGTCCTTTCCTCTTCAATATCCCTAATTAGCCGAAATTGGTGTGGCTCAGTGGATAGAGCGTCGGTCTGCGGACTGAAAGGTTCCGGGTTCCATTCCAGTCAAGGGCAGGTACCTTGGTTGCGGGCACATCCCCAGTAGGGGGTGTGCAAGAGGCAGCTGATCGATGATTCTCTCTCATTGATGTTTCTAACTCTCTATCCCTCTCTCTTCCTCTCTGTAAAAAATCAATAAAATATTTAAAAATATATCCCTAATTAGGAGAAGCCCAGAGAATATAGGGGTGTGTATGTCTTGGCAAATAAATGCTTTCAGATTTGGGGGTAAACACCCAGGAAAAAGATTGCTGGGTCACGTGGGAACTCTCTTCTTAATGCTGCAGCGAGAGAAAGCAGGGCCTGGTGTTCAACATTTCAAGCCGGTGACAGGAGAGCATTAAACCAAGCGCGCGTCCTTCTGAATGCAGGGCCCTGTGCAGTCACACAGGCTGCGTGCACATGACCCAGCCCTGACCTGGGCCAAGCTGGGACACTTTTCTCGGCCTCAGTTTGTAAATGGGAAGGGATGGGAAATAGCGACACATCCGATAAAGGCCAGTGGATCTAAAGAGTTTTGTTCTAGGGGCTGTGTTAGTACCAAGGTCATTTTTTTTTTACCCTCAAACCCCTTGGATCAAGAGTTCATTATCTAGGTCAGTGAACTAGATAGGTTAGGTTAGCCCAAGTTCTAACACGCTTCTGCAGTGTCCCCTAACAAGAGTGTGTGAGTGCACATGCATACGGTGTGTGTGTGTGATATGTGTGGGGAGATATGTATATATGTGAATGCATGTGTATGCATGGGTGGTGTCTGTGTGTCACACACGTGTGTGTTTTCCCACTGGGAAGCAGGTCCATAACCTTCAGCATATTTTTAAAGTGGTACATGACCCTTTAAAAGAGTTACTTAAAGAAATCGAATCAGAAATTTCACTCATTTCTAGGGAAGCAATGGTACTCATTTCTACTGTGTATGAGTTTCCTCCTGTTTCACCACGGCCATAATTCATCTCTTTTGAGCCCAGGACAATAACCCTGGGCTAGACAGAGCGGGGCTGGCTTGTAACTTCTCTCACTGGTTCTAGAACCCGTGCTCCTCAAGGTCCTGTCCGCCGGAGGGCGTGGCCCTTTCCCCTTGCGTTTTCGGCCCGGCTGTCGAAAGCAGCAGATCAAGGGCAGGACCACAGTTTGACCTTAAACTCTTCAACTCCACTTAATTACCCATTGTGGTGGGAGCGCATAAATACAGGATGTCCCCTCATGCTGCCGCTCTGCTTTGCATCACTATCGAAAAGACAAATGCAATTCATGTGCAATTACTCACTCGCCGCAAGGTCAGAATATTTATTTTTATCATACATGTGATTTTTAGGATCAGGGCTATCAGTGTTTATTTATGGCTAACCTAAGGCAAACATCCTGTTGATATCTCTATGGAGCCCTGCAGTTATTGTGCAGGTATGCTGAGTCACAAAGCACATTCGGAGTTTATGAGCTGACAGGGAGAAGGCTGTGTGGAGGTAGAGATAAGTCCTCAGGGTGATCACAAATGTCCTGTGAACTACCCACAATGTTTATTTACACCATCCATTTGTTGAACTTAATGAGTGCTTGGGAAAGTGAAATTAGTTAGAAACAAAAGGGTGAGGATTTTTAAAAATTGTGTTTTGTTGTTGTTGTTGTTGTTGTGTGTGTGTTTTTTATTTGATGGTGGTGGTGACTTTTTGGTTAAATTCATCCATACTCCTAAATTGTTTTCTCTTTCAAGTGGGATAGAGCCTTGATCAGCTAGAGGAAAAACAAAGAGAGAGGGAGGAGAACACAGAAATAAAAGGCACTTATGTGATGGATTAATTTAGATCTAGGGTAGCAATAACTGCTGTCTAGCAAAAACAGGTCCAAATCCCCCATGGCTAACTAATGAGATTTAGTTAAAGTGTCCTATTGAAAGGGAAATGCAAGCATTTGAAAGTAGCAATGTTCAATAGACCTATTTCTTTCCTATTCTCATTCACCCAGTTGAATATATTTTACTCTCTTTGGCCATTGTCATCACAACTGTGCTAGCTAATTGTCTGAGTTTCTCATCAATTCTTTATCTTTGTTACAGGTTGTACCTGTTATTCCATCTTTACTTCACTGAACTATTTATCTATCTATACAGTGATGTTCTACCAGTGTGCTGCAAGGATTTTTAAACATGTAATACCTGACTATTTAGCCAGGGGCATTGAACTCTTCTCCTTTCGATTATCAAATAAATTTTTAAAAAAATGACAACAGCCAACACAACAATAACCGTCCAATGTGAATTTCCTGTCTTGGTCCATAAATATATAGGCCATAAATAGAGTTGCATCTTATTGGTCATGTCACACAATAAGGTTGCATCTGAAGGGTTAATTTTTGATACCAGCAATCCTTACATACAAGTATAGGCACCTGATTTTTTTTTTAAAAAGCCACTTTGGAGAAAAAGAGCAGGTAATTACTATTTTTTATATCAATCCAAATATAAATATACCTACTTTTATCAGATTGGAGATATATATATATATATATATATATATATATATATATATATATATATATATTGCAGAATTTTAGTATTTAGTTTGTGTGTGCCATGAGATGAAAAAGGTTGGAAATTGCTGATCTGTAGTGAGTGAGTGAGTGAGAGTGTGTGTGTGTGTGTGTGTGTGTGTGTGTGTGTGTGTTATGTTCCATTGTTCCTCGTGGTATCCTTGGACAAGTCAGTAGTCTTGGAATTGGGCTTCCAGAGGAAATCTTAGTAGGAGTTAGCAGCTGTGAAACTTGGGCAAGTATTTTACTTCTGAAAGAAGGCTATGAGATCCAGTGGTCTCTGTTGTCCTACTCAGCCACTCTATATTTTTATAACTGTCTATCTAGTTTCTAGGGGGCACATGGTTATTATCAAGGTGCCAGATGGCTCTCTCTAGCTTAATCAGGCGACCCAGGATGGGCTATTGATGACCGAAGGGTTAGAGCCTGTAGATGACAGAGAATGAAATATGGGCCATTGATGCCACAGGTTGAGAACCGCTGCTGTAGAGCCTAAGACCATCGGAAAACACAGATATTTACATTACGATTCATAACAGTGGCAAAATTACAGTGATGAACTAGCAACGAAAATAATGTTATGGTTGGGGGTCACCACAACATGAGAAACTGTATTAAAGGGTCGTGACATTAGAAAGGTTGAGAACCTCTGCCATACAGTCTGCAGAAAGGTGAGTTTGATGGTTGAATACTTAGGAATATATTAGGTTTGAGAACATGAGATTTTTATTTTGGTGGATCACAAAGGGTTGAATAAAGGCAGCTTTTTAGGTTCATTGTCTGTAGAGTGGGATAGAGGCAGAAAACGCCCTGCTCAGCTCTGCTCTGCTCAGCGCTCACTGGATGCCATACAGAAAGAGGGGGTAATGGACCGGGAAAGAGACATGCTCAGTAGATGGAGGCGATGATGGGAGGGGATGAAGAATGTCTGGTTAGTGGGAAAAGCATAAAGGGGACCTTTAGCATAGAGATATTATCAGTCTTCTGATATCGAAAGATATGTACAAAAGACAAAATATTTCAGCATCTGTACAGTTTCCCTCTCATCATTATAAGCTGAGCTAGTGCCTCCACAGCTCAGGAAGACTCAGATTCATGCGGGGAAGACTCTTTTGCTCAGAGTTATCCAGATCTGAATGTGTCATGGCCTCTGGTTGTGGCTGGGCCATCACTAGGGACGCTTAAATCCACACTGACCACAGGAGCTGCAGGGGCACAGGATTGGGACATAGTCGAGTGGCCTTCAGTCTGTGGCCAGTTTGCTCCCCACAGGGACATGGGCAGTGTTACAGGTAGTTTTGGTTGTCACACGTTGAAGTGAGTAGAAGCCAGGGATGCTGGTAAAGATCCTACAAATCACGGGCACTTCCACCATCAAAGAATTATCTGGCCCACAATGTGCGAAGGTGGAGAAACAAACCCTCGTCTAAAGATGTTGATAAAGACGTTTAGTTCCTAACATCCCTGTGGGTGGGAAAGAAAATAATTGGTCTGTCAGTGCAATGGATATATAGGCAGTGGATTAAATAGACTATTAATGACATGCAGAAAAGTAAAGGAAAAAAAGGGACATAGCACATTTAAACAGTTGTAAGGAAGAACACATATCTGTGTTGGGAATGCATCCAAAACTATTGGTTTGAGAGTGGTTATCTCTGATTAGTGGGATTGCTCATGCTTTTGTTTTCTCTTGTTTATTTGTTTGAGCCCATATCTCCAGTAGTTATAAAGTGCAGATAGTGCTTTTAAATGTAGGGGCACACAAAGAATCTAGGTTGACTTTTGAAAACCTGATATGCCCCCGAGGACCTAATGGCACATGCTCATAAGCATAACAGTAAGAGTAACTTCCATTGAGCCTGCGAGCACGTGTGGAGACAGGCCAGCTAATTCACTCCCAGTCAGAATGCAAATCCTTACAACCCCTTTGGAAGACAGTCTGGAAATATGCCTGCAGAGCCTTAAAAATATTCATAGCCTCTGACCCAGTCCTTCTAATTCTGGGAAGCGAGCCTAAGGAAATAATCAAAAAGGGGCACAAAGATTTATGCACAAAGATGTTCATTTAAGCATGATTTATTGTAGTGAAAACTTGAATTTGTAATGGCTATAAATTGAAAACAGCCTAAGTGAGCAGAAACAGGTGAATGTTTAGCTAAATGATAATCCATATGATGTCATACGTAGCTATTGAAAATAATGTTTACAATGACTGTTTGATGATGTGGGGAAAGACTTATGATACACAGCTAACTTAGAAATAAAAAGAGTCAAAAAATACATAAAAAGGATGAACCCAAAATTATAAGTATAAAAAGAAACAGAAACGTTTAGAAGGAAATATGTTAACATGTCAATAGAAAGTAAACACTTTTTAGGATATAGGATATGAGTCCTTTTAAATATTTTCTGCCCTTTCCAAATTGAATAAAATGAAAACTGTAATTATTATAACCATATGAAAACATTGGTAAGATATATGAAAAGCCAATTCTGAGTTCCTTGCAATTGTTCATTTAAGGAGCATTATCTTATTTAATGTTACAACTACTTTCACGGATGATCGGTGTTTCATCATGCCCATTTCACAGATGAGAAAATTGGATGTACACCCCTCGCTTTTCATGTCTGATCTTAATTATTGTTTTCTCCAAGAAGCCCTCCTTGACCTTCCCGGTCTGGTTATGTTACTTTCTTCCCCTTCAGTCTTTTAGTGGTTTTGTTTGTTTGTTTTGTATAGGTAATGCCTAGCCAGTTGTATGCCACAATTTTGGGTTGAATGAAAGGCTAAAGAAACGCATAACTTGCCCAAGCCGGTGAGTGGCAGGGGTGACCAGGTCAGCGTGACTTCAAAGACAGTGTTATCACTGACGACTCCAGATGAATTGGGGAGGAGACCAAAGTTCCTTTCCCGGCACCTCTCCCGAAGCACATGACTTATTGTCAGACCAGAGTGGAGCCTGGGAGTTACACATTCATCCAGCTCCAAAGGCCTGCCTGCCTTCAAAGAGCAGCATGGATTTCTCTCTGTGAACTGCGAGCATTTTCGCAATGCCTACCAGGGCAGCTGGTAATGATTATTGCTCTTGTTTCCCTTTGAAATTTCATGTCCGTTTACTTAACAGGGCATTACTAATCCAGAGGAAGGGAGTGGGTGAAGAATCCCATTTGTAACGAGGATAGCAGGTTAATGCAAAGAAGCAGAGGTATGTGTAGGTGATAGTGCGTCTACAAGGCTCTGTGCAACAGGGATGATTTAAGGGCAAGCCTTGGCTGGCTGGCCATAATAAGGGCTGCGTTATGGAGGGGATTTACGTGGCGATTACCGTGGTCCTTGCGAGTGGGCTACAGCGGTTTAAGACTCCCTGGATACTTAGGATTAATGTCTGAATCAGGAGTGTTATTGTTGCGAGATCTCGGTGTGATGGGGAGCTATTTGAGACGGGGGGTTTTATTCCTTATCAGCACATAAAATATCTTACAGACTGCAAGAACACCAGTACCTATGGCTTGTGGCTGCCTTCCAGCTAGGCTAAGCATCATGTTGATTGTGTTTTTTTGTCCTTGGCAGTGAGGATGCATACATCAGTCTAGAGCTACTTTTGCTCATCCAGGTCATGTGATTAAAGTAGGAATTAGATATGTTCTGTCATTTAGCGATGAGGGACTAGGATCACCGACCTGATCAAGTAGTGATTACAGAGAATTGACTATGTAACTGGAAGATTGGGCTGCAATTAATGGCCTTCCCTGTGCCCTAGAGAGCACATTCATAGCATTCTCTGTGATCTCGCCATCCTTTCATCTTAATGTGTTTATTGGTAGTAGCCATCCTGGACCTCAAGGAATTTGGGGGAACAGATGGGGTAAGTGCTAAACACACATCTGACCAGGATTAATTTGGTGGCTCAGGAATCACATTGTAAAAGCACTAAGAGGACTACTTGATTTCTCTATTAGTGTGTTTCCTCAAGTCTGGATATCCGGGGCAGGGGTTGGGAGTGGAGGGCTGGGACAGTGAAGATGGGGCAGAGTCCAAGATGTTTTCCTCCAAGAAAGTGGTCAACATGAGTGACACTTATTAAGAAATCACTTTGAGAACCAAATAATCCAGTCAGTGATATCAATGCCTTAAGCCCTCATCCCCAGAATCCCCCCAGGTTAACCCGTGACACCATTTCAGCAGAAATGACATGAGGACCTAGGCATGGAGAACATGGTTGTCTCCTGGCTCCCAAACAATCAAATAGAACATTTAGAAATGCTGTTGAAACAAGTAAGTCCCTTTTGAGGGTGCTGGTGGAGATTGGGATGTCGGTATAGAATGATATATTTGGCCAGGAATATGTAAATGTCAGAATCCTGCCCTTGTCTGTGGCCGTCCCTTCCCAATATATCTCTGAGAGCAAAGGAAAGATTGGAGATATTTCTAGCTTAATTTTCCCAGGGACTAAATAGAAGTTTAGCTATGGTAAGTTAGATGCCTAAAGTTAGTTAGCTAGAAAGTGACCAAGTCTAGATTCTAACCAACATCTGTGTATCTCCAAAGCTAACACACATAATCACCACACCGTAGCGTCCGTTACATTTGGGGGGTGGGGGGAAGTGGGCTTAAACTGAGGAAATCTGATTTCTGCTTCATTTCCCAAGTGAAGAGTTTTCTAACGTCAATGGAAGTGGAGTTGTTTAATCCTTAGGACCCCCTGACAAGTGCTTACAATTAGCCCCATTTTAGAGGTAAGAAAACTGATGCTCAGAGAGGACAGTCCTATAATTACAAAGAGCCTAGCCTAAAAATTGATTCCATCTGACAAAAGGCTGTGCTCCTAATTGCTACATTTTCCTGCCTTTTGAGAATAAATATAAGTCACAGGGCACCCGCCAAAGCCAAATGCTCTGCATTTTCTCACCAGCACAATCACTTGGTAGCAGCTTTTGGTAAAAGAAAAACGAGGATGGATATTGACCACTGCGACTGGAGATCCATGTTCCTTGCATGGATTCACTCAAAGGCACCCAGATTTCACAAGAGGAAATGATGAGGCATTTTTCTGAGGTGTTGAAATCAATCCCTTTGTCAGTTACCAACAACAAAACAAAGGACTAAAATTCCTCAAAGGTAAAAGGTAGCCTTTCTTCTCCCGATGTTCTGATACGGTCCCAAAAGGAAGTAGAAGCTTGCATAATGCAGGCCCCAGTGATGTTCTTTCCTTCCTATGAACTGCAAGTCCCTGCCACGTTTTTCTTTACTAATTAGTTAAAATGCTTAAGCTCCTGAGTCACTGGGTTATGTGCTGGTTAGAGCTTGTTCTAGCTCTTCCACCATCCAGTGGAACTTGCAAGGCATTAGGCTCTCTGAAGATCCCACATTCGTGTCATGAACACAAGCCAACAATGAAATCAATCACCGCCGAGAGGGATGGACAAGCTTGAGCATTAAGACCCACCAGCGCTGAGTCAAGGCCTTCAGATACGGTGCCAATGGGAAGAGGGTGGAATCCTGTTTGTTCCTTTATGAATGCATGCGTTCTTTCCTCCAAAGGTCCGGATTCCACACCGGTCCTCTGGTCCTCTGGGTCCTCTGGTCCCTGTCACGTGTAGGAGCACAGCTGTACTTCACCTGCTGCTTGGGAATGCAGTTGAGTGTCTCTCCGGCAGTGATGGAGCCAGATGTGAGGCCAGCTGTCCTGCCCTGAGTGGCTATTGGAGGCTCTCAGAGGCCAGAAGTTTGCTGAAACCACATGATCTGAGAAAAATCTACCATGCACTCTTTGGGGCAGGGCATGATGTTAGCCATAAGCAAGTACAGGAAGGGGGAACTTGGCCTTGTCCAGGAAAGTCATGTCTTCCCCGCGTAGGCTATTTCAATCCACACAACTCAGCAGAGTGCCACTCGAGGCCCCAAGTGTTTTCTCCATTAATACCTGTTATGTAGACCACAGGGGAAAACTCTGAGTGGCATTTCTTCACTGCATCTATGAACATAAACTCGCACTACTGTCAGCGTTGAGAACATCTCCTCTCCCTCTGAATATATAGGGACTAGCAAAGGTGGCAAAGTGCTGGAGAGCTGAAACAGGAGGTATTAGCTCCATGGTTCACTGGTATCCCATACTTCCTCAGGACAGTAGGGGATGCTAATGGGATGCTATCAGATGCTGAAATAATCATCCAGGTTCCCACCCATGGTAGTGATGTGAGTAAGGTGTTCTGCAAGTCATATGTACTCATGAAAGCTTGAGCGTTCACCCCATAAAGCAACATTATATAATGCCAGGCCTGAAGGGATATTGATATCAATCACTCTATTATAGAAATAAGAAAACTGAGAGGGGAAAAGAGATGGCAGCATGAATACAAATCATAAATAAGTAGATATGCCACAGGTGATGGCAGAAAACCTTCCTTAGTAGAAGAAAGGGTGTGTGTGTGTGTTTAAGGTGCTAGCTATTCTCTACATGCTCAGGAATCGCTCGGGCACAGTCCTGGGTCACTCCATTCTTCAGTGGAACCCACACCTTCTTGTAGGGCAGAGGTGATCTGGGGACCTGCCATGGGCCTTGGCAGCTCTTGCTGTGCTTGTAAAACATTGACATTTTTGTTAGGAGTGACTAAGAAAGAAGATTTGCCTTGGTTAGAAATTAGTCAGATGGCATTTCCTTAGGCTTTGCTTTCATTTCTTAGTGAAAGGTTGAAATGCATGAAGCATTTGGTTTTCCTGCCAGATTATTTCATTAAGGATCTGTAGTTACTACATAGATTCCAGAAACCTAGATCAAGAGCACTTGGTAATGAAGGGTACTCCAAACACCAGGGGATGTAGGGCCTCTCACGAGAGCTCATTACAAGTCCTGGGCCCTGATGTTCTTACTTGTAAAATGGGGGGATTTGATCAGGTACACTCTGAGACCCCTTCCTTCTCCAAGAATTCTTACACCCTCCAAGGCCACTCAAAAGTTAACTGTTCTGCAAAGCATATGTACCCATAATGTTTGAGGGTCAACTCCATAACGCAAAATTATGGAATGCCAAGGATGAAGGGATTCCAGTATCAGCCACTTTATTGGACCATCATTCACTGAGCTCATTTCTCTCTTGCCTCTTGTGTGGTTGGGCTCTGTGGTGGGCCCTGGGAAGGTTCTGAGAACAAGACAGACCCTCCTGCCACTGTGGAGCTTTAAGTCTAGTGGGACAGGCACTAGGCCACTGGGAAACATGCAAGAATGATTGTTACCAATTGCATGAGCGCATTGAAAAAAAAATGAGGGTGGGGGCATTCAGTTCCACGGTAAAGGTGATTGCACAGCGGGGAGGGGTCTCACTGTGGATCCAGGGTCAGGAGGGTCTGCTCTGAGGAGAGGGCTTCTAAGCTGAGAATCAGAGGAGGGGGGAAACAGCTGTTTAAAAAAGGAAAAAGAAGGTTCTAGCACTCCAGGCAGAAAGAAGAAAATGTACAAGAGGCTGAGGTGGGGAAAAGCTGAGCCTTACTGAGAAACTGAAAGGGCATGAGTGTCACAAGAGCACAGTGAGTAAGGGGATGGCAGGGGATTGCACAAGAACGAGGTGAGAAAGTCAGATATGAAAAGGTCAAAATGTAGTTTCAGTATCACTACTAGGGAATTCATTAAGCAGGGAGGTAATGTCATGTGATTGATACCTTAGCTCTGTTTGGGGAATTACCTGCATTGGGTCCCACACAGAAGCAGAGAGGACTTGGGCCATTTGAAGTAGGCCTGGTAAGAGAGAACGGTGCTCTGCTTGAGGTGGGAAGAGGAAGACGAGTTTGATTAATGCTTTGGAGAAGGCAGAGATAGGACCTCTTGACGAAGTGGTAGTAGAGTAACCATTTAGGGGCGTCACTGAGCGAGGCACTGGATAGGATGTGTATATCACAAAGAAGAGGGCATGGTCCCGAGGCCAGGCAGCCTCCTTGTCTCGCTCCAGTTGTGTGGACGATGAACGGAGCTAGCGTGGTGTGAAAACAACGGTGTGATGCAGGGACCATTTGCAGTGTTGGGCTGGGGCCCGAGCAGAGGGTATGTGAGGAAGAATAGGTTGGAAATGTAGGCTGAGGTCAGACTTTGGAAGGCTTGAAACCCTACTAAGGGAGTGGGGTAGGGATCTTCTTCAGAATTTCAAAGTGATATCACCAGCTCTAAAATTGGAAAGATAATTCTGGGAGGAGACCTGTTAAGGTGTAAGATTTGCCTAATCACCGAGTGGTTTGTCATTGGGATGGGTTTGCCATAAAACTCTGTTATTGAGGTGTGAGTGGGGAGCCAGCCCATTTCACCTTTTTCTCAGTGTGTGCTCCGAGCCAGCAGAACAGCAGAACAAAAGGGTAATATAATATTAATATCAAACACGTATAGAGCATTTACCTTGTTCCAGGCACTGTTTTGAACACTTTGTGTATATTATCTCGTTGACTCCTCACAACGCCGGTTGAGCCCGTAACAGAGGAGGGATTTGAAGCTCGCCTGTTTGAGGCCATCACCTGTGCACTCATCCATGACATCTCTCTGCCGCTGACAAATGTAAGATGAAAAGATTACCTTCATGACAGAAAAGGCCACTTTGTAGAATAGGCTTATCCCTGCGGGCATAGGCAATGCCGGAATATCCCGGTCTTCAGCCGGAACTGTTTCATAAAATTCCCGGCGTGGCCAAGAACAATGGCAGTAAGTGCCCTCTGTGAACAAGCCAGTTCTGGGCAGTGAGGGTGGGGCTAAGGGAACCAGGTTCATGTGCTTGGGTCTTCTTTCCAAACTCACAAATCCTATTAGCACTCCTCTTCTGGGGGAAAATGACTGATAGCGGGAGAGAGGACAGGAATGCTACATGGTGGAAAGTCTCACCCATGGAAGGGAACACCAGGAGCAAAGAAAGATTTTCTCCCAAACACCCGTTATCTAGCAAGGTCAGTTCTATTTAAGAGCGATGTATAGTCTGATGTAATAGAATATCATATACCGAGTACTAACATTATGTTGGAGGAAAAACTATTTGCCTACTAAGTTTTTACCATTAGAGCCATCATTAAGAATCATCATATTGTTTTAAACTATCATAGTATACATTTTTTAATTAGAAGGAGTGGGGTGGAATGGCCCTAAGAATCTGATTTCTAACGGACTCCCAGGTGACCTCCACAGACCACGTGTGAGTGGCAAGGCTCCAAGCTCCAATAGTCAACCAGATTGGGAAGAAGCAAGATGAAATATATTTGATATAACTTACCCCTAGGAATGATACCCACCACATACGATGTTCTGTGGATTAACTGAAATAAGCCATACGGAGCTTTCATCATGGCACCTAAGTCACATAAAGTTCCTATTCCTAAAGTGGGGAGTCAAGTATTCTTAACCAATTATCTTATTAATTCAGTTTGTATTAAAACTTCAGACAACCTGGTTGGCAGAAGTCAATCTGGCTTGTATAGAACAAGGCTTCTCCACAGTGAGACTCAGAGGTGGTCTCATCTAGCTCAGGGCCTCCCAGCCCTGCCTGTGCAGTAGACCGACATAGACAGTTTGCAAAAGAAATGAATGCCAGGACCTCACTGCCATCAACTGAATCTGAGTCTCTGGAGGTAAGGCCTAGACTTCCCAAAGTATAGGAAATTTCCAGGGTATTTTAAATTGCAATCGAGTTTGAGAACCACAGGCACAAAGCAATCAGAACTGCTTAGGTTGGATCTCAGTTCTGCTTTGGCAGACTTTCCATGCCGCATTTTACTAATTTGCAAAATAAGTAAAATAGAGTGAAGAGCAGTGCCTACTGCAAAGGTTTGTTTTGAGACTTAATTTATGTAAAGCCCTTAGAACAGTTATAACTTATGACTGTAATTCATGTCTTTCATGTCTAGCTGAACAAGTGCGCATTATGATGGAGATCCAAGATCTGCTATCTAAGTAAGAACCAGCCCTTATAGAATTCTAACATCAGGTCTGCTTCTGTCCAGGATGCTCCATCTATACAAGCATTATTGTAGGCATGTTAACATGACAACTTAACCTGTGTCTGTAAGCACATACTCTTTTTCAGGCACTTTGCTGTATGAAAGGCAAGGAGGTCTAACAGGAAACAGATTCACACATGAGTTGTTGCTCTACTGTTTACTAAACACATGACCTTGGGCAAGTTATTTACCCCTCTCCAGCCTGTTTCCCTACCAGTCAACAAGCATCATGCTAATGCCCACCACTTAAGAATTATTTTAAGAAATTAATGAGATAATCTATGTGAAGAATCTAATATAGCATCTGGCACCGAATAGGGGTGTAGTAAGTGTTACTCTTCCACCCCACCCAAGTGCTATGAGGGAACAAGAATTAATAATTACCTGTCCCAGTTTTCAGTCGCCTGAGAAACTAGGAAGCAGACATACCTATTACTGTTACGTTACTTCTTCTTTAAAATCTGTGTATCAGGGACAGGTGATGGTAGAGAGCTAACCTCTATTTATAGGAAGTTAATTAGTGCTCAGTTCCTTGAGAGGGTGCATCTGGGGATCTTCAAACTTCTCTGCGCATGGCCGGTCACTGTTTTGATGTTTGGTTTGTGGGGTTTGGTTGCTTTCATTTTACCCCGACATGATTTGGCAGGTGATTAGACTGGTAGGTGTGTCTTGCTTTCAGTGTCTTTGATAACACAGAGTCCTTGAGGGCTTGGATGATGTCTTCCTATAGGTTGCACTCTCTAACTAATGCTCAACACCACTTGCGAGCATTCAACAGTGTCACTCCAAATTACATAAGAGACCATTCTTCAGGGAGTAGGGGGAGTTCATGTGAGAAAAAGAACAAAACCAGCACATTCCACATGAATCTTATTCCACTTGACAAGGGGCCAAAGGGGGGGGGGGTTAATAGAGAAAAATAAAATGTGTCCTGGGATCTACTTAGAACCTAGAAGAAGTCTTAGACCCGATAGTCCCAGAAAAATTGAGGATGGTGATTTGAGGTTGATAATGATGGTCTGTTAGGAATAGAAACGCTAACCAAGGACTCAGGACACCTGGGTTAAATTCATTCATGTCCTGAACTACATGTGTAATTGCATTACATATCATTTAACATTGAAGTGACACTATAACTTACCAAGAATATTTCCATCACCATCTCATTGGATCTTTCTCTCTGTGTGCAATGTTATTGTCCCCATTTTACAGACCAGCAAGTAATCAAGGCTTTAGTATTCAGCGAGTCCATAGCTGTAGTATCTATGAATTCAGCTGTGTCTTATAGCCAAAGACTATACTCTTCCCACAAAATATTAGCCAAAATCAATATGAGGCAAGTTACTTTATCTGTCTCTGCCCCTAGTTCTTCATATCTTGGCTTTGCTTACCTCCCAGTGATAATCTGATAAAAATATGAGTTACACATGACAGGAGCTTTGAAATCATAAAGTCCTATATAAGCCTGAGTATGGTGATGTTTTGGAAAGTGCAGAAATGGACCAGGACGTGTGTCTACGTAAACCCACCACCCTCATAGAAATGTTCAAGCCAGGCACTCTAAAGTTTTAATTATTTTTTGGTTAACACTCTGCATTTCTAAAAACCTCCTGGAATATTTTACTTTCACTTGCCAATATTTTTTTAAAAATCCTACTTGGGCTGAGTCCAAACTTTGAAAAATTTCATGTGAAAATGGATTTTTTTTTAACTTTCATAAGGTTCAGAGCATAAAGCACTCTTTCACAGAGAAGGAAAACAAAGCTTCGAGTGGAAAGCATGTCGTAGACAGGCCATGGGGTGCTTTGCTCCCCAGCCAATCCACCCAAGCTGAGCTGGGAGAGTGGAGGATGGAGCCCGGCCTCAGAGAACAGCCTTTTAGGCTAGACCTGCCTCACTTACACGGCTCCTCCTGTTCCAGGCACTGCGAGTGCCATGAGCTCACAATGAACTTCGAACACAGTTTGGGTCTTGGTTCCATTTGATCATAGGGTTTAGGAGAATAATTTCTCCCATCATCCAAAGGAAACATGGGCTACTTATCAAAATTGGTCTAAACCAGCTGGACCATTAAACTTGAGATCCAGGGCTGTTAACAAGGTGGAGCAAGTGGGACCCATGCCAATTGGTTTTCAGCCCCAGGTAGACTTTATTTAAACAAGGCCATGAACCCTTTCAGCGACCTCTCTCCTTCAGCGCTTTTTAGCGAAGTTGAAACCAGAGATTCCCAACCCACAGTGACGAATTAAGAGCTGCCATTACCAACCATATTGAAAGGAAGCCTTCTCTTTTGTTGCCCACCCCCCACCCCCGATTCTGCCCCCACGGTTCTGTGACACCTACAGCTATCTAAATGTGTCCTGGTCTCAGTTGGCTCCATGCTTTTGGACCCAAAAACCCCCTCCCTGGATTCTTTTTAAAAATATATATTTTATTGATTTTTTTACAGAGAGGAAGAGAAAGGGACAGAGAGTTAGAAACATCGATGAGAGAGAATCATCGATCAGCTGCCTATTGCACCACCCCTACTGGGGATGTGCCCGCAACCAAGGTACATGCCCTTGACCAGAATCGAACCCGGGACCCTTCAGTCCACAGGCCGATGCTCTATCCACTGAGCCAAACCAGTCTCGGCCCTCTCTGGATTATTGTCCTCAAGAATCTTGTCACTCCATCACCACACTCACCCCACATTATGATTCAGAACACAGATCAGATTCTTCCTCTTCTAGAAAACTCTCCCTGATTCCTCCGACTATTCTGAGGGCTCCCAATGTATTGTGTTTACTTCCATCTCCCCATTTATCTCCATGTTTGTTGCCTGTATTCAATCAGTTGTGAACTCTCCCAACATCTGATACATTCTTTTCTACAATATTGGGATGAAGAATAACATGAAGCCTGGCCAGCGTGGCTCAGTGATTGAGCATCGACCTTTGAATCGGGAGGTCATGGTTCGAGTCCCAGTCAGGGCACATGCCAGGGTTGTGGGCTCGATCCCCAGTGTGGGTGTGTGCAGGAGGCAGCCAATCAATGATTCTCTCACATCATTGATGTTTCTCTCTCTCTCTCTCTCTCTCTCTCTCTCTCTCTCTCTCTCTCTCTCTCTCTCCCTTTCTCTCTGAAATCAACAAAAATATATTTAAAGGAAAGAATAACATGAAGAAAAATCATTCAATGCCATTGAGGTAAAAGGAAACTTGTGGTTAGATATTAAGTGCTTTCTATATGCAAGGTGCTTTGTTCAGTAAGTCAACTACCGCATCTCATCATGTTATTATTCCAAATATGCCATGCGACATTATCATTTTATAAGCAAAAAGCTGCAGCTCAGGGACGATATATAATTGAGTGTGATTGTCCCAAGTTCACACTGAGAGTAGAATATTCTGAATGGAATCCCAGGTCTGTGTGACTCTGCATCTCAAGCCATGCCAGTCATCGTGCTACTTCCATTACTTCTAAGGCAGAGCCTTTGTTTCCTGTTTTCAGATTTTGTTTTTGGTTTGAATCAAGCCAAGTACCAAGTGCACTTTCCAACTTCCTCGAATGGGGACCTGTGGGTGCTAGGGTGTGTCATCCTGAATCAAGGCACTTATTTCCTTGGCTGCCAAGAATGTGGGTTATATGGGAATTGCCCTCTCTAAAGGTAATGACTTGGCACTCTTGACAGTTTTTCAACCCTCTCCCTGGGGTCAGCTGGAACTGGTCACAGTGGAGGACAAAGGCAAGACCTCCATGCTTAGGAAAAATCCGCAGGACCATCGCAACTTCAGAGCCCCCTGTGGGATGGGCTGAGTCTTGAGATGCACCATTGCCATAGCCATAATCAATCTGAGGCAAGTTACTTTATCTGTCTTGATTCCTGTACTAGTTCTCCCTCTGCCCAGTCCTGCTTCCTGCAATCTCTTACAAATGTTGTTCCTGAAAATACTACCCAACAGAATTCCTGTGTGCAAGTCTCCATCACAGAGACTCTTTCTCAGGAAACTCAACCACGATAGGAAATTATGACAAGACAATAGAAATTACTAATCAGAGTAACAATTCAAACTACATTTTTGCCATTATTTAAGGACAGGATGCATGGTCAGAGAGGATGCTAGTTTCAGTGTCTACTCTCTGGTCCTGGAAGAGATTTAAATTAAAAATAAATGTTTGGAAAAACACCCCACCCATTTCTTTGGGGTGAAAGATCAGCCCCTTAGTATCATCACTCCTTGGCTTCACTCTGCATCTCCGTCCATGTCTCGTCATTTTTTGAAGCCTCTGTTTTTGAATGTCATGTGTGCCCTATGTTTAGGGGAGCGAAGCCCAGGAGAACCAGTATCTCTGAAAAGTCAAACGAGTCCCACCATTGAATTGTGTCTCAGCGGCAATCTCTGCATTAGAAAAATGAAGACTACTTTCTTAGTGAAGTAAGCCACTGCTGTGATATTTAAGTAGATATATTTTTAATCTGAACTATACTCAAGAATAGTAAATTATAGGAATGAGGACCCCAAATCATGCCAGATACCCTCTGAGACGTCACACATTCCTGTTAAATCAGACTGACACTCACAGATTCAACTATTTTACCTCATTGTCATGGTCTAGATGATATTGTTCATCTTGGGGAAAGATGAGCAATGTATGCCTAGAAATGGACAAGAGTTTCATCCAAGAGAAGAGAAGGCTTAGTGTGAGAGATGATCATTTTAAGTACTTTCATACATTTCTTTCCCTATGCCAGACAACTACCTATGTCATTAAATTAACCCTAAATAAAGCTATTGTTTTTAATTTTGCAATTTTTTCCCCTTCAAATGCCACCAAATTCATTGGGCATCTGCTATCAGAAACTATATTGCTAAGTAAATTTCAAGCTTTATCTCTCAAAACTCTTGCTAAGTAGGGTGCCATTTTATAGATGATAAAAACGTAAGTCTTACGGTGTTTAAATATCTTATGCTAGGCTACACAGCTAGCAAGCACCTGAGCCAGGTTTCAAATTCAGGTCTGTCAGAATCCAAAACATCCTGTTTGTAATCACTATACATGAACATACTGCCCACACCACATACTTCTCTTTATCTCTCATGGGATAGCATTTGAAATACAGTGAGCATTGATCTGTATGTCCCTACTGAGTGGCCCTAGGACCATGGTCGGCAAACTGCAGCTCGCGAGCCACATGCGGTTCTTTGGCCCCTTGAGTGTGGCTCTTCCACAAAATACCACGGCCTGGGTGAGTCTGTTTTGAAGAAGTGGCATTAGAAGAAGTTTAAGTTAAAAAAAAAATTGGCTCTCAAAAGAAATTTCAATCGTTGTACTGTTGATATTTGGCTCTGTTGACTAATGAGTTTGCCAACCACTGCCCTAGGACAAATGAGAAGAAATTCCAAGACAGATAAAGATTTAAATTAAGTCCAGGACCCCATTCAAACTGATCAAAGTTGAAAATCCAGGGACAAGCACACATAGCTGGTTACAGATGCTCGCCCAGTACAGGCAGGGATGTGTTTTCTTCTGCTGGCTTCATTCTCAGGCTGAGACAAAGATGGCCACACAAACGTCTAGGATCACAGCTAACAGTTTAGCAATCCCAGGAGATAGTACATTTTTTTTCTTTGCCTAATTACTCTAGAAAGAATCCCGGTATTAGCTCCAAATATCCGTCTCTGACCCATATCCACTTCTAAACCAATCACTATGACTATTAGATGGTTCACCATTATTGCCCAGGACTGGACAATGTGTTGGCTCTGCAGCCAGCAAGTCAACTAGGAGGAGCTAGAATCAGCACCTTCCAAATCGTATGGACTGAGGTAAAGGAAAGGAAAGGGAGAATCCAAGAGGGAGAAGTTAACGAAATGAAAGGGAGAGATTACGGGAGAGCAAAATAGCAGATACTTTTTGCAATGGATGCTTTTCACAATGAATAGTAGACGTCCATACCTTGTCAGAGCCCTACTCATACCTTCTTGGATCTATGGTATCTGCACACAGCAGCCCAACCAACTTCCAGTGCTGTGCTCTTTTGCTACAACACTGGAGAATGTTCTGCGATTCCGGTCTGCCATGTGGATGGGAATTAACTCAACAGAAGACACTACCAGTAATTATTCATTCCGGTAGTTAAATACCCCAGCAACCTCATCCCTTGGGTTAGATTATTCTGACACGCATGTTTAAATTTGTTTCCTAGAGATCCTTAGCAGGATTAAGCTCCTGTTATCTGAGGCAATAACTTGATTAAAACTATACCATATATTCATTTCCCTGTCAATCCCTTATGTCAATTGTCTATGTCCCACATAACCTAAGGGTGCTTGAATCCTTGTCTTACAAGTCAAAATAATGAAGTGGGCTATCTCATGAGACAGTGAAATTCTTCGCAATAGAAGTATCCAATCATGAATGTAAGAAGACATTTGGGGAGACTCAAGAATAAGATGGGTGACTGAATTGAATGACCTGATTTTTTGTTTTTTAATTGAGATATATTTGACATACTACACCAATTAAAAATGCACAAGATATTGATTTGACATATTTACATATTGTAATGTGGTTGCCTTTGTAGACATAATGCCTCTATCACATCACATAAGTATCTTTTCTTTTTTGTGGTTGGAATAATTAAGATCTAGACTCTTTGCAAGCTGGATGAGTATAATACAATATTGCAAGTTTGTGCCCTTAAATATCTTTTATACCACCACCCTTCTGCCTCTGGTAACTAGCATTTTACTTTCTGTTTTTATGATGTTGGTTTTTTAGATCCCTCTTGTAAGTGGTATCCTACATTATCTGTCTCTGTTTGACTTATCTCACTTAGTATAATGTCCTCAAGGTCTACTCATGATGTCACAAATGCCTGGATTTCCTTCTTTCTTGTGTCTTAATAATATTCCATTATATACCTCCCATATTCCTTATTTGTTGATGAATGCGGTCGGTTTCCATATCTTGGCTGTTATAAATAATGCTGCAATGAATATGGGGGTTCAGGTATCTCTTGGATGGTCTGCTTGTTTCCTATGGTTTAAAATTGAGGCTCAGGGCAAAAATCTTGCTCATATAAAATGCGCCTGAATATCCCTTACATTGAATCAACCATACAGGAGAGCAGCTCAAATTTTGTGTGAACAACACTCAACAGCATTTTCTCTTTTCTTTTGGGGTGCCATGTACAGGATCGAACCTGGCAGTTCTGACAGGAGAGCTGTTTACTAGTATCAATTATTCAGAGTTAAAAAGGCCTGCTTATATATTGAAACGCTTTAGTGCCACAAGAATTTGGATGGCCCAAGACTGACATGATGAAAATGTCTTTCTTCACTGTGATGTTTCTAGAATATAATACTGCATTTCATGTATGTGCTCTTCAAAGCTTTTATTTGAAACTTTAGCATTAAAAAAACACACATAATAAAACAACTAATATTTGTAAGGACATAGTTCCTCTCGCTTTTGCCATGTAAAAAACCATCATAAGGGCTAAACTGTGGCAAAAGTTTTACAGATATATTTATGGCTTTAAAATATTATTTTTTATTGCAACAACTTTACTGGCCCCATAACACTGTAGGCAAATCTCCAGCTGTGAGTGTAACATAAGCTGGGTGGTTATGCTATGTTACCCGGTACAGGGATTTTTCAGTGAAAATTAAGGTTACTAATCAGCTGCACTTAAAATAGGCAGATTGTCCTCAATTATCTGGTGAGCCCACATATGACAGGAGCCCTTACGGCAGAAAGAAAAGGCAGAGAGAAGGGGTAGGAGAGGTCTGAAAGTTGAGAGGGGTTGCACACACCATTGCTGG
This sequence comes from Vespertilio murinus, assembly GCA_963924515.1. Classification (NCBI taxonomy): domain Eukaryota; kingdom Metazoa; phylum Chordata; class Mammalia; order Chiroptera; family Vespertilionidae; genus Vespertilio; species Vespertilio murinus. Next base: position 5,619,081 of record OZ004717.1, on the reverse strand, counting down.
CTCGGAAGATGGGATATGGGTGGTGCACGCGGGAACTGTAGAAGGAAGTGGATTCTGCCAAGAATTTCCAAGATCCTGGAAGTGAGTTCTTCCTCGGAGTTTGGAGAACAGGACCCAGGCTGGCTGATGTGGGCTTGTGACACCCTAATTAGAAGACTCTGCCAAGTCACTGAGATTTCCACTTTAGGAAACAGAAAATGTGTGTGTGTGGGGGGGGGGGACAGTGGGGGGGGCTGCTAAATTAAAGGTTACTTATGTTGGTAAAATTAAAGTAATGTACATGGAGACAAATTTAAGAGTAAAATATTTAAACAAAAACAAATTCAGTCTCCATGAATTACCCATGAGCAATAGTATTTTGATCCCCAGTTGTAACCGTTCTCTTCCCTGAGGCAAATCCTACTTCCAGTGAGGTTTGAGAATGGATTTGAAGTTGGACTGTACACACACACACACACACACACACACACACACACACACACCACTAATGCATCCTGTTCTTGGCTCAGCGTCTCAGAGGTAGAGAAGTGAAGGTTTCGAGTTACAAAAGCATGGCATTGCAGGAGAAAGAGAGGACGCAGCCTGTGACCTGGAGTCAGTGTTTGTGAAGGACCCACGTGTGAACCTTGCTGTCCCTTCTAATGCTAAGTGGCACCATTGCTTGCTTGAGTTGTGACTCCTTCATTCTCATAGGAAGAGAAACCCTAAATTCGTGCTAGATTTTGAACTTTCCTGCAGAGAATCTAGAGCGTTCTTAGGGGAGGATTGCTTTTCTAGTGGTAGTCTGAAAGTCTGATGTTCAGCCTCCTCTTTTTTTGTCGCATATTCTTATAAAAAAATTTTAAAAAAAACCTTCTTAGGCTGCTCTGCTCTTTGTCAGTGTAGGGTGGGTTTGAGGTTCTGAGAACATGTCATATCCTGGGTCCCAGCTAACACCCACCAACCCGGGGCCAAGAAAGAGCCTTCCTCAGACAATCTAGAAAACAAAGGAAACACGCCATTGCCATTAAAAAGCAGGGAGAGATGTCATCATCTAAGGGTCTTTGTGTCCTTCTGGACATGTGCCCAGGACACAGAAGTAGAGAAGAAGTGATTTCTCTCAAAATAAACATATCAATAAAAAAGATAATGAAAATAACCATTGCCTCTCTTTGCCGTGTTATGAAAAGAATGTGTGTCCTACAGAATTTATTCTCAGGTGATGTCTTCATTTCCCCACTGGTCCTTGTCTTCAGCACACTCAGAAAAATGCTAATAATAGACAGACTTATTAATTGTTAATTATGTGCCGGGCACTAGGAGGACGATTACACTGAAAATTTCTAAGAAATATGTGGGTGCGTGCAGTGTCAACATTTTATTATTTTACTATTTTTATTTTTAATGTGCAAATGTACTTGATTTTATTACATTTATTTTTATAAAATTTTTATTTTATAAATTTCTTTATTGATTAAGGTGTTACATATATGTCCTTATTCCCTCATTACCCACTCCCAACTCCTTCCCTCACCTCCCTGGTGTCTGTGACCATTGGTTATGCTTATATGCATGCATACAAGTCCTTTGGTTGATCTCTCCCCCTACCTTCCCTCTGAGGTTTGATGGTCTGATCGATGCTTCTCTGTCTCTGGATCTATTTTTGTTCATCAGTTTATGTTGCTCATTACCTTCCATAGCTGAATGAGATCATGTGATATTTATCTTTCACACCACAGTGAGATGCAGGCCTCCCTGACTCCAGAGGTGTATTAGTGAGCAATGACTGTATAACAGACCACTTCAAAGGCAATGTTCAGAACGGCAAGCATTTGGGTTGCTCACAAGGCTAGGGCCGGCTGGGGAGCTTTCCTGGCCTCAGCTGGCTTCCTCTGCAGGCTCCCTCAGCAGTGCAAGCGCTCAGTTCTCATGTGGTCCCCAGCCCTCACGCTGGCATCCTCCACCAACAACTGACATTGTCGTGTCCTCCAGCCTTGAGGGCCACATTCTGTAGGACCCTCATCCCGACTCCAGAGTTCCTTGGGGCTCAAGACCTCTGTGTCCTCTGGTGGCTGGTGACATGAATGCACTGTGACTCTCTCTGCGCTGGGCCTCTTACCTTCTCCACTAATCCTTGCTAGAGTGGATCGTAGACTCATGATGACTAAGAGGCTTCTCTGAGGGGCTTGCCGACTCCCTAGACTTTACCCAAGGATGCAGTAACACTTCTCCTAAGTCCGTGGTCAGCAAACTGCTGCTCTCAAGCCACACGTGGCTCTTTGGCCCCTTGAGTGTGGCTCTTCCACAAAATACCATGGCTTGGGTGAGTCTGTTTTGAAGAAGTGGCGTTAGAAGAAGTTTAAGTTTAAAACATTTGGCTCTCAAAAGAAATTTCAATCGTTATCCTGTTGATATTTGGCTCTGTGGACTAATGAGTTTGCCGACCACTGTCCTCAATGATACTAGGTTTCTCTATCCTTCTACGTGGCAGACTCACACTAAGGAATAAGAGGGCACTTGAAAAAAAATCAGATTATTTACCTCCCTAATGACACTGCAACCTTCTTTTGGTCCTCACCAGGACCCCGGCTCCTCTACTGGAATGAAAAGCTGAGATGCCCTGGCCACTTCCTTCTCCTCTCCCTTCCAGCAGCACCAAGCAAACCCTGCCTCACACCTGATGGCTTATCTTCTAAGTACTTATACTCACATCTTCCCCTCCTGCCTCCCTGCTTCTTAGCCTGGCCACCCTCTACAGCTCTGATGAAGTTCAACGTGTCACCTCCTCTGGAAATCTTCCTCTTTATCCACTGAGCTGGCTGAGGAGCGCATGGGCCGAGTTGCCGCCCTGTGGTGTAATATTCTGGCCACACAATCCATTCCTGTCCACCAGACTTGGGGCCTCTAGAGGACAGGATCTGGGGCTCTGCTTGCTGTTGTACCTGCTAGAATCTGCACAGTATGGGGCATGCAGTAGGTTCCCACTACGTGTTTGCTGAAGAAGTGAATGGCTGTATGAACTAGCAGAGGAATGCCCAACACCAAGGCAGGCTCACAGGCTACCCCGAATCACTGCTTGCTGACTTGGTCTTAGTAACATCAGTGGGATGCTTTCAGAGCTCTCGGTGAACCAGTGGAAATGACAAGGCTGGGAAGGAGCTGTGAGGCAGCCTGTGGAGGGCCCTGGTTCTCTCCCTGGCGTCTAATTGAACACCACATCTAACGCTCTCCTGCTGCCGCGCACAAACACGAGCTCTCCTGTAGCCAGAGGGACAGCTGCCTGCAGCGTTAACGTGAACAGGGTGTGGGCGAGCCTCACTCCTAGATTATCGCTCAAGTATGGCAGAGACGTTGCTACAAGTCAAGGTATTTCGCCAGGAATTTTCCATTCATTTACATGGCTTTCCAGTAAGATGCAGACAAACACCCAGGGCTTATCAGGCCCGGGCGTCGTCCTTCCCTTCCGATCACCCTTTGGAACATCACCATCATGTGCCTTAGCTCCCCTTCCATCCCCAGGGTTCCCTCCCCACCCGTGCAATCCATCCAACCAGATCTACCCAGCTCCCAGCCAGGCTCACCGGCTATAACGCCTTTGCTGCACTTGAACACTCCTACCCCAAGTTCACATTTCTAAGCTGGATGCCATTCTCTGGTGTTCCAGGATGGGGAAAAGAACACTTCATCCATTTCCATTTCCGCTCCAGTCACTGTGGCAGCCATGCTCTGTGACAAGGCTCTGATTATGAGGCTGCTGGCTGGCCCTGTCGGCAAATGACTAATGCTAACACGGTATTCCGTGTTAGTTAAACTGCAGGGAGGATAAAATAAAAAAAATAAAAAAAGACAGAAGCACCAGCAATAGCTTAGTTGAAATAAGTGCTCCCTGGGACAATTGAGCAAATCAGATGTTAGTTCAATGCTGGTCAATAAATAGGCCCTGGGAAATGAACCCCTTGGGAGAGAGAGGGTGCCCCCTTCCCCTGTATACCTCCTGGTAGAGAACTGGATCCGCCCCACCATGAGCACTGGAGAACCCAATCTCTGCTCTAGAATTGCTTGAACACCATGGAGTTGGCCTGGCATGGTGGTATCCATACATCTTTTTTTGTTTCCCCACAAGGAATGTCTCTTTGGTTGTTTTGCCCCATGGATCCATATATTTTTTAAAGAATTTGATCCAAAAATAAATGATGGTAGCTTTCAATTAGTACTTAATTCACTTTCCTTTTTTTTATAAATGATTTAAAGGTATGCAAGCTACTCATCAAAACTTCTGCTCAACAGGAATCAGACAGCAATTCTAGCTTGAAGCACAGACTACTGGATGTTTTAGTTCATCAAGTACCCATTTCATGTTAATAAATTTCATTTTATTTATAAATATATTTAATGCTCTTAAATTAAGTATAAATATACTTAATGCTCTTAATACAAATTACAGTAGAATTTATTTTAGACTTTGAAAATATTGAGAACTGTTCAGTGTTACTTTTGTTGGTCCCTCAATATGGGGTCTGAGTGAGGCATGATGGGCCATGCATTTGTTCAGAAATTAAAGGGGGCTCTTTGGTTCTTATGTGCAAATGATTTTCAATTCCATACACTTGAATTTTTGCATTACTTTATTTTAATTGATTATGGGAGTTATTTGAGACTATTAAAATTGGGTTATTTATGCAGTGTTATCAGCAATCACTGAGGGCTCAAATTAAGTACTGTCCTAAGAGTTGGCTGCCACCCAATACTTAGAATTGTTGCAAAGCCCCTGCTGTGAATGACTTATGCAAACAGCATCACTAGAGAAGAGTATATTTTATATTTAAAATTTTATTTTAAATTTTTAACATAAAAATTGAAATTTAATATAAAACTAAAATAATTTTGCCATTAGAAGATATTTCTAGAATAGATTGTACTCTTAAACAGAGATTATAAAACCTATTTAACTTAACCAATGGCCATTATAAAACCTGCTCTTGGTCTGCTTGCTGTACAGAGAGAGAAATAACCACGCTCTGAAAGCTGATTAGGGTTTCTGAGTTTGGTCATCCCTGAGTCCAGGAAAACTTCATGGGCAATTATATGAACCCAATATTTTCCCCATTTTTTTCAAAGCCTTTTTGCATTCGGCTTCTGTCACCATTTGAAAAGTTACTACTAATACCCTTCTCACGAGGTACTAGTATAGTACAAACGACATTTGTATATTTAAGAGCATTAAGTATACTTATAAATAAAATGAAATTTATTAACATGAAATGGGTACTCAGTAAATTAGTTGATGAACAAATTATTCTGGAGAGAGAATTAGCTCTTATTTTTTTCACAAATACGTTATTTGGTTTGAAAGCAATGACATCCTTACATTTTTTTAATACTGCTTCAGAGCTTTCAAGATACACAGCTATTATTTTACTTTGCTCCTCTCCCCCCCTCCCAGGTATTTCCCAGATTACTGTCATACAGCCAAGCAAAGAGAATACAGTTTAAGCAGAAGGGGTGTACATAGGAGAGGGACTTTATTCCAGAGTTAAAGAGATGATTATATATATCCAAAAATATTTATTGGTTCCCTTCTATGCCAGGTCCTGGGGCTACAGTGCTGAATAAGATAGGCAAAGTCATTGACTTCCTAGATAGGAAAATGCCCAGACCGAGAAGTTAGGTTTATTCCATCCAGGACTAGAGAGAGAGAGGTAGGCAACTGCCCTTCAGCAGCTTTGTCTACCACAAAACGAACACATCAAAATTGGGTTGAATGAAAAGGGCATGCCTTTTGGCCAAAAATCTTGAAGTCACCACCTCGTCTCCATAGCACTTGGGTCATAGAGCTAACCTAACCTTCCAAAGCTTCTAATGGGACCTACCTGGCAGGGTTGCTGAGAAGATTCAGGAATATAATTCCTAGCAAGTGACATAACTGACACACCCCAGATGCTCAGTGAAGGAAAGGGCGGTAAATTGAGAACAGAAGGAGCCCACTGGCTTTTTTTCAACAATGTCTATTTTGTGTTACATAAGCAGTACTACATAGAAAACTGAATGAATTTCATTCATAATCTCAACATCCCCCCAGAAAATGTATTTCTATTTGCCTAGGTCCTCTATTTCCCCTGGACCACCAGCACATGGGGCATCTTGACTATATCAGTGTGGACTCATCATTTTCTTCTCTGAGTAGAGCACAGAGAGATTTCATATTTACCAACTGCATCTGTTATAGCTGTAGGGCTTTATTTTTTTAATATATTTTTATTGATTTCAGAAAGGAAGGAAGAGAGAAAGAGATAGAAGCATCAATGATGAGAGAGAATTATTGATCGGCTGCCTTCTGCATGTCCTACACTGGGGATCCAGCCCACAATCGGGGCATGTGCCCTGACCAGGAATGGAACCATGACCTCCTGGTTCATAGGTTGACACTCAACCACTGAGCCATGCCCACTGACCTGGGCTTTATTTTTAAGTGCACACTTGCAATATTCACTGGTGGAAATAGTGTGGCAAAGCAGAAAACATGACACTTCTTTCACGCTAAGTCCTTAAAATAGGTCCTTTGGATTATAGACTTAATTTTATTAATGTCTTTCAAGCATTTGATTATAAAATATTATTTCAGTTCCTACTAAAGTCCTTTGGGAAACTGATGGAGATTGAGGGGGAAGGGGCTCATTGTGGAGTGTGACAGGAAGAGGACCTAGGCTTATCATGCAGTGTGAAGGGAGGAAGACAAACTGAGGAGGGGAGGAAGGCAAGATGAGGCAGAGAGGGAGTGTAAAGGGCTGTGTGGGTGGGAAGACTGGGGTTTGTGGTAGAGGTTTCAGGGACTGAGGGATTCAAGGAAGGTGATTTACTGTGGAGAGTGAAAGGATGGGGTGGGAAGGATGTGGAGTGTTTTTAGAGAGGGGGGATGCATGTGCATGTGCAAGGATTGTTGTTCATGGGGAGTGTGGAGTTGTCATGTGGAGGGAGAACTGAGTTCTGGTTTGGAATAGGAACTGGTTATGGGGAGGAGAGATTGGAAATTACTGTAGTGTGTGGAGTGACTGGAGGGAAATGATGGGATTATTGTGGAGTATGGAGTGGTTGTTGAGGTGGAGAATGGGGGTTATCATGGAGAGTGAAGGGTGTGGATTAGGAGATCGGTGTCACTTTGGGCTGTGATTTTGTTTTGGGGGTTACTATAGAGCAGTGTTTCTCAAACTTTTGACATATGTGTACCCCTTCTATAATTTTTGTAACGCTGAGTACCCCTGGTCAAAAAAAAATGGATGTATTTTAATAACAATCAAAATATATTTATTTTTATTTTTTGGTACATACACAAAATAATAATAAACAAAAAATAAAATTATTCATAATAAAATATAAATGAAAGTTATACTATAAATAACACTTATTTGCACACCGGACCATCTCACGCTTCACAAGACTGTCTTGACTTGACTCATGAGAATGTAGAATTAGGCGCAGCTAAGCAGGGTGCAGTGCATATCCCCACCAAACCCCGGTGCAATGCGTACCCCCACCAAACTCTTCCCATACCCCTGGGGGTACTCGTACCACACTTTGGGAAACACTGCTATAGAGAATAAAATGGAGTAGGGAAGACAGATAGGGGTTTGCTGTGGATTGTGTAGGGATTGTGAGGGTGAATGGATTGGGTTTGCTCAAGAATGTAGACTAGTGTTTGTAGAAAGGGAGGACTGATGATTAAAGTGGAATGTAAGAAGGCTGTGGGAGAGGAGACGGCATTTACAGTGGAGTGTGAGTGTATGTGTGTGTGTGTGGGCAGCATAATACTTAATGTGGAATATGAGTGGCTGTGTGGTGGGAGTATGGGGTGCACTGGGAAGTGTGACCTGACTGGCAGGAGAACGAAGTAATGAGGTTTTCCGTGGTTCCGTGGAATGCAAAATTGTGGAGAGAAAGGTCAGGCTTCACTGTGGAATGTGACATGTTTGCTGGGTGGGAGGATTGGGGTTTCCTGCAGAATGTGAAGGTGTGACCAGGGTGGCATGTGAATTATTCCTGGGGAGAACGGACTGAGAATGACTGTGGGTGTGAAGTAGCTGTGGGGACTGAGGAGCAGGTTTCTATGCAGTGTCAGGTGACTGTGGTGAGAGAGATTTGGTGCTCACTCTGCATTGTGAAGCATTGTTGTACAGAGATGACTGGGGTTCACTGGGGAGTGGGAAGTAGTCCAGGGAGGAAGAATTGTGTTCAGTGTAGACTGGACAGTAATTGTGGGAAGGGAAGGTTGGCATTGCTGTGAGTGTATGGATGAGCCAAGATAATATTTTGCTGTGGAGTGTGAGTTGTTAGTATGGAGGGGGAATTGAGCCATACAGTAGAGAGTGAAGTGGCTGTGAGAAGGGGGACTGACCACAGATGTGGAGTGTGAAGTGGCTATGAGGAGGGGGATTGACCACAGATGTGGAGTGTGAAGTGGCTATAAGGAGCAGAGACTGACCACAGATGTGGAATATGAAGTGCCTGTGAGGAAGGGAGGTTGGGGCTTTCTGTGAAATATAAACCTGTTATGAGGGTGGATGGATTGCAGTCTACTATGGAGTGTGATGAGGTTGTGGGTGAGGAGGGTTGGTGTTTATTGTAGTGTGTGGTGTTTGTGGAGAGGCAAACCTAGAGATGAATGTGGATGGCAAAGGATAGTGGAGGTGAGAGTTTGAGGCCTGAAGTGATTGTGGTTGGGTGGATTGGTTTTTACTGTGGAGTGTAAAGGGATTGTGGTGGGGGAACTCTGGGTTTTACTGGGAAGTGCCAAGTGTTTGTGAGAGAGTTTGGTTTATGTGAGTGTGATATGACATTTCTTGAGGAGGGAAGACAAGAGATAATGTAGAGTGTAAAGTGGCTATGGGTAGGAAGTATAGACAGATTTGGGAATGTGAGGGGTGTGAGAGAAAATATTAGGGTCACTGTTCAGTGTGAAGTTGCTTTAGTCAGGGATGGTGGCACTTAAAGTTGAATGTAACTGAGTTTTTAAAAAATATATTTCTATTGATTTTTAGAGAGGAAGTGAGAGGGAGAGAGAGAAAGATTGATGTGAGAGCAAAACATCAATCAGTTGCATCCTGCACACCCCCTACCAGGGACCAAGCCTGCAGCCTGGGCATGTGTTCTGATTGGAATTAAACTGGCAATCTTTTTGCACAGGACCAACTAACTGAGCTACACTGGCCGCGGATGAAGGTAACTGATATCGTGGAGAAAGGATTGGACTTGTCATTGGAGTGAGGTGGGTAGAAGAGCAGTGTGGGCGAAAGGAATGGCACTTTCCATGGAGTGTGAGATGGTAGCAGAGGTGGGAAGGTACTTGAGAGGGGAAAACCCAGGACTTGCTACTTCGTGTCAAATGTATTTGGGGCGGGAGGAATGGTGCCTAAGGTGGACTGTGCAGTGGTTGCAGGGATGGGAGGCTGAGCGATGACTCTGGAGCATTAAGTGGTTTCCTGGTGGGAGGATTGGGATTCCTCTGGAATGTCAAGGGCTTAAGAGGAGGGAGGATGGGGGTTTATGTGATGTGTGAATTGGTTGTGGCAGGGAGATTGTCCTTTACCACGGATTGTGAAGTGGCTGTTGGGTAGAGAATGGGGCTACAGGGGAGTGTGAAGTGATTATGTCAGTAGGAGGATTATGGCTTCCTTTGGAGTAGGATGCAGCCTTCTGTGTTACTTTTGGCCTGCTCTTTTGTTCTCTGTCTCTCTACAAACTATTTTCCAACCTGACTAGGCATGTCCCTCCTTGGGAGCCAACACTAGAATTGAGAGAGAGCTCTTCACCATGCATAAATCCCTCCATTCATTTTCTTATTCAGCTGATATTATTTGAGCACTTACAACGTGCCAGGCCCAGTCTTAGGTGCCGGAAAGCCAGTATGAGGAAGACACGGGTTCTTCCTGCATGGAGGTCTGAGTCTGAAGCAAATGGGCTTGAGCCCAGAGCAGACAAGTCATTGAGTCTCCAGTCAGTCTAGACCCCACAGAGCAGCAAAGTGCACCCTCAGGGTTCCACCTCACGTATTTACGCCAGCACCTGGCATTTGTGACAGACATGCTCTTCTGATTATGGGACATGGATCTGACATCTGTCATTTAGCCCATAGAAATATGTGCTCCACACTTGGATGGCTCTATAGAGTGTAAGTCATTCCTTCCCAATGTAGAATTCATTTCCTGGTTGTAGAATGCAGCATAGGCTGCGAATCAGGTGGCGCCTAGAGGCCATTTTGGAGACAATGAGAAAGATTCATGAAGAAGGAAGCAAGGCTGAGGGACACAGACTGTGATCTTGGCTGGGAAGCAGTGCACTGATCATGACAAGGCAGCCTTTCTCTGGATGGGTTCACGGTATGGCTGGGGTTCTTTCTTGGAAGTCTAGCTTTAAAATCCATTGTTTCAGTCTCTTCATCAATTGTCGGAACTATCTACATCTTTTCATGGATGCCTTCCTTCTTCAAATAGCTAGATTTAATCATGTGGTTTGCCATAAACACAACCATTACCACTTCGAATTCGCTTTAGAACTCTGGGCAAATCAACCTGCACAGACTCCTTAAAATGTAGGGACAAAACAGCCCAAGGGTTGAGGGCATGGACTCTGGAGTAAGACCACGTGGGTTTGAATCCTGGCTCTGCCATAAGTTGTGTGGGCCTGGATACATTATTTCACCCCCTTGTGTTTTCTGTTGCCTCTTCCAAGAACTGGAGATAATGTTGTCTTCCTCATGGGATAGTTGTGAGACTTAAGTAGGATAATTCATTGAGGTGCTTAGAAAAGCACTGTGACTTACGAAGCACTGAGAAAATTATAATTATCACCCTCTCTGAGCCTCCGTTTTCCCTCTTATAAAATTGAAGTGACATAATTTTACTCCTAAGGTTGTAGTTACAATTAGGTTTTCAAATAATGCATTTGATAATTCCTTCCTATTCCTTCCTTCCTTCCTTCCCTCCCTCCCTCCCTCCCTCCTTCCCTCCCTCCCTCCCTCCTTCCCTCCCTCCCTCCCTTCCTCCCTTCCTCCCTCCTTCCTTCTTCCTTCCAGAATAGAGAAAGGATTGTCAACCAGAACCTAAGGCAAGCACGACCTGTTATCAATCTTGAGCTCTAGCCTCTCCTCTGGGCCTTCTAAAATTAGAACGACACCACCCCCCAAAAAAAGGATGCATTGCCCCGGAAAGACATAGATTAAGAGAATTAATTAAGCAGCTATGTGAATTGATTAAGTCAAGTCTGCTTTAAGGAGCCAAGCAGTTAACATTTATTTTAGCTCCCACTGGGCAAAGAACTTTCAAGATTTGTGTGTGTGTGTGTGTGTGTGTGTGTGTGTGTGTGTGTGTGTTGCTTTTAGTTTTGTTTTTAGTGCCTGGCTTTTAAATGTCTTTAATGTTCCTTTTTTTTGCAGTGTTCATCGCTTTTTCTTTTCATTTTATACCTTGAATAACATGTTGTTGTTAGATAGAAGCTTTTCTTCTTTATTCTCAATAAGGATGTTCCCCACAGGGAATGTAAAGCTCTTAGACGTGAGCTTTTTCCTTAGGCAATTATTAGAACCATTCGGAGCACCTAAAATTTTGGACAAAACAATAAAGTGACTATAGATCAGCGAAATAGGTGACACTTGGTACACTGACATCTTTCTTTGCTTCGTGTGAATTTTATCCTATAAAATCCTCAGCTGGACTTGTCATTGCGAGCCATGGAACACCCAACTCACCTTGGCTTGAGGACAAAGAGGAAGTTTGCTTGCGTGGTAGACTCATCAATGGCCTGAAGCAGCCCTACTCTCTTTAGTGTGAATTTTATTCTAAAGCAAAATGGGAGCTGGTGGGTATATCCCTCTGCTCTCCTACATTTATATCCAGGTGAGAAGGTACATTTTCTCTTCCCCCAAGATTCCCATAAAAGCATGGGGCCTGCCAAAACCGGTTTGGCTCAGTGGATAGAGCACCAGCCTGCAGACTGGAAGGTCCCAGGTTAAATTCCTGTCAAGGGCATGTACCTTGGTTGTGGGCACATCCCCAGTAGGGGGGTGTGCAGGAGGCAGCTGATGGATGTTTCTCTCTCATGGATGTTTCTAACTCTCTGTTCCTCTCCCTTCCTCTCTGTGGAAAATCAATAATATATTTAAAGAAAAGTGCAGGTCATTCCATTAAATGAATGCACGTGCTATCCTATTGAAGCATGGGCCTGCCTGTGCTTGAACTACATACCAGTCACTGGAGTTAGCATGCTGAGATTTCAAAGTCACGTTCAAGAAGGACACATCACACAGCCTGGGGATACAAGGACAGGCAACAAAATATTGCCAAGAAGGAGTTTTGATATAGTTTGGAAATGCAGACTTAATGTTACAAGTAATGTCTGTTGAATAAGAAAATCAAAGCCTTGCCGAAACCGGTTTGACTCAGTGGATAGAGGGTCTGCCTGTGGACTGAGAGGTCCCGGGTTCGATTCCGGTCAAGGGCATGTACCTTGGTTGCGGGCACATCCCCAGTAGGGGGTATGCAAGAACCAGATGATGGATGTTTCTCTCTCATCGATGCTTCTAACTATCTATCCCTCTCTCTCCCTTCCTCTCTGTAAAAAATAAAAATATATATAAATTATAAAAACAAAATCAAAGCCTTATTTTTATAATAGAAACTGCAGCAAGAAAAGAAAGATAGATAATATTGTGTTAGCCAATGACTACGGGCAGAAGAAACACTCGGCGTGTATGTACTAGGCAATATATTACCAACAGAAGCATGATCCCACCTTGAAAAGCGCAAACTGGAATGTTAATAGCATGAGATTGTGATGTAAAAATGCTGTCCCTTTTTTAGGGAGATCTATAATTTTCGATCTGCTAACATGTCACCATTGCAGAGGTGTGTACTCTGACTACCAAGCTCATATCTATACCTTGTCAATTATTCTTCCAAATTATTCCTTCAACCTCTTTACTGTTAGTCGTAATTATTTATTTTGTACCCATTTGTTATCTGTCTTCCTCTCTAGGCTGAATGCTCCATGAGCCCAAAGGTCATGTCTGTTTTGTCTTCTCAGTATAGTCAGTCCCTGGCGTTTGAGGAGGAGCATTGTTTTAATCAGGACAGAGCAGTCCCTGCTGCGGTAACACATAAACCTTGGAATCTCAGTGGCTTAGAAAAATAGAGGTTATTTCTCATTCATAAAAATTTTGTGTCCACTTATACAGTTTCTCTTTGTCTTACAGTGTGTCATTTAGTATATATGGCTTCCAGGGGTCCCCAAGGCAGAGAATGAGAGGGACTGAGGAAGGTTTTAACTGCTTCAGCTTCACAAGTGGCACATGACGTCCACTCAAGTTCTTTCGCCAGACAGTCACATAACTCCAATCCAACAGCAAGGGATGCTGGGAAATGTAGAAGAGAGTATTTGTGTGGAGAGTGTATCATGGCTTGAACACAATAATTCCCAACATTTCTGGTTTCTGTGAGGAGGGATTTACCTTAAACTCTCGATTCTCTCTCTGTCTTACTCTCCATTGAGAGGGAGAATGACTTAGCTTCTGAGTGCATTTGCAAGAAGGAGCTAAACTTCTTAGAACAATCTCTCTCTCTTCCTTCCATTCTCTGGGGGTGGATCTGACTGCAAAGAACATATATTCTGCACTGCTCCTCCTTGCTGTAAGTTTTGCTGAAGAAGGTTTGAACCTTCAGGACATACAGAGGTGGGAAGCCTGTGATGGCCCAGCGTGCTAGAGAATGGATGAATAAATCCATGTTCTGCGGATTGATGTTAGGAAAGCCGTTACTCAGTTTGCTTTATACCCTCAGTGCTGTTTATAATAATGGGGAAATTCTAATCTCCATCTCTCTAACCTCAGTGTCTGTTTCTCAATTGGTTCTGAACTCGGGCAGAAAACAAGAGGCATCTTGATGGACTCGGCAGGCCATCATCAATTTGCTCCACCCTGATAGGTGTTCAATAATCATTCAATGAATGAATGAATGTACAGGACACCTGAAAGATGGTCTAGCCCCATTTGCCCTTCCAGACACCCAGACCGTGGGTGAGACTACTCAAAATCACCTCCCCAGACAGCTGGTCTCCCAATCTCTGCTTCATCTAACACACACTGTTAATGCCATACGCGAGTAGAATATAAAGCAGTGTCTATTATTACATGGCACATTCTCTCCATAATTTTAGAGACGTTTCCCACAAGGAGGATTAAAATCCTCTGAGTACATCTCATACTTTTCTTTTCTTTGCCAGAAGGTGTGTGTCAGGGGCGAGGGGTGGGGAGAAAAGGGGGGCATAAATTCTCTCCTCCCTCCCCCAGCTCCTACCTCCCAAACCACTGAATACTTTTGAGTGAATCATTCCCAATCTAAACCGATAATCCTTGTAGCAAACTTTTCTTTCTGGACCATAAAAAATGCAGTGGCTTGCTAATCACACAACTATTTAACCCAGTCCCTCCCTAGTCCTACAACTAAGCTCCAAGTCCATAACTTATAATCTACCCACCCACAGGCATTGAAATGAGATTATTGTTCCCACAGAAAAAGAACCCCGCAGTTGCACAAGTCCCAACTTTGTTCCAGAGGGTGATAAAAAGGACAAGGAAAAGACCCAGAGTTCTTTGATAGGCTTCTAAGGAAGGCAAAGGAAGGATGAAAGATTACCCTCCCTGGTACAGAATGTGAACCGGTGTTCTTGCAAACATCCTGAGGGCTCCCACCCTCCACCTGGGCACGCTCCCTAACCCTTTGATCTACAAGCCATTACAAATTGCTGATAGTTAGAGGGGTGGTTCAGGTGAATGCCCTTATCTCTTCCTCAAAAGTAATAGCAGCCAGAGTGGAAGACAGTCCCTGAGAAGATCGTTGTGGCGAGCGAGAGCCCGGGCTGAGGAGCTGGGCACAGCAGGAGGAGCAAAGGCTTTGGGATCATGTAGACGTGGATCATGGTTTCAAACCTGCCACTTACTGGCTCTGAGACTCAAAAACCCAACTACGGATGGAATCTATGTGCTAAGAACTGTATTAGCCACTGTGGCTGTAACCATCTGTAGAGCCTCAGCAGACACGCCATCATCTGCTTGAAGCTAGACCTTCCCCTCCTTTAAAATTAGGGTGATAAATTCTACCCCATGTAATTGTGCTATGTAGAGGAGACCATGCAGGGCACATGCCTGGCTCACCCGTCAGCATGCAGCCCACAGAAATGATGATTCCTCTTCATGCTTTTTTTTTGGGGGGGGGGGGGAGGCTAGTCGTAAGGTGTCTTGGAGAATGGGAGCCATTTGTGGGAAGGCCAAACACCCAGCTATAACTCTGGACAGAGACCCAGCTAAAGAAAGCTTGAGGAAAGAAACAGGGTTTGAGCTTCAATTCCCTGACCACCCTGGGAACCAGAGGAGCTCTTGGATTGCAATGACATCACAGGGGACACCGGAAGAGGATTGGGAGGGTCGGGACCTCTGGGCTGGGAAACTGGAAGTAGGAGCCATAGATGAACTCTCCCGGAGGCTGCTAGAGGTTTGGAAAGAGACAGATGTGCTTTGACCTTCCGTCATTCCCTCTTAGAGAGGCAAACTTGAACCAAGTCAGGCTGACCTCTGAAGATGAAGTTCTGAAGGAGGCAAGGGTGATGCTCTCTGTGACTGTGAACCTGACCCGTGCCACTATCCCAGCAAAGCCCAGAGTCCTTGGGCACCACTGCCCCATGCATGCCCTCCCTAATGTCACTTCGAAATCCATTACTGAAATGTCTGTCTCCCCCTCCACTGGAAACGCCTCCACTGGTAGGTTGTGTTGTATTTGTGTTAGTACTAAATGCCTTGTGCATTGACATACAAAGATATATATACAAGTATACCTTTAAAAAATTAGAATAATATACAAATTCTTTTGTGCCCTCTCCTTTTTTTTTTTTTTTTTTTTACTTTTAGTAGAGCTGTGTTTCTATCTCTTTAACGGTTGCAAAAACATTTCATCAAATTGCTATGCCATAATTAACATAAACCTTCTACTCCTGATGGATAGTTGTCATTTTGCCTGTTCCGTTTCTTTCTCACCCCATAGCCTTTGTCTGCATCATTGCATACAATACTCTGAGTGGTCATCACACTATCTTGTGTAGAGCGAGGCAGTTAAGTGGTAAAGAACAAAAATTCTGGAGAACAAAAACCCACCACATTGACTAGTTGTGTGACCTTGGGTAGGATATGTAATGTCTCTGAGCCTCAGTTCCATTGCCTCAAACTGTAGCTAATAATAGTAAACAACTGATAAGGTTGCTGCAATGAGTAAATGAATGGATAAATGTAAAGCACACAGAACAGTGTGCCAGGTACATAGTAAAGGCTCTGTGAATGTTTGCTGTTATTTAAATTTACACTAGAAGCCCAGTGGAGTCTCTTAGCCTGGCCTGCGGGAAACTGGCTCTCCGACATCCCCCAAGGGGGTCCCAGATCACAAGAGAGGCCAGGCCAGGCAGAGGGACCATGCTGGTGCACGATTGGGGCCAGGGAGAGACCACGGGAGGGCTCCAGGGCATGTCTGGCCCATCTTGCCCAGTCCTGATCAGCCGGACACACCAACAGCAAACTAACCTACCAGTTGGATGGAGCATTTTCTCCCTGGTGGTCAGTGTGCATCATAGTGACTGGTCTAATGGACAAATGAACAGTTGGACACTTCGTATATTAGGCTTTTATTGTATAGGATAGCTGTGTCCCATAAGACTGAGAGACCCTTGAGGGCAGTGGCCAGCCATGTATTCCAAACTTTCACAACTTGGCAGCGAGAGGAGCTTTGTGCATATTTGCTGAATAAATAAAATATGCAGGTGTGGAAATACCTGGTTGTTGCCCAATATTGTACAGGAAGTGGTTCATTAGTTTGGATTGAACTAAATATATGTTGAAATTTACCAGTCCTATGGCACCTTAGTTTAGAATAAGTACATAGGATATTTTCCAGAGACAAGGATTGATAAGAGGAGGGAGAAAGATACAAGAGAAATCCAGGTACCCTAGAGAAAGAGCAAAGCAGAGGAGAGGGCACAGGAATGGGAGTGGCCAACCTGAAGACAAATGCCAGTGGCTCTCCACTTTCATCCAAAATTGGTTCTGCACCTGTGAAATTATATGAGTCAGACTCCTATTCACGTAACTGTGGGTGATCATTCCCTCTTTCATCAGTAGAATGAACTTGAAATGAGGAAGCAAACAAGAAAAGGAGCTAATGATTATTGAGTGCCTACTACACCACAATGGCTCTTAAATAATGATCTTGTTTGAATCTCCACAGACACCCAGAGAAGGGTGTATTGTTATCCCTTCCTATAAATGAGAAAGCTGAGACAATCACCCATAGTCATACTGCTAGGAAACACTGAGCAATGATCTCAACTCTGACCTATTTACTTCTCTGTTCTAGACCTTTCTTCCTGTTTAAGGAAAGCCCAAGTAGAACTCATTCCCAAGGAGCAAAAGCATTGCTAGCATTCTGGCTTCCTACAGAGCGAGAGTTCCTTAACTTTAAATCCTGTCCATAAAACTGCCAGGAAACAAGCACAGTCATTAGCCTTTGGTTCTTCTTGGGTATCATGGTGGAAGATGGGAAGGAGCGAAGGTGTTGAAACAGGTGACAGTAAGCCCACCCCGCCTGTTAGTGGGATCTTGGAGCATCAGGGCACAGATACTGTGGAATGTTCCATAGTTGGAGGGGATCCAGCACAGCTGAATATCAGGGACAGTGTTCCAAATTTTACATAGATTTCCTCTCAGTCACCAGCTTTCATCATGGTTGTCAAGCTAAGAAAAAAGAAGAGAAATACACTTTTGTTCTTAGTTTTCATTTTTGACTGTGTCAAATTGTGGTCTTAGTAAAAAAAAAGGGGGGGTGGGAGGGAATGAAATGATTCGATGCCATCCTTATGAGAGTTTGGTATTTTCTGGAGGAAAAATTGAAATATATTTGGAATATATGTACTGCTTAGGCATATGAATCATTCATACCCTAGAGTAAAATCTTAGATTTATTTTCATTGTTGCTTTCAAGGATCTCATAACACAAATGTTCTGTTATTACTTCATGTGTTATCATCCCTTATTGGAGAAATAAAATAGGGACTACAATTTATTTTCCCACCCCTACAGGTGGGAAACTCAAGGAGCTAGGATTAAGTAATTCATCAAAGTATAGTCAAATAAAAGGCATTTTTTTTTTATAAAAAGAAAAGAAAAATCAACTCATTCAGGGACCTAGAATCATAAACCTCAAAGAGACCTTACTGGATGCCACATCTAACATTGCCATAATATTGCCACCAACACGGGGACCCTCGCTAGCACATTCCTGGGCTGTGGCCATCCAAGCACTGATTCAACACATCCAAAGGAGAGACGATGTTTTTCCTCTCAGTGGGATCCCGAATTTCAAAGAAAAGATTCCACATGAGCAATGCAGATACTTGGCATGCCCTGAGCAAGCCTGGGAATGCTGGAGCATATCAGCAAGGCAGTTAATCCCAAGTGGTAACTGATCAGTGACACGGCTAAGCCGATGGCTTATTGAAGTACCAAGGAATTTGTCTCTTCTGTAACTGCTATGTATGTGGCCACTGTAAACGCTGAGTCAAGACTTTTTACCCTGGCTCAAGTTACAAACTCTTCATCTTCAATTTTAGCCTTTGTATGGGATTCGTCTTTACAAAAGTCCCATTCCTAAAAGTATGGGATGTTCACGGAATGCCAA
This sequence comes from Vespertilio murinus, assembly GCA_963924515.1. NCBI lineage: Eukaryota > Metazoa > Chordata > Mammalia > Chiroptera > Vespertilionidae > Vespertilio > Vespertilio murinus. The sequence continues at coordinate 5,600,344 of OZ004717.1, read as the reverse complement.
ACACATATGAAGCACTTTCAATTTTATCCTTACAGTCACTTTGATGAAGGATTATCATCCCCACTTTTTAGGTGAAAAAACTGAGAGTTAAAACTTCGCCCCAGTGAGGGAAGCAGACCAAAGAAGCCAGTAGTGGCAAGTGATACACTTATGAATTACTTTAGGAATAGTTAGAAACAGTGATGCCCGTTGGTGGAGGGTGACCTGTTGGAAGGGAATGACTTCAGAGGTGAGCCTTGAGAATGACTGAAGGAGAGGGGGGAAGTGCAAATGGAATGCCTTGAAAGAAGACAGTGAATTGCAACACTTCTCTTTTTTAAAAAAAATATTTTTATCGATATTTTACAGAGAAGAAGGAAAAGGGATAGTGAGCCAGAAACATTGATGAGAGAGAAACATCAACCAGCTGCCTCCTGCACACCCACTACTGGGGATGTGCCCACAACCAAGGTACATGCCCTTGACCGGAATCGAACCTGGGACCCTTTAGTCCACAGGCTGACACTCTATCCACTGAGCCAAACCGATTAGGGCACAATACTTCTTTTTTTCCCCAGTTACAGTTGACATACAATATCATATTAGTTTCAGGTATACAGCATAGAGATTAGACACTTATATAATTTACAAAGTGATTGCCCCAATAATTCATTGCAGTGTCATTGCCTATATTTTCAATGCTGCACTTTACATCCCCACGACCTTTCTTATAACCGGCAATGTGTACTTCTTCATCCATTCACCTTTTTCACCCATCCCTCCAACCCTCCTCCCATCTGGCATCCATCAGTTTGTTCTCTGTGTCTGTAGATTTGTTTCTGTTTTGTTTATTTTGTATTTTAGATTCCATGAATAAGTGAAAGCATGCGGAATTTGTCTTTCTCTGCCTGGCCTATTTTATTTAGCATAACACTCTCTAGGTCCATCCATGTGGTTGCAGGTGGCACAATTTCATTCTGAGTAATAATCAATATATAAAATAGCTCGCCTGACTACCCAACCCGGCTCTCTCCACTATGCCTTTGTCCAAAGCAGATACCTGGGATGTAGTTATTGATTGCCTTCTCTGTCATCAAGATGTTTGGCTTCACAGTGCTTGCCCCTGGAGATGGGTCTCCAAACCTCTAAGTGTGGGATTAGCTCTTAAACCCGCTTGATGTCATGGCGATAGGAATGGCATCAGCTAATCCCCCAGCAGGCAGGGCGGGAGTTTATTTCAGGATGCAGGCTTGGATAGACGGAGTGAGCAGGCCTTCCAGATGCCTTCATAAGAAGTAGCACGTTTTCTTTTCCTCCGGTGATACCTGTAATGAGTTTTCACTTTAGGCAGTAACTGGCTCCACTCACCAAATGGCAAATGGCTGAATCAACCCTCAGGGTTGATTTAGTAAGAAACACCCTCATTTAAATAACTACACATTGGCCTCTGAGTTAGGCAAACTGTGGGCCGCTCAACCAGGACTATTTCCAAGAACATATGAGACGTTATTCGTTATACTCCTTGATTTTTACTTGGAGCTGTTAACCCATTCTGCGCTTCAGTGAGATCAGCTGCGGGCCTAGAACATTTGAGGGATTATTGGCACTGTGGCAGATGAGACAAAGGAAGAACCAGGGAAATGTAGCAAGGTCTTAGGAATAGTCTTCTCTGGAGCTTTCAAACTTGTTTTTAATATTGGAAACCCCTTTTCAAAGAGCATCTTCAACAGACCCTGAGATAGGCATCTATTGCTCCTAACTTGTCTCCTTCTTGATAACATATGCCTACATTTTCTTTGAGAAAATACTCTAATGGCATGCATATTGTGTGGGGTTGACCCCAACCCAGTCCCACTGCAGCTGCCATTGAAATTCTACCCTGAGGTCACACTGGCACCAGACCCAGATCTCTGTAAAGGACAACGAAATTAGGCCCAAAGGCAAATATCATGCACCTGCCGGATTAAGCTGGGTTTGAATTCAATTGCCCCTGAACTTCTTCCTTATAGAAATAAATACATTGTATTTCATGCTTAAATTAATTTCAGCGGGATTTTCTGTTGTTGACAACAGAAAACATTGTAAAAGGGCCCCAAACCCAACGATATGAAAAAGATCAAGCTGGACTCCTCGGGGGGAAGCGAGGGTGGGAAACCTCAAGCCCCACCCCTAGTGCACTCCCTCCATTCCCAAAAGTTCTGCAGATGAGTGCTCTGTCTACGTCATTTATTCTATGGATGAACAAGCTATGGTTCAAAGAGCAATGCTAAAAATATCGATATCACATTTGAGGACATTAAAACTTAAATTGGTGTTTGTGCTTTTTAAAGCTAGTTTTATATAATTAGGCTGATGGTGACTGCTTAATACTAGAAAAGGTTTTGTATTGGGACATCACAAAATCCAGGATACAAAACAACACTAAATACGCCATTGCTATTATACCACAATAACCCAAGTAATATCAGCTTGTCCTACAATGTCCATTAAAAGCATTCACGGCGATTGCCCTGGAGATAGTCGGTCATCCTTCAAAATCACATTATCATCTATGTAGACCTGTCTGCTTCCATGACTATGCCACTTATAAACGTGCCAGAGAAATTTCTGCTATGTTCTGGTAAAAATGTACTTTTCCTTGGGAGCTGGCTTTATATTATGTTGTCCATCTTACCTCTTTTTTTTAAGTATATTTTTTATTTTTATGATTTCAGAGAGGAAGAGAGAGAGAGAGAGAGAGAGAGAGAGAGAGAGAGAGAGAGAAATGAGAGAGAATCATTGATTGGCTATCTTTTGCATGGCTTGACTGGAAATCGATCCATGACCTCCTGGTTTATAGGTCGATACTCAATCATTGAGTCATACTGGCTGGGCTATCTTATCTCGTTACTTCAGAAATTGTACACAACTTCACACTATGTTGTGTTGCCTTGTAATGTCCATTTTCCCTCTAAATGGCATCCCTGTTGCAGGAAATATCTTTATAGCAAAATACAAGTAATTCAACATACAGATCAGTTTTGGTAGCACAGTCTGAAAGGCACATAGTAGACCATTGTACCATGATAGATTGGTAGAATATCATGCTCTTTAAAGGTCATAGGACCTGCAAAATTCACAAGCCAAAGAGAAAAGCAAGTAGAATTTGGCTGTGAATGTGCAATGAGTAAGTGAGTCACTGCTTCTCAGTTTAAATATACTAGTAGAGTTATCTACTTAGAGGGGCTAATTCCACAAACCGCACCACCTCATTTCTCTACCAAATGAGTGCAGGGGGAAAACCTAGTGGTTAAAAAAACAGATTCTTAACCAAAATTTGAAAGAACATCATTTCCTTCTGTCTCTTATCAAAAGATGAATCATTACGTGACCCCTTTCTGATGTTTAAGAAGCATTTTATAGAAATGTATGATTAAGGTTTTGGAACGTAACTCATTAGAAAACCCTTTTTATCTTTCTGTTTGATAGACTAGAAGTAGTACTAGTAATAGTCACACATTCTGGTTAAATGTTTATTTTTTTAAATATACTTTTATTGATTTCAGTGAGCAAGGGAGAGAGAAGAGATAGAAACATGAATGATGAGAGAGAATCATTGATTGGCTGCCTCATTGATTGGTTGTAGGCTCAATCCCCTACAGGCATTTGTCCCTAACTGGGACCCTTCAGTCGGAGGGCCGATGCTCTATCCACTGAGCCAAACTAGCTAGGGCTAAAAGTTTATTTTTGGTGGCCTACTTTATGTAATTACTAGTAGCCCTACACATGAATTTGTGCACCAGTAGCTCTCTCCCTGCTGCTCTGCCTTCCTGTAGCTCCCTCTCCCCTGCCCCCCTCCCTCACACACCCCATAGCTTGCTGCCTTGTCCACTCCTATAGATATCTGCCCCACCCTCCTGCTGATCTGTGATCTGGTCGTTATGTGGTCGGTTGTTAGGCTTCACAGCGTAATGATCATTTGCCTATTACATCTTTATTATGTAAGATTTGTTTCTTGCTCTCTCATCTAATATCTTTGAATAAAAGAGAGTTTTTAAAACTTCATGTTCTATTAGTAGCAAAGTTGCTGAATTATTTGAGAAACACTCCAGAGGCTGGGAGTTGGTATATAAAAATACAATGATTTATTCATGAAAATCCAAGGAAATTCTCTTTTCTCTGTGCACAGAGAGTAATTTTGCTACTCAAACCTCTTCATCTTATTTGGGCTATCTTATTTGGGCTATCTTCGGTCAGTGAAACCTATAGATAAATAGTTACTAGAGTTGAGGGGTTATTAGAAATGCCAGTAGGATGAGTTTTAGTAAAGTTTGAAATCATACAGTATTGCTGAGACGAGAGACAGAGAGAGAGAGAGAGAGAGAGAGAGAGAGAGAGAGAGAGAGAGACATACAGACAGACAGACTTGGGGATCTGCTATCCCACAACAGTATGCAACAGGGACAACTGCCTGAATGCTAACCTACTTGCCACTTACTAATCATGTGAACTTGGGCAAATCACTCATCTTTCCTCAGATGACTGTTCCGGTTTTCTCACCTGTCAAATGGAGTTGTACATAGCATTTATTGGATGGGATTGTTATAAAGACTACATGGGTTAATATATATTTAAGACTCTTAAAATGATTCCTGGCACATGGCACACACTCAGTATTCGTCTCTATTAGCATATCTGTCTAGTGAAACTGACATTAACGAAGCAGATTGAGGGATGGCTTCCCCTTGAGAAAAACTGATGTGGAAAAACCTGATCTCACCAGCCAGGGAAATGTGAGACTAGTCTTTCAGGTCAGCCTGGCTATTCGCCCGTGTGCTAGGCAGAATTCTAAGATTCTCCCGAGAGTTCTGCCCCATCGTGTGCAGGTGTTTTGTTTTGTTTTGTTTTGTTTGTTTTGTTTTTTCTCCCTTGAGTGTCGGCAGAACATTGTATCCAGTAGGGTACCAACCTTATGATTAGGCTACTGACCAGCTGACTTTGAGTAAAGCAGAAGGAAGGTAATCCAGGCAGGCCTGACCTACACAGGTGAGCCCTTAACAGGAACTGGGTCCTTCCCAAAGTTTAGGTAAATATCAAGTGAGAAAGGACTTTTCAGCAGAGCTGCCTGACAGAGAAGTGGAGTGTTCTTTAGGAACTGGGAATGGTGGCTGGACCACAGCCAGGAGCAGAATGGGGGTGCTGGTCCTCCAGCAAAAGGGACTAAATCCTGCCAAACACTAGGGGAGCCTGAACGGGACCCCCTTCACCATGAGGAGATCACAGCCCCCGCGGTTACCTTGCTTTCACCCTGGCTGTACACCTAGCAGAGAATCCAGTCCAGCTCTGCCTGGACTTGGAACCTACAGAGCTGTGACATAATAAATTGATGTCATTTTGAGCCACTGCATTGGTGGTAATTTGATACACAGCAATAGGAAAGTGATGTACTGTTAATGACCTAAAGTGTACCTCATCTACTGGGCTCATAAGAGGCTTGGAGGCTGGACAGGAAAAGTATATAGTCCCCGTTCTGCCTCCTGTAATAGGAGCATAATTCAGGGGACCAGGTGGCACCAGGGGATGGCTCTGTTTATTCTTGTGGACCCACCTGTTGCATGTGGGCTGCTGCAACCCCAAAATGCCTCCAGTGCCCTCATGATGGTCCCCAGAAAATGGTGGCCTCTAGAACTCCAACATTTTTTAAAGCTTTTACTTAATATGAATACAAAGAAACTTGTCCTAACCACTCAGTCTAACTCTGGCCACCTCCCAGAGATGCCCCTGACATCGCCTTTTACTTTCTTCAGAGCAATGGTCTATAATTACCTTGTTTGCTCACTCACTCACCTGTGCTCATATCCTCTGATTCAACAGTAACAACATAAAGACCAGGGCCTTTTCTGTCTTACTCACTCCTATACCTCCAAGGCCTAAGGAATATTTGCTGCATGAAAGTGTTATAAAGAAATGTGTCCAATGCCAAAAGACCAACAATAGCCATCTGCCAGGCATTCATGCACAGCCTCATTAACCGTTTTCATATCACTTTGTCCATATTCTTGTTCTAATGCTTTTGACACTATAAGACCTTGAAAGACTCTGCCAGTGTGGCTCAGTTGGTTGATGTCATCCCATGCACCAACAGGTTGCCAGTTCCATTCCTGGTCAGGGCACATACTTGGGTTGCGAGCTTAATTCCTGGTAGGAGGCATGCAGGAGGCAGCTGACCAATGTTTCACTCTCACATTGATGTTTCTCTCCCTTTCCCTCTCTCTTCCTCTCTCAATAAAAAATAAAATAAAATAAATTAAAAAAGAGATCTTGATGGACAGAGACCATAGCTCCTTTTAAACACAGTGACCAAGGAATGATAGATGCTCAACAAATGTTTGTGGAATATAATATAATTTGGAGTTAATAATTAGACTATAAAAATAAAATTATCCTCAATGTGACCACATAGATTTAGATTCACATAGATCTAGACATATAAATATATAGATATTGATTAGACTAAATGTAATCCTTTTTTACTTTATGAGATATAGTCGTTCTTCACTTTTTTTTTCTAACTCCTATGGCTTGTATAAGAGTCATTTTTTCACTTCTCACCTCCTTTCACCAGCCTCCCCCAATAACTAATTCCCCAAGACCTGACCAAACAATCTTTCCATCTGAAGCTCAGCCAGCCTCAGAGTTCAGACCTGCTCCAATGAGAGGACGTAGCATATTCTCAGCTGCAGCCAACCTCTCATGAGTGACTTTACTGCAGCTGCTCTCCCATTCCCAGAGCTGCTTCTGACCACATAGTGTCCCCTGCAGCCATCCCGGCCTGTTTGCTGGCGCCTCTTAAACTTTGGAACATGCCACAGCTGTCCTCCCCCAGCTCCCCGGTACCGCACCTCTTCTTTAGGCAAACTTCCTGTCCTTCACATGTAGACAAACCTACAGACAATCTCACCACCACCAGGCTTGAGTCTCTTCTGCTGCTTCTTTTATTTTCCTTAAAGACTCTTTGGGCATCCCATTTCCCGCGAGAGCAGCAGATGAGTCGCAGCCCTGAAGATGGAGGGCTAGAGTCTCCTTCTCTGCGCTCCCAACACCCCTGCTCTTACCTCTCATAATACTTATCACATTGAGCTATCTAGCCCTTAATGTCTGTCTATGCATAGCTGAGTTCCTTCATGTTTGCTGCCATCAGGCCCAATCTTAGAAGAAAGATTGAATGGGTACAGAAGAGAGGAGGTCAGTGAGTGACAAGAGGTAGCAAGTTCAGCCATGTGAACTTTGCCGGATTGTGGAATCTTTAGAAAAGAACACTAAATGTATATTTTCTTAGTGTGAGTGTATGTTTGTGGAAATGCATAAGTGTTAGTTCTTAGAACCACTTCGACTTAAGACAAATGAGTTTCAGGTGGTGGGTGACCATGAAAGGGTAAGTCCCTTGAGGAAGGACTTTGAACTTCCATAGATCCCATGATTGAGAGTAGAGCCAAGCTTACCCAACTCTCTAAGGGACAAGGTCATGGCTAACAACCCTTATAGGAATGCCTGGCAAGTTGTAGAGATACAAACTATAAGGGCTTCAATTTTATGGGTGTCCTGTACACTTTCTCCTCCCACTTGAAATATATTAACTTCCCAGTTTGTTTAGATAGAGATGTGGGAAGCAGCGAACATCTGAACTAATAGGAAAATAGTGGGTTGGCAGGTGGTAAGAGCAATCAAGAGGTCCATTCCACCTCCAGGTCCCAGAATGTATGGTCTTTGTTCCCAGTCACCTCTCTGCCCTCTAGTCCAATGCTGCCTGCTGGGGGAGACTTAACTGGAAAGAGCAGATGGCTTCACAGGTCTCACATTTGGGTAATGAGTTAGAACCTTTGCCTAAAGCCAATCCCAAGGACCCTTCCAGCTGCTACAGATAGGACATTGACAGACAGCAACATATATGTGCATGCATGTGTGCGCTGAGAAGGAGGCTGAAATGTCTTTGTAATAATTAACATGTTCACAGCTATTTTCTTGCTCTTTTTCCTTTCTTTTTGCAGACTGTAATAGTTTCTTGCTTCACTTGCTTCCTTTACTAGGTGATGGGGGAAAAATCAAGCCTACCTTTAGGCATTCAGCTACCTCCTCAAGCAATTAGCTTTATGCACAGTTTTCAAGGAAATCCTCCTTGCCTTTTCTGTGGGAAAAGATTAGAAGGAGATAGCCAAAGGATAACATAGGGAGAGGCCTTGAGCTATGCCTCGGCTCAGAGGGGAAGGTTAATGAATTGCATTCTGGAGACAAAGAGAACTTTGACAACGGAGAGTCTGACAGTTTTCATACAGCAGGAAATGGGGCTGTTATCAAGCCAGAGCGGGGTGTGCAAACATAGTCTATATGTTTATATACCTGCCTGCAGCTTGTGGGCATTGTTTAAATGGGAGGGGAAGAAAGTGCAAGAAGGAAATTCTCTTTTGGCAAGATGCACACAGAACTTCACATGCGGGTCCCACATCGTTCGTCTCAGGAACAAGTGTCTCCTCCCCAATGCTGTGTGTCACAGAGAGTCCAAGAGACACCATCGTCACCATCAGCATCATTCAGTCAACAGCCATTTATTGAGCATGAATATAGGACAGTCACTACACTAGGTTCCAGGGTTACAACAATGACCTTTCCTTCCTTCATAGGGTTCCTCGTCCAGTTATTATTGGGGTTCAATTAGTCATCATCGTCAGTACCACCATTACTGCCATCTCTCTTCTCTTAGGGCAGTGTTGAAAACTAGTGTGCTGCCGAAACCGGTTTGGCTCAGTGGTAGAGTGTCGGTCTGCAGACTGAAAGGTCCCAGGTTCGATTCCGATCAAGGGCATGTACATTGGTTGCAGGCACATCCCTTGGTGGGGGTTGTGCAAGAGGCAGCTGGTCTGTGTTTCTCTCTCACCGACGTTTCCGGCTCTCTCTCTCCATTCCTCTCTGTAAAATATCAATAAAATATATTTTAAAAGAAAGAAAAGAAAACTACTGTGCTTATAAAACACTAGGGATACTTACACACACACACAAACACACACACAAATATATATATATATAAAATATTAATATATATATAATATTAATATATATTAATAAAAACATAATATGACTACCTTCCGGATGAAGCCAGAGGCTGCCGGCAGCTGAGGGAAGGAAGGCCTACTCTTGCACGATTTCATGCATCCAGGCCTCTCATGTGTGTGTGTGTGTGTGTGTGTGTGTGTGTGTGTGTGTGTATGTTAAAAAAAACAAAGGAGTAAAAGAATAATCACCTGAGGATTTCCTTACAATGAAGATTTAAGGTACAGTTAGCCTTTCTTGAGATAGCCCTAGGACTTAACATTTTCAAATCAATCCAAAGGATTTTGATGTAGACATTTTACGGCTTATATTTTGAAAATATAGTCTTATGTTAAGCAGTTTACTAGTGCACATTTTTGTCACATTTTTTTAATTTTGAAAATCACAACAGCCCAACATAGTAGACAGAATGGGAGTTATTCCCAATTTACCGATGAGGGGAAAGGAATGCACAAAAATGTCTATTTAACCTAGTGTAATATAACTGGCATCTGATTTGCTCAAGCTCTGTGTTAAAAGCCATAGGGAAGAATGAATGCTCAAGGGGTTTGCAATGACAAAGAAGACAAGCACACAAATGTGCCAAGTGCTTTATATGTTATACCATTTGTAATTTACTTTCATATATGACAGTATATATGTACTTCCTAACGTATTATCTTAACTTTATTCTGTAACCTGAGGCTGATAAGTTCATTCATTTTACCTGATGTTTATTGAGCGCTTACTACGTGCATGACAACGGTCTGTGTATTGGACACACAGTAGTAAATAAAATACACAAAACCACCCGCCTCCATGAAGTTGGCATTCCAGCAGAGGAAACAGAATGTAGGAAACCACACCCTGGTCTAGCTCATTCCTAGTTTAAGGGGCCTATCCACGCGCAGGCTGTGTGATTGATTGAAAATAAATATCTATACAAGTGGAAGAGTTCTGCCTCGGACCTGCTTTCCTCAAAACCTTCCTTTCAGAAGCACGGCTGTCGGGGAGCAGACTCACGGCCCCCCACTAACCTGTGACTGTCACAGCCCATGTTTTACCCACGTAAGCTGAGGGCTGTGAGCAGCCACATTGACGTATCAATTTGTAACAGATGGCCTCACTTAATCTTTTACAGTAATTCTGAGGTGTAGATAATATTATCTTCCTTTTACAGATTAGGCATTGGAGTCTTACAGGAGGCATTAATTTCCTGATGCTCAGTTATTCGGTAATGAGTAGCAGAGCCAGGATTTAAACTGGTTTGTTTCCAAAACCTGCACCATTTCCACTTTCCCACCCTGGTCAAAAGAGATCCTGGTGGCACGGATTCTCTATAAGACCACCTCTCTATAAGACCACCTCTCAACACTTCCCGAAGGCCTCCAGGTTCTGTTGGCCATTCTCTTTCACAAGGCCAACATTCACCTTATCTCAAGCCTCCTGCCCACACTTCTGTCCACGGAGGTACAATCTAAGGTTTCCTTTCCAAAGAAGTTTCCAGGACCAATTTTAATTGGTGATGCTCATGATCGCTTCTTATTCTGTATTAAATCTTTTCTTCCCCAAATAACTACCTGAATATTTCCTTGATATTAAGGAGTATTTCCCCACTCCTTTTTAATACATATAACATGTAGCATGATACAATGCATACCGAAGGCACATACTCTTTCAATTATATGTACATTTTAACGGCATCACTTAGAACGCAGTGCCTGGTGCATAATAAGTGCGCAACAAGTATTTGCGTTTATAGACAGACTCTGGCTAATGCAGTGGATGTATCTCAATTTTGATGCTCAGAAATACGGTATCAATGACAATTCAGTTTTTTAGTTTAAGACACTTTGATTCTACATAGCTATTATTTACTTCTTTATTTCTAATATAAGGCTTAGAGGTCTCGAAACAAGAGGTTCATTTTCAGTACATAATATTTGTATCTCAAAATCTGAGTCAGCAATGAGGTTATGTGAGACCAAACTGAGGAAATATTTGTAGAGGGAGGTCCTGGGCAGCATGAACAGGATTGGCATGGGCTACAGAATGTGGGAAAGGGGAAATGTGCACGGGGCCAAGTCTTTACATATCAGGCTTTCTCCTTTACGTCACAGACAAGTTAGAGGAAAAGTAGTGGGTGACCAAATGTGAAGCCACAGGGGCATGTTTAAGCAACTCTCTACTCCTCAATAATTTTTTAAAATATATATTTTATTGATTTTTTTTTTACAGAGAGGAAGAGAGATGGATAGAGAGTTAGACACATCAATGAGAGAGAATCATCGATCAGCTGCCTCTTGCACACACCCTACTGGGATGTGCCTGCAACCAAGGTACATGCCCTTGACAGGAATCGAACCCGGGACCTTCCAGGCCGTAGGCTGTTGCTCTATTCACTGAGTCAAATTGGTTTCGGCTACTCCTCAACAATTAATACACTCAATGCCATTTGATGGCATTTGAAACATACAGGTTTGGCAAATATTGATGGATTACCTATAAACCTGATAGAATCATAGTATTTAATATGTACACATACATATGGGTAGACATATGGACCTTGTTTTCCAAGTCCAGTATTAAGATAATCAGTTCAACAGGGGAGTTTCTTGAATTATACATTTTTAAATTAATGTTTTACAGAGCAATACAAATTCATCATATTTAGATATATGTATTTGAAAAGAATAAAATCATCTGAAATTTGGGTTCGTTCTGTGAACATGTGCAATATAATCACATGCAAAAAACACACAATTATCTAAAGTTTACATAGATTCTGGGATAAAAATTACAACAGTAAAAAACTTACGGAAAAAGTTATGTGAAACACACCATGTATACACACACACATGTATACATGTATGTTGAAATCCTAGAAACAATAGTCTCATGATGAAGGCATTTTTGGCTGTGCTTGTCACTCTGAGATTTACTTTTCTCCTCTCTAAACATGAGAATAATTGTAATTGTTTCTACCTCAAGGAGATGTCAGAATTAACTGAGATGATAAATATGAAAATGCCTAGCTTAGAGGGGACAGGTCATGGAGGTCATACCTCTGACTCTCACCTTGCCTCTATTCCTGAGTAAAATGAATCCAGCCTGAGCTTGATTACCTTTGGAGGAGCAATAATAGGTACATAAATCATAATTTCTTTCAAGGACAGTTTTGTTGGGAAAACAAAATAGTTACTAAACAGATTAGAGAATTTCAGAAGAGTTAGGCTTCATGCTTTATGTGTAGACAATAGAGGGTGGAAATTTTAAAATATGTGGGTTATGTGGGTTGTGGTTTCCTCAAGGTTTATCCTACTAGACTATGGCCAGCAAGTGTTGGAGACAGATCTCTGGTGAGCCAGAAAAATCAGAATCCAGGCCAGTGTGGCACTAGAGAGATGCCCTGAATGCAGGACGATCCCTTCCCAAGGAGTAATGATGGGCAGCAAGGGGGCAGGAGGAAGGACCAGGCACATGCTAGAATCAGGGTAAATATTCAGGTGAGAGAAGCAGCAAAATATACCAGCATAAAAGGAATCTTCTATCTGAGCCCAAGCTCTGTGACCCACCCAGTCCAGACATTCACAGATGCTAGCATACAGCCACTCAGAACAATCAGGTGTCAAGCACAGGGCAGGTAAGGGGCGCCGTGCATGTCTCGCTGTAATGACATGGACAGTGACAGCCTCACCATTAGAGCAGGCACCCAACCAGCAGCCAGGAAACTCGGAATTGAGTCCCCCTTCCACTTAACAGCTCTGTACCATTGGACACATAGATTTGTGCAGTGCCCTCACTTGAGAAATGGTGATAATGTTCATGCTCTCCTTCACAGGTCATGTGAGATTTAAAATAAATATGGACAGAGAAACATCAATCAGACCATCAAACCTCAGAGGGAAGGTAGGGGAGGGGAGGATGGGGATAAGGAAGAGAGATCAACCAAAGGACTTGTATGCATGCATATAAGCCTAACCAATGGACATAGACAACAGGGGGGTGAGGGCAGTAGTAAGGGGGGGATAATGGGGGGGAATAAGGACACATATGTAGCACCTTAATCAATAAAGAAATTAACTATATATATGAAGCAGCTTCAGTTAGCGGTCAAAGGCACAGATTGTCCAGATTCAAATCCCTGGTCCACCTTACAGCAGCACGTGATCTTGAGTGTAGCTGATATTCAGTTTCATCCAGAAAATGGGATAATGTGATGCTTCTCGCAAGAGCTGTTGTGAGGAGTGTTTTCAGCTGTGCACGTGAAGTGCTTATAACAAAGCCAGACACATAGTGCATGTTCAGTAAATGTCATGTGGGTTATGATTATTAATGAGAGCATGGTTGTTGAGCAGGTGATGTGGGAAGTACAAAAAAAAAAAAAACTTGGCTTCAGAATCAGACAGAGTTAAGCTTTGATTGAAATTCCACCATGATGAGCTGGATGATTTGAAAGAAATTACTTAACTCCTTTCAATATCAACTTTTAATTTTGCACATTGTGCAGGATAGCTTATGTTGAAGGTATTCTTATGAAGATTTGAAGAAATAGCCTATATCAAGCAAATTGAGCATAGTATGTTTTCAATAAGTGGTAGTTATTATGTCTAATCATAGGGTGGCAGACATATCTAGAAGGCATTGCTATTCAATTGATAGTACTGTCAAGTTCTTTTCTGATCAAGAAATGACTTCTCAGATGTTAAGGCTGAGACACTCTTGAGTCCTCCATATGAGAGAGCGATGCAGGGAAAGACAAGAATCTCATGTTAAGCAAACAGACAGGTTGCTTCCTCTACAGAAACCCGGACCAGAACAGCCTGATTCACACAATCCCTCTGTCCCCAGGGGGGGTTTGCATTTATAATGGCACTCTGCCCAGCCCCTCCCTCCTCTCTGGTCCCACACGCTGGTGAGACTGGTGAGAAGCGCAGCAAAATGTCCCAGGAGAGAAATGCCACAGGTAGCCCGAGGACACGAGCCCTGTGTCCTGCAGGCCTCAGACCTCAACAATGCCGCCACTGTCCTTCCCAGAAAGGCTGGAATGTGGACGAGGGCCAGCTGGACCCAAGTGCCACCAAGCAGACCAAAGGGTTGCGCCTGGGCCAGGAGGAAGGCTGGGAGATGGGCCTTTGAGAACGGGGCAGGCCGTGTGCTCTCACAGAGCTCTTCAAAGTGCTGGCCCCCTCCCAGCTCCACGTGTGCCAAATACCCAAAGGAGCAAGCAGCACACGTCTAATTCCCAGTAGGCAGTCCTGGTTCAGAGGATCCGCAAAGAAGAAAATAGACCCAGTGATGATTGGGTTTCCTGGACGTGGCAGGCGCTTTATACATTGACCCCGTTTGGTCCCTAGAGCACCTGTGTCACATTTCAATCATTATCCCTTTCCGTGCAGCCTGGTGAGTTGTGAGTCTTCAACAAATATGAGCTGTTGGTATTGTTGTTGCCATCATTCTTATGACAGATGAAGAGAAGGAGATTCGTGGCACCAAAATCACTGGTCCGTGATCATAGAGTTGTAAATGACAAAGCTGGGACTCAAACCCAATTGTCTGTCTTTGAAGCATAGGCACCTGGCACCGGGCCTGTAGCCAGTGTGGCTTATTAGATGCCGCCCCTGCACCAGGGCCAACATTAGTTCAATGGCAGAGAGACAGGAAACAACCATCTCCCCAAATCTTAGAGACCAGTCCAGTGTTTCTCAAACTATGAGTCTTGGCTTTCAGGAGTTCATGAAACCACTTTCAAGTCCTCACAAATGCATTTTAAAAAGAATAAAATGTAAGTGTGTAGAATAAAATTGCAACAAACAACGCATCTTAGATGAATTCAACTAAGTATTTAATGAAACTTTTAATCATGTCTAAAAGCATGCATATGCATAACTGGATCAAGATATATGAAATAATTTTATAAAACCAGGGTTAGACATGTTTGAAAGCCATGGATTCAATAGGTGGGCAAGCAAGCAGACCCAGATTTATGTGTACAATTCCCTGCTTGCTAAGTCTCCTCACTGGTCATCTTGGGGCTGCGTGGTGCCCTTGTGGTATGTCCAGCAGAGGGAAAGGATCATAATGGCCCACACCAAGGTCAGGAGCTCAGAGGCTAGGACTTCAAAGTAGACCTCCGAAATCCACTGTGAAACTCAGTAACCTGAATTTAGTAACATGCCATGAATTGAATTTTGAATTGTTGGGATCAATCCAATATTTTTTTTTCACTCAACATAATTAACATTTTTAGAACCCCTCTAGCTATACTTCACTGTACTAGGCTCTGAGAGGAAGGGGTTCAAAAGACTATTGCCCTGACCTTGCAGAGCTCACAGCTCCTTCCACAAACATGTACTGAACACCTTCTGTGTCCTCGGACCTGAGCCAGGAGCGCGGAAGATGAGAGCCAGGCCAAGCCATGTGGAAGCCTGAGGCACAAGGAATTTTAATTTAAATGTTTAATGGCTAATTTTTCCCACAACTCTAAAATGATTGGAAAGTCAAAATGTAGGGCTATGAAAACTCACAACATTATTTTAAGTTTTAAATATTTTCCTTATATCCCAAACAGACTTTATTATAATTTTACTTTCCTGGTTTTTTTGGAAGTGAACTCATTAATAATACTTCAAAATTTATTCTTTGTCTCATTTTTAACCGGGGGAATTGCTATGCATAGCAATTTCCCTTGACCAAGAGATGATCTGAAATAATTTTAATTAACTTCCACTTTATTTAAGTTTTTGATATTATGTTTACCATGGAATTTTGCACTAATTTGATTTTTTTAAAGTAGTGTATTAAAATATTATTTATATTGATTTTCTTGCCCACATCCTACCTGTCAAATTTCACACCCAGGCAAGTGCCTCCCTTAGCCCACCCTAGTCCCAGACCAAGGGATACATACACGAAATAGGATGGAGACTTTCTGTGTCAGCTTTTATAATCTGATGAGAGACTCAAAAGTGTAGACATACTAGCTTACCCTTCTTTCCTGGGGGTAACATGTGCTCCCAGCCACACTGAGTGAAACCCACACGTGGCATTCATCTCTTTCAAATATTCCATCTTATCTGTTCATTCAACTAATATTCATTAAGTACCTATTGTGGATTAGTTTCTGAAGTCTCATTTTTAAGGAAAATATGAAATGATTATTAAGCATCCAGAGTCTATTGGACTCTGAGTTTCTCCTTTGAAAGAAGCAGTGCCAATGCATGAAGTAATATCCTCACATATACAACTACATATAACTTATGTCTGTATCATGGTTCATGGGTTACAGAGTGCTTTTCGGTGCATTATTTCATTTGCTATTCATCCTTCAGATCATCTCAGGAGATAAGTACAATTAAAACAACACTAATTTAAAATACTTGAATTAAAGAATCCCAAAATGGTAAGCATTAGCTCTAATTGTTGCCCCAGTGAGAGCGTTGGGGGAAAAATAGGTCATACATAATGCTTCCCCTGATTAAGGAAGAAAGATAAAATGCTTCAGCCCTGCCACTAACCACCTGGGCGATGTCAAGTGAAGTCATTAAACTTGACGTTTCAGCTTCCTTACCCATAAAGTAAGTGTCCAATCGCATGCCAGTTCATTTCACAGAATAATTATGGAAATCGATGATGAGTTCCTCAAGTACAGAGATTGTTTATCTTTTTATCGATGTAGCCCTCATGTCTAGCATAGTGCACAGTATGTGAAGAGCACCCAAAATGTTTGATGGATGGAAGGATGGATGGATGGATGGATGGATTGATGGATGGGTGGATGAATGATGGTGGATGGGTGGAGGGATGGACGGACAAACATAAATAAGTAATTGAACTGGCTTCCTCTGCCACTGGCCTTTTAAATGGATTTGTACAACCCTCCCATCATATGAAGCTAGTTGTGGGTACTGTGTGTGATATTTTCCCAGGGCCTTTGCACTTGCTGTGGCTGCTGCCTGGTAGGCTCATCCACCAACCGTTTGCCTTCCTTGTTTTTACTTGCCATTTGAATCCCAGCTCCAATGTGTACTCCTCAGAGGGGATTTCCCTGATTGCCCCATAATAGTGCCTCCCCAGGACTGTTTGACCAATCATCCTGCTCTGTTATTTCCAGCGCTCATAGCCTCTGAATGATCTTATTAATTTTTGATCACTCACATATATGTTATTGGTTTTACTTCCTGAGGATAAGCTCTAGGAAGGCAGTGAATTTGTGTCGCTTAGGCACTACTGAACCCTCAAAAGAGCATTTCTGGGTTATCCAAGGCGATAAGGAGCCGGTGCTTCTTAGAGTAGATGCTCCCAGGGTGCTTTTTCTTAGAATGCTCTCTCTCAAATTCCAGCCACCGTGCTGTCAGGAAGTCCAGGCCAACCCTGAGGAGAAGATACAGGTAGAAGTGAGGGCCCAGCCAGCCTCCAGCTATCACAGCCATTCCAGCCACGACAGCAGACATGGGAGTAAAGCCACATTGGACTTACCAGCCCAGCCCTTCCCCAAGCTGAACACAACTGAGTGTCCTCAGCTTGCAGCAGAAGTGAGCAGCTGCGGGCTCCTGAATTTCAGGTGCACAAAACTGCTATGAAAAAGTGGATGCTTGTTAAGCCACTGAGTTTTGGGGGTATTTAGAACATAGCAATAGGGCCAGGTCCACCAGAGAAATACTCTGACCTTTCTGTTTGACCCGAGGCATTAACACAGGTGTATTGGGATGTCTTAGCAAGCGCACAAACTCTGTCTGGGTCTGCATGGAAGAGGGCAATGGAGAGTCAGTCATCCCTAACAACCCAGGTCCGTGAGTCCAGGCTGATGTGATCGCTTTCCAGGGCTGAAATAATGCCATCGCCCACTTCAAAGTGAGGGCACATCTTGTACCACTTTTTCTAATTGAGTGACTCCCATTCTGGGATGGCTGCCTGCAGGGTGCACATAGAGAGAGTCAGCTGGATCTCTGTGAAGTTTGTGGATGAGCTTCCATGGAAACTAAATGGCACCAGGGAGGTTAAAGAAATGATCAAGCATGTGATCCCTCTACGTGTCTTGTTATAGGTACACATATAGAGTTGACAAGGGGCGGGCCATAGAACATTATTGGAATGTAGTAATGCGAGGAAACAATGCAATAATGTTAGAAGTCCAGGAAATAGTGTGAATTTGGATCCCTGAACAGAGAAACTATCTGCCTTCAAATGACCGTACACTTAACAGCCTGTTTCACAGAATGTAAATGAGAAACAGTATTGCTTTTACTTCATGATAAACATTTTAATTAATAGTATTCTTCACGATAAACACTACTCTCTCAGATGCTCCTAAAGAAGAAAGAGTATATTATTATCTTGCTATTTTAAGTTTTTCTCCATAATTTAACTCTGCCTGCTGCTTATAATTTGCAATCAATTATGGAGTTTTACACATTAAAATAGAAAAATAATTTTGTCCTCTTTGAAAGAAGGCCAAGGTTACATTTTCTATTTTCCGTACCATTCTGAACAACCAGCCAAAAAAAAAAAAAAAGACAAAAGGAGAAGAAGGATGAGGGAAAAGGAAGAGGAGGAGGAGGGAGTGCACTCAACATGGAAATACTTGCTTACAAGGAATATTTTATAATACCTATTTAGAAAATTAACTTTGAAACACTTTGTTTTTTTCACTCCCCACCATTTTACATGCAATATTATAGAAGTAAAACATTAGAAGCTGAAAGTAATTTTGAGTTTAAAGACTGAGTACAAAACAAAAAAAAGAACTCTATATATGCTTTGAATACTATTGTAGAAATAAGATACCAGAATTTAATACATACATACATGTATACACACATGCTCACACATACACACATACACACACACAGGCCCATCTCAATATTTACCATGGATCAAAATCTGCTTCTATTCAGTTGATCTCAACAGATATCAAAGACCATGTTCACTCATTCATTCTTATATGTATTCATTTCACAAATGTTGGTTCTATTGTCTGTCAAGCCCTGTGCTAGAGGCTGAGGACATTTCAATGAATAAGATAGGCATTGACCTTATTCTCCTAGATCTTAAAATCTAATGGGTAGACGGAAATTTAACAAAAAAATGAGCAAATTTTATCATCACTGTGGTTATTATTTGAGTATGAAATATCCAATGATATTTCAACCAGCAGCACATGTAAGCTGATCTTTCTAAACTGCTAAAAATCTCTACCTTACTCTTTAAGCAAACTCAGCATCGTATTTGTATAGCTCCTATGACATGTATTTCCCTGTATCTTGTGTAAGTGTCATTGGTATACTGTTCTAAGTTCCTCTAATAGACTATTGTCCTCTAGGATGGGCACCAAAGCATACTCTGCTTGATGGTGCCAGGGCTTAGGAGCGTGCCCCTCTGGGCTCAGCATATAATTAAGTCAGCGGCTGTTCAGCGAATGCTGGCTGAAGGAAACTAAAGTAGTGATGACGGAGCCATTCTTAGTGGCGGCGGTGGATGAGGCGCTGATGCAGCTGTGATGGTGGTTTTCGGTGAGGGATGGTGTAACCGATAGTGGTGGTGATAATACCGAGGTTGGGGTGTGGGCAGGAGGTTGCAGTGGTGGTTGTGGCCATGCTAGCCATCGTGGTAATACAGGCAATGGTGCTGGGTCAGAGGGAGAAGTGCTAGATTCTCCGGGAGAGAGATCTTCTGGATAATGAAGGAACAACTTGATGACAACCCTGATTTTCAGTCTATGTCACACTTTGGGCAGGACACAGTAGACTTTCTAGGACTGACTTTAGGATCGGATGGACAGACCAGCCAAGTCTTTGGGGGAGAAATTCTGTCAACCAACAGAAAAGTTGGCCCCTCCTAGCTGATTGCCCAAATACCTCTTTGCCCCAGGACTTGAGTTTTGGAAGGCATTGAGCAATGAATATAAAATAAGAGAGAGAGAGATAAACAGTCACACCCAAAGCAACTTCCCACTCCTCATTGTCTCATGCAAAGAAAAGAAATTCAAGGAAGAGGGCTCCTTCCAAAGAAAACATCCTGTGCACCCAGGCAGCCTGCTCGTGGGTCCCCAGGAGCCAGGGAGCTGACTCACTGCCATTTGTACAGCTCCCCGGAGCCAGTGAATTCTGATGAGAACATTCCAGGCACCCAAGTGACTAGGGCCGGAGGGAGTGGGGAGGTGGAGGTTGCCCACACAGGTCACTTTCTAGAAAGCAGGTTCTGAGAACGGATCTCTGTACACGGAGAATTAGGCTGCACCGTGTTCTGCACACAACACACACGGGCCAGGGGAAATGAAGACGCATTGGGTTTAGTTGGAAGCTGTTGTCCTGAAGTCCATGGAAACGAGGTACTTTTCAAGCTCGTTTACCCTGCACCGCATTGAAGCCACCTCCCTCTCGGTGCCTTTGTTCTGTAAATAACAATTCCCAAATCCCGGCTGCGTACCAAACAAACAAACCAATGATTCAGTTGGTAATTATAAGGCCGAACAATTGAGCACACACCCACACAAAAAGGAACGAGATATCACTTGCCTGAAATATTTGACGAGCGTGCAAGAAAGCGAATGGGGCTGCTTGAATGCAACAGTCAAGTTGGGAGCTGTTGGGAAAGGAGTAGGAGAGAGAGGATGGCTGGTTTTGTTTTGTTTTTTTTGAATGAATGAAACTTCACTGAAGTGGTTTTCAGCTGAGTCGTTCTCACACCAGATCAGGCCTGCATCTCCCAGAAGTATTAGATCTCTTCACTTCCTCGTGATTTGCTCCAAGAAAGAGTGAGTCATGCTTTAAGCACAAATTCTTACCTTAGGTGCTACCGAGGAACAAAGGAAAACAAAATGCCTCATTCTTTTATTCATCCTTTGCAAGGAAACGCATGGCGGAAACATTTGTCTAGCATTCCATTTGTATAACAGGGGAGCCTTCATCTGAGGGGAAGAGCAGTGCATCTGGGGAAGGGGAGCATGCGTGTTTGCCCTTCACACAGCTGCACCCCTCCTGATCGAGTCAGTGGCTCACGAGCCCTATCCCAAATCCTGGGCCCAGAGAGATGTGAGGGCCCATCATGGGCGGCCAGGAGGTGGAGGAAAGAGAGCCAAACCCAATCAGGAGGGATTAGGAAATGGGCCAGTGCAGTGTTTGCAAGCATGGGCTCCAGAGTCAGGCGGCCTGCGCTCAAATCCCGCTTCTGATTGGCTGGGAGTCTTTGGGCAGATTGCTGAATGCCTCTGAGTCTTTGGCAACATAGGGTTCAGAAAACCTAGCTCCCACATAATCTATGTGGAGCTGTGTCTGGTGCATAAACCAAGTAAAAAGGAAGCCCAGAAGGCCTGATTCTGGTTTCTCCTCCTGGACTGATCATTTGGCTTCTTAGTTGCAGTTTATTCATCTTTCTCGGGTATTTGAGATCGATGGACAAGTTATAGGAATGTTCTGACAGCGGGCACAGTCATTGGTACGGGTCATAGCTCAGGCAAGAATCCTCAATGCCAACCAAACACTAATTGCTTTGTGATCATACGAGGCACTGGGAATAAAAGGAATCATTTGACCTTCTTATAGCCCATATGTCTTGAAAATGCCGGAAAGTCTTTCTTTACCCTCTTCGAGTCAGATTATTGCTGCCCAGGTTTTCCTGATGCTTCCCATAGGAGATGATGTATGAGCTAGGGCTCTGGATGCAGACAGACATTGTGATAATTACAGGTTTTCCATTCTGGGCCCTGGAGCCAGTGAAATGAACCCTCTCTTTCCCATTAGCAGACTTGCCACATTTCATCCCATTCATTGGTCTTTTCAAAGAACTAGCTTTTGCTTCTCCATATTTTTTCTACATATTGTTTTTTAAGATCATGAATGTCACCTTTTGCATTTGTCAGTCCCCAGGTGCACATCCTCATGATTTACTTTGTGTGTTTTCTAGACATTTAATTGGATTCATTCATATATTTCAATAATAAAATGATGAGAGCATTTAGGCTATACACTTTCCTCTAATTGTGAGATTATATCCAAAAGGTTTTGATAACAAACAAGCCACCTTTTCACCGATGCTTGGATAAGATATAATTTCTATTTTTATGTTTCCTTTGCTCCTGGGCTTACATTGAAGAGTATTTCAAACTTTCCCAATGGTTAAACTTTGTATTGTTTTAATCTGCTTTTTTTTTTTTTTTTAATTTGTTGGGCATCTGAACTTTTGGTCCTTGATTTCTAGGTTTACTGAATTGCAGCCAGGAAATGGCAACCGTAGAAATGGCAACTATTCAACTATTTGGGAAACTTCTTTAAACATATTTTTTGTGACCTGATACAGGCAAGATTTCTACAAATGATGCTTGGATATCAGAAAATAATTAATATCCTTGTAGAGGCTCTTCACATATGAAATCAAATCTACTTGAACCATTCAAATTATCTAGATCTTTCTGAAATTTTTGTTAAGGCCGTTTTATTACCTATATTTCTAGGAGCAAAGAGGTTGATGACACATCTTCCTGGATTGCTGAGCTTTCTGTTACATAATAAGGCTCTGATGGAAGGCTTTGAATTCATCTTTACACCATTGACCCACTGTCTATGCCTCAGTTTACTTGTCCATAAAATAGGGCCAAAAATGCCTATATTGCAGACATATCATGAGAGGAATACTGAAATACCCAATATACCAGCCAACATTCAGTACACATTTCTGCACTTTAGACCTCTTCCCTCCTACCCTATAAATTATCTACCACTTAGTCCCAAGAATAAAATTTTTAAAATAGAAAAAGTTCTCCTGGTTTCTAGGAGCCCTGAGAGACCAGGCCATTGAGATTCTAATGCTCTCCTTTAGCTACTGAGCCATGAGTTTGAAAGAAGAGTATAATAGTGCCATCTAGACAGAAGCTTGGAAAGGGTGTTCTATGCTGGATCAGAGGGCGCTTTGTGAAATAAGGCAGTCATTGTTCTCCACCATCTCATTCCAGTCAGTCAAGGGCATGCTGGTGTATCTGGGGTAGCCATAGATTCGGGGATTTCCCCTTTGCCACAAGAGATGCCGTAGGTGTGAAATTCCATGTGTCTTGCCGATCTTTTGCAATCCATTCTACCTTTCTTCTCTCCGCTGGTTCCTTTAGATCTTACCTCTGCAGCCTACCTGGCTTAGAGCTCTGAAGCTTTCTCCAGAGTCCCTCCTTAAACTTCCCAGCAGCTAGGACTGCTCCAGAGGAGGCGGAATCACTGTTGTGGAAAATGAATGAATGCCAAGCACAAGGGTTATCAATATCAGACAAATTCCTTTGGGTGACTCACCCACCAAACGGACCTCTACATTGTCAATTGTATGCCTTGCTCATTAAACACACACATAACTTCTTGACTCTCCTCTCCTCTCCTTCTTCCGCAAGTGTTTGACAAAGTGTTTTCTCTTTTCTGTCACTTTAAATAGCTCTACAAAGCTAGATCTTTTAACAAAGAGAAATGTTGCTTGGTACAATAGGCACAAAATTTGTTCAACAATTCAGTCAGTGCCTGCATATATCATCACCTTGAGCTTACACACACACACACACACACAAAAAAAAAAAAAAAAAAAAAAAAAAAACTGGGAGAAGATATCTTGTGTGGTTTTCTGAAGTCAAAACTGAGGCTCAGGAAATGAACCTACCAAAATTCTCACCTTGAAGATCTATATGTTGAAACCCTTTCTGTTCGACTCAAAGCCACAGTCTTTTCAGTTGATTGTACTCCCCTCCTACAAACTTCCTTGGGCTTTAGGGGAGCACAAAGTGAATGTGGAGTATCTGACTCAGTATCTGACTGAGATACTCCACAGAGTGAATGTGGAATTATCAGTTAGAGTTGGTCGATTTGCTCTTTCCCAGCATTATTAAAGAGGAGGGAATCCCATACTTCTCTAATCCCTATAAGACAGCCATTGGTGGCCTCAGATGCTCATCTGGTCCAAATGGACACTTGATGCTGTTTTGTTTGGTATAAAGACTGACCCTCTCCAGTGTGGTGTCTCAGATTCCTGTTCTCTAGCAAACTGTGAGAAGATATTGTGATAAATAGTCTCCAAAGATGACACCATTTATTGCTTCCCTCCCTATATGTGCATATCAGAATGTGTCATCTCTGCCCTATTCCTTAAACCTGGGTGGCATGCAATCGAAGCTGTTCCAAACATAGCCTTGAAGAACCTAGCTTCTGCTTTCATTCTTGAAGCCAGCCACCACATAAGGAATCTGATTATCCTGAGACCACCGTACTTTGAGAAAACCCAAACCGTCTGCATCCAAAGGCCACATGGATGAGAGCAAGGCTCTGCACCTGAGAGTGAAGACTTCTCAGATCTTCCAACCCAGACAACAGCAAGAATACATCCAAATAAGTGTCTTGGCTGATATTGTCTAGAGCAGAAGAACCACCCTGCTGAGCCCTGGCAATCTATAGAATCATGAGAAATAGTAAATCGTTTTTGTTCAATTCATTAAGTTTGGGGGTGTTTTACTGCACAGCAATGGATAACTGAGTGGATGTTTAAGCCTAGAATATACAAAAAAAAAATGTATCCCATAATGATTCACCAGTAACCTGGAGTTTGCAACTCTGACTGTATATGAGAATCACCCAGAAAGCTTTCTCTACTCGAGGTGCTCAGACTCAATGTAGATTTCCAGGATGCAAAACTCTTAGGCTTGTAAATTTGTATGTTGTTGTGTGTTTTTTTCAACTACCCAAATATGTATAACGAGCAATCATTGTAGTAACCCACAAAATTAAAGGCTCATTTGATTTTAGGAAGCTCCTCTTTTAAAATGCAAATTTCTTCAGAGTCATAAATCCAGCAGATGGTCACAGGAGTATATCCCTAATCAGATAGTTTTCCTCACTTCTGGCAAAGATTAGAACATGCAGAGTGTGAAAGTGCCAAATGTGGAGCAGGCATCTACCTGAGCAGGGAGCTGTTGATCAGGATCCCTACATCTATCATTTGAACAGTCCATGGTCAGCTTCAGTCTAATGGGAAACCAGAAGACAGGACAAGAAAGACAGTGGAAAATTGGAGATGCTGATTACATGAACTCGATGGAAAAGGATCACTAAAAATCACCCCTGCCCTGTACCTTTGGAGATTGTTACTTGGGGGCCTGATAAATGATTATAGAGGTTCTTCTACAAGGGACCAATAAAGATCCATCCAGGTAGTAATGCCTGCGTTCACATGGGGTCACCCAAGAGGCCAGAATATAAAGTCATCCTGAGCCTTCATCCCAATCATATAAATAAAATGCCTCTAAAGGTAAGTCCAGCAGGACTCAGGATTCGGTCTTGAGAACATAGAGTTGAAGGGGGAAGGTTGATGCTGTGAGGTGCTAAGTAGCAGGGGGAGCCCGTATCTTTCTCTTTTCTTTCTCATTCACTTCGGGTTTCCCCCAAGCTGCCTGCATCTTCTTCCCTTCAAAGCCCCGTAGCTTGGCTGACTTTTTCCTGAGGAGGTGTGTGAGTCAGCTCCCTCTGAGAGCTTTGCATTTCTCCTCTCCTCTCCTCCCACGGATCTGAGCTGAGACACACCTGGGGGGTCTTGAGCCCCTAAAGAAAGGAAGTGAAAAGGATTGCATTTCCTATGAAGCTGAACTTTCCTTTCTCGACGAGAAGAGAAAAAAAGAAATCTGTAATTTCTGAAACTTCTGGACTTCCTGTGTTGCTGAGTCAGTCTGAAGAGAATTAGCATACGTGTAGCCTCTCTCACATACAGTCGCATCACTCCCATCACCGTCATGTTGAATTCTTATGTCCTACCTATGAGAGTCTTCCTTCTGGAGCTCAATTTTATCATCCCATTTTACGGTAAGACACCAAGGTGAAGAGTTATGAAGTCACTTGCCTTAAAGCACTTGGTTAGGAAGTGGTGGAGACAGCATAGAACTCATGTGCGGTTGACCTAAATCCTATTTTCTAGCCAACACAGTACACCTGCCAACATTTTTTTTCTTAAACCCATTACTTCAGAGGGTGGAGTAAAAGTTGTTCAGCAGGTCATTTTGACATTATACAGCTTAATGACCTGCTATGCCAAGTGTGGTCCATGGGGCATCACCTGGAAGTACTGACCAGTGCGGTCCACAGGCTGTCCTCATTGACATCACTGGAGAG
Source organism: Vespertilio murinus (assembly GCA_963924515.1). Lineage (NCBI taxonomy): Eukaryota > Metazoa > Chordata > Mammalia > Chiroptera > Vespertilionidae > Vespertilio > Vespertilio murinus. Next base: position 5,574,182 of record OZ004717.1, on the reverse strand, counting down.
CTTTTTAGAAATGCAGTACCTCGGGCGCCACCCCCAGTCCTACTGAATTAGGTAACTAATTTGAGCAGGGTCCCCAGGTAACTTAGTATGCGCATTGAAATTTGAGAAGCACTGACCTGAATTGAAGTGTTCTAATTATTTGACCTGGTACCTCACTGAACCTCAGCCTCCTTTTAGACACAATGCCACTCAAATACTTGAATTCCTAGAGCCATCAACTCTTACCTCAAGAGGACCTTTGAAACCCAAAGAGGTAATAAGCATCCCAGTAAATTAGTGGCAGAGTCATAGCTAAAGTAAGTCCCCACCAGGTGCCTAATTCCTGTCATGGTATCAATTATCATGTAGTAAGCTCTTCATCTGTTCCAATTACCCAGCTAAGCACTGATTACACAGAGACAATAGGAAAGATCTGTGTCCTTAAAGAACCCCTGGTCCAGTGGTGGAGAGAGACACACACCCAGACATGTAGAAAATAGTGTGGCAAGACAGGGACATAATGTGCAAGGTATTGTGCCATCACCTCGGAGAGACACTGGGAGCCCTCCAGCTTCCGGGAGAAGGCGCTGGCTTCCCAGGTCCCTGCACTCCACAACCACATGATCAGGTGGCTTACCAATTCCTCCCCTCACTTTTCTTCACTCCATTTCCCCTTGGAATAGGTCCATCCTGCCACTCAGATTTATGTGTTTTTCCTGCAAGGCTTTTCCTTTCTACCCATCCTAATCCACAAATTGTCCTTTCTCTCAACATGTACAACTCTTTTTATTTATTAGCACTTCCCAAACCTGTCTGCCCAGTTAGATCATCGGAAGAGGTTAAAAGGATGATGCCCCATAGCGGCGCCTACCCCAGCCTGTGGAGATGATGCCAAGGCACCCGGGGTTTTGACAGCATTTCCCATGATTCCAGTGGGAAGAGATGAGCCTGTTTCACACCACTCCCTGACCGCTTCATTCTAGCAGCTTGCGTTACAGAGACCTAGACTTTTCCAAACTTGCACACCCATCATCTCCTTTGATCCCCGGGTCACCCTGTAAAATAATAAGGGAGAGCTGCTTATCCCATTTCACAGACAGGAAAACTGAGTCCTGGCGAGCTGAGGTCACGTGCCTCCGATCGCGGACCCACGCCTTCTGACTTGCCCTGCTGCTGCTTTGGAAATCGATAGAGATGTGTGTTGAGGACGAAGGAAAAGGCCAGGCCTCTCTCTTTGATTGCCCCTCACCCTGAGACTAACACCTGGGCCAGGGCTCATGGGTGGATTCCAGCCACTCACCAGGCATGTGTCACCTCAAGAGTTCATGCAGTCCCCACCTGAGAAAGAGGAACCAGGAGCGGGTGGAAACCAGAAGCCATATGACCAGACACACTTGAGCAAACTCTGTGAGAAAAGGGAAGGATGCAAATAGCCTGAGGTATTGGAACTTTCCTCAAAATCAATCAGGAGTCACGTTCTGATCAGACGGGCAGATAGCGGGATCCTGAGGACCAGAATGTTCTGGGGATTCATTTCTTTCTGCCCCTCTGTCTCTGTCACCTGCTGGCTGACTTACCGGGGCCTCTTGAGAACGGGCCCCTTCTTCCCTGTCGGCGCTTAAAAAGCCCGCAGAGAAACACATGTGAGCTCCCCTGTCTTTGTCTCTGAAAACAGCCCAGGAAGCCAGGCTGACTGAAAGAGGCCTCAGCAAATGTGAACTTGGGCAGGAAGGGGAAAAAGTATCTTCTTTAAATCACATGGGGGCTGGGGAAAAAGTATTTCCTTTATTTTATTTTTTTAAATATATATTTTATTGATTTTTAACAGAGAGGAAGGGAGAGAGAGTTAGAAACATCAATGAGAGAGAGTCATCGATCAGCTGCCTCCTGCATGCCCCCCACTGAGGACATGCCAGCAACCAAGGTACATGCCCTTGACCGGAATCGAACCCGGGACCCTTCAGCCCACAGGCCGACACTCTATCCACTGAGCCAAACCAGGTTCGGCAAGTATTTCCTTTAAATCTCTTCACCAAGTTTCCTCCATGCTCTGCTTTGGAAAGAGACCCATGGACTTGGGAAATGCGTTCTATGTGTATCCCATTCCTTTCTTCTCGGGAAGACTTTATGGTTCTCAGAGCAGAATAAGCCAGGAAGTGGGAAGGGCGGGATGGGTCCTCCCCACCCCCCAGTTGTGAGGAGTGGGGTTCCCCTAGGAGGGCACAGGAGGGCCCATTTTACACGTTCCGTGGAGCAGCATTTCTGGGGCAGCCAGAAGGTGATTTCTAAGAGGAGCCTGGGGTAAACCAGCAGAAAAGAAATGCTGCCTTAGCCGAAACCGGTGTGGCTCAGTGGATAGAGTGTCGGCCTGTGGACTGAAGGGTCCTGGGTTCCATTCCAGCCAAGGGCATGTACCTTGGTTGCGGGCACATCCCTAGAAGGGGGTGTGCAAGAGGCAGCTGATTGATGTTTCTAACTCTTCCTCTCTGTAAAAAATCAATAAAATATATATTTTTTTAAAAAAAGAGAAAGAAATGCTGCCTTAAGCACAGGCATCTCTGCTGTGACTCTTCTGGGTCAAGGAGCCTCGTCGTCGTCATATTTCAGAGGCTGCTGTGTGGCAAGCTTATCTCGTAGGGTGCTGCTTCTCATTTTCATAAGTAAATAAGCCCTCCTAGGCTTTTGGAGTGGATTATTTTTGGAACAAAACTCTTCAAACTGGGGCCATGAGCATAAGCCAACCCCAGTCTTTTCGCCTAATTTTGGCTGCTGGAGAGTGGCACGTGTCCAGGGCCATGAGGAGGAGGAAGCTGGCTCTCAACAAGTATCCCGGGCTCTTGCTGTCTTTCTCGGGGAATTGGGGACAAGTGGCTCTCTCTTGATTAGACAAAAACGGTCCTTTAACTTTCACCTAGAAATACTCCCTCTTTGTTGGTGTTTCTCATTTGTCCCGAATAGGGCAAAATCCTACTTTCAGAGAAAATGTCCCTCTTCGCTACCGCCAACTGGTGGAGAGGTTGGTGTCCGTCTTAGAAAATGGACCCATCCCCAGTCTGATCATTTTAAGTAAAAGGGTAAAAGGCAACTCTGTTCCTTCACCAGATACTGATCAAACCCGAGGACTAATTTGGTTAAGAGGACAGCTGCCTTTCTTGTCCTTGCGAAGCTGTCAGTCTACTGGGTGAGGCCATAAGTTGGGGGGTTACCGAACAGGCTGGAAATTGTAGAAGAGCTTTCCTGAGGAAATGAGATTGAAAAGAAGATGGAGTGGGTAAGAATGGGCTGGTGAAGAGGACCCAGGAGGATGGGCGTTCTAGGCAGTGGGAATGTTCGGTGTGGATGTCCTGAAGGAAGGCCGGGCCTTACCTACTCAGAAACTAGAGGTCATGCGGATGGGAACACGGATGGGAACACGGAGCAGGGAGCCCAGAATCAAAGGCTTCCTGGAGGAGCCATACCTGAGCCAGAGGAAAGGAGGCAGGATGAAGTACCTTCCTGTGGCAAGTTTTACAAAAACATATGGCCCATGTGATCTTATTACTGGGACCAAGAAAGGAGTCCATGCATGTGAGGGGTCCGAAATCCTACACTTTTTAAATCTGCCCCTGACTGTAATTGGAGGTTACCGTGCCTGGCTCCCCGTGAGATTGTGAGCTCTTTAAGATCAAGAAACATGTCTTCTTTCTCTAAGATAATTATATTTAAGAGGTCAGCTTTTTTTGTATGTGTTGTATTTTACAAGCTTGTGTGTCCTACGTCTGGATTCTACATGAATCAGGAACCATCCTTGGGGTATCTTTCTGTCTGTTCCATGAGCAAGTATGTGTTGATTGTCTCCTACCTGCCAGGTTCTGTCCAAGGGCCTCAGAATTCAGTAGTGAGTAAGACCGAGCTTCATCTATCCCTCCATCAGTCTATCCACCCACCCATCTACTCAACAAGCAATTAATAAACCTCTGGTACTACAAGACGTGTTGGCAGAACTCTGAGTAAGCTATCAGTTTCCAAGCCATGGCTCCTGCCTCCACGTTGCCTACCTTCCATGGAGGCAAGAAGGATATTTGCATGAATATCCAGGACCTGAGGTGGGAGGGGTTGTGCTGGAAGACAAGCACAGATGGAGGACTGTGGGTGCTCGGGGCTGAGTGGGATTACTTCCAGCTGGAAGAGATCAGGGGGGCTGACAAGATGACATCCAGTTTCCTGTTAACCCTTTAGGGTGACATATGAGCCTGTGCAAAGATTACAAGCAGATTCTGAGAGGACAGTGCTCCTTTGTACATGCAACCAGCCCTCAGGTCCCTCTGGGGCAAGGCTGGTTACACACTTGGTGAACGCCGGGTTCCTGGGAATGGCTCTTCTCCCTTTGCATCAAAACCCCTTCCCTCTGAGTCGGCCTATTTGCAAGAAATGTCTACATGCATCAGCCCTTGAGTTGTATGTGCCACAAAGGCAGCTGATATTGTGCCAAAGAACAACAATAATAGTAATTCTCACATCTCCATACAAAGTGTTGTACCTATTTTGCAGTTTGGACAGTGGAGGCCAAGATTATTAATTAGCTTCCTCGGCCTCACAGAAGAGAAAGAAGCAAGTGTAGAGCTATGTCTTCCCCCTCTCGGATGGCTCTTTCTTTAACAATCTGTTCACTTGCCAGTCTCCAGATCAGTAACCTGGAGTTCGCTTTGGCTCCTTCTGAGGTCATCTTCCATTCAGGCCTGCTCTTGTCTGACCTTTCTTTCCCCATCCAGTTTCTCAGAGACCTCTCTTTCTGCTTCACTTCTGCAGCTGTCACACCAAGCTAAGCTCCACCGGCATCATTTAGCCAGCCAACAACCATGTATCCCCTGTCCAAAAAAAGTACACAGTCTATAACTTAGGCCTTTAAATTGACCTTCCCACCTCCTTCTTGCTCTTTTCCAACCTATCAACCAGACAACATTAATAAGCCACCTACTTTGTGCAACTGAAGACACACTCACTGATTATTTAGCTTGTGCCAGCCACTGTTCTGGGTGCCCCGGGGCAGGGGGGGAGGGTTATAAATTTACAGACATCGTAGTTTGCAAAGCATATTACTGAAGTCATAAAGGCTTCAAATAGATAGCAGATCTCAGCTGAATTGGACACAGGGAGTCTGGACAAAAGAAATATCCAAGAACCATGGAGAAAGAAAAAATGGGCTTTCTGAAAGAGAGTAGTGACTGATCACTGAACCTTTGTGCATCCATCATCACCCTTGACCTGCAAGGTCCACAGGCCAAAGCAGGAGAGGGAAGAGAGGAAGAGCGTCCCTGAGGCAAGGACAGCTACAATGAGCCTCAGAAATCTCAAGACCTATGTGAATGGGGCTGGCCCGGCGCCTGAGCCCAGGAGTTTAATGCCCTTGATCGCCCTCTGTATTCAGAGGCCACTCGACAAAGGTGGTTATGAGCATTCAACTGTTTTTCCAAACAAGAGCAATTCCAAGAAGGCGGGTTGTCCTTTGAAGAATTTCTGGTAGCAATCACCTCATGATTGATTGGAAGGATCTGCAAACACACGTGTCCTGAGAGGGGAATGAGAAATGTGCGCCGTTCTTCCCCCTCAATGAGTCGATATGTCCTTGTAGAGTACGTGAGAGGAGAGGAGCACTGAGGAGCACAACCGGCCTGGGAGTCCAGGAAGCCCTACCTGGGAACAGATCCCAAGGTTCTGAGATTGAGGGGTTTATAGAGAGAAAGAGAGAAAGCATGACTAGAAGGCAGTATAGAAGAGGAGAGTGAACGCAATAAATGTAGGTCATTGCACTGATTTTTCTTTCTTTCTTTTTTTTTCTTTTTTTGGTAGAAAACAAGCTAAGAAAAAATAGAAGTCCATGTTACCAAGTTTGAACTTTATCTTTCTAAAAACAGCGCTTCTGCGGGCAGAGCTCATGTTCTGGAGGAATGCATCGTAATGATCCTCCTTGCTGGGTCCCCAGGGAAAAGGTCTGCTTTCCTGGAGGTTTCGGCAGAGAGATTCTCTTTAGACAGAGAAAGAAAAAGAAAAAAGAAAAAAGAAGAAGAGGGGGAAATACCCTTTTTTTTTCCTTGATGCGCTCAGACCCGAAACCTACTTTATACGCCATGTATATGCCCCATGACAAACACACCCATGCAAATGCTGTGCTTGATTTCTCGCTCCGCTTCTTTACCAAAGATGTAGGTAAGCACAGTGGAACAGGAAATAGTGTCTTGGGAAGAATCAAATTGCTGGATGAGACGCAGGCCACCTTCATATAAAGAAAAGAGTCAAACTATGCTACTGCTGAAACCAATTACTGTAGAATGTTACACGGGACTGAGATAGCTGGTTAAGAGGATGGTGCCTGAGAATTATCACCTGGGTAGTGGAAACTTCTAGAACGAAGGGAAATAATACAGTGTAGTGCAGAGGTCAGCAAACGTTGGCGAGGGGGCCAGCAGCCTGTGTTGCTTTTGTTTGGTTTTATGGCCCCTGGGATGAGAATGATTTTCTACTTTATTTATTTATTTATTTATTTATTGAGGTGACATTGGTTAATAAAATTATATGGGTTTCAGAGGGTACATTCTATAACACATCATCTGTATATTGTATTGTGTTTTCACTAACCCAGGTCAAATCTCCTCCATCGCCATTTCTTCCCCCTTTGCCTTTTACCCTCTCCTGCCCCTCCTCACCCCGCTTTCTCTCTGGTACTCACCATACTGTGGTCTGCCTGGGAGGGTTTTGTTTGTTTGTTTGTTTGTTTGTTTGTTTGTTTGTTTTGTGTGTGTATGTTTTTTGTTTTTTGCTTAATGATTTCACTTCTTTCACTTATCCCCTTATGGCTACCTTTAAACCTATAATAATAAAATCATAATATGCTTATTAGACCAGACAGCCAAATGGCCTTCCAGCCATCATTCCGAACAAGCTTCCCGATGAATGGGGGGCTGTGAGGGCTGAGGCAAGCCACTGTGACTGTGAGGGCAGAGACCCTTCAACAAAACAAAATCCATGCATCTGGCCTCTAGTAGTCACATAAGCACCTACATAATAGCCTAGAGTGTGCCTATTGACCCCCGGAGTCTTAAACATTTACTTCTGTTCCTTTAAAAGTTTGTTGACCCCTTGGTATATTGGACGGCAATGTATAAGCTTTTGAGTCACAGGGACCTGGGTTTTAGTGCCTCCTAGATGTGTCATTCATTCATTTGATGAAAACTTAAGTAGATATTCTTTTTCTCTCTTGCACTTCAAATGCCACCCTCTCCTGGTTTTTTTTCTTCCTTACTCACTACTTCTTTTCTGTCTCCTTTGCCAGTTCCTGACCTCTTACCATCAGGTCCAGAGCTCACATTGGGACCCCTTCTCCTTTTCAACTGTACTCACCACATGCTTAGACCGCATTCTCTCTCATTGCATTGACCTCTGCGCTGATGACTTCCAAGCTTGTATTCTAGTCCAGACCTGTCCCCCACGCTCTACAGTTATAAATGCAAGTGTCTTCTTGAATATCTCCACTTGGCATTTATCTCACACTTACCGTGTATGAAAGGGAGCTCCTGGTTTTCCTCCCCAAACCTATGATTCCTAGACTCTTCCTCTTATTATGGCTCCATTCCCCCAGTGAGGTCAGGCCAGGCAAATCACTTAACCTTTTGAATTTCAGTTTTGTCATTTGCAAAATGGCCAATGCTCCCATTTCAAAGTCAGTGTGAAGATCAAATGAGATCGTCTAATGCAAATGTTTCTCATAGTAATGGCACCATTCACATTCAATAAAAATATGTGATTAAAGCTTACCCTTTCAATTCTTCTATCCTGGTGTCTCTTAAACATGCCTTTTTTGATTTCTTTTTCTTTCAGACCCCTATTATATCACCCCAGGATCATTATAAAAGTCTCTTAACTGGTAGCTTTGATTTAGTAGTAACATCATAACCCTCGATAATATTATTCTCCCATTTCAAAACCAAGAAAATGGAAATCAGCCACGTGTGACCATCACAGCTTAACGAGCACAAAAATCAGGATTTAAACCCAAGCCCCGTGAAAAGCCAGTGCTCTGTTCTCCGGCTCATCCTCGGGAATGCCATCTGCACCCAGCTCACTCCCAGGCAGAGAGCAGGACCTGATGGCACAGTATGACAACCAAGGAGGGTGACAGGAGCATGGAAAATAGGAGAAGCAGTTCCCAAACTGGGCTGATGTATCAGAATCGCTGGATTTTTTACGCAGATTTCTGGGCCTGGCCCTGGGGTGACTAAATCAAAATTTCTCTCTCGGTCGGCTCAAAAATGCATTATTTTTAAAAAGCTCCAAAGGCAGTTTTCGGCAGTCAGATTTGAACACTCCTCCTCGAGGTTTGAAAAGTTAGTTTTCACAATGATTAGAGCCAATGATTATAATGCCATAACCTCAAACTTCAAAGGGGAATCTAATATTCTGACACTCCATTCTATAAATGGGCAAAGGAGAATTCACAAAAGAGGCAGCAAAATAGTTCAGAGAAATATCTTAAGCTGTCAGACCTATGCATATTCAAAATAATGCAAACTTTTAAAAATTAATGTCATGCCATTTTTTGTACCTATTAAATTAGCAAAGTTTTATTTTTTAATGCAAATACATAATGCCTATGAGGATGTGATGAGATGAGCGCTTTCACAAACTAGCGGGAAAGTAAATATTGAAAACAACCACTTTGAAAAGCAATTTAGTAATATGTGTCAAAGCCTTGGAAATGTCAGTAATCTTTACTTAGAAATTCCCTTCACATGATTATTTCATCAAACGTATAGTCCATGAAATAATCTAAAAGGGATTTTAAAAACACATTGCATGTAAGAGATATTTATAATAAAAGCAAAATAAATGAAAACAAACCAAATGTTCAATGACAAGAAGAGTGAATCATTCTATAACATTATATTAGTAAGCATTTATTAAATATTTCAGTATATGCTGTGTTATTTCATTTTACACAAATATATAAATATATGTGCCAGGGACAGGTGGGAATGCCTAAATGTCCTTCCACCCAAGTATTAACAGAGTCCTTAAGTGGGACATAATATTAACTCCCCATTTCATTTTGTTCACGCACAGATTATGCTAATTCTGTGACCCAGATCATTTCTCCTTTCTGCTTAGAAGACCCCACACAGTTTTTTCTACAGTAGGAAAATATTTTTATTTTAAGAACCAATGCAGGTCTCATTTCTGCCAGGGAATCTCCTTTGTCATTATATATATATATATGAGAGAGGAAGGGAGAGAGAGAGAGAGAGAGATAGAAACATCAATGATGAGAGAGAATCGTTGATCAGCTGCCTCATACAGGTCCCATACCAGGGATCGAGCTGCAACCCGGGCATGTGCCCTGATCGGGAATCAAACTGTGACCTCCTGGTTCCTAGATCAATGCTCAACCACTGAGCCACGCTGGCCAGACTCTCCTTTATATTTTACCTGGACAGAGACCTCTATTATAGTTAACAGTAACTTAACTATTTAAAAATTATCTGTTGTTCAATGTCTCCCTCTCAGTAGATATGAGCTGTTTGCAGGTAAGATTTGGGAGTCCCAGGCACCAAACTTGAATTAAACTCCATGGATGACAGAAAATCCAATGGGAAATTCCCAGTTAGCATCTGTGACTCCATCAAAGAGAATGCTGGGAAAGACTTGTGTCTCCTACTTAGGACGTCGGAGGTGGGAAAGAGTGCCACAGGTACTACAAACACAGTGCTGAACAATCTGCAAATTCACAACTTTTTTGAGACAACCAGAGGACTGAAGTCACAGGACAACCATCTAAATCAGAGGAAAGACAGGTGCCTTCAAGAAGAGAGCCAGGACAGGAACAATTGCCTACCTAATTAGATGCCACAGGAGCCATAAAAGCTGTTGATAAGAATCTAGACAAAATTTCTAACAAATGTCTAAAGGCCAGGTATGGGCTAATGTGAGAAAATAAAACCTCTGGCTCTGCAGACACCTGGGACTTTCCACCCAGTCACTGGTTTTCCTCAAAAGGTAACAGCCCTCATCAGGTGGTCACAAGAATGATTGGAGGGAGAGTGAGAATCTCAAGAAAGTCTCCCTCGACGCAAAGGCCTCAGATAGCAGTTAGCAGCCACTGTGGGAAAGGGATGAAGCCCTACTTGGATCCTTCTACTCTACTTCTCTCCTACTGAATAAAAACATTGAGCTTATAGGGAAAGGACAACAGACTGTAGGCCTTGGGACAGTGTGAAGGCTCACTGCAGCTGGGAAAGGGAACAGAAAAAGAACTTGCATCTGGAAGAAGTACCAGAATATATTCTGGACCCAGACCAATATGTCTCTTACAGCTTAGGGAAGAGCAGGATTATGGAGAAGTCTTATATCCAAGACTTGGAACCACAATATCTATCTCTGACTGAGACTCAGTCAGAACAGCAAAGACTCTGCCCTCCTCACCAACCAGCAGAAGTGTACTGCTAAGAGAGAGCAAGAGGCTATAAAGAGATCGTCTCAAAGATTCAGAGAAAAGAGAGGGACTGAAGATGAAAGTTGGAGCAGATCTTGAGAAAACTATCTTACAAGCCAGTGTCCCCCCCTGAACACAAGGCAACACTAGATTTGAACCCTGTGGTGCAAGGAGGGTAAATATAGCAACAATAAATGCCCAACTGAGCTCAATTCCTATCTCAATTGACTCAAATCAGCACCCTTCCTCTCTGAAAAGCCTAGAAAAAGAAAAGGCATACTTATTTCCAGGCATAAAAATTATATACCTGTCTCTCTTGTCATATAAAAAATATTATGGAGCATACAAAGAAATAAGATAAAATAACAGGTGTCAAAAATCAAAGCAATCAATGGAGCCAGACTCAGAAATGAGACAAATGTTCAAAAATGTCAGTCAGAGAATTTGAAACAACTACTAATTAAGATGTTAAAGACTCTAGAGTAAAAGATGCATAAAATGTATGACCAAATGTGTAATTTCATTAGGGAGATGGAAATTTTAAGAAAGAACCAAATAGAAATGCTAGTGATAAAAAACACTGTAGAAATGAAGAGTGCCTTTGATGAGCTCACCAATAGACTTGATGCAACTAAAGAATTAAAGAGCTTGAAGGTAAATAAATATAAATTCTACAATCTGAAATGGACAGAGAAAAAATTAGGGAAAATAGGTTAACCAAGAGGTATAGTGCAATACCAAGAGCCTAACAATACACGTGTCATCAAAATCTCAGACGAAAAAAGAGGCAGAAGGTGTATTTGAAGAGATCATGGATGAGAATTTACAAAATGAGTGAAAGACACCAAACCACAGATCCAAGAATCTTAGAGAATGTGAAACAAGATAAATATAACAATACAACACACACACACACACACACACACACACACACACACGCGCGCGCACACACAATCTATACATATAATATTCAAACTGTGAAGACCAAAGACAAATAGAAAATAGCCAAAAGAGATGGGGAAGAAAACACATTATAGAAACAAAAACAAAGACTGTTTTGTCTGTTTTGTCTGTGATGGACACAATAATTACCTGCAAAAATGGCCACATCTCAATCCCAAGAACCTGTGACCAAGTTACCTTATGTGGCAAAATGGAGTTTGCAAATACGATTAAATTACGGATCATAAAATGGCAGGTGATCCTGGTTTATCCAGGTGGGCTGAATGTAATCACAGTAGCTTTATAAGGGAAAGAGTGAGACAACAGAGGGAGTCAGATATGAGGGATGCAGAGTTAAAGAATGATGCACTTTAAAGGTAGAGGAATGGATCACACCATGAGCTGATGATTGTAGGCAGCTTCTAAAAGCTAGAAAGGGCAATGAAACAAGTTCTGTCCTAGAGCCTCCAGAAGGAACACAGCTCTCCATCACCTTGATGTTAGCTCAGTGAGACTCATTTCAGACCTCTAATCTCCAGAACTGTAGATAATACATTTGTGTTGTCTTTAGCCAATTTTATGATAATTTGCTGTAGCAGCATTAGAAAACTAATGCAACCTCCAAAAGACTGATCGTCTTTGGGGAATAAAGCCTTCAATGAGTGGATATTTCCTCTTGCTGCTCGGCCAATTTGCCTATAATTATTAATACTGGGTAAAATAAGGGCTTAGTAAATTAGTGATGATTAGCAAATAAACATTTGGATGATTCCTGGAGAATTCGTGGAAGCATTTAATCAGCGGTAAGATGATACAGTAGACACAGCTACAGAACCAGATGCAGAATCCAGAATTGCAGTTTTAGTTCTTCCACCTGCCTGGAGATGAATCGCTTTACCTCTCTGAATCTCAACTTCTTTACCTACAAAAAGACACTGAAATGTGTTTTTGTTTCCAAGGTAACTCCCAGCCGTAAGACTGTGTGACCATATGCCAGGAAATCTTTGGAAGCTATGTCTAAACTGGGTTGGGGGTTGGACTAATGACCTTAGAGGCCTCTCCCAGCTCAGAGATTCTATGACACGGACACAGCAGGACACCTCTTGTGTAGGAAGTAACTCTAATACAGCCGATTTTTCAGAGCCTCCTGGGGTGAGGGGCAGTCTTCTGAGAGTGAACAAAGGCACCAGTAGCTTTGGGTCAAGCCCTGCTTCTGATTCAGGCCAAAGGCAATGAGAATGCCACAAAGAACATCAAAGGAGAGAATTTGGCCCTGGAACAAGAAGATGGATGGAAGGGAAGTCATGATCTGCAGTAAAACAAATAAATAACCTTTAAAATCACATCTGCAGACGGCCTAACGTTCTTAAATGCTTTCCAATAAGCTTCCCTGGTAGCTTGCCACAAAGCCTGTCCAAGAGGATTTATAACAGTCCGAGGCAGGGAATCGCAACCCAGCCCTGAACCTGCTACTAAGCATTTGGGTGACCTTGGACACCTCATTTTACCTCTCTGGCCCATACGTTTCTCGTTTCAAAGTGAGGGAACAGAATTAGATGACTTCTGACCTCCCCTCTGGCCTCAACATCTTAACCACTGCGGCCCAAGCACTGATCATGAATCCTTAGAAACACAGTGGCGGGTTTTGTATAAAATAAGCAGACATTTATAGGATTCTACAATGGAACCCAATTTAAATTGAAATCCCAGCCTTGGGAGAAAAATGGAAGGGAGGGAAGGAGGGGAAAAAGAGAGGAAGGGAAGGAGGGAGGATTCGCTGCAGAAGTGGGGGGATTTTATTCTTAAATCATTTACTCATTGTTTCCCCCTGTTGATTCAACTGCTCAAAATCAGCCATGACCAATGTCCTCTTAAATGACCCTGCTCTGACTGAAGATGTACAGGTCAGGCTTAGGGCTGCTGCTATCTGCCTGAGCTTATGCAGAACTTCAGGCTTGGGCCTCCCAGCCATGAAACCCCAACACCAAGATAATGTTTAGGACACTTAATCCTCTTTTGTCTTCAGCTTTCCAGTGTAGGAATCCAGCAAGATGGAGCCCTGAGCTATCTCCCAGATTTCCCATTTTAGGGCAAGTCTTGAAATACTTTATGATGTCACTGTTTCCACTGCATTTCTTTCAAACCCTCTCCCATCTAAGACAACGTGGTGAGAACAAGCGCTTTCATTTTCTGAGAAAGGCCCGAATGAAAATCAAAATGGGGGAGGGTTTACATTTGCCAGATGTTAAGAGGTGTTCTGAGTTTGAACTTCAATGAGTTTATGGTTTTCCCAAGACCAATCCTCCTCCACCTGATCCCCAACCACTATATAAATACATAGCCAACTGTGCCCTTGGGGTCATTTTGAGTTCTTCATCCCCAGGATAGATTTACCAGGGAAGAATGGAGGAGAAATGGAAAGACCAAAGTGTGTTTAAATAACAAGTTATGACTAACTCCATGTATTTGTGGAATGTTTTAAAGCAGTGTTTCCAAAGTAAGATACATATACATATGGTAGTCTACAATACACAAAACAGTCTGAAGTAGGACAGGTGTGATACATTGACTGACTGTTCAGAACTTGCTCATGGGCATCCATGCTCCCAGAGTCCAGTCCCAGCGGAGAGGGAGAAGGGGAACACATAACTAGAAAACTTAAAATGATGAGGACACATATTCCATCACCAGTTCTCCTCACTAACCCATCCACTTCTGAACAGGTCTCCTGACTTACCTTACTCTACCAGCACCATGCTAACTCCCATCCCTCAAGTTCTTCTCAGTATCTCTCAAAACCTACCTTTCATCATATCCCTTTCCTTAACTACCTCAAACCCCTTCATTCCCAAATCAGCCTTATATCTTCTCAAGTCCCCGCCCCCGCACTCCCTCAACACTGACCCTTATATGACTTCCTTAAAGGTACCCTTTTCCTAAACCCCTAGCTCTTCTTGCTCAGTTACAGCCTCTTCCTATCAACAGTGCTTCATCTACCACTCAGTCACAAGAACAGAGCACCACCTCTAAGTCTCTATCCCTTCCCACTGCGGTCCTCCCTTTCACATTAGATTTCTTTTCTGTCAGTTGGTCAACTCCCTGCCTCAGGTCTTCCTCTCCCTTACTCATTGTACCCGCCTACCTTTTGATCCAGTGCACTGGAAAACTGGTCCCCAAGCCAGAGACTCATTCCTGTCTCATATACATTGAGCAACTCTTTCTCTATAGGCCACGATCCCTCCTATATTCTCCCCATCTCTATTTCTTTTCCACTAATTTTCTTTTTCTTCATAAATTTATTTAAGTTTAAAAAATAGTAAGTTGACTTGAAGAAAAGATTTACTAAATTGTGTAGTGGTTGTGGTAAAAATTTTGATAATTATAATTGAATGACAGTTTGACATGGAGAATTACAGAACAGTTTCCCACATAATTGTAGTTGTCCTTGTGACATTCATAACAGCAGGGAAGATAGGGATAATTAACCCACTGTTGAGACCAGAAATCTAAGACTCAGAGAATTGGATGAATTACGCAAGGTCAACAACAAATTGCTGGTAGATCCAGGACTAAAATGAGAACCCACTGACTTCATGTTTTCTGCTTTTTGCACATTCTGACAGAGACATTCTTTCCTTCTATGTGTACTTATATATGAATACTTCTTAATCAAGGTGTTAATGTGAGATACATACCTTAGCAAAGGTTATTTTGCAAGAGTAAAGCAAAGAGAACTTTTTAAAAAATTCATCTTAAAAAGGTCGTTTGAACATGTGACCAATGAAGAAAAAGCATGATCTATAGTCAAGGAAAAGGCAACAACTCACTGAAAGGTAAATAAGGTTCCCTATAGAAGGTGGCAAAACATGGACCCCAGATGTAACTAGGGGAAAATAATGTAATACAGCTGCATTTTCAAATATCCGATGTTTGAAAGCAGAAATTGCTAATTGATGAAAAATTGCAGATTCTGAATAAAGTCATTGTCCAAGAATATCATGGTCCCCATATTCTCCTTCTCTGTGAATACTGAGACAGCAAAGTGATTGGGAAAGAAGAACGAGATGAACCAGGCATTGCCTGGGCTATCAGAACTGCCCCAGCAGTAGATTTGAACCCATGGGAGGGTGGTACTAAACCTGAACTTCATGGAGAGTCTAGGACATCGTGATTAAGAACATGGGTGCTGAAGTCGGAACTGGACCAGGTTGAAGTCTCACCCCTCGCACCTACTTGCTAGGGGATCTTCACAGCATGTCTAACATCTCCATGTCTCATTTTTTCACCTTTAAGAAGGTGGCAATGGCAGTACCTGTTTCCTAGAACTGGTGTGAGGACCGACTGAGGTAATTCTCCTAAGAATATTGGCACAGAGAAAGTCCACTCAGCTGCAATAGAAGAATAAAAAATTACCTAAAAAGGATATGGAATTAGAATGACATCGGGCTTAAAAACAACATTCAACATGCAGCAGGACAGTAGAATAATATCTTCAAACCCTGGAGAAAATGTGGTTCCCAGAATCCCATAACCCTAAACTATCAGTCAAGTGTATGAGGAGATAATGGTATTTTTAGCCATTCAAGATCCCAAAATATTGCCTACCAGACAGCCTTACTCGGAAAGCTTTTGGAAGCCATCCTCCATCAGAGTGAGCCAGGGAAAAAGACCCAGGAGCATGAGATCCAACATAGGGGAGAAGAGAAGGCAATTCCAGGACGTTGCTAGAGACAAGATCCAAGGACACTGAGATGCCACCCGCATGGAAAGCATTAGGGTTGGACAGGAAGAAAGAGGGCTCCAGGAGGACCTCGCCAGGGGATTGGACCAGCAGATTACTCCATGAACTTGACAATAATAAACAGTATTTTGTGACAGTGACAGGGAGCAAATAAAAATATAAGGCACTTTTTAAAAAATCTCCAAAAACACCCACCAAAATGGAAAAGAAGAGAAAATGGCATAAGAACATATTGTGGCTCAGCCATAAAGAATCTATCACAGGGGAAAATTTAAAACACTAGCTAATGATATAAGAGAACCAGGGAGAGAAGTGTTTAATGTTGTGATAAGAGACCTAATTCTTCATCTTCCACATTGGAAAACAAAGGTAAATATCTAAAGTGGCAAAATCATGAAATTATAATATAAACCTGTTATCAGGATGTAAGGAGATAAATCATATAATAACTGCTCAGGTGATTTTAAAAATAGAGTTTTATAATAAGACTTATAGTAGTATTATGTGAAATTTCAAATTCAAACTATATAGAGTTTGAATTTTAAATAGTAAGTAAATAAACCTGGCCAGCATGTTCAGTAGTTGAGCATAGACCTATGAACCAGGAGGTCACCTTTCAGTTCCCCATTTGGGGCACATGCCTGGGTTACGGGCTGAATCCCCAAACAGGGGCGTGCAGGAGGCAGCCAATCAGTGATTTTCATCGTTGATGTTTCTATTTCTCTCTCCCTCTCCCTTCCTCTCTAAAATTAATTTTAAAAATATACTTTTTAAATAAAATGAAAAATAGAATGCCTAAGAGTTTCTGGCATAGAGAAAATGCTAAGTATTCACTATTATTAATGTTGTTGTTGTTCTTAATAGATTTCAGGAGATAAGTTAATGAACTAGCTGTGCATTGTCAGGAGCACAGAAAACTTGCATAAACTAGGCTCTTAATAAACTGTTGGAGGACAGGAACCTGTTTCTCCCCTTTTTGGTATACCACTGTCCCCTACCCCACTCCAATGTAGCAGAGAGCTGGCACAAAATAGGCATTCAGAATGTAGTCATTGAATAAATGAACAAAAGAAGGAATGAGTGAGCAATATAATATTCAACTGCTAATGTGGGGTTAACTCAATCTTCAGGGATAGGAAATAAAGTTGGACACCCGTTAAGAGATTTTGAGTATTCCAAATAGACTGTAATTTGTTCAATTATGGACCAATCCCAAGAATCAAGTCTCATATTAGTAATTTTATTTTAATTCTCATATCATGTCTCACCAACTTGTCTTCCATACCTCCCCAACCCCCTAGTATCTTGAATTTCTAAGCAGTTATCTTACAGAGACTGGGAATGGGATGATGACAAAAAGACCGAGCAGGGAGGAAAAAATAAGTAGAAACAAACTATCCAAAACTCTCTAAAAAAGAAAAACGAAATGTAATTTCCACTATTGGGAGCATGCTCAACAGGGCCTGCCAAAGTTTTCCAGGAATATCCTCCAAGGGAAAAGGACACTGGAACATTCTCAGTTGGAGGAGTGCCGTTGTCTGTGTCACAGGCTGACAAATAGATGTCCTGGAGCTCTCATTGTCTGCAGAAGTCATGAAGAGACCAGGTGGGAGGTTTGGCAATGACTAGCTTTCTGAAGCTTGTAGACAAGAGATTTTAATTCGTGTGTCAGAGACTTTCTGTCCTCCCCTCTCCACCATTGCCTGCGCTTTTCCATCCTGCTGGCCTGGCCCATCCAGACGCAAGCACTTCACCATCTGGCTCCTGACTGTGAGATGCAGAAGGTCAGGAGACAGAGGATGGGAGCTTAGGCTATTGAGTCCCAGCCTCCCCTAACCCACGCCCACTTCTCTCTGCTCTATTTGCTCTGTTCCTCTACCATCTCCATTCAGGTGCTCTTTTGGGTCCAAGTCATTGCTCCTTTCCTTTGCTCTTCACTGCTCTTGCCAACCCTTGGGATTCTGCACCCTTTCATGTGTATTTCTCTAAGCCTTTGCATGGAGTCACTTTAGAGAATTCACCCCCCATGACCTGGGTGAGTGTGGTATCTGTCTCCTGCATGACTATTATACATTTGATGTGTTTAATGATTACATATTTAATGAAGGCTACCAAGACTTATCAGGTGGGGGGAATATCAGCAAATACAGCTTTTCATGAAACCTATTCCTTTGGAGGTACTTGCTGGAGTTGGGAGTTATAGTATTCTGTAAGCCCACTGGGAAAGTCCTGTCTGATACCGAAAAGCCCCCAATGAGATTCTCTTACACCTCTAATTGCTCTGCAACTCTAGGTGGACAAATACTGTGCATCAGTTTTCTACTGTAGCATGAAGAGTCACACAAACTTAGCTGTTGAGAGCAATTGTTTAAGAGCTCACAGTGTGTGTAGTCAGAAGTGTGCAGGGGGTCTCCATAGGTTCTGTGTTTGGAGTCTTACAAAAGTACCATCACGTTGTGGCCAAGATCATGCTCATCTCAGATGGAGTCCTCTTTTGAGTTATTTTACATTTTGCCAGATTCAAGTTCCCTGCTGCTGTAGAACTAAGGTTCCCATTTCTTTGCTGGCTGTGACCTGAGGGTCCATCTCAGCAGCCAGAAAACACTCAACATCCCTTGACTGTGGCCTCTCCGTCCTGGAAGCCAGCAATGGAGAGACTCCATGATGTCAAATAATTCTCATGGTTTGCATGCCTGACTTCCTCATTTTCTGACGTCTGGAGTCAAATTTAAAGGGCTCATGTAGGTGAGGCCCACCTGAATAATCACCCTTTTGATGAACTCAACTGATTAGGCATCTTGATTACATCTGCACAATTCCTTTTGCCGTATACAGTGCTCACATTCACAGGTTCAGCTCACCACACCCAAAAGGAGGGGCTTAGGAGAAAGTCCTGGGTACTTCAACTTATAGAGGTCTGTTACATTCCAGGAAGATGAGTAGCCAGCAAGGGTACTGAGACAGTCTAGCCTGTAAAGTATAAGAAAATCTAAGAGGTATTCTGGATAATACTACTACAAAATCTTATGTCAGAAATAGAACTGAGGCTAAAGGATGATCGTAGCAGGTAGAATTCCCACAGGAAATAGATGGCACAGTCAAATTAGGTTCAGTTCAGTGCTTTTATTTTCTGATAAGATAAATGATATTTAAAGATGTCTATGTTCTTGTGGGATTGATCCCATTGAGAGGGAAAGATTAAAAGGGGAGAAAGGGGCTCACTGGAAAAATGTTAGAGGGGTGAATCCAAAGAGTAATAGGCATAGCTTAGAGAGGAGTAGAGACAGATCTCCAATTGTCATAGGTGAGAAGGTACAAATGAAGGCAGGGTTGTGGAATGAAGAAAGGGAGTTGGAGGGAATATAAGAGGAAATTCCTGATTTCACTTAAGTTTTCAATAAAGTCTCAAATTAAAACAGCGAGTGGTGCCGAAGCTGGTTTGGCTCAGTGGTAGAGCGTCGGTCTGCGGACTGAAGGGTCCCGGGTTCGATTCCGGTCAAGGGCATGTACATTGGTTGCGGGCACATCCCCGGTAGGGGGTGTGCAGGAGGCAGCTGGTCGATGTTTCTCTCTCATTGACGTTTCTGGCTCTCTATCTCTCTCCCTTTCTTTCTGTAAAATATCAATAAAATATATATTTAAAAAAAAAAAAAAAAAAAACAGCGAGTGGGGAGGAGTGCTGGAAACCTAAAGAGAGAATGTACATAATAGTCATCTCAAAGAATGAGAAAGTGGATTTACTTTTAAAAAGGAGGGATTAACTGATCCCCTGGTACACAGCTGGACTTTGTGGTCACACATTTGAAGTGACCACAATATTGATTTTTCAGCTTCTCAGGAGCAAGCTCAGATTAAGTGATGTAATGAGGCTTATCCAATGATTTTCTAGGCAATAATGGCAAAAAGAGAGAAAGAAAAGGAAGATAAGGGGTTTTTCAAGGAACTGATTTTAATGGCGAATCATAAAATCTACGCTGGATGATGAAAGGAGTGAAAATGAGGGGGGATGGCGACAGAGTTGCGGAAGGTGAATGGATGTAAGGTCAGTGATGTCCGTCTCTGGAGGGCAGTGCTAGAGCCAATCAGATAGCAATACAAGCGATAACTATATGCAAGTGCGATGTAAGGAAGCAAGATTTGGGGGAGCATGCAATTGACGGAGGTGACAAAGACGAGGCCATAGACCTGTGAGGAAGGAGGGAAAAAATGGCCTGAACTAAGGCTGAGAGATCACATGGCCAAAGGCTGAGAGATCACAGGGATGGATGACCCATCTGAATGGATGCCACATTTGCCAAGAATGATATCAGGCAGAAAGGAAGAGAGGAAGAAGAAAACCAGATGCTCCAGTTAAAGATGAGGAAACTGAGTATCAAAAACATTAGTGAGTCTGCTCTAATCTCATGACCATACTACTAGTAAATAGCAGAGCCTATATCCACCCCAGGCCATCTGACTCCAAAGCTTATGTCCTTAACCACACATTTCCCCGATTGCTCTAAGAAAACAAAACCGAAATCAGGAGAGAGAGCATGAAAGCCAACACTTTAGAAGCACTTCCAATGTGCCCAGTAAGTTTGGGTAATAAAGTCCAACAATATGACTTTCAAAGCAGCTGGGATTCTTGAAGTAGGAAAATGCCACTATGAGAAAAAGAAGCAACTTCATCCTCCTTAAGCCCCAAGTTATCTGGGGTGTCAGAGCTGAAACAACCACCGATGGGACTTGCAGGTGGAAAAGCTCTGCCAGGGGACACAGAGTCTCCATTTACACCGGGAAGTGACGGGGCCTGTCCGAGAGAAAGACTGGAGCACAGGAGCTTTGTTGGTAGCTCACGTTGAATTTCAGGGTGGCCCAGGGGTTTAGGAGGGCAGGGAAGGTGGGAACAGGGTGACATCTGGAAAGGACTAGTTGGTAGCGTTGGCCTTTGTGATCACTAAGGAGGGGAGGCTGGAAGGAGTGATGGAACAATTCCCAGAAGTCTGGGAGCATCAGTAATGCAAATCTTGGGTCAGGGGAGCTTTACACATGCGGTGAGGGGACCCCCTCGGGGCAACAGTCTGGTCCTCACGTGCACTTTGTTGGTATAGACCAGGGGTGGGCAAACTTTTTGACTCGAGGGCCACAATGGGTTCTTAAACTGGACCGGGGAACCGGAACAAAAGCATGGATGGAGTGTTTGTGTGAACTAATATAAATTCAAAGTAAACATCATTACATAAAAGGGTACAATCTTTTTTTATTTCAATAGTTTAGAACAGCCGAATGGGCCGGATCCAGCCTGCGGGCCATAAATTGCCCATGGCTGGTATAGACCCAACATCCAGGACCTAGCCTAGTTGCCAACACCCAAGAGAAGACAAGGTCCAGCACCATCTGGACCTGCCTGTGTCTCTTACTCAACAATTTCCAACCTTTTCATCTCATGAACACATAAACTCATTACTAAAATTCTATAGGTGTTGTGCCAATCTGACAAAAACATGGGTGTGATTTTTATTGATTCACACTGGACAACTATTGTGTTAGCTTTTGCCAATTTTTAACTTGACAGTCGAAAAGAAAAGAGGTCGGTGCTGTGCTGCTGACTAAATAGTCAGGTGTTGCTTGTTTTACCGATTCTTACAGCACACCAGGTGAAAATCGCTGCTCTTATTTCATCTTGAACTGCCATGTGTTATAATCATACAACTCAACTACACTGGGCTCCATTGCATTCTTCACCTCCACCAAGCTTCGGTGTGCATGCTTGCTATCTTCTATCTATCTGCCCGGACACCCAACCCAACCCTCAACCAAATTCTCACATACCTGTCTCTTTCTTCTCACTCACATAGCTGCTCACCACTTCATTGATGCCTTGGTTGACCTCCTACCATTAACATCGCACCCCCGTCTCAGTTTCACCCTCCTACTTTTTTTCCTTCCTAGCACTTATTACTAATTGTTTATTTATTTGTCCATGTGCATATCACTCATTTTTGTGTATTTGGCTCTGTACTAGAATGTCTGTGAAGGCGGAAGCATAATCTGCCTGCCTTGTCTTCACGCCCTAAAACTTAAAATAGAACATGCAGCCAATATTAAATGGAGGAAACAATGAATTAATGACTATACAAAAAATTGTTGTCAAAATGCATTCAAATTTTTTAGCATGGGAACCATGGTGTATCAGAAAAGCCCTATCATTCACGAACAGCCCTGCACAGCCCCGCAAGATCAAGATCTGGCTTGGTGTCTCCCAGCCAGCTCATCCATTACATCTGCATCTCAGTGTATAGGTTCGGTGGCCAGCACTGAACTGCTCATAAGGGGAGTAAGCAAATATTTGGCAGGCTCATTTGCCGAAGCCGTGGCCACTGATAAAAAGCAATTAATTATGGGAACAAAGGGAAGAGAACGGCCTGCATGTCTCTGGCCACTTTTTTTTTTTTAATGACTCTGATGGCCCAGGGCAAGTCAGGACATAAAAGTAAAAATAAACCATGTGCTCTGAAGCCATCCTGAAGCTTGGACAATAAAACTGAGGCGATGGTAGGGCAGGAGATAAGGTGACCTGACTGCAGGACATTTTAAAGAGCTTGCCTTTTGAACTTCAGATGAACAGAGGAAGAAAAGGATTCTTCTAATTAAAAGAGAAAATAATGCTAATTTTAAAAAATAATGCTAATTTTAAAAAAATAATAATGCTAATTTTTTTTAAAAAATTAGCATGGGTTAAAAAATATAAGATTTACTGCACTGGGAAAACCAAAGAGAACCCATGCAAAGTGCCGTCTTGGGATGACGCAATTGAGATAAGCTCTTTCCAGCTCCGAATAGAGGGTATTAGTTTGAAAGCAAAGGGGGCTCTGTCTCTTCCACTTGGTCCATTTGAGTTTTTATTTTCTGGTTAACTTGACCTTTGAGTCTTGCTCAAGTGATTTTTGACCCAGTTGTGGTGTGGAGGCCTGAAGCTTATAAAACAGAGCTCATTTGATTACATTGTTTAGCCACTGTGAAATTCCTTCACTTTTCCCCTATTTCTACATTTTTTCCCCACCTCAGTTAAATCTCACCAGTCTTTTCAGTTTATGGCAGCAGACAATAACTTACTGTTTGAGTCCCTTCAAAAAATTAAGAAAAGAGTTCCCTGATTAAGATAATGATTGCAGCTCACCTTTGTGACTCTTGTGATACAACTAAGGACTGATTTACTATTCTTTCCTTTTCTCAGATGAGGAAACCAAACTCTGATAAGTTACAAAGCATCCGTTGTCTCAGGCAGCACTGGCCAATGGAGCTTCCTGCGATGACAGCAATGTCCTATGCAGTCCAGTCCGGTAGCCATTGCCATATGCAGCCACTGGCCACTTGAAATGGGGCCATCTGACTAAACAATGGAATTTTTTAAAATATATTTTTATTGATTTTTCACAGAGAGGAAGGGAGAGAGAGAGAGCTAGAAACATCGATGAGAGAGAGATACATCGACCAGCTGCCTCCTGCACATCCCCCACGGGGGATGTACCTGCAACCAAGGTACATCCCCTTGACCGGAATCGAACCTGGGACCTTTCGGTCCGCAGACCGACGCTCTACCCACTGAGCCAAACCGGCGTCGGCTAAACAATGGAATTTTTAATTCATTTCCATTAAGTTGAACTTCAATTTAAATGAGCAACCTGAGGGTCGTGGCCACCACATTGGACAAAGCAACAATTAGACACTCCACGATGTCTTATATATTGCATTCAAAGTATTGTTCACTGTCAAGTGCAATGAAAGAAATGTGCTGACTTTTTTTATAGTTCATTCTTATTTACATAATTAGTTCTAAATTAAACTATTTCACATGCATTGTTGCTACCACCTGGTTGTTTTCCAGTTTTAACTGGAACGTGAAAAGGAGGGACTGGCCCAGATGGCGCTGAGTTAGTTACTAATGCAACCTGAAGCAGCCAGAACCTTCACAGGAACACAACGAACAGCTTTCCCTCCTCCCTCTACCTACCCAGTCTTCCTGTTTTCTGTTTGCATGTTGTGCTTCCACACATAGAGGAGGGGAATGTGGCAAACCTAAATGGTAGCAGGCAGGGCAATACCTAAATGTAGAACAGTGCACCTGAGATACCATTTGTGCAAGATGCGGCTTGGGTAACTTGGGTGCTTCTGTGATTAATAAAGGGGAGATGTGAGAGATGAAACCCTCTGAGTGAAGTCCAGGGCTTTCCACTTTATGTCACACCACTTCTTAATTCAAGTATGTCAAATCCTACTACAGTCACTAAGAGATTCACGAGCTACTAAGTCGCAGTGCAGTTGTTACTTAAGTATGTATGCGTTGTTCGGAGGGAAGGGGGCATTTAAAATCTGAAATAGAGGCGGACCATTCATCCTGAATTGTTAGAGGACTCGGCGCCTCCCTCGCCTTTTGTATTTTTCAGAAAACCGAAGCTTATTATAACTGTTAAAGGCTGAGATTTCCGAAATCCTATTTACTGTTGCTGGCAGTGTTTCTGAAAGTGCTCTCCCAGTTTCTTAAACAGAGTATTTCAGACATTCTTGGTGTTCCATCCACTTTTGATTCACTCGTTCTTCCACAAATATAAAATGAACACTTCCCATGGGCCATGCACGGTGGGAATGCAAAGCTCTGGCTCTGGGGCAGACCACGCAAATAAGCCATTCTACCTTCTAGGGACCCAGCGGTCCTAAACCACCAGCCTCCGCCCTCCCATTGTTATCCAAAACAGTACACACGCACTGCAGATGCCGTCATACAATGCTATGTTCCCCCACACGTGTAACATGAGCCACTTGCCATTTCCCAGAAGCTACCTTTCCAAAAGAAAGGGAAAACAGGTGTAATCAATGGCAATAATATATTTTTACTTCATGCATCCTAAATGTCATCATTTCAACATGTATTCATTATTTAAAAATCACTAATGAGGTAGTTTGCATTCTATTTAAAAAAAAAAACATTCTCGTTGATTTCAGAGAGGAAGGGAGAGAGAGAGAAACATCAATGATGAGAGAGACTCATTGATCGGCTGCCTCCTGCATGCCCACTACTGGGGATGTGCCCTTGACCGGAATTGAACCTGGGACCCTTTCAGTCTGCAGGTCTACGTGCTATCCACTGAGCCAAAGCAGCGAGGGCAGTTGACATTCTTTAATTTCTTAAGCCTCAGAACCCCACCTGCGTTTTATAATAGTGCACACCTCAGTCCAGACCAGCCACATTGCAGATGCTTGGGGCTAGGTGTGGCTTTTGTACTGGACATCAGAATTCTAGAGCGAAACAAGTACTAATGGTTAATTGCCCCTTCGTTTGTGGGAGCAGGCACTTGACTATTTCAAGTTCATATAGGTCTGTTTTTCATGGTTTCTCTCCACTCCCCCCCCCCCAACTCTCAGGCATCCAATTTTCCTCCATCGTTGTCATCTCCAGCAAATGTCAGTGCCTGCTGTTATCCATTTATTCTTACAATCTGATATAAGCTATGGAAATTGATAAGAAAGCAACTCTGTCTAAAAACAGGGCTCTCACTCAGCCAGGCTAAAGAAAGCATACAGGCATTCGCGCACGGAATTTCTAACCCGGGTTTGGCTTCGTCAGGAAGCTGTTACATCTCTCTCAGCCTTCTTCCCTGTCACTGGTTGCGGGCCTCCCACCAGCGGCACCTGGGATTTGTTAGGCAGAGCGCTGGTCCTCCTCGCAGAACTGCTGAATCAGAAACTCTGGGGACACGGCCCAGCGATCTCCGTTTTAACAAGCCCCCTGGGTGACTCTGGTGCCGGCTAACATTTGAGGATCACTGTTCTAGAAAATTCAGACCGCTGTACACGTGCCCTTGAGATGAATATGTATTCCTTCATTCTTTCTAAAATCAGTATTCTAATGACTTAGAAGAATATGAAATTAAAGGGCATTACCTTTTTTTTTCATTGGACACGGTAATACACGTTCTAGCTAATATACGTATCCCTTTCCTACAGTTGCCGTAACAAACTACCATGAAGTTGGTGGCTTTAAACATCACAAAATTATTTCCTTGCAACACTGGGAGGCAGAAAGTCCCAAATAGGTCTAACATCAGGGTGTCAGCAGGGCTGCGTTTCTTCTGGAGGCTCTCGGGAGAATCTGTTCCGTTGTCTTCGCAGCGTCTGGAGGCCACCTGCATGCGTTGGCTCGTGGTCCCCCTGTCTTCAAAGCCAGAAACACCGGCTTTCTCAGGTCGCTTCGCTCTGGTTCTCCTTATGCTCCCTCCGTCTTCCTCTGTCAAAAGCCTTTGTGACTGCTTCGGTCCACCTGGATCATCAAAACATTCTCTCCACGGCATCGCTGGTTAGCAACGTTAATTTCATTTGCAACATCAATTCCTCTTTGACGTTCAACCGAACATATTCACAGGTTCTGGGGAGTAGGAAGGATGTGGATATCTGGGGAGCCATTAATCTGCCTCCCATCGTATAATGACTGAGTGACTGATATATCTCAATACGAGACTTCAAAAAAATTATTTAGCCTCTGCACTTTTTCTGGGGCTAAATAACTTCCATTAGAGTTGCAAAGGATGCAATTGCTTGTACTTTGTAAATCTCAATATTTATATCACTCTTTACACTATTGAATTGGATTTGAATGTGGTGGTGATTTGATACAGCCAACATCTATTTCAAATATTTTTCGACAGCATACAACCTTCTGTCTGAAAGCTGAAATTGTGCTTCTTTCTGCTCTGCAAGCATGTTTCCATTTTCTTTTCCCAGGGTCAGAGAATATTATATAGTATATTTTCATATTTTAGTGTCTTTCATTGATAACCCTGCAGGTAATCTACAACAGAATTATTAATCTAGGCAGGTATATAGATAGATAATGTAAATAAGTGTGTGTATTAAATTTCCCATGATCACTAGGATTTATGAGTTTAAATGTCTTCCTCTATATTAAGTTTTTAATACAATTAATATGAGCAAGCAATATATCTAAAAATATTATACATTTTATAAATAGTTTTCGAACTAAAAATAAAATTTTATGGACAAGGTAATTCTTTTTTATGGATCTGGTGGAGAGAAAGCAAATTATTGCATCTTGATTATATGAAACTTTTCAAACAACATCTCAAATAATCCCTCTGAGGAGTCCACCTCTCACGACAAGTCTTCATAGTTCAGTCCTGGGTGATGAGAAACCAGCCCTTATTTGGCAAAAGGGGTGGTTCCACCATGAAAGGCAAGGTGGCCATGGAGAAGGGTCAAGGTGCCAGTCCAAGCTGAGCAGCTCTTATGAGTAGAAGTTCGATAATGCAGGAGATACAACTACAACTGCCTCACAGGTGGTTTTCTTTTCTGATGGGAGGGAGGCACACAAAATGGAACGTGCCAGCAGGCCGATGTTTGTAAAGCACAAATCTCCAGCAGCACTGCCATCAGCGTGGCTCCTGTGGGTGAGGTCATATGCCTTACCGAATCCCAACGGTCAAAAGTAAACCCCCAATTTCAGGTCACCCTGCTCAGTGAAAGACTGAGTATCCTCCACAGAAAACAATATGGAGAAACCCTTGTCACCAGGAAGGGAAAGCTAAAGGTAGGCAGCCCCGTACAGTAAGAGAAGTGCTGTAAAGTTGTGTTTATAAGTTAATTGTTTAAGTTTAAAAGATTTCTTGAGCAATTGTGTCAGTTTACTATTGGTGTGATGTGTTGTGATCTCTTAAGATAATCATCTCACAACTAGTCCTCTCTCAGGATTGTGTATGTGTTTTATGAAGGAGCCTCTAAATTTATTTTTTTAACTTAAATATACAACTCGATAAATGCTTGTCAGACTAAATGGAATGGGATTCATTCAATCAAGTGGAAGACAATTAAGATTCATTAATTCCCGGTGCATGTCAGCCACCCTATTTAGATGGTTTGGGAAACAGAGTTACATTTACTTCTCACAAAAAATGGGGCAACCAAGTAAAAATGCACAAAACCTTATGGATGTACCATAAATGTACACACACTTTAATAGCGGATAGCTCACTTTTGAAAATAAAATGCATTTTAATCAGCACTGCCTTTATAATTATTCAAAGTGTATGTAGTATATATTTTGGGGGACAACCCTACATATTAATGTCCTTATTTTGCTACATAAAACAACAGTGCAGAATTCGAACCCAGGATATACTGACAATGAGTGGGGAGGACCACCAGGTCATTTATTCATGTAGTCAGTGAGTTAGGCCACAGTAAGTGTGAAAGAGAGCAAAGACAGTGGGAGGCAGAGGGCTCCGCAGAGTGGCGGTGATGGTGGTGAAGGAACACTTGCACAGTTGTACATGGGTAGTCAGGAAAGACCTCGTCAACAAGGCAGTCCTTGAGCAGAGAGTTAAGGGACGTGTGGAGTTGGTTTTGCAAACACCGGAGGCATGAGCACTGCAGGTGGAGGGAACAGTAAATGCAGAAGTTCTGGGGTGGTCTGGAGTGTTGGATGAACCAAAAGAAGGGCTATTAATAGGCCTTCAAAGGGTAGCAGGTTGAGTAGTTGGGTGGGGTTTGCAGCTCACAGAGGCCCTTGTAAGCCTCCGTAAAAACTTCAGTTCCTACTGTGAGCAAATCTCAAAGCCATGGAAGGAAGGGTGAGGAGGAATGGCCTGATCTGACTCCTAGTCTCCAAACTGACTCTGGTCGCTGGGTGGAGAGTAACCTGAAACATGGAAAGGGTGGAGGCCAGGGCCCAGGTAGAAGGCAACTTTAGTCTCCGGGTGCGATTAGAGAGACAACAGCAGGAATGGTGAGAAATGGCCCAAACGTGGACATACACTGCAGGCAAAGCCGCGAGATTTGCTGATGGTTGGTTTCTGTGACATGTGAGGCAGTTATTGTTCTGGGTTCTTTACACAAATTGTCTGTAATCTTCATGCCAACCCAACCCCGGAGGCAAGATGGCAGAACCAAGGGTAGAAGCAAGATCTTGCCTGCCCCAAAGCCCTCTGTGTCACAGTCATTAGCAGTTTCATACCCCCGGGCAATCATAGTTTACTTTTGTGAAGGATTTAGCATGTTCCAGAAGAGCAAAAGTGCTTAGAATGACAGCGAAAGGTGAGTAACTCGGTGATGTGAGAACAATGCTGAGTGTGTGGTGGGAAAGTGCCTGAGCTGAGGCAGGAAGAGTAAGGTGGGCTCTTGAATGGCATGAGAGGAATTTGGACTCTTGTTTCCGTTCTCCCAAAAGTAATGGGAAGCCATCAAAGAAATGTGATCAGAGAGTGACAAGGTCAGATTTGCCCTTCCAAAGATCACTCACTCTCACCCCCAGAGGAGGAGGAAGGAAGTTGAGCTTTGAGTGGAAACCCAGTGAGAGACAATGAGGTTTGAAGTAGGGCAGTGTGGGTGTGTACAGGAAGCAGCAGGTTTGAATGAGAAAATATATGCAAAAATCTGAATAAAAAGTCAGTATCATTCTCATTTTTTCTCCATCCACCTACCGCTCACACAACTAACAATAGCCCCCCTACGTGGGCAGACAGTCTGCTAAGTTTCATATTCTTGGTTTTGCGTATTCTTCCCTGTTCCTCCTAGAACAGTGGTCAGCAAACTTATTAGTCAACAGAACCAAATATCAACAGCACAACGATTGAAATTTCTTTTGAGAGCCAAATTTTTTAAACTTAAACTTCTTCTAATGCCACTTCTTCAAAATAGGCTCACCCAGGTCATGGTATTTTGTGGAAGAGCCACACTCAAGGGGCCAAAGAGCCGCGTGTGGCTCTCGAGCCTCAGCTTGCCATCCACGGCCCTAGAACATTCATGGACGCTTCAATAGGAGGCTTTTTAATTCCTATCTTTTTCAGTCTCTTAGCTGTACCCGTGTGCACTCTGGACACTAAGTCCAGAGCTCAAACCCTATCTAGGGAAGCTTAGCAGCCAGTGCTTCATTGGATCCCCAAATGATTTATTGGACTAAAAGGTCTTGAAGGATACAGCAAGACTGGGATAGAACCTGGCTCTGTCATTTACTAGCCTCAGAGAGTCACATCAACTCCCTAAACCTCACTTCCCTAATCTGTCGATTGGAAATCCCAATACCTACCTCACAGCAGATGATTTGCTGGGGTGAATGATCTCTGGAGCTCAGCCAACTGAATGCAAGGTCCCTAAGAGAAGAGAGTCCTTAATACTTGCCTGTCTTATTTTATTTTTTTGCTTACTCCTTGCATGAGTGTCATGATTCTGCTCTATAACTTCCCCCTAGAAGCAGAACTCCTGGAGAGAGCTCAGTTATGAATTCCGTACACTACACTGGCATTCCCAAGTGCAGTTTCCCAAAAGCCTTTCATTTGCATGAATGGATTGAGCCTTCTCGGAAGCCAAGTAATGGTTCTGACCATCCCCGTAGGAGAGGAAACTGAAATGGCAGAGGCTAGAGGTAGACCAACAGAGCTGGGTCTGGAATCTGATATGTTCAGCTAGGTGGTTCATTCTATACTGAGCTGTTGAGTAATAGTAAGATAGGCAGAGTGGTGTTGGGAAAGAGTTGGGGACCATGCTCTTAAGTTCATGGAGGACAACAGGCAGAGTGCCTTCCTCATTCCAAGTGATAGGGGCAGTGATCCCCATTTAGAATCTACATCAAATGGGGGCAGTGATCCTCATTTAGAATCTACATCTAGAGACCTCCCTGCTTACAGTCTTCCTTTCTCTCTAGACTAGTCCACAGCAAATACTACCACCCAATTTCATTTATTTATTCCCTTTCCCTTTCCTCCCTAATGCATGTTGTCTCATTTGCTATCCTTGTTATTTCTACACATTTATAAAGGTGTCTACCTGCCACGGGGTGTCTCCTTCTCCTTTGTTTCCTTTCTGTCCTTCAGCCCCATCTTTCCACATGCTTGTGTGCACTAGAGAGGAAATAAATAAACCCACCCACATTATTTATGCCACACAAGGAATTAAAATTTAACATCTTTCCCTTCCGCCCATGACAAAACACTTTAATTATACCGAAGCAAGGTGAGTGCTGAAGGCAAAACTGTACTGACAGAAACCAGAGCAAATGCACTCTTATCCCAAGCTAATGTAGAAAGAGACAGTTTTCTGTAGTGGAAGGGTCTGAAGCTGGGAGATAGGCAAACTTAGGTTCAATGCCAGTATTTCATTTTCTTCCTAACTCTGTGATCCCTACCAATAACCATCTTGTCTCCTAGGAATAAAGCTGTGCTGCTCTTGAGATATTAAAGTATACACACACACACACAGACACACACACACACACACACACACACACACACACACACACACACCGCTTAAGGATGAGACAAGTTTTATAACTAATTGTTTTTCCCTTTTTGCCATGGCCACCAATAGGTTAACAGTTTTCTCTTAAGCTCAATTTAAATAACAATATAGAAGCTATGCTATCTGCATCAATTCTAATTTACCCTCTGATTTTCATCTTCTCTCTTACTTATATTTTCCATAAATCTGTCTTTTTATGTTTAACATTTATTAATTTCCCTTTTATTCAGTGAGCATGCAATTGTATTTTATTGGTGTCCAATAGGCCATGATCTTTATATTGAAAGCAGAGAATAAATAACCTCTCTGCGCTTCCATTTTCAATCCCATATATGTGGATATAAGCACCCACCACTCAGCATGGCTTTAAGGATGAAATGAGATAAAATACATCAAGTCTTCAGCATAGTCTTGAACATGGAAGGTGCCTATGAAATATGAGTTCTTCCTTAGCTGAGATGTGAAAGACGTGGCTGCCACTTGTGGCCCATTGACAACACTTAGATGTGGCAGATCTTAAGTGTGGGGACATGTAGCGAAGGCTAAAATATCCCATAGAAACATGACGAATATTACCCAATCTGTCCCAGTCCTGGGTACAAAGATCCCAGTCTTCTTATAGATTCTAAATTTCTTTAAGATTCTCCCCAGTTTCACTGCAAAGTCATGAACCTTTATGTGGTATTAGTGTCCAATTGGCCATGGTCTTGGGCAAGTTTTCAATCTCTTCTAAGCCTCAGGTTACTCACCTGGAAAGTAAGAATCATATTATCTGTCTCTTTAGGCTGTAGTGAAGATTATGTGAAGTGAAAAGTGTTGATCGATCATTCCAATCATGCTAAAGTGTTCAATTAAAGTTAGCTGTTAGCTTTAAGCTCAATAATTAGTACTGTTTTAATTCCTTGTATTTTACATGATACCATCTTTTTGAATCGTCTGAATTTAGAATAGAAAACATTATCATTTCCATTTTGTAGGTAAGAACATTGAGGCTCAGAAATGTCTCATGACTCCCTCAATTTAAAAAGTGATGGAGATATTTTCTTGCAAAGGTTTTACACTCACCTAATTTATTGGATGAACTTCAGAAATAACTTCAGGTCCAGTCTGTACCAAATTTATGTTTTAACACAGACACCATTAGGATCGGATGTCCGTCACCTAGCACAAGACCAAGATCATTGGAGAAATTCTGGAACTGCTCCTTCTTTAAACAGCTTTTTTGAAGAAGAATTGATATACAAAAATATACATATTTAGTGGGTATAATTTGATAAGTTTGGATACATGCAAATACCCATGATATATTACCACAATCAAGGTACTAGACATATGCACCCTTTACCAGTTTCC
This sequence comes from Vespertilio murinus, assembly GCA_963924515.1. Taxonomy (NCBI): domain Eukaryota; kingdom Metazoa; phylum Chordata; class Mammalia; order Chiroptera; family Vespertilionidae; genus Vespertilio; species Vespertilio murinus. The sequence continues at coordinate 5,541,423 of OZ004717.1, read as the reverse complement.
TTATATCAATTTACTGTTGTTGCTGTTTTGTTTTTGGTGTGTGTGTATGTGTGTGTGTGTGTGTGTGTGTGTGTGTGAGAGAGAGAGAGAGAGAGAGAGAGAGAGAGAGAGAGAGAGAGGGAGAGGGAGAGGGAGAGACAGAGTGTGTGTGTGTGTGTGTGTGTGTGTGTGTGTGTGTGTTAAGGACACTTAACATGTGAGCTACTCTCTTAAATTTTGAAGTACACGATATTGTGTTGTTAACTACAGCCAGTATGTTGTACAATAGATCTCTAGCATTCATTCATCTAGCAGCACTGAAACTCTATGCTGATTGAACAACTCCACATCTCTCTCACCCCCCAGTCACTGGCAACCACTTTTGCATTCTCTGCTTCTTTGAGTCTGACTACTATCACTTCCTCTGTAAGTGGAATCATGAGGCATCTGTCCTTCTATGGCTGGCTTATTGCACTTAGCATCATGTTCTCCAGGTTCTTCTTCTTTTCCCAAATAGATTTCCTTTTATTTTATATCTGAATACTATTCCAATGTATGTGCATTCCGTATTTTCTTTATCTCCCCATTTGTCATGGGCACTTGAGTTGTTTCCATAGCTTGGTTATCCATATATATAAAAGCCTAAGTGACCATTTGACCGGCCATTCGACCATATCACAGGTAGCTATGATGCACACTGACCATGCAGGAGCTGCCTCCTGATGATCAGTGCACTCCTATAGTGGGAGCACCACTCAGCTGACTGACAGGTGCCAAACTCTGGTCTCATGGATGCTAAGTACAGCTGCAGTGGCAGCAGCCTCTCCACAGACACTCCCCCTGCGTACCCCTCCCCAATCCAGACTGGGACAGGGATCAGGACTGACTGGCATGAGCCTGCTGCTGCTTCTTGGTCATGGGTGCACTGGTATCACCCTAGGACAGGTGAGTGGAGACCACAGTAGAGTGGCAGCAAGCCTGCAGAGTGGTGATGGCGGCAGATACAGCAGGGCCAGGATAAGTAGGAGCAGTGCATTGCCTGGCCAGGGCTCAAACTCTTCCCTGGCTGCCTGCTGCTTCACACACTGCTATATCCCTCAGGGGATGTTTGACTGCCAGTTTCAGCCTGATCCCTGCAGGCTATGCTGGAGGACCTCAGGGGTGCACAAATCCGTGCACCAGGCCCCTAGTTATTATGAATAATGCTGTATTGAATATGGAAGAGCAGGTATAGATGAAAGCTGCAAAAGTGAGAACAATGGGTAATTGTGGAGTCACACATAGAGGACAAGCTAAACCATTTTAAGCTAAGGATGAATTTACATTTTCACCTGCTTTCTCCCTCCCAGAGCTCTGTTGAAAGGCAAAGCTCTGGGTGCTACTGAGATTCCTTCATCTTGAGGCCTTCAGAGCCAAAACACTTCTGGGGTCAAACCCCGGTTTTTGGCATCAGAAATATATTAAATCTTTGTTATTCTAATGATACATACCACCTAAGCTTAAGTAATTCAACTATTCCAGTCTTTGTCTTAAGGCTGGATGAAACTCTGAGTCAAATCAAAAAGACTTACTCATCAAGGAGTCTGAGGCAATTTCTTGTTAACACAAGGTAATTTTCAAGGCAGGTGCTGTAGGATTCACTGTAAATACAAGAGGAGACATATAAGTGGGGATAAAAATGTCTTTTCTGACCAAGAGGGGACTAACCCAATTTGCATACCCTCTTATTCAATTATACCATCAATTTTTGTCAAACTGCCACATTGTTCTCTCTTAAGAAAAAGCATGCCACTTATTCCATGCAAAAAGAGGTTCTAACATGAGCTACTCTCTCACATCAGGGAGATATGGTCAGAATTATATAAACTTCCATTTCTGCACATTTTTCAGGGATTCTCACATTACCTACTCCTTGGAGATCTGGGAGATCTGAATTGCCTTCATACACCCCCAAAACTCAGCATGAATTGTTCAAAATTTTACTAGTCAGCATTGAAATAAAAAAAAAGAAAAAGGTGGTACATCACGCACAATGATAAACTACCCCATGTGGTTTGGATAAATTAAATACTTTAAGCTTTCAGTCTCCCTAATGATTTGGAAATGAAACAGCTGTGATTTATGACTCTAGCTGATAGGCTGGATCTGAAGTTTACACTTTGAAAAATGTTGTATTTAAATTCCCCTATAAATAAAAAATCATATCGCTCTACAAATCCAGCCTAAGATATGTGTGTAATAAATTAGCAATCCTCACATTGGGTGGGGAAATCTCTAGGGCTGATGGCTTTCTTACTCAAAAAATAAATAAATAAAAAAAAATAAAAATAAATGCACAGAGGGGACCAGACAGACATAGGCTATATGTATCTGCTACCACTTAACCAACAGGTATTGTTTTCTTCTGTCAATCACCTACTTACTCATCTTAGTGATCACCACCAACATCACCTGTGTAAAGGTGAGCTGATATGAATTTTAAGCTCAGATACAATATTTTTAGTCAGGTGGTTTGCAAAGTCTTGATATAAATACCGGTATTTATTCCGAGTTTCTTGTGCTTTGTTTGTTTGTTTGTTTGTTTGTTTGTTAAAAAGGCATAACTGCTCTTAGCTCTAGTTTATTTGCCTAAAAAATAACAGAACAGGAGTAGGTAAGAAAAATGATGCCCAGAAGTGAGGGGGGGGCGGTACTCGGAGTAAGGTCAGTTGAGTCAGGATCCAGTTTGACTTTCAAATCTTCCTACCTATGACTTTGTGCTAATTCCTTGCCCTCCTCTGATTTTTACAATAAATTATGCGAGGAGAACTGGAAAGACACAGGCAAAAGAATGAAACTACATTACGGCTGGTCCCCTTGTGCAAAAATTAATTATAAATGAGTCAAATAGTTAAGATCTGACACAATAAAGTATATAGCAGAAAACATAGGCACTACACTTATGGGCCTTGGTCACAGAGAGCACTTTGTGAATTTGACCCCAAAAGCGAGGGAAGTAAAGGCAAAAATAAATGAATTAGGCTATATCAAACCATACTGAAGGAATTGGCATATTTGACTCCTAAGTCTCCTCCTTTCAATCCCAATTAGAGCGTAGGGTGGAGTAAACCTAAATTCAAACCTTTTAATAGCCAAAACCGGTTTGGCTCAGTGGATAGAGCGTCGGCCTGCGGACTGTGGGGTCCCGGGTTCGATTCCGGTCAAGGGCATGTATGTTGGTTGCAGGCACATCCCCAGTAGGAGGTGTGCAGGAGGCAGCTGATCGATGATTCTCTCTCATTGATGTTTCTAACTCTCTATTCCTCTGTAAAAAATCAATAAAATATATTTTTTTAAAGAAAACAAAAACATTTAACAAGTTACTTATTCCCTCTGAGTCTGAATTTTCCCAGGTTCAATGTAGAAAGAATTATCCCTCCTACACCGAATCATCAGGAAGATTAGACAAGAAAATATATGTCATGTACTCACCATAATTCCTGGTTATAGTCAGCACTCCATAAATTACTTTTATAATTATCATTACCAATAGTTCTCCTTACTCTGCTAGACAATAACCTGCCACTGTGGGGGGAAATTAACATGGCCAGCTTCCGGGAGGAGGTGAGATTCAAACAAGATCTTCTCCCATGTCTGTCATAGGCATAGCACCCAAGCCAGCAAGTGGCTTCTTAAGAAGTCTCTTGAGTCTCCGTGACCTGCAGAACTCACTGGAAACTACCTAAGGCCTCACAGGCCTGGACCCGACTCCCATCTGTCACTCAGTAGGTCTTAGGATTGTGCAAGTCATCTAAGCTTTGTGAGCTCAGTCTTTGCCTCTCTGAAGTGAAGCAGTAATCCCTACTTTACACAGTGGTGGTGAGCCTTCAGTGTGTGTTCAAAAAAGAAAAGTTGCTAATATTACTATTATCATTTTCTTCCTTTCTTTAAAAATATATATATTTTTATTGATTTCAGAGAGGAAGGGAGAAGGACAGAGAGAGAGAGAGAAACCTCAATGGTGAGAGAGAATCATTGACCGGTTGCTTCCTGCACACCCACCCCCTCAGGGAATTGGAGCCTGCAACCCCGGGCTCGTGCCCTGACTGGGAGTGAACCCTGACCTCCTGGTTCATAGGTCGACAGCTGATGCTCAACCTCTGAGTCACAGTGGCCAAGCCACTGTTATTACTTACGCGGCTGATTTCCTGGGACTGCTTCCCAGGCCCTGCTAAAACCAAAGCCACGTGGATCCCAGTGTTTTCAGATTCCCTCTGGAGTCCCATTTTTCTTCCTGCTTTGGCTCAACGGGCCCACTGGGCAGGCCCCGCTCACTTAGCCTGCCTTCCATTTCCTTTGCTTAGTTTTTACAGAAATCCTCAGCCTCCTGAGAAGGGCTCTTGTCTCATTTATGATTCATGAAGCATTGAGTATACAGATGGCATTATATAAATGTTTAATAATCACCATATGGCTTCCCTGGATGTTCTGTCACTCAACGAGGAATACAGATTGCAGACTTCTCGTACATGAACTAGATAAAAAGGCCTTCACTGTTGCTAAAACCCAGGATCCAGTACACACCACCTCGGTAGCTGTTTAGAGACCACCACATTTAGGAGAGTTATACAAAGTAAATGCCTTCTATACTCAATATCCCTCTTCTATGCAAAGTCAGCTCAGTTGCTCCTGCACTATCTCAATACCAATTCCATTGTCCTATTACAGGGCATTGTTTTATGTGACTGAGTAATCATGGGATTCCAGTTGGGTTCACTTCCATCATTCCTCATAGTTGTTTTCTTAAAGGGCCAGGACCAGCTGTTTCTTTGTAATGTTTTGCACTTGCTGGTGGAGTTGCATTTGTAATGGGGAGAGACAGCACATTTGACAAATGGGAATCATGATTGTCTGGCCTCCTGACAGTGGTTGATGTGTTCCCCTGACCTGTAAATGTCACAGCTGACTGATTATAGTAATTGATTGAGAAAACAATGAAAGCTAGAGAGGTGAGAAGGAGGGATCGCTGGGCCTCCTAGGAGTTAGGTTTCATTAACAGAAGGAACTCTGAGCCATGCTATAGACGATCACTGAATTCCATATCTCCAGTCACAAAGTGGAAATGTACCTCCTTTGGTCAACACAGGCAGAGTACCTACTATGTGCAAGGTCAGAGATCAAATCTGATGATTTACAAGCAGAATATAACCTTTAGCTTGATTTTTGTGTCCTGTTTAGTTGCTCTGCCCTGTTCTTTTGTTACAATTGGAAGCAAATTGCTAATATTTAAATTTAGGACATTCACATTGAGATTTTTAGCATGTTTTGGAAAACTATGTTATTTGGTAGCAGTGGGGCAGCATTTCTGCAGGACAGTATTTGTCTCAACTTGGGTAGGTCTGCCTCTGGAAATGGGCTGTGTGTTCCCATTTTGCCCCTGCCCCTGCCACTTCATTATTTCCTTCATTGTGAATTCCCTGGGCCCTGTAGGGTCCCGGTTTTGAGATCTCTGTTGTAGGTTTTGATGACACAAATGGGCCCTGCCTTAATTATTATAATTGTTTATGACAGTAAATACCAAATTTCTAGCAAAAAAGGACAATAAGTTCTCCTGCTTTTATTAAAGATCTTTTACTGTAAGGCCATCCTATATCTGTCCTAAAGGCTGTCATCTGCAAAACCATTGTAAAAATATTTGCAATACCCATCCCCAGTGGTAGCTAGGACTGTAGTTAAAGGAGGACTGGGCTTGGGAGTAGCACTCTTGGGCATGGTTGACAATGAATCTCTAGTACTGGTGACTTCGAGTGGTTCACTTTTCTAGAAATCCTCTTCCTTTAGATCCAGCAGTATAATAGACTAGAGAGTATGCTATAAACTATAAGTTCTATATCAGGGACAGTAAACTAAAGTAGCCTAGTTTTATAAATAAAGTTTTATTGGAACACAGCCTCATCTATTCTTTTGTACAGTGTTGGACTGTTTTCACAATACAAAGGAAGAGCTGAGTGGCTAGAATAGTAACCACATAGGTCATGGAGCCTAAAATATGCACAATTGAGCCCTTTAAGAAAACTTTGCAGAGCCCTGCTCTATAGAGAAATTTGCTGTAATAATCATAATGCATACCATTATTCAATGTGATTTTCTCTGCCTTGAGAAGGCATTTCAACATTTGCAGAGCCTACAAATCACTACCATGATGCATCAGATTTCAAATAGGCTGAGCCGTGTTCTCAGCTTTCTGCTTGATAGAGCCACTTTTTTCTATGGAGTGTGTACAGCCTTGAATGAAACTCACTCCAACCCCTAGCCCCAAGCCACAAGCCCCACTCCTCTTCCTGGAATGACCCTCAGGGAGTTGGAGCCTCCTTGTGCCCTCTGAGATACCAGGAAGTAGGTGGTGAAAGAAAGATAAGAAGTATGACTTGTTTGGAACTCTGTTATAGAATAGCACCTAGAGGTAAGTTACAAAAAGTGAGAGGCATGGCCAGTGGGTTGGGTTTCATCCTATGAATTGAAAGGGTGCCAGTTCAATTTCCAGTCAGGGTCCATGCCCGGTGTGGGGATACAGGAGGCAACAGATGGGTGTTCCACTCTCGCATCAATGTTTCTCTCTCCTTCTCCTTTTCTTTCTCTCTAAATGTCAAATTATCCTTTTTTTTTTTTTTAAATGAGAGGCAATGTCACCCCATGTTTAAGGTTTCAAATACCAGCAGAGGACTTTGGGAGTTCAAATCATTTTTTTCCGTTCCTTACTAGTGACATGATATTGAGCAAATGCTTAACCTTGTTTGTGCCTCATTTTCCTCATCTGCAAAATGGGAATAATGGTAAATCCCATCTCACAGAGTTTTAGAGGATTAAGTGGCACAATTGTCGTAAGACAGGTAACAAAGTACACAGCACAGATACCTTTGTATCGTGAGTTCTATCAGATCTAGTGTACTGTGGCCAGTGTCATTATTTCAGAATAAAAACTCCAGAGCAGTGCTTTTCAAAATATAATCCCCAGGACACCTAGTTCGGAAATGCCTGGGCTTGGTTACTAATACAGATTTCGAGATCTCACCCCAGACTTCCTGAAACAGAATTGGATAGTGGGGGCATAGTGGTAGACTCTTTGATAAGATCCCCACATTATGTTGATGAACCCTAAAATTTGAGACTGTTTACCTCCAGGGAGAGCAGCCCTGTCTTTGTGCACATTCTGCCACCCACAAATTCTGAAAGAGACATAATTTCTGTCCAGCACAATGCGGGACAGGCCTGGTGAGAGCAAGTGGCATGAACTATGAATCTCTCATCGTCAAAAATAACCCTTTAGGCAAGAAAAACCTGCTCTGGCTTTTAATGGGTTGAGATAAATGGGGTAACCCAAAAAGTTCCTTCTCTGGACAGCTGCCCCATGAAGCAGCTCTAAAACTCACTCCCTACTCCAAAGCCCAGACCCACACTTTAGCTAATTCAGTCCAGACGGAGTCCCACCCACTGTCATTACACATGGGCCTTCTGGTGGGTGTTTCCAGTGCAACTTCAGTTCTCTTATGGGTCCTCTTTTACTGGGTGAGGACACGTGTAATGAGATCACTAAACACACAGAACTCATGGGCTTTAGTCATAAAATTGTGGGGGAAAGGGGGGTGGGGAGTGGGGTTGTCCCAGCAACTGCCCTCGTAAATCTACTCAATGGGACAACAAGCCTTCCCCCGCCTCAGGTCAGCCCATGGTCAGATCATTGTTGTAAGTCTCCATTTAGAAATTAAAATCACCAGTCCAATACGTTAATCACAATGTCTATCTATATTCAAGGATATGACTCTCCTTCTGCCTGGTCCACCCCAATGACTAGAATCTGAGATCAGCAGGTTACCTGCCTTGGAGAAGGATCACCTCTCACTTTTTTATATGCCAAGTTGTTGTTGTTTTTATTCTTCTTCTTCAGATGAAGGTATAAAAAGGGAGAAGGAGAGGTAAATCAAAGAAGAGCCCCATTTTACAGATAAGGAAGTAGATATTCTGAAGGCAAAAATAGCTCATCCAGTATGATCTATACAAGTAAATGACAGCACTGAAAGTTGAACCTAGTTTTGTCTGGTTCCTAAATCCAGATTATTTTTACCATAGCATTCATTCATTCATTCATTCATTGTCATTCAGTCTGCTATTGTTTCAATAAGTGTTTAGAGGAAGTGTGTGGCTAAGCTCCTGGAATACAAAGTGTCTCCAGAAATTAATCGTGAGCACAGAGAGGTCCACGGGCCTCCCTAGGAACATGGCCACTGTGGAAGACAAACCAGAGTGGAATAAGCCAGCTGTGAGCCATGCCCAGGACATCAGGCTGCAGATACAGTGGCTGGTTATCCAAACCTCCTTGCTCTGGGTACAACATGAGCCCTGTGATTTCACAAGACAGGCCACATAACACAGATAGTTCTGTGAGAAGTCAATCCCAGCCCTCTCACCCAGAAGGCAAGCTGCACACCAATGCAGGGGGTCAGGAGCAGGTAGGGTTTCCGGTTGGGGAAGGAGGGCCTGGCAGAGACAGAAAGGCAAAGGCAGTTTTGAGGGTGAGAAGCAATATGTGCCTCGTGGGCACAATGAAAGGAGTGTCTTTGTCTTGCTTCGTTCCAAGAACAACTCGGCCTTTGTGATCAAACCTGCCTGGAGGACTGGAGAAGCCTGTCATCTCTGCAGCCAGGTGGAAGCCTCCAGTGCCAGAGGCAGCGCAGTCAATGAAAGGGAAGAGAAAGGCCACCTTCCCTTCCCTTCTCCTTGATGGCCTCCTGGTACAGGTGCATCCCTGCCCTGTCAGAGATGCATGCCATCCCACCATCTGGCCCCGCAGTGTTAGAATTCAGGGAATTCTGTATGCCTCCTACTGTCCACACCCCAGATTCATCGCCCAGCTTGGAGCAATTTGGTTCCAACCTACATTTTCAGCTTCATCACTTGCCACTACCTGTAGCTAATTGACTCTTTGATGTAATCACAGCAGGCTGCTGCTTACCCTGGGCCTTCTCACAGACAGTTGTCTCTGCCTGGAATTCTCTTTTCACTTCCTTCTCTTGGAAAACTCCTACCCAGAAGTCAACTCTGCTAAGAAGACTTCCTGGAATATGGGGGAACAGAGAGTCACTTTTATAATATATTTTTAAGAAAAATAGTTTTCCACTCTTCACTTTTATAACTCTGCTGCTATTGCACTCACCTCAGGGACTTAGGATGAAGTCCTCTTGACATACTTATTTCACGTGTTACCTCCTCCAGGAGGTCTTCTAGGGGTCCATCTTTTTTTTAATATATATTTTATTGATTTTCCACAGAGAGCAAGAGAGAGGGATAGAGAGTCAGAAACATCCATCAGCTGCCTCCTGCACACCCCCCACCAGGGACGCGACCGCAACAAAGGCACATGCCCCCGACCGGAATCGAACCTGGAACCCCTCAGTCCGCAGAGTTCTATCCACTGAGCCAAACCGGTTTCAGAGAGGCTCCCTTCTTTTTATCCTGAGCCTGAGGCCAGGAGGCTTGCCCTTCTTCATGCCCCCACAAAATTATGCCAGTAGCTCCCAAATGTTGTTGTGCATCAGAATCGCCTGCAGGGCTTGTTAAAAATGCAGTTTGCTGGAATTTGTCCGAGTGATGGTTTAGCAGGTTTGGTGTGGGACTCAAGAATTTGCATTTTATTACATTCCAGTGATACTAATGTTGATGTTACTGGACCAGGGTTCACACTTTGAGAACTGCCAGCCTTTACTTACCTCAACAATAATTCCCTTGTGCTTGTAACATGTGTTGTAAATTGCTTGCTCATGATTCCACCTCCCCCACTCATTTAATCAGTGAATAAAGCAATATCAAATGATGAAAAGCATTACAAAGAAAATAAATCATAGTACATTAGCTATTGTGTAACAAATGGCCCCCAAAACTTAGCTTAAGACAGCAAACATTACATCATAGTTTCTGCAGGTTAGGGAATCTGGGAACAGTTTAGCTGGATGGTTCTGACTCAATGTCTTGCCCATGAAGTTGCTGTCAAGCTGGTGACTGGGGCTGCAGCCTCATCTGACAACCCAACTGGGGGGCAGAGGGAGGGAGGGAATTCTGTTCTGAGCTCACACATGTGGTTGCAGGTCTTACTTCCTACTGGCTGTTACCAGAAACTTCAGTTCCTCTCCATGTGGATTTCTCCAGAAGATGTGTTAATGCTCTCAGAACATGACTGCTAGCTTCCCCAGAGCAAATGATCCAGAAGAGATAGCACATACTCAAGATGGAAGCCACAGCCATTTATAACATAATCTTAGAAGTGATATGCCATCACTTTCATCATATGCAGCCACTCATACCGACCAACCCTAATTCAATCTGGATGTCATTATCACAGGTTCCTTGGATGCTAGCCATCATACAGGGTAGTGACAAAGAAAGAAGGTGACTCTATTTATGTAGTGTCTAGGGAAAATTTTTCTGAGTGTATGGTGTAAACAGTGAGATCTAAATGAAGAGAAACAGTGAGCTGTGTAAAGGCCTAGGGATCTGCTTTTTCATACAGAGGAGAATCAAAGGTCCAGAGTCAGGAATGTGCATGGTATAGATGAAGAAGAGAAAGTAAGCTAGTGTGGTTGTAGCAGAAACAACAAGGAGTCCGGGGGGTAGCCGTCTTTAACATTAATAACATATTTTTAATTTATTTTTTCTTTATTGATTAAGGTATTGTCCTTATCACCCCATTGCCTACCTACACCCTCCCACTCACCTCCTCACCCCCCTGCCGTCTGTGTCCATTGGTTAGGCTTATATGGTTGCATACAAGTCCTTTGGTTGATCTCTCCCTCTTACCCCCACCCTCCCCTACCTTCCCTCTGAGGTTTGACAGTCTGAACACCTACTGTTCTTGGGATCTTATTGAAAATAAGAAAATAAGGGCTCCCAACTTCAAGGAACTGACATTCCAGTTGGGAAACACTCATGTTTTTCAATTAGTACAACAGGAAAGAAAATGTAGATAATTCAATAACAATTCATTTCCATTGCCTCACCCACCATTTCTTCCTGTATGACTTTCAATTACGTTTAATCAACCTAGGAGCAAGGATTTGAGAAAAATGTAGTACCGAGTAATTGAGTGAAGCCAAGGCCAAGCTTTATACTCAATCAAGTTTAATGAGCCAGGATTTTTCTAATATTGGGGAGTATACAACCTAAAATCAAAACAAAGCTGAAAGAGACCTCAGGAATTATTCCACCCTTCCCTTTTCATCTCCAACTTGATTTTTAAAGGGTAAGAAATTGAAACCACTGTAAGTTATAGGAACTACCAGGGACCCATGGCCTGTTCAGAAGCCCTCTATCCACTAATTAGATTAATGAACTTAATAAGCACCCATCACATGCAAAGCACTCCAAGTCGCAGAGGAATGGCTAAAATCCAGTTTTGGGATTCCTAGGTCAGCCTGATTTTCACAGCTGGACGTGATCCAGGGGTTGCCTTAGGTGTCAGAGGAAGCACAGGAAGAGGAAGTAGGAGGCTGAGAAGCAGCCTCCAAGCTCTCCGCTCCTCAACCAGAGCAGTTACACTTGATATACTTCATATGTCAGATTTGGTCAATGAGTCTCCTGCTAATAGATCTTTGAGCACCACGCCACACCACCATCCTCTCTTCTCTGATACTGTAGCTTAGAAGTCAGCAAACTCCATCCCATGGGCCAACTCCAGCCCACTGCCTGTTTTCCTATTATCTGGGAACCAAGAGTGGTTTTTGCATTTTCGGGTAATAAAAGTAAAGGGGGAAAAATCAAAAGAAAACTAATATTTTGTCACATATGAAAATCAAATGAAATTCAAATATTTGAGTCCATGAATAGAGTTAGAGCATAACCACACCCACTCACTGAGGAGTTGTCTGTGACTGCTTTGTGCTTGAACAGCAGAGCTGAGGAGTTGTGACAGGCCACAGGACTAAACTGTTTACAACCTGGCTCTTCATAGAAATGCCCACTGACCCCGGTTTAGCCAAGTTCCCTATAGGCCTTCAGCCTCCCTTCACACGTTCTTTCCTTCTCTTTGCCCTCTTCCTTCCCAGCAAAACTAGATCCTAGGCTTTTATTCAGAATACAGTTAACTGGGACCTGTGGGTATTCTCTTTGATGCTAGAGTAATTTGGGTTAGCGGCCTATGGACACTTAATACTGTGGGATTAGGGTCTCAGTTCCAACCACCCAAATTCTTATCTGCTTTTCTAATAATATCCTATAGGCACTGTGGCAAAAACAAAACAAAACACAACAACAAACAAACAAACTTAAGTGAATAACCCACTGTTGCCAGTGGAAGTAAAGGCTAAATAATATGAGTTGCTTTTTTTTTTTTTGTCTCTTTGGGTCATGAAAGTCTAGGTTACAGAATAAAAGCAGAACAAGTGCCTACAACTACATTACCCACACCTATTTGAGGTCCCAAACAGCTTGCTAGAAGGGCAGAAATAGAAAGAGGAGGCTGGGAGAGACGTTGTGAGCTCTCCTGGTCACAGGTGTGGATTGATAGACAGAGGTCATTGCTAGAAGTAACCTCAACGGCAGCATAAGCCAACGTCTCTTGCATGCTTCCGGAGTATTCAGCAATGTACTGTATTGTAAGGGTTATTTCTTTTTACTACTAACAAAAGATATGCAAATTGAGACTGTCGAGGTACCAATTTTATACACACTAAAATAATTTTAGAGCAAATTTAAAATTATAACACCCCAGTGCTTATAAGACTATAGGGGGAAAGGAACACAAATATATTAGAGAAATCATTTCAGAGATCCAGTCAGTAAAATAAATTGAGTCAGTATACTCATGCGTTTTGATAAAGAAATTCTCCTGGCAATTTACTCTAAGGCACAAACTCAAAAGAAAGAAAAAAAAATTCATTGCCAGAGATTTACAGTGGGTTATTTAAAGTAACCAACCAACCAAAGGAACAAACAAAAAGCCCAAACCTTGAAGGCCTCACAAAACATTTTGATTAATTAAATTATGGTAAAGTTACCCAATGGAACTAGTTTGCAGTCATTAAGATGACCACATTGGAGCATAAAAATGTCCTTTAAAAATAATATTAAAGTAGCCCAAACTGGTTTGGCTCAGTGGTAGAGCGTCGGTCTGTGGACTGAAAGGTCCCGGGTTCGATTCCGGTCAAGGGCATGTACATTGGTTGCGGGCACATCTCCGGTAGTGGGTGTGCGAGAGGCGGCTGGTCGATGTTTCTCTCTCATCGATGTTTCTAGCTCTCTATCTCTCTCTCTTCCTCTCTTTAAAATATCAATAAAATATATTTATTTAAAAAAAGAAACAATATTAAATATAAAATAGAACCAAACGTTTTATATAGGTTGCAGTTCATATAAAAATAGGCATCCAACTAAAAATTTGGAAATTGGGTTTCTTTTTTCTTTCTTTTTTTGTTGTTGTTGTTGTTAGGCACAAATATTTGTTTTTATTTCCATGAAAGTTGCTGTATTAAAACCTTTTGAGTAACTTTTAACCTCACATTTTTTAATAAAAAGAAGACAAAAGAAGAAGAAGAGGGACTGATCTTTACAGCATTACCCTTAGGGACACCAAACAGTGACACTGGATTGGAGGAAGGCTTCTTTGTAACTCCTCGGGACACCTTGCAAGCTTACGATGCAGGATGGGACCCAAGCTGAGCTCGGCCCGGGAGCGCTGGTAATCATGGCATCGCGAGAGACGGACGCCCCTGACGGGAGGCTGCCACGGGGGCCACGGGAGAGAGTGATTCAGCAGGGCCAGATGGTATTTATTCAAGGGCACATTGATTTGGACCAGCTAACATATGAGATAGCAGGGATCCTGACAAGGATGTGAGATGATACCTCATTTCCTTGAAGATCAAGAAGCTGCAGGAACATACTATCTGCCTCCAAAGAGAGCTGGGGAAGGCAGAGGGAGGCTCAGAGGTGGCCAAGCCCCAAGCAGGGTCCAACTTCAACAAGATGAAAAGAGAAAGAAAGGAGTGTGTCCTCTGTAGTGGGTTGAATTCTGCCCCCTACCAAAAGAAAAAATGAAGTGTGCATGTTGAAGTCCTAACCCCAGAACCTCAGAAGGTGACCTTCTTTGGAAACAGAGGCATTGGAGATACAATTAAAGTGAGGCCGTGTAGAAGTAGGCAGGCCCTGCCCTGATATGAGTCGTGTCTGAAGATGAGAGTCACATGGAGACACAGGGACAGAGCCACATGCCCACAGAGGCAGAGATGAGTGCACCTTTGCGCCAAGGAGTGTGCCAAAGATGGCCGATGTCACCAGAAGCCAGGAAGAGTTGAGGAAGGATTCCCCTTGCAAGTTTCATAGATAACATGACCCTGGATGTACCTTGATTTTAGACTTCTACCCTCCAGAACTGAGGGACAATGCAAATTCCATTGTTTTAAGCCACCCAGTTTGTGGAACTTCGTTAGGGCAGGTTTCGCTAGAAGATGAACCCACCCTGAAACCCGCTGTGGCCGGCTGAGTGGATCTGAGTCATTAATTGTCCTTGGCTGTGTTTGGATTGCCGCAACTGGTCACAACCTGGGTCTTACGAATAGAGACCGAGTAGAAACGGCCCGGCAATTGGAGAGCCAGCTTAGGCCTCAAGTGGGGTGGACAAAGCAGAGAGGTGGGCCGTGAGCCACACACCACCTCCACACAGCAGCATCAAGCATAGAGTGGCAGAGGAACACAATGGGGGAGGGAGGAGGCAGGCTGAAGACTGTGGTGATCCGATACTGATTTGTAGTGGGTGGCTGTATCTAAACTCAGTCCACCGTAGAGGCCACGTGAGGAAAAGGCAGCAGCTGAGCAGACTTGGGTCTCCTGAAATCACCTTTTTTGTGTATTTTCTTCTGCCCAGAAGGCCTTTCCCAATTCCATTGACAAACCAGATCGCCATCTTTCACAGCTCAGCATAAATACCACCTCCTCCGAGAAGCCATCTCTCAATGCCCACATTTGACAAGAAGTCCCTTCTCTTTGTTCCTCTTGGTCCCCAGGAGCCCCATCAGCGTCTTTCTTTGGGCTGCTGTTGGCATGTGGGGTGGGACAGTTCTTCACTGAAGAATCAAGTAGGACTGCCTCATGCATGGCAGGAAATTTGGCATCTCTGATCCCCACTCCCTAAATATCCTAAGTAAACCCCCCAATCACTGTGACAAGCAAAAGCCTACACTGTGTTTTCTTATCTGTCTCTAGGTGGGCAATCCCACTCCCAGTTAAAAAGCACATCGTAATACTTGCTTTGCCTGTCACGGTGTGCCTTTCTCCTCCTGTCCATGCTAACCATCCTTGGAATAGAGTGTTGACTTCAATGCATACCTGCAACGCAAAGACCCAGCCCACCGCCCAGCTTGCAACTGGCCCTTGCTAAATATTTGCTGATCTGATTAAAGCAGAAGGTTCATCTGGGGGGAAATTGGAAACTGAGAATCGAAAGATAAATTGGGGCCAGACAGCGAGAACGTTTGCCCAGGCCGGGGAGCGCGGGTTTTGTTCTATCGGGTGTAACGGGGCTGCCTTAGCGCAGCGCCTGCCTATTTTTAGGTGAAATTAATCATTTTCGTGTTATTTTTGGTTCAGATAATGGCTCCAGCACACAGCGGCTTCTTCCCTAGCTGCCAGCAGGAACGTAAACAAGGTTGAATCTCCCCTTGGCAGGTTCTATATTCAGCTGTGGCTTCAGGAGCCAAGTTCTCAGAGAGAGCCGACTCCGCAGCCTGGGCGGGGCTGAGCCGGTCACCAAGCACGAGGTCCAATGGGGTGGGACAGGCTTTGACCCCTGCAGTGTATTCCTGTGTTCAGGGTCTCTTTAGCCGGGCACTGTGTGAGTCAGCACTGCTGACATTTGAGCCAGATCATTCTTTGTGGTGGGGGCCGTGCTAGGCCTTGTAGGCCAATTGCAGCACCTCCAGCCTCCGCCCACTAGATGCCCCTAGCGCTCCCCAGCCCCCATAGCGACAACCGAAAACCATCTGTAGACATAGTCACATGTCTCCTGGGGACAAAGCCACCTCCAGGTGAGAACCACTGGTTTCCATCAATGCAGTGAAGCCGTAACAGGGTAACTCAAATTATGGTAGCACAGACTCGTAACCTCTTCATGGCCGGAAATGATCCTTTCCAAGTTGCCTCACAGCCACGCAAGAGCAGATGCCCTAATGTGTTTACTCTTGCCTCTTCGTTGCGACTGGCGAACCATGAAAAACAGCTGCTCCTCCGGGCGCAGGCTCCCAGCCTCTCCACGGGTGGCACCGCTGCCACCCACACCCAGGCCGGACAGGAAGCTGCTTCTCTCCTCACCTGCTCCAAGCCAAGCTCCCACCTGCCCCTCTTCTTCAACTCCACCCAGCGCATCGGATATGCACTTGTTCCTTCGATTTTACTGAAAGCTCGAGGACACAGCCAGGAAATGATGATAACAAGACAGCCCCTGCTCTGACCCTCCCTGACCCGTGTGGCCTTCTCTGTCTCACGCCTCACCTCTCAGCATGGACCTCTTTGAAAAGATGCCACAGAAAAGATGCCGGTCGTTGGCCTGGCTTAGGTCATAGGCTCCTTCCTGGCCCAATGGCAAAGGCCCAGAGTGGATCAGGTCCCCAGCTCAGGGCTCAGCAAGGCAATTTTTGTGCATATGTGCACGTGTTTGCACCTGCACATGTATGCATATGTGTGTTGGGAAAGCAGAGGGGGAAAATCAGTACGTTCTACTACAGATAAGGCCACATTGAAAGGTCTTTGAATCTAAGTGACATTTTTGAAACGAGAGAAATTAAAAATCCATTTTCTAAACTTTATTTGGGAAGGAACCTCTGTTCCTCCTCCTGATTTCCATATTATTTCATTTGTAACCTCTTTAGGTGCTTTATCTCCTTGGCAACTTATGTGAGTTCCCCTACAAAGCCATGATTACCTAGAGATCAGATTAGGCGTGAACAACTAAGTTTTCTCATGGACAAGATTTTAACTTGCTTATTTCTGTTCTTATGTACTTTATTTTCCTGCCTGTTAACATATATGGACAGTTCCTGCTCCTGTCTAAGCCAGCCTCATAACTTATGCTGCTAACCCTATACCCTCTTATCTATGCAAGGATTTTGCATTTGAAATAATCTCGCCTGCCTCTCATATAAAACATCTTCCTCTCTCCTTAGATTATTCCAATTAACAAATAAGTACACTATCATTTCTTCCATCTTAAAAATAAAATATCTCCCTTAACCCCACGTGCCCCTCTGAGAAAAAAGATCAATTTTTTTCTCTTTATAGGCCAATTTATTAAAAGGGTAAACTCTGCTCTCTGTCTCCAATTCTTCATCCCCTCCCCCCCCCCTTCTCTCTTTAACCGCCTGTTATCAGGTTTTTGTTTCCAGCACCCCCACTGAAATGATTCCTGCCAAGTTCACCATCACTCCAATGGGTAATTCCCTGTCTTCACGTCGCTCACTTCCAAGTGATGTTTCATATTCAATTGTGCACACGTCCCTTCTTACACACTTTCTCCCCCTGCCTCTGAGGCAGCAGCACATTCTGCTGGTTTTGCGCTAACCTACCCAACTGCTGCTCCTTAATCTCCTTTGCTGGCTTCTCCTTTGGGTCACAACTTTTAAATAGAGCAGCGTGCTGGGCCCTTCTCTCACTCCTCACTCTCTCTGGAGACACAAAGCTGTGACCTAAAATAAGGTCTGTAGGCTCACTATTCTAGCACAGAACTCTCCCTGGATCTCCAGGCTGTGTTTTCAACGGCCTAGTCAGTGCCTTCTCTAGCATGCCTGATAATTTGGAACTTCCTAGGGCCAAAACAGAACTTGTCCACCCCCACTTCACACTCGCTTCTCTCCAATCTACCCCATCACATTTAATGATGCCATTATTCACCAGTTGCTCAGTCTATAATTATATGAATTACCCTGTATTCTTCTCCTTCCTAACATTCCACATTTAAACCATCAGCAAGTTCTGTTGATTCTGTCTCCAAAACACATTCTATTTTTTTTTATTAAGGTGTTATATGTGTACATATTTTACCATTGCCCCCCCCACACCACTCCCATACATGCCCTCCCTCCCCAGAGTTTTTCATCCATTGGTTTTGCTTATATGCATGCATGCAAGTTCTTCAGTTGATCTCTTATCTCCCCCATATCTCCCTACCCTCCCCGCGGTAATTTGACAGTCTGTTTGTTGCTTTACTATCTCTGTATCTATCTTTTTGGTCATCAGTTTATAATGTTCTTTATTATTCATAAATAGTGAGATTATGTTGTGTTTTTTATTTCATTGACTGGCTTATTTCACTCAGCATGATGTTCTCCAATTCCATCCAGGTTGCTGCAAATGATAAGAATTACTTCTTTTTTATGGCAGCATAGTATTCCATTGTGTAGATGTACCATAATTTTTAGATCCAGTCATCTGCTAACAGGGACCTAGGCTGTTTCCAAATCCTAGCTATTGTAAATTGTGCTATGAACATAGGGGTACAACACTCTAAATAGGACTTTCTCTCACCTCCCCCACTCACTGCTATCAACCTAGTTCACGTCACTATCAAGTTTCACCTGGAGCACTGTAAGAGCCTCCTAACACTGTCGCTGCTTCCACTCTTCGTCCTCAACAGTTCACTCTCCATACAGCAGCAACGGTGATCTATGGAAATAGATTCAGACCATATTTATCCCCTTGCACAAACTTCCCAGTATATTTGAAATTAAATCTAGAATTCCCAGTATGCCCCACATGGCCTTGCTTTCTTCTACTTCTCCACCCTCTCTTCTATTTTCCCTTATTCAAATGCTCCAATCGCATTGGTATTTTTTGCTGTTTCCCCTTCTTACCAATAGTATTTCCCTTTCAGAACCTTTATTCTGTTTCTCTTTGAGAAAATTCTCCCCTCAACCCAGTTCTTCAGACAACTGTCTCCTTGCCATTCAAGTCTCCATTCAAATGTCACCGTCTTAGGGAACCTTTCTCTTATAACCCTACATACAACAGTCATATGTACCTGGCATCTCAGACAAACTTATCACGTAATGGTGTTTTATCCCCTTTATAGTACTCTCCTAAATGGCACCATTTGTTTATTTAGGCATGTCTTTATTTCCTATCTTACCCCCATTCTTGGGTGTGAGTAAGTATCATATCTGTCTTATTCCCTTGATTTCAATTCATTTCCCTGTCTGTCTATGACTCCTTGATTAATATCTGACAACAGTAAATTCTAAATAAGTACTTGTTGATTAAAGAAAATGAAACTTGTGTCTCTCGCTGTTCTTTTCACAGTAGATGTTCAGTAAGTGCCAGATAGATAGTTGGATGGATGGAATGGCGACTGAAAGTTGAATGGATGAATAATAGATGGACCAACTGATAGATACATATATGAAATCAACCAATTTAATATTTTCCCATTATTGATAAACATAGAATAGCAACCATGTTCTTTTTTATTTTTTTTCCCTCAGTTATCTATTGATATACTAAAAACAAAAATAGCCCAAAACTTAGTGGCTTAAAACATTAGTTGATCATCTCTCATAATTCAGGAAGTTGATGGGGTGGGGGTTGATCTTCTGATCCACCTGCTCATGGCTAGGATGTTGGGTGACTGCAGGCATCTGAGTGTAGATTGGACACTCACGTGTCTGACTGTCATTGGATGCTGGCTGTGGACTGAGAGTTCAGCTGCAGCTGTCACCCAGAGCACCTACACTGTTATCTCCATGGTGCTTGGGTTTCTCCCAGCATAGCAGCTGGGTTCTGTGGCCTCCCAGGAGGGAGTGTTCTAAGACATTCAGGCACAATTTAAGGCTTTTTCTGACCTGGACTATTAGTGAAGCAACCACCAATGCCAGCCTGGATTAAGGCTCCACCTCTTGAAGTGAGGCACAGCATTGGTGGCCGCCATCTTGGCATCTGCCTACCACACCTGTGAATAGGCAGCCACTGAGTTCTGCAGGAAAATCACATGTATTGGGTCCTGATTCTCCCCTACTCTTTCTGGAAACTACTCTGAGTATATGGCTCTATATGTTTTAAGTGGATTAGATCTTACCAATCAATCATAAATGAGAAAAGAAAAAATATTTCATAAGTCAAGCCTGCATACCCAGGGTCTGCATATTATTCATTATCTGAAAACTCTTCAGAATCCCTTGCCCCTTCTTTGTTCCAAAAATACAATCTTGTTTCACTTTTCTTAATCTCTTCTGTGATTTCCAAGTAAGGTCGTCTGTTTTTGCCATTTCTGTGTTCCTATCACCTGTTCTCTTTCCCACCACGTCTCATTAGCTTGGACAGACTTGTACAGGAAGAGAAAAGTCAGTTCTAAAATAAGAGCTAAAAACAGATCCGAGCAACCAAAATGCAGGAATAAATCAGTGCAGAGGATTAAGAGTTGAATTATTAGTGATTGGGTTGCATTCAGTTAGGACACTGCTATCTTTCCTTTGAGTGGCTCTCGCCAGCTGCACATAAAAATCACAGCTGGAGCTAAAGTGAACCAAAAGGAAAAATCTTGACCTTCACCAGACCTGTGAGTCAGAAGCATAAGGGGTAAGGCTAGACACCTTCATGTTTTAAGGGTCCACAGGTGACTCTGATACTCTGTCACCTGCCTTACTTCTCTTAGGCTTCAAGATACCACCACATTGAAAGGAAAACGTAGCTCTCTTGCAATGATGGTTTATCTTATTAGCACACAGTTAACCTTTTTGTTTTTCATTGACAAAGCAACTGGAAATAACAACTTCGTTCCCAGGGAGATTGTAGGTCCCAATTCCTAGGTGAGCATATTTGTACATTTCTAAGGAAACTTAAGGAGATAGCTTTCAATTTGCGGAGACTTCCTCTCCAGGCATCTTTTCAACGCTGATCCTATTCTGCTAAGGACATTAACCTCACAAGAGACAGTCCCAGCCAGGCTCTCGCTGTGCTGAATTTCCTCAAGCGCAGCCCTGCAAGTGGGCCACAGCTGCAGCCAGCAGCTTTTGCGCTCCTCTTGCTCCTGCTGAGGACGAAATGTGCTGAGGCCAATAACCTCGTGAATAATTCATTTTCCCAAGAAACCATGTGTGAGCCCCAGAACTGCTGAGGGCCAAAATAAAGAGCAAATTGAAAAGATACCGTAGTCCTTTCTGCACGTCCACAACCTTTCATCATTTTCTAATCGTTCCCCTAACCATGAGAGTGATGACCAGAGCTAACGTGTGTTAAGCGCGTCCAATGTGCCAGGCTTCGTGTGAACAACATTGATCATCTCATTTAATTTTCGTATCACTCAGAAAAAGAAACTGAGGCTTTTACAGGTTAAGGTAACTTTCCCATGGCCAAATAAAATTTGAATTCACATCTTGCTCACCATGCCTCCCATTTCCATATGTCCCCTTATCTCAATCTATCTATCTATCTATCTATCTATTGATCAATCAGTCTACTTATGGTAGATTAATAGCAGTGTACATGGGGATAGAGGGGGCCATGGTAGTATTCTGAGGCCCACGGTGACATTTTCATTTTAGCCAAAAAGAACACTTTATCAAATCCCCACCAGCCCAAGACTAGACCGTACCAAGATTTTGCAATATGAACAAAATGTTCCCTACTGTCCGGCGTCTAATCCTTTTCCATCGGGGAACACATTTGCAAACAATGGCTCCTAACTGATGGGGAACAGGATCCAACTCTTACTCCACACGCCAGGACCTTTACACCACGTTGGAGGCAGCAGCCCCGAGGTTAAAGGGCTGTTCCACGTCTAACCACTGAGGCTCTTGCTTGAAGGAAGGTTTCCCAAAATGAACCCCCAAAGAAACTGAAAATGGCATGACCGTACATCCTGTTACTCAACACTCCCCGGGTTTCATAACGTGAAGTCAGGAAGAAAAGGTGCCAACATTCCTGAATGTTATAATCATTAAGTAGCAAACGCTAATGTTCCCACACTTGAAAGTTAAAGAGAGGGCTATTTGCTCTCCTCCCCTCTACGGAACCACTGCAAAACCATATGGGCTGAATTAGGCATCCAACGTGAATGCTCCCTACCATTCCCTCTGGGGCGCCTTGGGGCTCATCCCAGGCAATTGGCTTTAAAGACAAGGATATCCTATTTGGAAACATAATCATGAGCCCTGATGTTAATAAGCACTCTCTCACTTCAAAGCACTTTAATAACCATTGCCCTAATTCAATCTCATAACCTCCCAGAGAAGGGGGCAGGCTGCATCATTTTCACCTTACAAATGGAGAGACTGAGGCAGAGCCCTATGGAGAAGGAAACCGTGTTCTACTGGTTGTGGAACCGCTGAAGTAGTTAGGAAGTCTAAGGCTAAATTAAAATGTTAATGTTGAATTTTCTGTTTCTGTTCCATGTGGTGAGTGTGAAGAGGGTATTTAAGACTGCGTTATGATGGTGAGAAGCACCAGGCCTTCGTGTATGGCCTTGACCTGGAGATTTAGCTTCTCTCCTAATCAACTTTCGTCTCCTCATCTCAGAAATGGAAACAATAATTATACCACGCTGTCTTGTTGTTTGGATCAAATAAGCTAATATATGTAAAAATTTCTGGCACACAAACACTCAGTAAGTTTTAGCAGTTCTTGTTAAGATGGCTCCCTTTTTTTACAGCCACCCATTGATTGCATTTATTGATTCAGTGTTTATTGATGGCCCATTGAGTGACAAGGACTGTGCTGTCCAGAAAGGATACAGCAGTAAGCAAGACAGACAAGGTCATTCCCTACACCTGGAATGTATCTTATTTCTTCTTATAAATGCATTCACACAAAACACTGGTCAATCTTCGTTGCCAATTTTAGTTTGATTTCACCATTCCCATGACTAAAAGGTCTTACTGGTAGTCTCCTAACTGGACAAACCATAGTCATTCTCTAGGTTGGAGTAGCTCTGATTAAGTTCTACTGGCAAATGCTAAAAAATTTGAAGACAGTAGTCTGATCTTGGCCTTGTAACTGAACTGGCTGAGCAAAGCCTTGTAGAATTGGACACCTAATTAGTTTTGTGTCCATGCATGGTTGGGGAAACTGTGTTGGGTTTCTGTTGTTGCAGGCATTGTGAGGACACTGTTGGACAGGAGGAGGGAAGATTCGGGCAATGCTTCAGGGCTGATTGGGGCCATGTAGCATCAGTAGGGTTTTAGAAAGGAGTATTGGTAGCCGAAACCAGTTTGGGTCAGTGGATAGAGCGTTGGCCTGCAGACTGAAAGGTCCCAGGTTCGATTCCGGTCAAGGGCATGTACCCGGTAGAGGATGTGCAGAGGCAGCTGATCGATGTTTCTAACTCTCTATCCCTCTCCCTTCCTCTCTGTAAAAATCAATAAAATATATATTTTTAAAAAAAGAAAGAAAGAAAGCAGTATCGGTAAATATGGCGTTCCAGTGGGTGGGCACACAGTGAGCAATCACATAGAGGTGCTATTCTCTGGAGCTATTGCTTGAGGATCTCAAGGTCTTGGTACCCCAACTTTTCTATGTCTTTCTAATTACATTTATATGTTTATGTGCTATATATATATATATATATATATATATATATATTAATATATTTTATTGATTTTTTTAAAGAGAGAAAGGTAGAGGGATAGAGAGCTAGAAACATCAATGAGAGAGAAACATTGACTATATATTTATGTACTAGAGGCTCGATGCACAAAATCCATGTAAGGGGCTCAGCCCTCACAGCCCTAGTTCATCCAAAAGGACATCCAGAAGGTCATTCGGCTGTGTGGTCTAATTAGAATATTACACTTTTATTATTATAGATGTGTGTATACACATACACACATATACACATGACTAAACAAATTTATGTGGAATGATAACTAAAAGGGACCTTTAATAAGGTTTTATCCAAGGGCATAAATGCTGATGGATGACACATATTAGCACATTTAATCTCCCTGAGATTTCTAGGATGTAGGTATGATTATTTTTCTCATTTTGCAGAGGGGGAAACTGATGTTTAGAGATGCAAAATTTTGTTCATTGCCTATGTGTGGCAGAGTGGAATTAAAAAATCAGTGTTGCTCCTTATATTCAAAAGTTCACTATATTAGGAAGGATGAAAGACAGGGAGGGAGGGAGGAAGACAAATAGGACGTGAGAGAGAGAGGAAAGGAAGGGGGTAGGGAGGAAAGAGACAGTAGTTCAGGCAACTCTATTCTGAATGACAAAGTCAAAAACCATACATTTCAACCCCACATTTTAAAGCTGGAGAGTGTAGTGTTTGGACCACTGAGAGAAGATGGGAAGGACCCTGAGAAGAGGTGGTGGAGGTGGAGACTGCAATACAGCTCCCACCCTCTCAAGGCTCGCATATGAGAGCCCAGCACCCTGATCTTCATGGCAGTGGCAAGGGAAATTTTTTCCCAGAGGAGGACAGACCTGTGCCTGGTGCTTCGGAGTACCCAGTGCTCTGAGCCTTCGGTCCAAGAGGAGGTTTTGATGGCCCATTGAATCTCAGCCAAGTCTTCTCATCCTTCAATACTTAAGTTAAATTCCTCTCCCTCCAAAAAGTCATTCATAAAGGTCACCATCCTCTCCTTCCCCCGCAGTGTGCTCTCCTTTTTCTGAAGTCCTTGTAATTGTAAAATTGACAATGGCCAATGTTTCTGAGTGTTCGCTATGTGACAGACACTGTTAAACCCTCCACATATTTTTGTTACTTAGGCACCAAGTTTCGAGTCATCACAATAATCTTTTGAGGTAGTTGATTTCTGTCCATTCCCATTTTAGTGGGGCCATCACAATGAAATAATTTCTCAACATCCTCTTGCTCCCAAGAGACTGACCAAGGTTGCTAACCCAATGCCTAGATTCTTCGCTCTGCAACACAGCCTTCCTAGTGGTTGACTGCTTGAGGTTCTAGCCTAGGTATTAAAGGAGCAATGGTGGAAGGGCCCATGTGGAGCAGCAAGGAGGGGAAAGGGTGAAAAACTCGATGCTGGAAGCTTGACCTGCTCTGGAAAGGGTTCAGCTCAGAGTATGATATCATGGGGACTGTCAACAGGAATTGGAGATGCATATCCAAGAGCCGAATCTAATTTCAATTCCAGGACGCTTCATGAAACAGGGTGTAAGGCAACAATTACTTGTTAAATAGAAAATTAAAGGCATAAATAAAGTCAAAGCTGAAACCAGTGAGGCAGAAATCACACGGGCTCCAATTTCCTTCTGCTGCCTGTAGCTGCCAATTTAAGAAGAAGAAATCATGGAGATAGTAAAAAATACAAGGTCAATAGACCAGGGTTGATAGATGGAGATGCCACTGATCCCACACACTCCCCCTACCCCAATATTAGCCCTTCTCCATCCACTGCCAAAACCCAGAAAGTTGGATGGAGTGAGACTTGGGAGAAAGAGGCCCTGATTTCTCTCCATAGAAACTTTCCTATGAATGAACTCAGCACTGAGTAAGTTCTGCTAAAAGGAGCTTTATTTCCCTAGACTCTTTGCTCCTCCACTTCTGCCAAAATGCATTTCCTAAGTTTCTAACCTTAAACACATTCTCTCTCTCCCTCCCTCTCCCTCTCCCTTTCCCTCTCTCCCCCTCTCCTCTCTCTCTCTCTCTCTCTTTTTCTTTCTCTCTCTCTCTCAGTATTTTTTAAGTACTGATTTTTCCCCTTTCCCAAAACTTGGTTTTCTAATAAGGCTTTCCATTGGGTAGATAAATGGTGCCATATACAGAGTATAAGCCAGTCTAAATTGTTGTTTCTTAGAGGTACATATGCAATACACTTGGTTGAATGTCAAATGCTCAGGGTCATATTTTACAAACCTCTGCCTAAGGACTGCTCGTGACTTCCACCTCTCTCTCACCATCTCTATTCACTCCTCTCCTTTGAATTCTTTCCTACAAGTATCTCTCAAATCTTTGCCCTCCTCTTAATCTCCCATGCCTCTCTTGCCTGAACCATTGCAAAGTGTCTGCCGAGGAGTGGCAGGGAGACCATGGGAGACCAACGTGCATGGGAGACCATTTTCCACTCTGTGAATGAATATTTAAAATTCAAATAATTTCCTATTTTAACATATGTTGGAAGTAAGTTTCCAGCCTGTCAAACCTCTGCTTTCACAAAGATTATTACTCTTGTGTTTACAGTGAGTTTAGACAAATTACATGGAAGTGAAATTGGGGTGCTCTGATTTCAGGGCTCACCTAGAAAGGAGCTCCTATGCAGGAACTGACTAGTGACACCACCAAGCAGAGAGGCAGCTAAAAGTCAAGGTTGCAGAAGCCTAAGCATACCTAGGCCTCAGCCCACCTGACCAACACCCTCCAAACTCTGTCGCCCACACTCAGCCATGAGCAAGGGTCTCTCGGTCCACTTTTGGTCTACAGACTTCTAAAGTCTTACCTACAGGCATGGTCCCAGTTCCTACATGGAGAGATGGAGGCCCAGAAGAGTGGAATGAATTGTTAGTATTTCACTGATTGAAACAAACTCTACGTGTAGAGAAGGCAGCCTGACCAAGTGCGCTCTTTAAATAAACTTTGTCTGATGTCCCACCAGGGAACTTATATCTGAAAATAATAGTATGTGTGGGTAATTCTTCTCCAGCCTAAATTTCAAACCCCTAAGGAATCCCACTTGGACTCAGTAATTCCATATACGCAATGGAAAGAAAAATGGTGTAATACCTCATTAATATATTTCTTGGTGGGATATGCCATATATATATATAAAGCTATAGTTGCGATAGGATCATATTTCATTTCCAACAGTACCTGAAGCTCTGCTACCTGTGGGATATTAGCCCTGGGAAACCAGCAGCTTCCAAAAAGAAAAATGTCCAACCTGCTCATTATCCTACAAATAAATGACTTTGTTCTTCTCTCTCTTTTTCTCAGGTTTATTTTTCTCTCGTATCTGTGCCAGCCTTCGTGTACCCTGTTATTGTAGGAGACTGTCCTGACATGCTACAACACAACATAGAACAGTTCAGTGAATATTCACACAACCAGAGTGCCATAAGCATGGCAAAACTGTGTGTCATCAATGATTATTTTCATACTAGTCCCTGTGGATGACAGATGTGAAAAACATGGTTGGTGCCCTCAAAAGAGACAGCATAGCTAAGTGGGGCGGGGGGGGGGGCAGAATTATAATGTAAAACACAGCCTCCAAGTGATGCATCTAGAGTGAGACTCTGGCAAAATTATTTCACCTCTCTCCCTTGTTAAAAAAAAAAGGGGGGGTGCTTATATCTGCAACTCAAAATCACTATAAAGTTATATGATTCAATGCATATAAAAGATCTGGCGAGGAAAAGAGACAAGCATATCCTGGATTATGACCAAGGGTTTCACCTGCTGTAGTAGAGCTCGGTGTAAAGAGTTTTGGAAGTCTAGCCTGTGGAAGCTGGAGAGTCAAGGAAAGGCACAAGTTGAACTTAGGGTAAGAAATAATAACTGGCTCTAACCGGTTTGGCTCAGTGGATAGAGTATTGACCTGTGGACTCAAGAGTCCCATCAAGGGCATGTACCTTGGTTGCAGGCACATACCCAGTAGGGAGTGTGCAGGAGGCAGCTGATTGATGTTTCTCTCTCATCAATGTTTCTAACTCTCTATTCCTCTCCCTTCCTCTCTGTAAAAAAGTCAATAAAATATATATTTTTAAAAGAAATAATAATTGATCCCTGGCAAATATAGGATTCAAATGGTAAAGGCTAGAGTTGTTTAGAAGCAATCAGATAGAATTTCCTGGGTGCTCTGGTTCTTAAATTGAATGTTAAAAAATAAATACAACTCGGCCATTGTGACTCAATGGTTGAGTGTTGACCTATGAACCAGGAGGTCACAGTTTGATTCCCTGCCAGGGCACATGCTCAGGTTGCAGGCTTGATCCCAAGTAAGGGGCATGCAGGAGTCAGCCAATCAATAATTCTCTCACATCATTGATGTTTCTATCTCTCTGTCCTTTCTGAAGTAAATTTTTAAAAATGTTTTTTAAAAAGTTTAAAATAAATACAAAGTCATAGAGAAGGGTAAAGCTACTGCAAGACCATTAAGTCATCATCAAACATTTTTGAACATTAATTAAATTAGTAGGTACTCAAGTTTGCACAGCTAGTGTAGACAGAGAGACTATAGCACAGTGACATGGAAGCTGCCTTGGACTAGAAGAGCCAAAAGTCTAAACTCTGCTCAGTAATTAATTACAGAGTTGACCTTAGAAAATCACATCCATTTTCCAAGCCACATCTCATCTGGGCAGTGAGGACTTTGGCAAAATGATTTAAAATGTATTTTCCTGGTCATAATAGGTGATGCGATTTCCTTGGTTCTCCAAGATCTCCTTCATTTTTTACCAAACTGCATCTCTCAATATAGCCTGCAGGGGGCACTAGACTAGGAATGAGAAAACCTGGCTTGTCTCCCCAGCTCCACCCTGACCAATTGCGTGACCCTGGTCAAATTGCTTAACCTCTCCATATCTTGAGTCCCCATCCATAAAAAGAGGGCCGAGCAAACTCTCCACCTACAACTAAGGGGTGTAGCCAGAGTTAATACCCTCATCGTCCTTTGAGCTCAGCAGATGAAAGGCACTGAGAAAAGTACAAAGAATTTTTATGTGCTATTGACTTTATTTTATTTTCTGTGGGGGAGGGAGTCTGCCCTAGCAGGAAGGCTGCTTTCTCTGAATCAAAGGGCAGGAACCCAGCAAGTTTCTCAGGATCGGGGTCTTAGCCTGTGATTGGCTGGCGCTGTGTACCCACAGTGCCAGCCAATCCCCCAGGTCAGTTTCCTTTAACCTGGTGCTCCGGGCAATAACTGTGCCACGCTGCAACTTAACAATGTGTTCTTTGTCCCACAACCGTTCTCGTTTTACAACTGCCCAGGTAATGTGTTTGAGCATGTAGGAAGAATCAAATAGTTAATGAGGGAAGGGTTTGGCATGTCCTACATAGGTTCTTCCAAGCAAGTCCTAACAAGAAGGCATTCTCTCGCTCCTGGCTTCCGACCTACCCCCAGAACATACAAGTGTCACTACCAGGAATGAGCCTTCTTTCCCAGCAGGCAGTAATACCAGTTTGGCTTTTATCAATGCATTGGTGAGTGGGGTTTTGTTTATGGTTTTATGTCATCTATTTTCCCAGGGATATTATGTTTGCTACGCAGCCCTTGTTGGGTTTGCATTAGCTTTTAAAGCTACCAGCACCTTTTCAGTTCTTATTAAGCCCCTTAATGTGGCATGAATAGGAGAACTATGCGACTAAAGAGCCATAATCACCCCGAGGAAAATATCCATCACCAATCTTTATGTGGTCCCTAAACCTCAAAAAGGTATCATCTCTCTCTGGGGTGTATCTGGTGAGAGCATTCTCTGGGAGATGCCAAGAAGCCAATGCCTTCGACGGGACTCAGAAGGGCATTTTCTAACTATTACAAATTGCCTAGTGTCGCATCTCAATTTCACCTACGTGATGAGCCTTAATTACATGTGTCCGGGTTGGATCCTTTGTCCCCAGATGTGGTGCTGACAGAGATGGCTGACATAAATAATGCGTGCTCCAAGAGCCTGCCAGGCTCCAGGCTCAGTCGGGACAGCTGTGGCTTCTTAAACGTCATTCCCAAGATATCCTGGAGGTGCTCGGCTCCCCGCTTTGTCATCTGGGAAGGGAGCTGTGGGCAACATCAGTCCAGATGACACGAATGCATCTTGACAGAGCATCCCTGCTGGACAGGTGCACTCCCTGCAGCAGCCTCCGACTGAGAAGGCAGCCTCTGTCCGCAAGGATGGTCTCACCACACTGAAGGCATGTCTCCCCTAAGTCTTGAATCTGATGAGCTTGATTAGACTTTCTATAAAGATATACTCTCTCTCTCTCTCTCTCTCTCTCTCTCTCTCTCTCTCTCTCTCTGTCTCTCTCTCTCTGTCTCTCTCTCTCTCTCTCTCTCTCACACACACACACACACACACACACACACACACACACACACACTCACACCTGAAAAAGTTATGAGGGTTTACCTTCTATGACTGTAGCACTCCAAGAAATGGTCCAGGGAGCAAAATCTCCTCCCAGTGGCTTCCTTGTTCTTCATTCCCAACTTGTTCTGCTGTCAAGGACGCCAGCAAGAGAGGCGTTCCCATGGTTGTTGGCTCAGTACGATCCAGGCTGATTTCAGCTGGCTCTGGGTGGGTTTTATTCCAAGAGCTGGCTGGTAACGCCACGGCAAAGTCTCTGACAGGGCACTCATCACTCCTGTGCATATTTCCACCGCAACCCTGGCTTGAACTCACCTGCCAGCCCTCCCTGTTTGCTCTGAGGAGCTTTCACTGCAGGCAATGAACAGAACAGACAATAGAACCTGGCAGATCTGACTCTGGGGTTCACTCGCCATCTGACTTTGACACATGGCTTCATCTCTGAGCCTCGGTCTTCTTCTCTGGGAACCGGTGTGTGGGGTGAGGTTTCCCACACCGCTCTCACAGGACGGGGGAGGCCCACGCAAGTTCACTCCCTTACATCTCAGGGAGCAGCTATGCAGGGACCAGCAGAGTCCAGGGCTGGCCTTCTCTCTCGCAAAGGATGCACAGGGGAGTCCACAGCGGACCTGAAACGCAAAAGAGAACTTTGGCAAAACAGTTGAAAAAAGGGTAAAATAGGAAAGCCATTTCCATTCTCCTGGTAGAAATCCAGTCAAGGGGAAGGTGATCAGCTTTGACTCCAGGAGCTATCAGTATGCCAAAGGCTGGGAAATGAACATTTGCCAAACGCTTTACAGTTTGCAAGGCAACTTCATGTCGATGAAACTATTTGAAACCCTGGCTCCATTAGCAGGACTGAAGATTTGCCCCTCCTTCACAAATAAAGACACTGAAACTCCAAGGGCTTAATGATAATCCAAAATTCACAACTGTCCATATGGTGGCTCAAAACACAACACTGCCTCCTATGACTCCAGATTTGGGCTGTTTCATTATACTGGATTTCTCTTCTTTTTAATATTTTTTATTGATTTTTAGAGAGAGGGAGAGAGAGAGAAACATCAATGTGAGAGTGGAACATCAATCAGCAGCCTCCTGCATGCCCCACCAGGGACTGAGCCTGCAACCCAGCCATGTGCCCTGACCAGGAATCAAACCAGCAACTCTTGGGTGCTTGAGAACAAAGCCCAACCAATGGAGCCACACCAGCCAAGGCCATACTGCATTTCTTGCCTGTTGGCCTTTGGGCATTCATGATATCCTTGTTTGTTCAATGTCAGGAGGTATATATAAGTCAGCTGTTAACACAAAACAAAAATACCAAGACTGAAGTCTTCCTAGCACAGGAAGGATGCCATGGCACACCCTGGCTACACTGTCACTTCTTTGTCTCACATCCTCTTTTCCACTCTCTCCTACACCCACATCTCCCTCCAATGGATCTGCTCTTTGGACACAGAGAACCACTGGTCATTTTCCAAAGGTTCCATGTCTCCTGGCTTCTTTGACTTCACACAGTCTGGACCTGTTCTACCTAGTATGCCTGTCACCCCTCGCAGGCTGGCAAATCCCAGCTGACTGCAGTACGCTGTCTCCATATGAATGAGTGCTGTTCCACACGACCCCCTGGCAAGGCTGGGCAAAAGAGCGTGGCCAGTGTGGCTCAGTTGGTTGGGCATCATCCCATACACCAAGGGGTTGCTGGTTCAATTCCTGGTCAGGGCACATGTCCAGGTTGTGGGCTTCATTCCTAGTGGAGGACATACAGGAGGCAGCTGATTGATGTTTCTCTCATTGATATTTCTCTCTCTCTCTCTCTCTCTCTCTCTCTCTCTCTCTCTCTCTCTCCTCTCTCCTCTCTCCTCTCTCCTCTCCCTCTCCTCTCTCCTCTCTCTTCTCTCCCATCCTTCTATCCCTTCCTCCCCCTCAAACCAATAACATTTTTTTAAAAAAAGAAGAAGAACCAAAGCTTCTGAAGCAGACAAATGCAACTTTAAGAAGAGATCTTAATCCTAGCTGTGTAACTCAGGGAAAATTGCTTTACCTCTCTGAGAATCAGGGGAAATGACATCGTCTTTCCTGCAGTCCTGTGATGATTAAACAAGAACTCAAGGAGCAGTGTTTGTGACCCAGTACATTCCAGAAATAACACCCATTTTCTCTCCTTCATGCTTACCCCGCACTAGTTGTAGTGTCTGTCACAGTGCATCACAATAAATTGTGCCTTTCTCACTGGGCAACTAGTAAGTTCCTCAGAGATATGAATGGCCATTTTCCTCTCTGTGCCCAGCTCTCAGGCTGGTGTGCATTAGTCATTCACTATATAGTGAGTGAAGGGGCCAGGTGAGAGCAGGAAGTTGTAAAGAAAGTGTTTGCCTTTCTTTGCCCAGGAGGAAAGTATGTTATCTTTGATTTCATCACCTCCGTAAACCAGCCTTATCTGAATTTTCTGAACTTCAGATGACTCCGCATGTTAGTTCTGAGCTGGATAGTTCAAGCCGGCCTGGATAGCTCAACCGAGAATTGGCCTGCCACATTCCGCAAACATCTGTGCTTGTGCCCCGAGTTGAAAGGTAAACATCTGAGTGGTTTAGTCTCCTTGTGTTTGGAAACCCAGCATGCATATGGCTAAATAGTGCTTCAGGTTGGCCAGGAACCCACACAGAAAACTGACATGCAAATAGCCATTGGCCAGATGGCATGGAAATCAATCCACAGGCCTAAGGGAAGCAGGGGATTGAAACAAAGATGCTGTTCTCTCCTCCCTGATCCCTTTGTCTTCCTCTTAGGAAAATATCAGCTTTATTTGAGATACTTAGAATTTGCTTACAAAGTCACAGGTTATCTACCATCTCTTCACATCAGTTTTCTCATCCCTTCAATGGGAGAATAGCACTTTCCACAAAAGATGCTCTTGGGTGGAAATAGTCTCACACTATCAAATATCTGTTTGGATCTGATTTCCCCTGTGCAGACCCACCCCTGAGATAGCTCTGCTTTAAATAGCAGAATAACTCTGAGAACTTTTTATAAGTAACATTAAGCTGATGGGTAGGCCTCCCCTCCTGCATGACCCCATGAATGGCACAGTTGCTTGCTGGGTGTATCTATGTTTATGTGTCTTCTGAAGCTATCTGGCTTTATCATTTAAATCACCCCTCCCCAAGGGGGGAAAAAACAAAACCAGAATTAAGTACTGCAGGTGATTTGGTCATTAAATTAAAAAAAATGTATTAACCACTCCAGCCATTGGCACTCATTTCTATAGTTCATCACACGTGAACTTTGATCTCCCTAAATAGTTGAAATGATGTCACCTTGCTGTAGGAAGACCTGGTCGAATCCTAAGGCTATAATCTTGAGGCCAAGGTTCTAAATTCCAGCCCACCTGGGGAAGATACTTTGTAGAAATCCATCCCTGAATCAAGAGGACCATCTTCAAGTGCAGGCTTCTAGAAAGTCCATGGTCATCTTCTATTCTACTTTTTAGTATAACAAACTACTGCCCAATCTTCACAGAGTTCAAGAATTCTGTGAAAACTGGTTCCGAAAGCACTAGAGTTGGTGGCTAGGAAAAAGAGAATGTAATCCCCAGAATTCCCCACTAATTCATCAGCTTCCCTTGATTACTAAAGAAAAATGAAGGGAGGGCAGTCATCATCGGGCAAGTTAGGGAAACATGGGGCTTTGCAAGTTGTACAAGGTGATGTTTCAATCTGGGTCCCAACAGTCAATAGAGGGCACACTCAAATTAGGTATTTTGAAGAGAGCTTTTAAAAGACACTGTTTATAAAGACTTCAGTATCAAGAAACTCTAGAAATTATTTCAGCACCCAGATTAATTATAGACTTAACACCCCAAAGTCAGAAGGCTCAAGGGCATAGAATATTTATTGGAATCTGGGGTCAAAGGGGTCAAGATGAACCTGCAGTCAGGGAGCCAGAGGGAAAATCATACCAACTCAACTCTCCCGCCTCCCTCCAGGCTTCTGTTAGTGCTCACACCTGTCTGAGCCCCTAGACACCAGGGGCAGGGGAAGCTGTTCATTGATTCCCTACAGGTCATCAGTCTCCTGGGAAACAGCTGTAGATGGAAGCATGTGGAGATGGTATCCAGAGAGTCTAATGGAAGATGCACAACTCCGTTGCTTTCCAAGGGAAAATCGCTTCACCTTCATTAACATGCCACCTGGCGTTCATTGGGATGCTCCTGGCGCTGCCTCTGTTGGGCAGCAACTAACTCCCAAGTCCATGTGATTGCAGCACGTCCACTGAAGATGTCAAGGAATGTGTTTTGAGAAATGCTTCTTTGCCGGAAGATTTGAGCGTTCAGTTCATCAGACTAATGAACGGCAAAGGTCAACTGTAATTTAGGAAGCAATTTGCTCTAACATCCTCTGCTCTACCAACAGCTGTGGTTAGAGCAGAGCTGTTCATATTACCCTCGTTTTCCAGACGAGGAAACAGAGAAAACTCATCCTAGTTCACAAAGCTCAAGGAAAATGTGTCCCTGGACTCCCATGCCATGAATGTCACTGATCCAGGTCCACGTCCCAGCTCACTTTGAGAGAAATAGATTTGTAAAAGGATAATCTCAGCTATAGACTGAATATATGTGCTGCCGCCCCCTCCCCCTTCAAATTCGTATGTTGAAATCTAATCCTCCATGTGATGGTACTAGGAGGTGGGGCCTTTGGGAGATGAGTAGGTCACAAAGGCACAGCCCTTACAAACAGGATTAACCCCAGAATGCCCCCTCATCCCTTCCTTCATATGAGGACACAGAGAAGACACCAGCTTTGAACCAGAAAGTGGAACCTCACCAGACACCCAATCTGCCCACACCTTGATATTGGACTTCCCAGCCTCCAGAGCTGTGAGAAATACATTTCTGCTGTTTATAAGCCATCTAGCCTGTGGTGTTATATTATAGCTACCATTATGGACTGACAGTCTTTTTAAAGAGCTACTTATTAGAAGCTCATGGGCATTGGTTTCAGATACTTTCTTAAGACTCTAGAGACTCTCACTCAGCAAGTCCACCAGTCAACAAACATGTTTTAAGCCCTCCCTGTGTGAGATACTGTGCTAGCAACAGGGCGGAGTGAGATGGCGAAGTGTTGGGGTTTGCGTTGGAGTGAACACACTAGACGATAAAATCTTGCCCTGCCCTATGGGAATTTACAGTTTGATGGGGAACCAACCCAAATGCTCAACACGATAAGGAGAAACAAATTGGGATGGACCCAAACAATGGAATCCTATCCAGCCACAAGGGAACAGGCTGGTACGCTACAACATGCGTGAATCTCCAAAATACATTAAGCAAAGAAACCAGACATAAAGAGTACATGCTGCATAATTCAATTTACATGAAGTTCAAGATCAGGCAAACTAAAGTATGCTGATAGAAATCATGCTATTCGTTATCTCTTGGTGAGGATACTGAGTAGGAAGGAGCATTGAAGAAATTTCTGGAACGATGGAAATGTTCTATATCTTGAACTGAGGTGTGGTCACACAGGTATAAACAGCTGCAAAACAAATTCATCAAACGGCATCTTATAAATTGTACCACAGTGTTTAAAAAATCTAAGGGAATATTACAGTGAGATGCACGTAGTCTTACAATGTGGGTCTCCCAGCACTTTGCCTCTCCCCTGGAGACTCAGAACAGCTCAGCTCCGTTCCCTCTCTTAGGAGAAGACCAAACTGCATGGTTGTGAAGAGTATGGCTGAGGGACAGATCCAGGTTCGTCCCAGCTCCACCTCATCCTGATGTGTGACTTCAA
Organism: Vespertilio murinus; assembly: GCA_963924515.1. Taxonomy (NCBI): domain Eukaryota; kingdom Metazoa; phylum Chordata; class Mammalia; order Chiroptera; family Vespertilionidae; genus Vespertilio; species Vespertilio murinus. Next base: position 5,505,673 of record OZ004717.1, on the reverse strand, counting down.
ACAAGTCACATCACCTCTCTGAGCCTGCATTTCCTCCAGCCCGGAGTCCAGTGTTGTTGTGAGAATGAAATGAGAAAATGAACAAGAGAGCTTAGCTGTCTTTCTGGCACATTGAAAGGGTTCAGTAAGCACAGGTTCTTATCATCATCATCATCACTATTGCTGCTCACTGCCCTCCACTCACTCCACTGGAGTGAGATAAATTTGAGGGAAAAGAAGGAAGGAGAGGGAGGTAGGCAGAGGAAGCGGGTAGAGTCTGTGAACTCTCTCTTGTTTCGGCCTTGCTTCTCAGCAGTCTCTTGTAGGCAGGTTTGAGGCTGACCTCAGTGTAAGATGTGGCCGAGTGGACGTGACGGGAAGATAGACGGCCTGGCCTGCAGGGCCCCTTAATGTGCTGGACAGTGGCTGCACCGCTGTGCCCCTGCACGCTCACCTGCCGCGGTGGAGGCGCGGGCTCTGGTGGGCTCATTAGTGGCTCCGTCAGCCACAGACCTCACGAATCTGACCTGAGTTCTTCGCAGAGCCAGTGCGCCTTAAGGCAAGAGGTGAGGCCCCCGTGGCGTCGGCCGGCCGGCTGCTTCCATAATAGAATATTGATCTCCAGCAGGAGAGTTGCAAGCCCCGTGCGCCAGGCATTGACCCTTAAAGGCAAGTCCTCTGCATACGGCAAATCCATCGGCCATCAACTCGATATTAACAAGCAATTATAATGCCGTCCCTGTGTTCCCTCCACGCGGGGCTATCAAGGTGATTGTTTCCAGAGGGGGCACAGAACAAGAAAAATAACAACAAAAGAAAGTTGGTCAGTCCAGGAGGCTCCTCATTGGGTCATCAGGGGCTGCAGCTTCCTGATGACCCAATGAGGTGAAAAATCATGGGTCTCCTACATGCCAGTTTCGATGCTTTGAATATGTCATCTACTTCTCAGGCATTCCTCCAAAGAAACGGAGCTGAGATCTGAGGTAGGCTAGATGGAAACTAGAGCTGACATACCCAGTCTGGACTGGTTCCTCCGGCCAGCCCCTGTCCACTACTTGACGATTCCTTGAAGGTGTCACAGGGAAGCCATTCGTCTGTTTCAATGTTTGACAGCCCTCCTGGGAAAATCACTTATCTGTGTGTGATTACGATGCATGCATCCAGACATCACAAGACTTTGATGTGGCAGAAATTCTACCAACGTGCTTTGGCAACACCAGTCCTCTCACACCCATTGGAACCTCTGTTTGGCAGCAGTACCTGACTTAGATTCATGAGAAAGAGAAACTAATTGCTTTGAAATCTCTGTTTAGTTGGCGCTTTAGCAAAGTATGACTACCTGGAGGGGGTAAGAGCCATAAAGTGGGTCCTTGGTGGTGCATTTTCCACATCCTGCTGGAATCATCATTGCATGTTTGCATATCTGGATACCACCCTCAGTTGTCCCCCGGGGAAGCTCACTCCCCTTCTCTGTGTTAATTGACAACACCACCTAGGTCTCCCTGGGCAATCTAACCCACTCCAGTGCCTCTAAATATCACACACGTTGGTTACGGCCAAGTCTGTAGCTTTTCCTTTAATATCCCTTTATAGCACTAACACGTACTATCTATCTGCATGTGAGACTACTACACCTTCTGGCTTACCATGCCCAAACATATCTCCCCTTTCTACAATGTTGCTTTTCTTCTTGTGTGTCCTTTCTCAGTGAATGGCCAAGAACATTTTGTGGTTCTTAACAAAAGGTATGGCACATGCCTCTGCCCACCCTCCAATATACACATACTTTTCCCAGATGGAACTTTAAATATTTTAGACCTTAAAGGAACTAAACACAGCGGGAGAAATAGCTACTGTTTGTTGAGAAAGTAGCACACTTTATCTGACTTAAACCTCCCAGCATATCTGAGAAGGAGCTCATAACTTTAAGAAAAGATTATTTATTGGGAGCTCTGGCACATTTATTCATTCAACAAACATTTAACAATGTTTTAGGCACCGTGTTAATTACTAGTGAGAATACTGCAGGCAGAGCCTTACCCTTGCAGACCTTTTAGAGGAAAATAAACACAATCAAGTAATATTTTTAAGAGAGAAAAGGGACCATTAATATGACACATCAAAAAGTCTAGATTTAATTCCATGTCTATTTTACTGGAAATGCTCAAGAACAGCAAATAAGCATTCTTAGGCAAGATTTGGAGAACATTTAAGCTCCATTTCCAACTCATATCTCAATTCTGGAATCTAATATTTTATGACAAGGAACTATATTCCACAGTGCAGAATTAAAGATGACCCCATGCAGAAGCTGGCATGATGGCATGTTGGAAACAGAATGGACTCGGGCATCCGTGTGTGTGTGTGTGTGTGTGTGTGTGTGTGTGTGTGTTTTCTGTATCCTGACTCAGACATTTATGAGGGAGTGTTGCCTTGTGATGGAACAGAAATTAGCCCATTACTTGAACACTTACTTTGTGCTAGGCAATGTACTAGAATTTTATCTCTATTACCTGTAATTCACCCAGTAAACCTGTGATATTGGTTTGATATAATGTTCATTTTATGGTTGAGAAACAAGGCTTACAAGATATTGAACATTAACCCAGTTTCAAACACTGGTCTGTCTGATTCCCAAGCCCGTTAACTTTTGACAATATCTGTGAGGAATGGAAATACAGTATTTGAGTAGCAGACACAAAATATGGCCTACCTAACCCGCTGTGGTAGTTTTTAAGTACATCCACCCCTTCTATGGTCCTCCTCTCCTTGAATGGTGAAGCCTAATTCCCTCCTCCCCCCCCCACTTGAGACCAGGCTGGATTAGTGATTCACTTCCAATATACAGATTATGGCAAAAGTGAAAGTGTGTGACTTCTGAGATTCAATAATAACAAACACAATGGCTTCTACTCTGCTCTCTCTTTCTTAGGTCACTCTGGGGGAAGCCAGCAAACATATTGTGAGAACACTCAGCCTTCTAGAGAAATCGTCTCTTACTAACAGCCAGCAAGGAACTGAGGCCATTTTCAACAGCCAGGTAAGTGAGCCATTTCTGAAAATGCATCCTCTAGCCTTTATCAAGCTCTTAGATGACCACATCCATAGAAACCTCATGAGAAACCTTGAGCCAAAACCAGATAGTTAAGCTACTCTATAATTCCCAATTCACAAAACCTGGGAGATGCTTGTTTTTTTAAGCCACTGAGCTTTGGCTTAAAAAAATAGGGGTAATCTATTCCACATGATCAACAACTAATACACCCATCCAGCGGTCAAGAAAGTAGTTGGGACCGAAACCGGTTTGGCTCAGTGGATAGAGCATCGGCCTGCGGACTGGAAGGTCCCAGGTTTGATTCCGGTCAAGGGCATGTACCTCGGTTGCTGGCACATCCCCGGTGAGGGGTGTGCAAGAGGCAGCTGATGGATGATTGTCTCTCATCGATGTTTCTAACTCTCTATCCCTCTCTCTTCCTCTCTGTAAAATATCAATAAAATATATATTTTTTAAAAAATAAAAGAAAAGAAAGTAGTTGGGGAAGAGGTGGAACCAGCACCCCTAAGTCCTCCTTCCAGGTTCTTTCCCATAACCTACCATAGTGGCTACCAACAGCCCTCCCTCCTTCAGAGTTTTGTGTCCATTGGGGAATAAGCCTTTAAAAAAAAAAAAAAAAAAAGGATGTCAGCTAGAATAAAGAGTATACTTTTAGCCTGGCAGGACTCTGAATATTTGTGGGCCCAGAGAATGTTTTCAGCTCCATTTCTATTTATTTATTTATTTATTTATTTGCTCCAGTATAATCAGAACTTGAGAATCCCCACTGGAGTGTAAAGATGTTAATGTTTTTCTATAAGAATTGCTAAGTGCCCTCTATGTGTGAAGCAAAGGACCTGGGCTTCTATGCGAGCATCTGTCACTCCCCCCCCCCCCCACATCTAACTTAGCGAGACAGGTGCAATGAATCCCATCTTGCAAATAAGGAAAATAAAGGTCGGAGAAAGGGATGGAATTCCTCAAGGTCATACTGCAAGCAAGAAGCAGAGGAGGGGCCAGAACCCAAGACTGCTGCATTCCCTTCCTTACAGAGATGCTACTCTCCCGTCGCCTGCTTGGAAAGGTCCACCCCTCCTTCATCCCATCCAGTCAACCAAAGCTGACATGAAACACGCCGTGATGACACCAGGCCGAGTGCTTTACACATGGCTGTTGCCTGGGAAGAGGGGCAAGATCATTCTTGGCAACGTGACCCTAAAAATAACAATGAGCGGCTGAAACTGAGAAGGAAGAATCTTCCAAGGACCCTGAAACTGGATATTTTCCCAGGCCCCACCTTGGACCAAAAATAAACTACAAAGAAGTGAAGATGCCAGCATGCAGAAAATATCAAAGTTAGGTTCATGCTGGACATCACCTGGCATTAGGCGGTGGATCAACATTTCTGAAAGATGAACACAAACCAAGCAATCCCATTGACAAAAATAATCAGCGAGAAAAGATACCAATTCTTAAAGGAACTGTGGACAGTGGACCCGCAGCAGATGGTCCAAAGCAGTAAGAGCAGTATTGTATTCAGAGCTTCTTATACAGACCCCTCCGGCTCCAGGGGGGCCTCTGTAAGGTAGGCGGTTAGGATTCCCAATTGGTAGGTATGGAAACGGTGCTGGAAATTCTTCGCTTGCCCCTTCGGTCTCTTTCACCTGGCTTACACCCTGGGAAGCTGGCGTTTATGGACTACCTCAGTGAGTCCTCGCCTTCTGGTGTCCAGTTGGGTTTAGTCAATAGGAGCCATCAGCAGGGAGGTTGGACGGTAGGAGAAGGAAATCTGGCTTTTTATTGCTCCAGATCCTTTCCTGCCAGAACGTGGCTCGGCTGCAGTCTTCCATTGGAAGTTACAGCTCCCTCCAGGCCGCTCTTACCTACAGCTGTCACCTCTCTCCATACTCCGGGAAGGGCTTCCTCTCCTCACCCTCATGCCAGGCTCAGAGTGGTAGTGGCTGCTGCTGCCACGAGCTCGGGGATGCTTCACTGTCCCTTGTGAGTGTCCCTTAGCTCTGTTCGCATCTTTGTAAAGTCTTGTCGTGGAACTGCCTCAGTCGCCTCTTTTATGTACATTGGCTGGTTGTCTTCAGAGGGATCCTGACTGACGCTGAATCCAAGACTCCGAAGGGTTAAATGGCGAGCACTCAGTCACACAATAGGGTGTTAGTTAAAGCGACGCTAATTGCTATAACATACGAGCCCCTAAATCTCAGTGACTTCAATCAAAATACATTAATTTCTCACTCACACAGCCCAACACCTGAGTGGCAGGTGGCTCTCCTCCAAGTGGTGATTCAGGGAACCTGAGTCCTTCCAACTCCCACCTCTGCCATATTCAACATGTGACTCCCAAGGTCAATCCCATCATCAGCATCAAACCAGAAGAGAAAGGGCATGAAGGGTGGAACACGAAAGGTTGTGTGCCAGGCTTGGACATGGCAGATATCTCTACCACTCATATCCCATTGGCCGAAGCTCAGTCACATGGCTGTCCAATTGTGAGAAGGCCCAGAAAAGGCATGTCCCAGGAAAAGGTTTGGGCCAGAGCTGGTCAGTGTCTCCTTCAAGAAGTGGGTGCAAAAGCACAGGCTGGAATCCGGAGCTTTCCCGTTCAAAATCCAAACTCTTTAGTTCATGATACACACCGTGTACTTCAGATGTGGGTCAGATAATGAGATTCAATGATGAGACTTGAGGGTCCAGAACAAATAGAGAGAAAACAATTGAAATAATGTGGTAGATTCAGCTCATGGTTCCCCCTAGAGGTCATCTATTGTGGAAGAGCATGAGATGGTCAATGCCATTGCTGCCCCCTCGGCCTATCTCAATGAGCACCTGCCCTTCCGAGCCTACATGTCAAACTGCACATGATTCTGTGATTCGACCACTTAAAGACACACATTTTTCTAACACTCAGCCCCTTTTTATTGTATATATGCATACATATGATATATGTGTTTAATCATAAATATTGCAGTAATACGATTATAAGAGCAACAATATGCATTCTATGATTTACAGTCCCTTTTAAAAACATCAAGGGTAATTTTTATTATATACCCCGTGTGCATCTTCCAGTGAATTTAGAACTTACCCCCAACATATCCTGAATCAACAGTCGACCCAGTCTGCAGGTCCCTCTCCCCACTCACACCTCTGTGGGTTTCTCTCCGCTGTGTGTGAGTTTTATGGAGTTAGCACACACCCTCTGAGAATTCAGACAGTGGAACTTTTTGCATCACTATGTAAATCTGCAGATTCACCACTCAATAAGTATTGACCTGTTGACTTTGCCCTTTTTTTCCACTCTGTAGGCATTTCCAGTGATCCAGGAATTTAGAGAAAGAACCTGCCTCATGAAGGTAATTTTTCCCTAATTGAGTAACCTGGGGGATTCGTGTAAAAAAGAAGCTGACATGGATGTTCTTTCTTTATGTAAAAACAGTGTGTTTGAATCCTACCTCAGTAAGTAAAAAAAAATCACAAGCTCTCAGCTTGCCAGTCATGTCCACGGCACTCTTGCTAATAATGTTTCGTTCAGATGGGGGAAAATGTGTTGGGAAAAGAAATTTCAAGCAGTATTGGAGGATCATAATTATGATGCCATCGATCTCGTCATCCCCTGCATGTGAGATATTGTGGCCGTAGCAGTGAGGAGGTCCCTGCTCTCTAGGCTAGTGCTGTGCTCGAGAGATAAGGCATGCATTAGCAAAGAAGCAAGATGATCACTGATTACAGTAAGTGATGAAAAGGAAGTCAAATTGAGGTGGTATGCCAAGGCTGCTTTGGCTCAGTGGATAGAGTGTCGGTCTGTAGACTGGAGGGTCCCAGGTTCGATTCCGGTCAAGGGCATGTACCTTGGTTGCGGGCACATCCCCGGTAGGGGGCGTGAAGGAGGCAGCTGGCCGATGTTTCTCTCTCATCGATGTTTCTAGCTCTCTATCCCTCTCCCTTCCTCTCTGTGGAAAAGCAATTAGATATATATATATATTTTAAAAATTGAGGTGGTATGTTAGAAATTGTTCTGATATGGGAGAGGGGCAGGTTACTTTAGACAGGTGGTCAGAAAAGACCCAGAGTGATGAAAAGGAGTGGGCCAGGTAAGTACTGGGGGAATGATATTACGGGCCTGAAGATCAACCATTGCAAATGACCTTGGGATGGTTTGGCACAAGGCTGTGGGGCTGTAATGGAAATGTTGGGCATGAGGTAAGGATGTGGCCTGGGGTGTTTGGCTTATGGAGCCTGTCGGTCAAGACCTAGAAAGTTTGAATGGTGTTGTAAGAGTAACAGAAAACTGTCAGAGCAGGGGAGTGAGCAAACGAATTGCGTGGTCTGTTTGGTTGTGTTTTGTTTTCCTTTGTTTTCCTTTGTTACAAGGATCATTATCGATTGTGTACAGACTAACCCTTTTTTATCAGCAAGGGGATGGGGGAGAAGGGGAGAGGAAGGGATTGACAAAAGTAGAGGCAGAGAGATTAAGTAGGAGGTAAGAAATGACAACCAGACTGCAGAGGTATATCTGAAGGTAGAAGTGGTCAGATTGAGGACACGTTTCACTGAGGTGTCAGGATCTGCTGACAGATATGCCATGGGCTGTGAAGAAGAGCAAAGGATCTGGGATGACTAGGTTTGCAGTTTTGGCAACTAGCAAAAGAGCTGGCCATAGCCAAAATGGAAGCAAATCTACCAGTCCGGTCCACTTTAAAGGGGACGTTTGGTGAGTGCCTGTTAAAGGAAAACATGGAGTGCCTGCCCTCAAAGAGTCCCTGGCTGGAGGGGCAAACGGATGCACACACACATCATGATGCTGAGAGAGATAGCCCACAAGGTAGCCTAGAGACACAGAGAGAGACAGGGAGCCCAGTTGGGGGCGCAGAGGGCAGTTCGAGGAGAAGACACCTGGCTATGACTCGAATGGTAAATAAAAGCCAAAGAAGTTGTGAAAGGCAATCAGGCAGAGCAAATGCGTTGAGCAAAGACAGGAGGCTGGAGCAGTGTGACAACAAAGCACAGGCATTCCACCAGGGCAAACGGTACAGACAGAAGCAGAGGATGGCTAGCGATGGGTGGGAGACATCAGCCATTGACGGCTTTCCTACCATACCACAGAGCTTAGCATCTCTCCCATAAGCCTAAAGAGAAAGAAACATTGAAGGGTCTAAGAAAGAAGTTCCAGGGTCAGCATGACAAACTCAATTTCGGGATGGTCCAGATGGTAGAAAATAAGAAAATGTCTTTGTCATTCATTGCTTCTGTTACTCATTTTGCCCTTGACTTTGGTTTCCTTGAGTTATTTCCTCAATTGCATGTCTGACATTTCATGGTCTAGAAAGTGTGAAGTCTTATTCTTTATTGAATCCCTGCATTCCCCCAGACAAGACTGTAGTGTTCCTTATATATTCCCTGGTTAGGGTTTAAGCAAGATATTCATCAAGTATCTTGGAATCTCAAGGATAAAGATCCAGTCCCCAAACCCAGCACTACTTCTGCATTCCTGCAGTCATTTAACATCATCAGAATTTTTATCTTACAATCAGTGGCAATGACTAAGTAAGAAATTCCAGTGGCTGTCCTATTGTGAAAGGTTGGACATCAAGCACAATCTTTAAGACTCTCCAAAATACTAATCTTTAAGGATGTTTATCTATATGCCAGCCACTTAACTAAGCATAATTCATTTATTAACAACCCTCAAAGATATTCCATTTGATAATGGTGAATGCTGAGGTATGAGTAATGCATTTGACCAAGGTCTCAGTGTTAGCAAGTAAAAGAGCCAAGATTCAGCTGCAGGCCATTCAGCCCTAGTGCTCTCACATGTAACCACTTCACTGTTTCTGGTCCTTGAGTCTGGAATCTGATTCCATGAGGCCTAAGTAATCACCACCCACTTTGTCCCCAAAAATTTATTCAAAACCTTCTCTGTTCAGTACCTTGTTAACATTCTGAGGATACCAGCCAAAGTTGATCCTTAGCTCCAGTTCAAGAAAGTTCTCATTTATTGTTGGCCACAAAGTATATATTACTACCTATACTTTTGCTTGTGGACCCCTTCCTAAAAGGAGGAATTGCATATCAATTGTGGATGTGTGTGTATGTGTGTGTGTTTCTTTTCTAGGGAGACAAGTCCATAGCTTTCTTCAGTGACTCATAAATCTTATGAAGTTTTCATTTTATACCTTCTAATGCATTGGTTCATCTTATGACTAATATGACCTCTACTGTGCCTATTCTACATGGTTGGAGAATAAAGTATGTTGGCCTGTCTAGAGTGGATGACCATCAGCTTCTAGAGCTGAGGCTTTTAATTGCACCTGCCTTTCTCAGTGGCTGCAGTCATAGGATTACTGAGATGATCTCACACAAAGCTCTCTTTTGCCCTGAAGAAGCTAAGTAAAACCCAGAAGACTCTTGTGCCTTGCCCAAGGTCAAAGAGTAGATAAAACTAGATCTAGAACTCAAAACTTTCAAACCCCAAACCAGTGACTCTTAGCAAATATTTACTGAATGAATATTAATGCCCCAGGGACTGTGGACACAGAGATAATTAAATCACAGTCCATGACCATAAATATTTTTCAATCTAGCAGATTTTATTGGACCTAGCAAGTGACCGATTGCAGTATGCCCTAACGTTGTGTGAGCCTGGGTTTGAGAAGGAATGTAAATGCATGGTGCTTCCCCAAGTTGGGCTTTTGGATAATGAATTTTCAGCCTCTCTGTGCACAATCTGGAGAACTTCTAACCCTTAACCTGTGCCAGTTCCCAGCAGAAACATGTATAGTCAAAGCTGTTCTGAAAAATCCTCACATAAAAGATGAGGATGCTTCTAAGGAGAAAAAATGTTCAAAGGAAGAGAAATCAGACCAATGATTTAAACCCAAAGCAAAGGTATCATGTATTTAGCAAGATGTCTGGAGCTTGGAGTCCAGGCTGGCTCAGTAGCTTTGTGACTTCAAACCATTAGATTGACATTGCTTACCTTCTCTTGGTCTTTCCTCATGGTATCAAATTGCCTACTCCGTCTGTAGGTGTCACAATTTTACATAACCACACTTAAAGCAAGAAGCAGGAGATTGCCAAGACATTCACTGGGTGCGTGAGGAGAGCAGCCCCCATGTATCTCTCCTTTTACAAAGGAGAAAAAAACAGCCAAAACCGGTTTGGCTCAGTGTATAGGGCATCGGCCTTTGAACTGAAAGGTCCCGGGTTCAATTCCGGTCAAGGGCATGTGCCTTGGTTGCGGCCACATCCCCAGTAGGGGATGTGCAAGAGGCAGCTGATCGATGATTCTCTCTCATTGATGTTTCTAACTCTCTATCCTCTCTCTTCTTCTCTGTAAAAAATCAATAAAATATATTTTTTCTTAAAAAAGGAGAAAAAACATTCTGTTCCCATTCCCCAGAAGATATCCCTTTACATATCATTGGACAGACTGGGTCACATGACTGCCCTGCTGTGAGAGAGGCTGAGACAGCATGGATCTGACTCTAACTCTTTCAACTTATGTGATTAGAGTATGTATGTACATAGAGTATCAACTTTGGGATGGTTATTGGTAGCTAGTCAAAATTGTCTGTCTTGCCCAACCTGTGTACATTTTTTCAATGGACACATTACCCTCCCTGAGAATCCTAATCACCTGTACTCACAGAGTTAACATCCAAGAGTTTGCAAATCTCTGGTCCTCTGGCTCAAAAACACTTCCTGAACCAAGTTAGAAGGGGAAAGCAACAGGCCAGTCAGATTTCAGGGGACACCTGCTGTGCTTCCACAAATCACACCATCGTATTTCAGCCTCCATGCCTGGGTTCTCAGTGGCCTGTCATAGTGTAACTCTTAGACTCACTACGGCATGCAATTCTTCCACTTCCTAGGGTCAGAAGTCTACTGCCCATTAATAAATACTAGACTTCTACCCCAAGCAGATCTCCGATTCAGCCATCATTCAGCTTTCAGAATCTTGTTATCACCAGAACCATAGTCCAACGCCCTTTTATTTCTGAGAACTTGAGGATAGGAAGAGCATCTCAAATCCCATGTTAGGAATGGCCAATTCAGTACACCAATGTAGGTGACTCCTAGTACATAGTCCGTTGCTAAGCAGCCTCCCAAGATAGCTGTAATTAAAAAACTAAGTTCTCCAAACCAACCTGAGGTCCACCCATTGCTGATTCTGTCCCCTCTTCCCTCGGCTCCTCACTTGGGATTATTCCAAGAGTTTGTGCCATGCGACTCATCCTTCCCCATGTGAGTAATAACTCCTACAATGGGCGAGTCAGAAATGTCTGGACAGGAAAGTCTGGCTCCCTGCCAGAGACACCTTTCACTGATTTCCCCTCATTCTCCCTCTCTGCTTCCCTTTTCCTCCTGAAGGGAAAATGTGAAGGTAGGTTTTCTGTTTAGTCACCGAGGGTGAGCCGTTTTGACTTGTCAACAGTAAATACTGCTCCGGACTAACGCTCCATGACTGACATGCAAGTGTGTTCTTTCAACACCACTCTCTGAAATCTCCCCTCCAGAGACCTCAAGGCAGGAATACATGTTTTCAGTGTCCCTATCAGGACAAAACCTTCTGGAGAAGTGCGAATTATGGCTCTGGGGTCACCCAAATCCAATTAGACTCTCCAATGTGCTTCTGGTTCTCCTCTGTAAATGAGGTTAACAATGTCCAAATTATTGGATTGTTGTGAGGATTAAAAAGCATCCGGTAAGCACAGGGTCCACTCCTATAATGCTTCCTTGGACACAGTTGGTTACTTTTTAAAGATACTTACATCCACACGTGTAGGACATTGTGTGTGTGTGTATGTGCACACATGAGTGCATGCACATGTTATTCACTTATTCATATACTAGTGGCCTGATGCATTAAATTTGTGCACGGGTCCGGGGTGCTGTTCCTCAGCCCAACCTGCACCCTCTCCAATCTGGGACCCCTCATAGGATGTCCTACTGCCAATTTACAGGGATTGGGCCTAAACCAGCAGCCAGACAACCCTCTCATAATCCAAGACTGCTGGCTCCAGCCACTCACCTGCCTGCTTGCCTGTCTGATTGCCCCTAACCACTCTGCATGCTGGCCTGCTTGACCCCCACTGCCACCTGCTAGCCCCCAAATACCCCACTGCTGGCCTGCTTGCTCCTTCCCTCCCCACTGGCCTAGTACCTCCACAGCCCCCTTGCTGGCCTGCTCAATCCAATCTCCCCCTGCTCCCACCGCTGTCCTGATCACCTCTAACTGACCCCCACTGATGGCCTGCTCACCCCCAACTGGCTCCCCTGCTGGTCTGCTTACTCTCATCTGGCCTGATCACCTCCTGGTGACCCAAGGTCCCAGCCCCTCCTTTTTTTTTCTTTCTTTCTTTCTTTTTTTCCCCCAGTACCTCCTTGAGTGGAAGCCAGGGCTGGCTGGAAGCAAGTATCTAGGATTTATTTATCTTCTATATTTGAAACTTTATAGCCTTGAGCAGAGGCCAGGGCTGGCCAGAGCAGGCAGGAAGCTTGGTTTCCTCCATCGCTGGGGCAACCCAAGCCTCCTGCTTGCTCCAGCTCCCTGGCTGGTAGCCATCTTGGTTGGGTTAATTTGAATACTTGCTCCTGATTAGATGGTGGGCAGGTGTGGCTTGTGGATTTAGCAGAGTGGTGATTAATTTGCATGTTTCTCTTTTATTATCTTGCCTACAAAATGCCTGAACTTAATCTAGGTGCTAGATGTATAAACAATCTGCAAAACTGATACAATGCCATCTGGGTTCTAGAGCAAAGACAGACAATAAACAAATATATACAATGACAGATGCCAATATGAGATGAGAAGAAAAAGAAAAAAAAAAGCCTGGTAATAGAATAAGAAGCATTGGAGGGGATAGCGTGCTAGCTTAGAGAGAGAGGTCAGGGGATGTTTTTCTGAGAAAGCAGCATTTGAATGGAGACCTGAAAGAAAGAGACCGTATAGATATCTGGGGAGGAGCCTTTTGAATAGAGAAAATAGCAAATCTAAAGGCCGAGGGAACTGGAGGTACTTGACCTATTGAGGACAATAAGGAGGCCAAAAGGCCAGAGCAGAGACAGCAAGAGGGACATTGATAGGTCAGATCAATAGCTGAGGGTAGCTACTTTGGAAATCAGATCAAGAAATTTTAATTTTTTTTGTTTTTTTAGGAAGACAGGAAGCCACTGGGGATATGGCAGACAGAGACATGTCATAGCCAGAATTAAGTTTTTAAGAAATGACTCTAGCCCTAGCTGGTTTGGCACAGTGGATAGAACGTCGGCCTGTGGACCAAAGGGTCCTGGGTTCAATTCCAGTCAAGGGCACATACCTTGGTTGCAGACTCCTCCCTGGCCAGTGCCCTGGTCCTGATCAGGGCATGTGCAAGAGGCAATCTATGTGTTTTTCTCACATCAATATTTCTCTCTGTCTTTCCCTTTCTCTTGCACTCTCTCTAAAATCAATGGGCAAACATCTTCGGGTGAGGATTAAAAAAGAAGAAGAAATTACTCTAGCTGCACTGTGTAGAAGAGACAAGAGGGCACCGTTCAGAAGCAAGGGGATACGTTAGGAGGCTACAGGGATAACACGGCTGGGAAATGGTGGTCACATCTGTAATTGGAAAGGAAGTCTTGAGAGGGCATTGATTAATGATAAATGCTGAAGTTAGAACAAAGTCAAGGATGACAGGTTTTTGACCTGAGAAACTCCTAGAATGAAATGATCATTTACTAAGGTTGGACAAACTATAGGAGAAGTAATTTGGGGGGGAAAGAAATCAATAATTCATTCATTTAATAAATATGTTATTTGAAGCTCTCTCCTGGCATCATGTGAAGGCAGTGATGACTAGACAAAACAGGCTTTGCACTCATGAAATAGAACTCAAATTGCAAAAATAGACAACATTTATTGAGTCCTTGTCAGGAGTCGGGCACCATGCTAATTATTTTTCATTTAATAAACCTTGCTGTCTGGTAGGGGAGACAGCCATTAAGCAAATAATTACTCAAATATTTATTTAATTATGAGTGGAAAAGTACAGGGCTTATCCTTGCTTATAATTTCAGAGAACTGCTCCCCAGCTTCTTAGGGAAGGTTACTATATTGGACTGGAGTAGAGGAGAGAGAGTTTTGAGGGCCTGGTCATCATGGAAGACTCTATGTCATATTCAAATTTGAGACCATCCATTATTTTACAGCATGTTACTTACCCACTTATCCCTGAGAGAGGAGAGGACCTTCTGTCTGAGCTCAGGCATTGCAAGTCCACTCTTGCACCCTCTGCTTGAGTCATTTGCCAGCATGACAAGCCACCTTCTCTCCTCCCTGCCTCTTTATATGAACAGGGCAACCCCAGGGAAACTTCTCCAGACAATAACGACTTCTCTCTTGACCAGCCACTTCTACAAGAACCCCCTTCCTGGGCTCCAGTTTACCACTCCAGCCTCATTTGGATATATCCCATTCAGCATCTTGTCTTGTCTCGTGCAATTCTAAAATGTATCTTCTGTGCTAATACTTATTTTCCAACAAGACTACAAACTCCATGAAGGCAGGGAGCATGCCTTGTTCTGCTTTCATATCCCCAGCAAAACATATCACAGTGCCAGCTGCCCAGAACTGAGATCATTTGAGAGACTGTGAACTGAAGACCTTGACATCATGTCAGGGAGGATATTTGGAAAGAAAGTCATTTGTCAGCAGGCAGAGGTCAGGCTGACTCGGGCTCACCCAGGTGCCCAGGAGGCCAAGAGACATACCAGAACATCAGTTTATGCATTTCCCGTATGAAAACGAAATAGACTGAAATGTTCAGCTGCTGTGGTCTGAGCTGGTGTGATTCCTTTCCTGGACCCAAGTCGCAGGGGAAGCAAGTCATGATTGGAAAACATTTTATTTTATATTATTGCCATGAGAAGTCATTTTTGCAGGAACCAGACAATAATTGAACTCCTTTCAGCAGAGTGTAGTTTCTGTGAGAGGCTCATGGCAGCATAAATTGCCATTTACAGCGAATGGAGTTATTTCTCCAACCTGGGCAACCTTGGGACATTTTCCACAAACGTTACGAAGTCCAGATCTGTGCCTAGCTGGAGTTGTTACACCACCCACTACAGCTCCTCAGATTTGCCTCTTTAGTCTGAAAAAAAGATGCCCATTAATGGATGGGGAACCTACACGAACTCTCCCTGCAGTGGGCATGGAGCCCAGAGGGGCTCATTTACCTTTCCCTTCTTTTCAGATATTCAGGAGAAAATCTATCACTCTGTTGATTTCTGACTTAAGTGTTCTAGAAAAGATTTTTTATTTACAGACAACTACGTTTCAGATGGCCGATTTCAGAAACTAGTGGGAATATTTAAATATCAGCATCATCGAGGAACATTAGAGGCATTTAGAAACCATGATGGGCCGAAACCGGTTTGGCTCAGTGGTAGAGCGTAGGTCTGCAGACTGAAAGGTCCTGGGTTCGATTCCGGTCAAGGGCATGTACCTTGGTTGCGGGCACATTCCCCAGTAGGGGGTGTGCAAGAGGCAACTGGTCAACGTTTCTCTCATCGACGTTTCTGGCTCTCTAACTCTCTCCCTTCCTCTCTGTAAAATATCAATTAAAAAAATATATTTTAAAAAAAAAGTAGAAACCATGATGGTTTCAGACATGGTGCAAGAAAGCAAAGATTCGACCCCAAAAGAATATATTGTGGGTCTAGAACTATCCATAGCCCATCACTCTCTTTTCTGCCTTGTCCCTTACAATTGAGAAAGTCCTTTCACAAATATTTGGTAGGAAAAGGAAACTTTCTTTGTGCTTAGGCTTTTACACGTGTCAACATCTGTGACTGTTGAGATGACCCTCTGGGCTATGAGTTTCATGTTTGAGGTGAAGAAACCAAAGCTTGGTGGAGTCCAATGAGTTGCTTCTTATCAACGATTCCAAGGGACAGAGTCAGCAACTGGCACCAGAGAGAGGGCCTCTATGGCCCAGCTTCTCCCACATCCCCATCCTGTGTCTCTTTTGTGGGGAATGCCACTCAGTGGTCCAGGTTCAGCTATGCTTGGGCTGTGGTTTCTAAACTAACTACACACAAAAATCACCTGATGAGCTTGTAAGACAGAAAATGCCAAGCCTCGCCTCAAGAGGTTCAGATTGCATGGGTGTGACGTGGGCCCTAGGGGTCTGGATTTTTGCATCCAGTCCAGATCAGTCCCAGGATCAGGTAGCTGTGGGTATTCCATGTGCCTGCCTCTGTGTAAAGCACAGTGAGATGACAGGCATGACATACCTTTAGCTATGTTCCTACAGAGGGCTGCTAAGGAATATTGTGCTTGGGTGTATACTCTGCGGCTGCAGGCTAGTAATAAATGCTGCTCTCTCTCTGAAGGCAAGATCTTAATTCACACAGGCGACTGTCCAGTGTAGGAAAGGGGACACTTTGGTATGTCTGCAAGGATGTCCTTTCACTCAAAGCATGTTCTATGCAGAAGGGAACTCTCCTCCCTAAAGGTCATGGAGTCCAATCAGTGACACAAAAATCAAAGCTTAGAGAGATCCATCCCAGACTGAACCCAGGGCTGACCAAATGCTCACCCTTTTCCCTGGGCCTCCATCTCCAGGCTGCTGAGTCTGAGAGAGAGTGGTTTCCTCGCCCAGCTCTTTCAAATCATAGCACCTTTTCTGGCTCCATCTAAACCTGGCCCTCCCACGGGCTCCGTTCAGAATCTGATGTCCCCGATTCAGAGATTTCTTGGAAACAGAGCCAGCCCTTCCAGTAAGCGGGTATAACTGAACAGTGACTGCAGAAAGTGGGGCCTGGTGGAAACAAAACCCAGACATGTAAAATTTGACACCTGAACTGACATAAGTGCCCACACTCCCTCCCAATTCCCACTCCCTGCCTCACCCCCACCGTCACTGTGTCCATAATTTTATTCCAGGGAGAAACCACAACCAGCGTTTATCACCGGCAGCCAAATTCCCTGGCAGGAGCACACTTTCTAGAGGGAGAGATGAAAAAGTTGTCAAGACCTATGGGGATTTCTCACACATTAGAAGGGCCCAGAAAAACTGTGTTACACCAAGGATAATATTTTATTTTTCTTTAAGAGCTTTCTTAATTGGTTCCATGCAAAGAGCTTGAAAGTAATGAGTTTTAAATAAATAATAATTATATTTTACCATCCTGTCTGGCCAAAAAGGTAAATGTCTTTTGCCCTGACTTGGTAAGTGTGGGGGATAGGAAAGAGGCCTGTGTGATGAATACGAGCCTCACTGAAAAAGGAAGGCCCTCCATTCTTGGGCTCAGACGTAATCAACTCTGACTTACTTGCTCAATTCTGTTTCAAGGATTTTGTAGCAGACACAGTGCTAGGTATTAGTGAGATGGAGATGATGGACTGTATATGGGATGCTAAGGATGACTAAAAGGTGAAGTGTATTGGGCTTCAACCTTTCTGAGACATTGAAGTTCCAAGGATGGAGGTCTCTGCTCTGGAATGCCTACCCTCTCTTGCTATCCTGGGAATGGTCACAGTGCTCTTAGCTGGGTTTCAGATTCCCTTCCTTCCAGGCATATAACATTGTGCCTCTCCATCCACTTGACCAAGGCGTTGTGACCATAGACTTTGATTTGGTCAATGAAATATAAGTTGAAAGCATTTTTTGACCCTTCAGGCAGAAGCAGTGAGAACCAGTGCTCATTTTTGTCTTACTCTTTCTCTTGTTCTTGACACTTTTCAATTGGTAAAGGCTCCATCAGCCTGGGTTCTGGAGTAAAGAGACATAAAGTGAAACCTTCAACTGATCAATGATGGAAATAGCACAACAAAGAAAGAAACCTTAACCTACCTTTAATAAACGTTACATCTTACAAGATCTGGGAGTTGTTTGTTACACAGCATAGCTTAGCCTAGACTGACTAATATACGCTCACTCTACTTGTTCCCATTTATTTGGCTAACTTTGATCACCCTTTAGATCTTCACTTCATGCTTCCTTCCCAAGAGAATACTCTACTGGCCACTCTATGCCCCACTTTTACCTGATGCCAACAAGTAGTTCCTATAGTCTCCAAAGCACTCCAACCTAACACTTAGCACATTGTGAAGAGTGTTAGTTTATTTACCTGAAGTCTCTGGTAGGCTATGAACTCCTGACACAAGAGGTTATGCCTCATACACCATCCCCAGTGTCTAGAGCAATATCTGATATAAGCTAACTATAATTATATGTCCTTAAATAACATATATGTATAACAATTCATTTTCTAACTACTTCTGCCCAGTCACTATGCTAATACTCCTTACTGAATGCTTATTTGAAGCTCTAACACTCACATGTACATTAATGTACATGTAAGGTATATACAATAGTAATGCGTATACTATTGCTTTAGAACCAAATGAAAGAATGGTGGTTGACCTTAAGAAAAGCATTCCTCATTCCTGGCCTTAATTTCATGTAAAAAATCAGCTGCAGGGGAAGAAAAACAAAAAACAAAAAACAAAAAACAAAAAAAACAAAAACAAAAAAACAACTCATGGGCTTTGGAATCAAACAAGCCTGTGTTCAAATCTCTACTCCGTGACTTCTCAGAGGTGTGATTTTGATCTCTGGGCTTTTGTTTTCTTATCTACAGAAAGAGGAGGAAATATACCTGCCTCTTACAGTTATTCATAAAGGAAACATAATATAATATGTGACATTTGCATCATCTGGAACAGGGGAAATAGTCAATGAAAGACAGGGATGGTTAACATTGTTAATGTGTTAATAATGATCTGTTGACAGATTTCACTCTCTTTCTGCTCCATGGCAGTTACCCGAGGGCATGGGCCGTGTCTTGTTTATCTTTGTCCTCTCAGTTTCCAGGCAGTACTTGCATAAAGCATGTTACATGGATAAATGAAAGGACGATGTGAGATTGGAGTCAAAAACAGAAATGTGTTTGTCCTAGATACCCTTGACTCTTCCAAGACTACAATGGCCTGAGAAATAAGATTTATATGGGAAAGGCATGAGTCATGAGGTATTATTCCCTACCATAGTCATTTACCTAATTATGGAAAGGGTTTAATGTGTGATGCCTAATTACCAAACCATGACTACGAGGGATGGAAGTAGAAATCCTAGTGAAGAGAGGGCATGACTAGTACATCATCTTGCACAGAGTGGGCATTCTGTAAATGTCTATCAAATTGGACTGAATTAGACAGGATAAAACTAATTTTATTTTATGGGAATCGAATTACAGTGATTTCATAAATCTGACAGAATATGAATTCCTTAGAAGAGAGATTTTAACCTGTTTTATTTTCTGCTACTTAGTGCTTGGCCCAGAATGAGTACTAACAGAACGTTAATGAGTAAATGAATGCATTAGCAGCCAGACAGTAGCCACCCTTTCAGCATGACTGTTTTTGGAGATCAAGGGCCCTCCACAAGGAAAGGATCAATTCTTTTTAATCCATCTGCATCGATGAACATGGAAGTCAAGGAAAAATGGAGAAATAAGGGCAGTTTCATGATTTTCATTTGCAACTTCTTTGGAACAATTAAGAAGCCAGTCAGCCCTCCAGGCTATGTAATTGTCATACAGTAAAAAGTTCCACTCCTTTGAAAAGTATGACTCTCCCGATTATGGAACATCTAGGTGCTTTGCCAGGGGAAGAAACTGAATGGCAAGGAAACCCCAACACATTTGCACCTTGACAAGCTCTCCCCGGGGCCTGCTGACTCGATTTGTCCTTTCAAGGGTCTCCAACTAACCAGAGAGAGAGAGAGAGCGCACCTACCAAGGTTATGAGAAAGAGAAAGAAGAGTCAGAATTTCCACCCAGATCGCCCCTACTCCAGAAACCAAGGTCTCCCCACGAGGGGCCATTCCGTGTTATTTGTGAAGAGTACTCATCCTGGGGCCACATATCAGGAACTAGAGATTTCTTCCTGGACTGGGCTAGAGGTGGTAGGCAGAGTAATGCCCCCTCCAAAGAGGTCACTGGCCTAATTCCCACACCTGTGAGTGTGTTACCTTAGGTAGCAAAAGAGATTTTGCAGGCATGATCAAGTTAAGAATCTGCACCTGGCCGGCGTGACTCAGTGGTTGAGTGGTTTGGTTCATGGTTGAATTGAACCATGAACCAAAAGGTCATGGTTCAATTTTTAGTTAGGGCACATGTACAGGTTGTGGGCTCCATCCCCGGTATGGGGAGTAAGGGAGGCAGCTGCTCAATGACTCTCTCATCATTGATATTTTTCTCTCTCCCTCTCTGAAAGCAATAAAAAATATTTTTTTTTAAAAAAACCTTGGGGAGATGAAACCTGAATTATCCAGGTGGACTTGATGGAATCCCAAGGCTCCTTATAGGAAGGAGGCAGGAGGATCAGGGTCAGAGAGAGGAGGCATCAGGTTCAGGGTCAGAGAAGAGGATATAAAAGTAGAAGCAAAGGCCCTGGGGATATTGGCCAGGAGCCAAGGAATGATGTGGCCTCTGGAAGCCAACCGAGACTGGGAAACAGGTTCTCTTCTAGATCCTCCAGGAGGAATGTGCTCTGTGACCTTGATTTCAGCCAAGGGAAACTGACTTCAGACATCAGACCCCTAGGACTGTAGAGATATGTGTGTTCTAAGCTACTACATGCATGGGAATGAATATGTTACGACAGCAATGAGAAATGAATACTACACTAGTGTTGCCACATACAACACAGGACACCCGGTTAAATGTGAATTTCAGGAAGACAATAAATTATTTCATTAGGGACACAAAACTCTGGGGAGGGAGGGCATATATTGGGGGGGGGGGCAATGATAAGCTATGTATACAGATAATACCTTAATAAAAAAAAAAAAAAAAAGTGAAAAAAAAAAAATTATTTCATTAGGATAAGTATGTTCCACACGGTATTTGCTTGTTCTATATTTTCATTTGCTAAACCTGGTAATCCTGCTCAACTTCCTTCCCCCCTCACTTGGCCCCTCGAGTCCCCACCATCCCTCTTTCTCCCCTTCTGCTTGGTCACAATGGGACTATACCACCTGCCACTTCAGGGTTAGTCTGTGACTGAACGGAGTGAAATTGTTAAGGCCTCAGACAAATAGCTCTGCAGGAAGGTTATTATTCTATATCATTGCCTATCAATTATTTATAGTTTATAATGCAATGTCATTTGTAATGGGTAATATGTTTTTCTATTGTGTGGTAATATCATCCAAGTCATCAGAACGACCATTGGGGAGATGGATGGGCTGGTGCAAACAGCGGTCCTTTTTTTTTTTTTAAACAAGCTTTGTGCATTTTTGAACCTGGAATTCATTGGTGTTTTAGATAAGGGAAAACTTGTCTTTGAATTCAAAGGGAAGGATAGGATCCACCTTGTCTGACAAATGGACTTCCTAAGAAACAGGGCAAGCACTAGGGTGAAATAAATGCGCTGCTAGGGCCCAAGCCTTAAGGAGGCTCTTAGTTTTAGGTGATGATCCTGCATGTATATGAACCGGGGAATGAGTGCTTCCTTAAATGTATCATCCCGGGAGCCACCATCACCTTTCTCTAGCCTGGCCCTACTAAGAGACCTCACATCAAAGCATCAACAAAAGCCAGAGCTACTCTGGCCTCTGTACGTGGGGAAACTGAGGCCCAGAACAATGTGGGCAGGACCACACCCACTCAGCTGAGGGACTGCGGTGAGCCCTGGGATTGCCACCCCACCACCATCTGTTGTGCACCTGGGATTTGACATGGTGCGATTTGTATTTAAATGGACCAACTCGGTTGCTGGGTGGAAAATAAGCTTCAGAATTTCAAGGGGAATTAAGGAGTTTAGTTGGGCAGGTTACTACAGTGGCCCAGGAACAGCACAGAATAATGGTGACAAAGTCCACGGTGGAAGCAGATGAGATTATGGGACTTAATCAGATCTGGGGTGAGAACTATGAGGCTTTTGTTTTCCTTTGTCCTCACTCTCACTCTTTGATTCATTGGAGCTCTGCCCGATCAGGGCTTTCCCCACCTTCCTCAGATGCCCTCCGCACCTTGACACAAACATCCTGTCTAAGGAGGAACATTGACTCACCCCCTGGGGGTCCCCAGCCCTTTCCATCGGAATCAAATGCCCTCCTGGCTGAGCCCACGGGCAGAGCCAGGACCAGACAGAAATGAAGAGCTCAGGTTGTGTTCTCCTGTGCATGCTGAGAGACTGCACACGATGTTCTTGGGGCCCCTTCCAATGTAGCAGATCATAATTGTAGCCTAAGGTTTTGTGGAATGAAAAGATAAGGAGGAGAGGAGGAGAAGGAAGAAGAAGAGGAGGGGGGGGGATGAGGAGGAGAAGGAAGAGGAAGCAGAGAAGGAGGAAGAGGAGGAGAAGAAAGAAGAGGAAGAGCAGGGGGAAATGAGGAGGAGAAGGAAGAGGAAGCAGAGAAGGAGGAAGATGAGGAGAAGGAGGAGAAAGAAGAGGAAAAGGAGGAAGAAAAGAAGGAGGACAGGGGAGGAGGAGGAAGAAGAAAGGAGGAGAAAACAGGAAGAGATGAGGAAGAGAAGAAAGAGTAGACGGAGGAGAAGGCAACAGCAGAAACTGCAGTGACAGCCTACTTATGAGGCCAAGATAACTCCTCACCACCATAAATAGTATGTACGAGGCTCTAGAAATGGGCAAAATGAAGAAATAGGAGCATGTGAACCCACAGGCATCTCGCAGCTCCCTCACTCTGATCCCCATTCACATCGGCGTCTCTGGAAGTGCTGGTCAGGACGCTGCCTAGCGAGGCGGGTCGGGAAGCAGCTGCTTCTCTTGTCCAGGCCGCTCTGAGCAGCACCGAGAGCTCTGGGCCCCGCGGGGAGGATCACCTCCCGGTCCCCACTGCCCGCCTCCCCTCCAAGCGCGCTCACAAGCAACCTCCAGGTCCCCTCAGCCTTCGGGGAGACCTCATGCATTTTAAGGAGCAGCGCGGCCGGTGGCCCCGGGCAGCCTGCTTCCCGCCGCTGTCCTTGTTCCCGGGCCCAGCCGGAATGTCAATGACCCAAATCCCATTACGGGCTTTCTGCTCCGCTCATTACCATGAGTTTTTCATCTGCTCAGGAAAAGATCGTTTCCATTTTCCGGAGAAATCACTCTTCCCCGGCGCTCCGGCATTCGCCAGGCATTGATTTCTATCATCGCGGCAGATTCTCTCATCGGGCTGCATTTTATTTAGGCCTTTACAAACCCTTTACCGACGCAGCTGGGGTGGGGGCAATTTTCTCACCGAGAGGGTTGGTGGAATAATTGCAGAAGACGTACAACGTCAACCATTATTTGGGGGCAGGGAGAATCTATTCCAAGATGGGCTTGTAGTCTAGAAAAGAATTAAGAGTGTGCCCCCCAGAAACTCTTGATGGAGAAGTGATTACAAATGAGAAAACTCACTCTGAAGGGAGAGACGAGACACGCCATCACGCTGGGCCCTAGGAAGAAGAGAGGATCTCCTGGGGCCACCAGCCTGGTTCCTTACCTGGCAGCGTGGGATCCCCGGTGGGATCCCCAGTAAGATCCCTAAGAGGCCCAGAAGGAACTAGGAAGTTCCCCCACTGTGCCTTGGCCAGGCAGTGTTGACTGCAATGGCAAAAGGCCTCCTGTCCCATGACCCCATGCGAGCCTCACAGTTGCTCTCCAGAGTCAGGTAGCGGTGTCCTCTGAGAGCTAAGGAAATAGGCTGAAAAAGCAGCCAAGCCACCCAGCTAACAATGGCAAGAGCCATATTTTCTCTTTTTCTTTTTTTTACCCAAACCTCCCTGATTCTTTCTTT
The DNA here is from genome assembly GCA_963924515.1 of Vespertilio murinus. Classification (NCBI taxonomy): domain Eukaryota; kingdom Metazoa; phylum Chordata; class Mammalia; order Chiroptera; family Vespertilionidae; genus Vespertilio; species Vespertilio murinus. Next base: position 5,481,871 of record OZ004717.1, on the reverse strand, counting down.
CTGGTGCAGAGCTACATCAGAAGCTACATCTTCCAAGTTCAAGGTGCCCATGTAATCAACAAAATATCAGCCATAGGAATAAACACCTGGTTCCTTCATGTGAGGAAGCCATCTGATACCATACAAACACTTTCACACTTTCCTTCCCCTTTGATGCCCACAGCAAAGCCCGGGGGTGAATATTCCATCACCTCTTTGTGAATAAGAAAGTGGGGCTTCCATTCCAGGCACAGTGTCGGGTGGCCCAGGGCACACACAGCTCGAGGGCTGCTCTGGGGTCAAAGAAACCCGGATTAGAGTCCTAATCCTGTCATTTTCCAATCTTGTGATCCGCAGGCAAGGTGTGTGTTTTCTCCACATCTCAGCTTTCCCATGTGATAATTGGAGGAAGAGAGTACTGCAGGTTCTCGAATAGCATCGCTTCATTGTAACATCAATGAGATGCTATCAGAACTTAACTCTTATTTATAGCAATTAGCCTGGGGTAAAGTTGATTTCTTTATATATGATTTCACTTAAAGTTGCAGAACGTATCAACTATGTTGAGGACTTACTGTACCTACCTCATCCGGAAGCTCATTCATTTATTCTATTGGTATTTATTTAGCATCTATATGTTCTAAGCTCTGGGGGTACAGTAATGAACAAAACAGAGATCCCTGTCCTCATGGGGTATGTTCTAGTGGGGCAGGAGAGACAAAGTAAAATATAATGTGTTTTAAGGTGATAAATGCTATGAAGCATCCAACAGGGAGAGAGAGTAGGGAGTATTGGGGAAAGGGGTCCCACTTTAAGACAAGTTAGTCAGGGAAGACGCCACCAAGAAAGTGACCGTTAGTGAAGATCTCGAAGGGGTGAGGGAGCCAGCCTTGGAGATATCTGGAAGAGCTTTCTGAGCAGAGGGGACAAGGGCCCTGGGGCAAGAGGATGGGAGGATCCCGGATCAGGGAGACCATGTGGCTGTCCTGGAGTCAAAACCGGAGAAATACACAGAGAGAAGGTTAGACATGAAACTGGAGGCACCGAGGATGGAGAAAGATTATGAAATGCTTTATGGGGTCATTATCAAGCCATAGATACTTTTCTCTAAGAATAACTTTGAGCCGATGGGAGCTGTTGATAGACAAATGCTATAATCTGACTTCAGTTGACCAGGTTTACTCTAGGTGCTGTGTGGGACTAGACTGAAGGGATGGGGAGCAGAAATGGGACAACCAATCAGAAAGCTAGAATGGTTATCCCAGAAGAGAGGGTGGTGGCTTGGACCAGAGTGAAAGTGACAAAGATGGGGGGAAATGGTGGGAAATGGTGGGAGGTGGGCTTTATTTTGGAATGGAGCCAACACGGTTTGCCGATGGATCGTTTGGGGTGTGGGAGGGGTGAAAGGTGTTGAGAATGGCACTGCAAGCTTTCTGGCCTGAGTCATTGGAAGGAAAAGGCTGCTGAGGAGAAGGAGACAGTGGGAGGAACAGCTCTAGAAGATGAGGATGGATTGAGAAGTAGATGTATGTTTCCAGGCACAGGATGTATACTCCATAGCCCATACATATTACCAGAAATCTTAACTATGCCCCCATCTGGTTAAACATTCTGCTCGGCTTCACCCCACATCTAAGCACTCTCAGAAGGCACACGGCCAGGATGTTTTCAGCCAGTGAATTAAATGTTACCGGGTGGTTTTCAAAGGCCACTGGCTGCCCAGAGACCCTCTAACCCATCCCGTGTGCACTGAGCCACCACCAGTGCATCTGGGCACATGCTGACCGCTGTCCGCTCCCAGATAAGCCAGGCCCAGATTCCTGGCCCGCAGGAACTGTGAGGCAATCAGTGCTTCTGGCGTTAAGCCATGAAGTTATGGGACCACGTGTTACGTAGCAATAGAACAAAGACACCACCTCGGAGCATTTTCAAATTCTCTGATCACCCCCACCTTCACTCCTGGCCCCATTGTTCAGCCTCTGGGCTCCGGTGACAAAGTCCTTCTCAGATTCCCTCTCCTGACCAGCCCCTACTTACCATTACTCTACTCTTTATACGTATCCACTCTTAACTAGCTGCATAGAGTTGATTTACTTACTGAAGTATCTGTTTCCTTCGTCGTAATGAGAACTCCAGGAGACCAGGAGTCTTCTCGGATATATCCACAGTTGAATCTCAACTCCTGAAACAGAGTGTGTTCAATGAATGAATGAATGAATGAATGAGTGGATGATGAATGAAAGAAAGTTGTAAAAGAGGGACGGAAGCCAGGAAGAAGCTTCCAAACAGGATTTTTTTAAGCTCTTGGACAAGGGGCCAGTATTTGTTGTCAATATTCACCCCATCTATCCTCTTGAGACCTTTACCAGTAAATGCTGCAGGATCCCAGAGTTGTTTGTTTCTTTTAAAAATCAGCCCCTAACTAACTTTAATGCCCCTACCTGAGTTTCCTGCAGATTTCAGCTGAATTCAAGGTGGCAACAACCCACATCCTCTTCCTCTGCTTTCCCCCTCTCTCTTCCTCCTCCATAACCCACCAACCAGTTTCAACACATCTCTCCTTTAAGCGGAGAGTACTTAAAAGATTGTAAAGCTTATTGAACTCTTACGACACCCACTTCTATTCCTTTAGTGTCAATGACTCAAAAACAGATGAGTCTCTCCCGAAATTCATGTGGTTTTGCAAATTAGGGAGAAAGTTGTAGGTTCAGAGTAGATTGTCAAGTTGTAAGAGCTTTTCTGCACCTCAGTAACGCTCTTGCTTTCTTCTTTCCTACTCCCATTCGCTTGTAGCATGAAGCCATCTCAGTGCCCTGGTCCTCACAGGAGATAGAGAGTAAAGATAATTCTGTTTTTAACAGCATCTCCAATCAAAATTACTTGAAGGCAAATTATAAGTGAGAATGTATATTGGTAAAATAGCAAAATATTTGTAACACATCTAGGAGAAGGCATAGACTGTCAAATGGATCAGCAGCACACAATCTTTCTTATGCCATTTTTCATACAATTGCCTTAAAAAAAAAACAACAACTGAGAATACAGTCAAAGAGATTTGTCATGCAGTGTTCATATTAACATAAAATTGGATCATCGAAATGGCCAACAAGTAAGGATGGATGAAGTACATTTATATAATAGAATACTAGATAGTTAAGAATAATCATATTCTCAAATATTTAAGGGAAATGCTCCTGATACCTTGGCAAGTGAGTTTTATTCAAAGTAGAGCACACAAGCAGAGCCTCGTTTCTATGTGCTTACACCTTCTAAAGCAAATTGTGTCTGCATTTTCTCTATTCTTTTTAAAAAATATATATTTTATTGATATTTTACAGAGAGGAAGAGAGAGAGAGAGAGAGCTAGAAACGTCAATGAGAGAGAAACATCAACCAGCTGCCTCCTGCACACCCCCTACTGGGGATGTGCCCGCAACCAATGTACATGCCCTTGACCGGAATCGAACCTGGGACCTTTCAGTCCACAGAACGACGCTCTACCACTGAGCCAAACCGGTTTCGGCTACATTTTCTCTATTTTCATGCTCCCCTTTCTTTGTTACTTCTTCTCTCCCTGACTCTCCATTATCCTCATTCTTGCCAGCCATGTTTTCTGGCATTTATGGGAGGCAGAATCAGGGAGTGGGTAGACAAAGACTGGGATGGAAGGGGGAAAACTTCAGATACATTTCTTTCTTGCTGGGTCTGGTTGCATGTTCTCCTCTGTGATGGAGATTCCAGGTAATATGCAAAGAAGATTAAAAAATATATTAAAAAAAGAGAGAAAGCAGAGAAACTATAGTGGACTGAATGCAAAATAGTCTGCAAAGAGAGAGAGATAAGAATGTGAGGGAGATAAGGAGGCTATGGGTGATTTGGGAAACAGTGGGGAATTTTATCAGATCTGAAGGCTCTTAAACAGATTCTGCATATGGAAAAGTAGAAGAATACTTGAAGTTTCAGGAAGTTTCACTGTGGGTTATGAATTGAATCCAATTTAATGTTATTTGAAAATCAGAGGTAAATCCTGTTTTTTTCCCTCTGTAATGACCTGTGGCTAATGGACCGGTGGTGCTTTGGGTATGAGTTGAGACTGGACCACATGCAGGTTTGAATTACGTATATCAGGTGCATAATGGGAGTAATGGAGATCATCGTAAAGGCTGGCGTGAGAACCCTACCAGTGTTCACTTCTCTGTAAAGGGACTAGAGATCATTTATATTTTGTTTATTATATTTAGTATATCATTATTTATATAATCAGAATATATATATTTGAAAAAGTACTTTCCACAAGCATGTAGTTGTCCATCCCTGCAACTGTCTGGAAGAATGTCTGATTGTGAGACAGGCCAAGAAGGCAGAGAAAGGCCCTCTGAGTATATGGGGTGGAGAAGAGGGAAGGGACAGCACTGACCTTTTTCTGACATGCCCTTGGTTTTGTGCACATGGGTACATCTTGCCGTAGGCACTTTGGTAGCAGGCACTTCAAAGATGTTGCATCCACAGAAGAGCAATTTCCAATAGAAATGGTGATGGCAACCCCATTTCATAGAACCAAGAGGCCTGTGACCAGGAGTATGTATCAATGCTGTATTTACAAAGAGGCAGTAACTTCAGAGCAGTGTTTACTACATGGTCTGTGTTTTCATAGTGTCCAGACCCCTCTACAAGGAGACCGTGACTGGGGCAAGGCAGAGAACCCCACTGAACACCCCAGCCTCTCAGTAGGACTTCACCAATTTGTGACATTGCTCAGTTCCCCTTGCCCTAGCCCAGTAGCTTCCCGAAGACTCTGGGTGTTTCGTGCTGCTGAGATTCTCTCATGCTTGCTCCTCTCATGCTGCTCAGCCTTCCCTGTGAGGAGGTCTGGGGGCCTCTGAGCAGTGCAGGCAGCGGAAGGATTTGAACCTGCTCTAGTTTGATTGGAAGTTGGGAGGTTAGACAGCAGAGAGAAGCATAGTCTTACCCTGCTACCTGGGAAGGCAGCATCCTGCCCTGGAAAAGGCATAGATTTGGGTGCTTTGGAATTCAGTAAGCCTGGCTTTGCTTCTCAGTTCTGCCACTTGCTAGCTCTCCAACCTTAGTCAAGTCACTTAATCTTTTGTTGTTTTTCTGCTCCCTTGTTAGCAATATAGAGTTAATTAAGCTCACTGCATCCAGCTGCTTGCAGAGTAAGAAAGAAATGAGGCTGCATATGTAAAGTACCTAGCAGAACTCTGAGCAGTCACAGGTGCGAGGTAAGGTGTGTCCCCTCTGCCTCCCTGGCATATATAGAATCTCTCCCCCACATCTCTCCTTTCTCTGCCTCAAGGCCCTCAAAACATTGGGTGGGAGGGAGGCTGGGGAGAGGAACTACTGAAATGTTTATTTGCTCATGGAAGAACTTACCCACCAGGCTCCTCACTTACCCCTGGATTGATTTTTCCTTTTGTACATAGATTGATAAAATAGGGAAGAATCTGTGACCACAATGTGTTAGTGAATCATTTTTTCTTAATTTAGAAAATTTTGTTTAAAAGTCACCTAATATCATATTACATTGGTTCCCACACTTCATGTTTCAGCAAGGAGTCCAAAGCACTGGTTTGTCTTACGATATACATACCCTTTATTAAACAATCAAAGAAGAAGAAGAAGCCAACTATATCATCTGTGCGAGGTGCCAGGAACTCACCTAAGCTTTTTACATAGATTAGCTCTTTGAATTCCCTCAGCAATTGCCATGATTGCCCTTATTTTGCACATGAGGAAATTGAGGCGCAGAGAGTTCAATAACCCAACAAAGTTTAGCCATCCAGCTAACACCAGAGTAGACTTGAGCTGAGGTAACCTTGCTATAGATCTGAATTAGCCAACTACAGATTGGCTTGGGAACCCATTCCAGCCTTCCAGAATTTGGATGGCTCACAAGTTAAAAATATTGCTTACGTTTTAAAATAAGTACATGTTAAGAAGCTATAGAAGTCTTTACATAAAGTTCTTAGCATTATCTCTTGGCCCTCAGAGCCTGAAATACGTATTACTTGGCTCTTTATGGAAGCATTTGCTCCAGAGTGTCTTAGACACTCTGAGATGGTCCCTCTCCAATTTGAAATCATCATATGTAGTTGTAAACATAATGTGCAATCCACACCAAGAAAATCACTTCCTGTCAAGCAGGACAGCATTGTCCTCATTCTCTCCCACTGCTGCACTTGTTTCTGGGTAACATGTATGGGATAATGTATGTGGCATTGCACACAGGCATGGCCTGTCAATCTGTGCCATGAGTGCCCTGGGCACTCACAGGGCACAAACCACGAGGATCAGAGCTAAAGCATATATAATGGTAGAAGATACCATTTTCACCAAGGGGATCAACCATCAGAGCCTCCTGAAATAGGGCAAGAGCCAGCTAAGCCTTTCGGTGGACCTGATTTTCAACACAAAACCTATTCTGGTAGATTATGTCATCCAAAGAGGGTAAGTCTGGTGGATACTTCCTGCCAGTGAGACTTTGGGAGATCGTGATGGTCTCAACCTCATAGGGTCATTGTGGGACTTCACTGGGATAGTACATTGAAGTAGTTCCGCCTCACCTGGCACAAATCTCCTATAAACTCATCCTAGTGGTCTTTCTTCCTCCTAACAATCTGAAATTTCATCCTAGTGGTCTTTCTTCCTCCTAACAATATGAAAACCTAAATAGGATAGGTATAATTAATACCTATCCTATTTAGATATTTACTTATGTATCATCTCTGTCTGTAAACTCATCCTAGTGGTCTTTCTTCCTCTTAGCAATCTGAAAACCTATCCTATTTACTATACCTATCCTATTTAGGTATTTACTTATGTGTCATCTCGGTCTGCTACCCGAAGGTAGATTCCTCGGGGATTGGCACTGGGTCTGTCATGCTCAGAGCTGACTTTTCAGCATTTGACTCGATGAATATGCAGAGACCCGGAGGTCCTCAGGAAATTTCAATTCAGCTTGAACATAAACCGTAAAAGGCATCTTGGGGCCCTTGACTGTACTCAGGCTGCCACACTTCCTCCTTGACTACAGTTGCCCAAGTTCAGCTAACGGATGCATCAGGATGCATATTATGCATATTTTGCAGGGAAACAGGAAGCATGAGCGTGTGTCCATTGTTAAACTATGAGCACTGAGTGGGTGACATCCCGGATGTTTTGACACCTGGGCTTTTCCCATCTGACCGCCGCTCCCCTCAGCCAGTCCAAACCCTACGGACAGAGCAACTGTACTTTTGGAAACAAAATATGAGTTTAATGAAGGGACAGACTAATCTAAATGGAAATTGTGCTTTAAAAAAGAAATCTTGGATTTCTTTTAGTTTTTCATTTATTCAACACACATCTTTTGAACATTACTGTGTTCTAGGCACTGAGATCTGAGCTGTGTACAAAATTTAATACTTATATTTATATTCAGGTAGAAGAATTATGATGACTCCCCCTGTCCCATTCCCAATACACATAGCCTCTCATGTCTGAATTAATCAACTTTCCCCAAAATACTTTTAGGTGTGCACACAGATATCATACTAATATACACACAGGGCACCAAGCATGCCATGCCTCATAGCAGTGGTTCTCAGCCAGGAGCAATTTTGCACCCCAGGGACATTTGGGGGTGTCTGGAGACACTTTTGGTTTCACAACAGTGGGGACGATCTGCTGGCATCCCAGAGGGTAAAGGCCAGGGACACTGCCAAACACCCTATGATGTGCAGGACAGTTCCTCACAACAGAGAATTGTCTGGTCCCAGATCTCAAGAGAGCTGAGGCTGAGATGCCCTGGTCCACGGTCTACAGTGTCTAACAGCCAGGCCCAGGCAGAAGTTACCCTTTCCCAGGTTTTGTGTGTTTTTTCTTTAAATGTTATGCAGCATTAAAAGCTATCCTAGACATTTGGAGTTTCCCATGTGTGAGAAACTTCCCACATCCCTCCCACCCTCCCCTGGAACGTCCACCTCGGCGCCACCACTCACATGCCCGTGGAGAAGTCAGCAACACGAGAAGGCGGAGGGTGGGTGGAAACCAACTTCTGACTAGAAGTGGCTGGCTTTCGGGAGCAGCAGAAGTGAGATTTCTGGCATGGGAAGTCCGGATGTGAGCCGTGGTCTCCAGGCTCGGTGGCAGGGATGGGCTCTCCTGCTATTCTCGCACTGCAGTCTGGATGTGGTCCTTGTCCACAGAGCCTTCAAGGGTGGCTCTTCAATCCCTTTTCCTCTCACCTAAATGTATGAAATGATTCTGTGGTCTGTCTCCACCGTTTGATAATAGAAAACAGGAAAATGTCCCTGGTAACCTGGGATCTGAAAGGGGTGTGTTTGCGTTCACTTGGCTCTCATTCGGTGGCTCACACCAGTCCTTTTATTTCACCTTGACTGCTAACGCACCCTGCGGTGCATGGCCCGGAAACAAAAAAACAAAACAACAACAACAAAACTCTGCAGAGATTTAATAACCTCATCAACAGCAAAAGAAGAAACCTTGTCTTCAGCCCTGTAAGGCAGTCAGTGTCTCCAGCCAGCCAGCCAGGAATTTTTTGCTGGCTGTAAACACAACCCACGCATGTGTGTGTGTGTGTGTGTGTGTGTGTGTGTGTGCGCGCGCGCGCGCGCGCTGTAAGCACAAGAAACAGGAATAGTGAGCCATTTATGCAACCTTCCATATCAAATTAAAAAGAAGGAAGGGGAAGATAATGAAAGAGGGAGCGGAAAAAAGAAAACCTCCATAAAGATTTTAAAGCCAAGCTGCCTTTGAGCCGCCTTGAAGGTTAGTTCAAAGAGGCTTACAACACCCAGCGTGCTGAGGATGGGCCTGCCTGCCTGGGGAAAGGAGGGGCGCTAACCCGTGGCCGGTGCACCACTTTCATCTAGGCCTATCAGTCTCCTCTGCTCACCAGCTCCTCCATTGCTAGGAGAGAGAATGGGAGCAGAATTCTGCTCACTGTCCATGCAGAACTAGGAAGATGGCAAAGGTGGTCCAGTTGTATAATTGGCCTCCCAGCTATATAACCCAATTGCCCAAACAGTAGGGTCTAAAATCACGGTCATACTCAAAGCAATGGCAGCTTATCTTATGCCTCGGGTGTGTAGGGATAGTTTCCTTATGCTATCTCTAATCCCCAATGGTAACTCAAAAGGTATATTAGCACTATTTTATAGGTGAGGGGATGGGGGCTCTAGGAGGATGCATGATTTGCCCCAGGTCCCACAGCAGCTTCTGAGTCGAGTCTGTCTGAACTCAAAGCCAATTATCTTTTTGCTGTGCCATGATTCATCTCTCCTTTCCTCTACCTTCATCTCCTCACCCACTGTGAATGAAAATACCACCCGTTTCAGTCAAAGAATCTAGACCCGGGGTCGGCAAACTGCGGCTCGCGAGCCACATGCAGCTCTTTGGCCCCCTGAGTATGGCTCTTCCACAAAATACCATGGCCTGAGGGAGTCTATTTTGAAGAAGTGATGCTAAAGGAAGTTTAGTTTAAAAAAATGTGGCTTTCAAAAGAAAATTCAATTGTTGTACTGTTGATATTTGGCTCTGTGGACTAGAGAGTTTGCCAACCACTGCTCTAGATGACCACCATCTCTCTATCACCCAGCAGCAAGGACAGTGTGGAACATAGTGGGAGATCAGTAAGGGTTATCAACGGTGATCCAGTTTCTTGCCCTGGCCCGGGCCCCAGACGACCAAATAAATATGCATTTTGTACACTCGCTGCCCTTTCCTAGGCCTCACTTTCTTCATCTACCGAACAGCACACACAGACAAATCATAGTTTGATTTGCATTTATCTGATAGCTAGTGGAGTTGAGCATCTTTTCATAGACCTCTTGGCCATTTGTGTGTGTTCTTGAGAGAGGTGTGACATTCAGGTCCGTGGCCCAAATTGTCATTGGACTGTGTGTGTGGTTTTTATTTGTCTTTGTTTTGTTGTTGAGTTGTCTAAATTCTTTGTATATTTTGGATAGTAACCCCTTGTCAGAGGCATTATTTGCAAATATCTTCTTCCATCCAGTTGTCTCTTGTTCTGTTGATGTTTTCTTTTGCTGTGCCAACGCTTTTTAGTTTGATATAGCCCCATTCATTTATTTTGCCTTTGCTTCCCTGGTCTTTGGAGTCAAAAACATAAAATCCTCTCTAGGACCAAGGTCCATAAGTTGGGTACCTATGGTTTTTTTCTATGTAATTTACTATTTCAGGTCTTATATGTGGGTCTTGAATTCATTTGGAGTTAATTTTTGTATATGGTGACAAGTAGCAGTCTAATTTGTCTGTGGCTTTCCAATTTTCCCAACACCATTCATTGAAGAGGCTTTCTTTTCTCCATTGTATATCTTTAGCCCTTTATTGGATATAATTTGCCCACATACATGTGGGTTTATTTCTGGGCTCTTAGTTCTGATCCATTGGTCTTTTTCCTGCTGTACTATGCTGTTTTGATTATTGTCACTTTGTAGTATGATTTGAAGTCAGGAAGAATGATTCCTTTCTTGTTCTTTTTTCTCAACATTGCTAAAAATGCCAGCATAAAAATGGCACTAAATAAACTGCAAATAAGATGCTTGTCTATAATGTGGGAGTTAAAACAAGAAAGCAAAGGGTCTTCTTGCTCAATCTCAGCTGGATCACTCAAACTATTCACCCCTCTGTGCATGTCCACAACTGACAGTGTAAACACAGCCGTATGGATTTGGGGGCTACAAGTACATTTTAGCAAGTAAGCAAGTTCACAGAAGTGGAATCCATAAGTGATGATCCACTGTGCTCATGCATACAACATCACCTAATTCTCTTAACAAGCTCCACAGGTGGGTATTTTATTGCCATTTTACACAAAATTAAAAAAAAATGAGATTCTGAAGGTGAAATAAGTTGTTCTAAGATGTAACTAATTAGCGGTAAAGCCACAACTTAAACCGAGGTCAGCATGGCTCCAGAGGCATAGTATCACTCTTTTTAAGTCGCCATCTGGCTCCCAGAGGAGAAATATCTGTGAGTAGCATCAGGTCTAAACTTCCCTGCCTGGATTTCAAAGGTCTGCCCACTCTGGTTGCTCACAGCCCCTCTCCCCCATCATTCCTCCAACCTCCACAGCAACCTCTCTTGTTCATGTGCTGCCAATGGGTATCTTACAGTTTCCCACCTCGCATGCTCCTCTGACAGGCATCTGGGTCACACTCCTAAGGCCAGAGTGGAACCTGGGGATTATCTAGCCTAACCTCCTTGTTTTCAGATCAGTCCCAGAGGCAGCCCTTGATGTGCCCAAGGCAAGTGAGAATCCAAGTCAGGACCCGAACCTAGTTCTACTGACCTCCCAGTCAATGAATACATGGTTGCTTCATTTTTCCCTCCCACTCCAAAAGCAACTCCTTCTAACCTCCGAGTAAGCAGATGAAGTAGAGGAAGGGCAGGAAGAGCAAGAAAACAAAGCAATTTTCCACTCGTAGGTGCCTTCACATCATTTCAAAGCGCTTTCCGGAAGGAGACAGAGCTGACGACTACGTCTGCAGGTCAGGCGGCCTCCTGCTCTGAGAGAATCCAGCAAACCACTGGAGGCTAATAGCACAGGGATCCGGGGCTTTGAATTCATGCAGCACCTTTCATCTCCGAAGCTCAAGGCTCCTCCCAAGACATTATCTCATCCTTCCTCCCAGAGTCCAAGCAGAGAAGAGTTGTAAATATCATACCCATTTTACCGATAGAAAAATCAAACCTCCAAGGCAGGAAGCGATGTTCTCAGCACCGGGAACAGGAAGCATCTCATTCTGCAGAACCAGCGCCAGAGCTTAGAACCAGCACCAAATCGTAGCCCTTTCAAGTCCCACCCGAAGGCACCTAGGATGGGCAAACTTTTTGACTCGAGGGCCACAATGGGTTCTTAAACTGGACCAGAGGGCCTGAACAAAAGCAACCCGACCATGCTGGCACTCTCATCTTGGGCTGCTGGTGAAGGAGCGGAGGGGAGAGCAAGAGAACCCTCCCCTCTTTTGGCTCCGCGGGCTGTATAGAACAGCCTAACAGGCCACATCCGGCCCGTGGGCCGTAGTTTGCCCATGGCTGGTCTAGACACAAGAAAGATGGAACAGCAAAGAGAGGACTAGAGGCTGCTGAACACTTGTGACAGGTCAGTGCCTTACGTTAAAACTATCATTGCTACTTGGCATCTATCCTGTGAAATAAGAATTGTTGTTCCCATTCTACAGATAGGGAAACTGAGGCACGGCAAGATTAAGTAGAAAGATGTGCAGAGTGGTAAGCACCAAGGCAGGATTTGATCCCAGTTCTCTGAGACGTGAAAGCTGGCATCATTTATGAACTGCATCAAGTGCCTGGTATTTTTGGAGCACTGTGCCAGGCTTGGTGGTGGGTACACAGTGAAGCGTAGGATGGCAGGGAGCAAGAGCTTACCAAGCGCCAGGCACCAGAGACCTAAAGGTCATGGGACATCCTGCGGGAGCTTGCATAATAACTAGCAGCTCTTTCTGGAACACCTGCTGTGTTCCAGGCTCTGTGCCTGGTGCTTGGGGCTCATCAGGGAGCAAAACACAGGCCTGGCCTTTGCGTCGCTGCCCACGCACGGTTGCCAACATAATCCAGGAAACACGGCGTATCCGGCAATTCCGGGCAATCGGGAGAAGGAAGGGGACTTGAACTTCACGTGTTTTACCTCAAAATCCATGCACATTTGGCATTCTCCTCTCTAACCCGTCAAGGTTCATTTCAGGATGATGACTTATTTCCTTATAATTCCGGGTTACGCTCCTTGCCTTTTCTTCACCCATTTTTCCAAAACCAGTTGTGATTTGGGAGCGCTGTCCACGTTGACTATGGAACAGGAAATAATTCCCAGCGCACTAAGCTATGCCACGGGGGTGCGGAAGCCACGTTTAAAGGGCCTGGCTCAAATTCCCGGCACAGCTCCACGGAGGCCACGTCCATTGACCGTCTTCCGTGGCCATTAGGCGCTAAGTCCTGGAGAAACGAAAACAACAACAAAACTAGGTTAGCGAAAAAGACAGACTCAACTGATTTCTAGCCAGTGAGGTAAGAGCCGTGCCCCACATCACCAGAGGGGACCCAAGGGAGGCGAACAGGGGGACACCCAGGCCGGGCTAATAAGCTTTGCGTTCCTTTCGCATGTGCACATTGCAAGCACACAATGAATGTTCCTGGCTGATAGAGGCACATCAGTTTTGCCATGGGACGCTTGTGTCTTGCAAATCATTTGATCACAGCTAGCCTTGCAGTTCCGTGTGAGGACACAGACAGGGAGGTCTGTTCTCTCGCATCTAATTGTTTCTCTGCAGCCAGCCCCGTCTGCCACCCAGCCTTCTCCTCCCTCCCTGGCCCCCCACAAACCCAGACATGCCCATTGACAGCGCCTCCAGGAGCGGTCTCCCTCCCACTCTCCAAGCGACGAGAGTTTCTCACACTGGGGCTTACGGGTCTCTCTGCTCCAGACTTCTCTGGGGGCCAGTCCTATTGCCCCTGGCTTGGCCTGACAACTGTCAAAGGAGGA